>JAVJGJ010000062.1:13105632-13132675 GCA_035590215.1 Microhierax caerulescens | reverse complement strand
AAATGATGAGCCTTCACCATCTGATACAAATTATACCTAAGAGTAGACCAAAAATTGTATGGGAACATACAACTGCAGGTATTTATAGACACCGCAGTGCAACAACGATGATGTCAGCAACACCATTCAAGTTGGGGAAACAGTGGTATCAAGGTGGGTTAAACAGGAATTACAGCAGTGCCATCAGGGCAGACACAAAGAAGAGCTGTCAGCATTTCCCTTACCAAAACATGTTTCCAGGGATTTAAAAACTCAAATGTAAAATACATTCAGTGCTATACATAAGACTTCAGATTATTTTTAAAAACAATTACATGAAGCTTAAAACTAAACTCCTTTGCCTGAAAAGTAATCAGATCAGTATTTAAAGATCACTATCTTAAGATGTAGTAAAATGACTTTCTCTTAAGCCAAGTCCTGATGCGCATTACACATACCCAGCATACATGACCCTAGGAGTAGCCTGTAACAGGAGTACTTTCCCTACCAGAGCACTCCCTGCCTCCCAAGTATGCACACGTGAGCAGCCTGATGTGTTTTTTTGTGTTCATCAATATTATGCATCATAAGTCTTGTCAAAAGCACATTTAACTGATATTGGCTATGCCCTCCTGGGGAATGGGAATGGATTGCTGAACTTCTTTAAGCAAAAAAAAGTGAATTATAATATTGAATGTGAAAATAACCTTCAAAAGGAAAGGACAGAGATAAAAAAAAAAAAAAGTACATTTTTTCCAACTTCCATTTCTCCCATTCAGTTTCCTCAAAATGCTAGGGAAGAATCAAGCCACTAAGTATGTCTTGAACACAAAAACACTGCAACTGCCTGGTTTAGCACTAAGTTAGTATGTCTAGAAATGCAGGTAAATAAAAGAGAATCCTGAAGAATATGTGCAGCACCACTGGCTTCTGTTCCTGGGCAGGGAACTGCATGAGCATATTGTGCTATAAAGAAGTAACTGAAGGATGGTGTCATACGACCCTATGCTAGAGGTTAAACACTACAGAGACAAAATTAATGCCCAGTCATTTGGTTTGTTATGAATTTAGACCTACAAAATAACATCTTGAGGGTGACCTAGGTGCAGCAGAACCCTGCACTCAAATACTTCTGGTTACTGTAAAGGAGGGTCACCTACAGCCTCAAATCTCCATTAATTCCAAGCCAGAAAAATAAGTCAAGTGATGCAGCACAAAAAACCAAGGTGTGTTGAAGTCACTGCTTAATACCGTAGACTCATAACAAACTAACCACAGCACAGGTAAAATTCAAACAAGACTGAAAATTAAAATAGGTGTTACAGGGACACAAGAAACTAGAATTAAAAGAAAAAAGGTAAATTATGTCTGAACTACATCAGGCTGCAAAGCTAGTGATTTAGGCTGATTAGAGGTTTATGCACAATATTAACTATACACTTTTGAAATACAGAAGGTTACAGACCTGTTAATTTTTAAGATTTTTAATTTTAAAATTTTAATTCCAGTATTCAAATTCTGAATATGGTGCCTTTTTTGTACACGGGCTTTTTTTGGCTTTGTTTTAATACCAGCAAAGACCTCTGATAAAACTATGCAGGGCTGGCAAGGACTGCACTCTGCTGAGACTCCTGAGAAAGCAAATTACCCTGACTGCATTGCAGAAATGCAGAGTTTACAGGTAATGTGATATTATACAATTAACCTCAGCATCAATTCCCATTTCTTTTCATTGTAATTTTAATTGTAGTATAAACATTTACATTACTATAATTTCCAAATAAAATCTAGTTGCTTGTGTTACCCAGCTAAACTCTGGGTCCATTCATCCTATTTATTTTATCATCACTGAACAGAAAACAACACAGATGTATGAACAGTTACACCACAACAATATAAGGATTATAAATTTGTGCAAGTGGATGGGAACAGGAACCAAAGCCAACTTCAAACGCATAATGTTCTACAATGTAAATTTTATCATGGTTGATTTTTAGATGATGTTAAGTAAAAAGATACTGCTCAAGTACTTTTTAAAACAGGAATATCTTAGAAAACTAATCCACATCAAAACCCAACCATACTGAACAACTATAAAACGTTCACACATCATGCATCACAGACAGAAATTAGGAAATTCAAAGTATTAAAGAAAAGGTGGATCAGATCAACAGTGAAGTAAAAATAAAGCACCTGCTATATGGAACAAACTCTTAAACAAACGGGTTTTTGTTACAAATAGGTCACTGCAATAAAAGCAAGCAAGTATGGCGATGACACTTCATGCATGATGTAAAAATACCTGGACTTTGACTTTACGAAACGATGACAACATGATGGAGCAATGTAGAGTCTAAAAGGGAGGGGGAAATCAAGATAACATTCAACTAATGACTAGCATAAGGACATGGCTTATTTTTTTTTTTTTTTTAAATACATCTTCCGTCACAGCACACATTTCATACTTTCCTTTTGGTTCCTTGCCACATACAACAATTTGGCGTTATTGTTCTGCAAGCTACTGTGAGTGACAGAAGCCCCCGTGCAAAAAAAGGTTAAAAATATCAACAGGAAAACTCACTTAATTTGGTGTGTACTAACCTTTCCAGTTAGTTTGAAAAAACAGATCATACCATAATCTGAAGGTCAAAACAGAAAGTAAAGAAAATTATCTGGATTTGGCAAACAACACATCTTGCTAAAGAATAATCAAGTGTGGTGCCTTAATTTAAAGACAGAAACTCAGTAAGGTTTTGAATATAAGTCTCTACAATGATGTTTACTTTCAACTACCTCAGTAAAAAAATGGGTAAGTAGGAATTGTGACAGAAGGCATTTTCTGAGATGGCCAATTATGTAGCCGTTAAGCGTAACTAACCCACTGAACTTTTAGCTGAAAATTTCCTTGCCTCCCCTAATCCTACATTTTCGCCATGAGTACAGTACAATCCCTGAAGCAGTTCATGGACAACTGCAGTTACGTGCCTTTGTGCCTGCTGAAGCTAGTGTGTATCTCTCCTAGCATCTGCATAGCTTATAGTGTATCAGTTGCAGCAGTGAGAAGGCAGCCTGCCACTCCATTTGATCCCTGGTCAGCTATGGGAGCACAATGCCGGATGACGCTTGGCAATCTCCATCAACGGCATCTGCAGTCAGCTCCACCCCATTTTTCTGCTGCCTACACTCCAGGGACAAATGGAAAAAACAAACTCCCACACTACACTAACATGCAACAGAGAAAAGGGAGAAATTTGTATTATTTCCTCCAATACGGGGGAAGCAATCTGTCGTCCCCCAAAAGCAATGTATTTATGAATAAAATAATTACAACCTCATAAATACATTGAATAGACAAAAACAAGGCAGCAAAGATACTAAGTTATTTGCATTAAATTACTAAGGTTAGTTATAAATGTAATAGTTGAGAAATAGGAATTTCACACCAAGAGGTACCACCCTGTCTCAAGAGATTTAAGGCTTATCCTGCCCTTCTACCATGCAGGAGAAAAAACGTGTAAAAAAAAAATCTTAAAAAACAGTCTCTGACATTCAAAATGTTTTTAATTGCTGCTACCTTTTGCTATTAAAAAAAAAAGCAAGCAACCACAAATGATTGCTAATTCCATCAACTGTGGATCTCAAGGTACTGTAACATCTACATTTGATTTTATAATAAAATTTCTATTTCAATCCAACTAGTATGAATGTTGTTTTTTTCAACAGTAATGGAAATAATTTTCTTCTTGTGAATAATACAGCTTGCTATCTTGGTTCAAGGATTTTCCCAGCTTAACAATTCCATTACTACAGTTACAGATCCTGCACACAAAGCCGCAGAAAGCATCCCATTTTCAGTCTTTTGTTCATTATTTTCTCTGCACAATTTGTAAGTAATGACAAATGAATATTTCATGGAAGAACTCATTGCTAGTTGCATTTAAATACAAAAATCACACAGTGGGATTTAATATTTGTTTTGAACAAATCTGAATCCCTGACCAAGGCCTTTCTGTGAATACAGTCATTGGAATCTTCTGGCACTTTGCTGAAAACAAAATGCCAAAAGAAAATGGATTATTTGTTTTCCAGAAAGATATAGAACCATTTCAGGCCGAGTTGTTTTTTTGGGATTGTGGGGGTTTTTTCCCCCCAATGTGTTCATTCGCCATCTCCAGATGACCACTCTTCAGAGCCTATTTAAATATGTATGAAAGGTTGCTCAACAGTCACGTACATTTTAGCCTGCCTGGAACACGTAGCTGTTTTTATCATAGAGCAGCTACTAAAAATCCTAAACCATCAACACGGACCTGCTGAAAAAACGTAGTGACAACTGCTTACCGGGGCAACTGACTACCTTAATATCTGGGCAAATGATTACCCTACTGGTACATATTTATGACCAAGCAATGCAGATGTGCATCACTGTAACCAGGTGTGTATGCGGCAACGAACTGAGAAATAATTGACTGTCATTACATTGATTTATGTTAAATTAAAAAAAAAATAAAAAAATAAAAAAGTTCATCAGGGGAGGAACAAACCCCGACTATTTCATGAAGGAAACCGCAGCCTGCCCTATGTACCAAGCCCACACAGACGCGGAAGGCACAGGTCGGGAGGATTTCTTTTAAATATGTTCCTGCTCCGCCGCGCGCCTCCGCTGTGCGAGCCACTGCATGCTCGCCATTCCGGCGGGCTCTCGGCGCCCTGAGGAAGGGGCTCTCCGGCCGCCGGCCCTCGCCCACGCCGCTCTTCCCTCCCCTCACACCCGACTCCTCGCCGCATCTCCCGACCTTGGACAGGGCTGGGCTGGCCAGGGCGGAGGGAAGCCATTGCGGTGCAGTGAACCCCCTCCGCGGGCTACCGCAGAGCGCCAGCCTCCCCGCCTGCCGCCCAGCATTTCTCCTCAGGGAGGGCTCTACCGCAAACCGGGCAGGGGCGAAGGGTAGGGCGGGCAAGGCAGGAGCCCCCCGCTCTGCCCGCGGGGACGGGGAACCGCGGTTACTGTTATTCACCCGCCCGCTCATCCCCTCCCCAGGGCGCTGAATGAAATTCCTGCCGCGGGTCAAGGCTGCCCAGGGCGGATCCCGCCGCTCCCCGCCCGCCTGCCCTTTATCCGCGCCGCGCCCGGGGCTGCTCCCCCGTCCTTTCCGCCCCTCCGCGGGCCGCGGACAAACCACGACCGCCGCCGCGGCTGCTCGCGATAAAAAATAAACAACCCCCCCGACAGCAGCCGCGGCCGCCGGGGAGGGCGAGCGGCATCCGCAGGGAACTCCGCAAGCAGAGCAGGGCCGGGCCGCACCTCGCCTCCGCCGCGGCTGAGGGAAGCGCGCTCCCGCACACCTGTCTCCGCAGCGCGGCCGGCGGAGCGGGCGCGGAGGACTAGATCTACCCGGGTAGGGCCGGATGAAGGCGAAGGCGAGCGCTGCACCCCCCCGCCCACCGCCTCACCGGCTCGGTGCGCAGATCCACCGCCGGCTCCGCGCCCTCCGCCACAGACGCTGCGCGCTGCCTGCGCCCGCCTTTTTATAAGGCAGCCGGAGGTGACGTCAGCGCCGCAGAACGGGCTCCCAGCCGGCGGAACCCGAAGTGCTTCGGAAAGAATCGGTACGAGGGGGGGCGGGGCCCCACCCACCGAGCTCAGCGGGCGAACCGCGGCAGCGGCGCATGCGAGGAGAGCCGGAGCAAGCCGAGGGGTTCCGGAAAGTGCCGAGCGATGCCGGAAAGAACCGAGAGGCGGGGCAGGGCGGCGGTGGACCCTCGGTGCCCCTCTGCAGCGGCGGGGCTCAGGCTGGTGCCTCAGCGCCCCTCGGCGACCGGCCTCGGGCAGAAGGTACACGGTGACACTGGGAAGCGGTGAGAGTGGCCGTGCGGCACGGCGGTAGCTGGGTTTTCCGCCCCCTTCTCAGCTGAGCTGAGAGCAGAGGATAGAGGTGACAGGTTCCACCGTTCATGTCAATAAGCCAGACTCAAAGCCGCAGCCTCATTAGCTTTACATCATTAAAAATAATTACGGGTAAGGCTATCCTTTGGAGGCAGCATGCAGTGTCACGATCACAAAGCTGCCAGGCAAGGGCTTCACATCAAAAGACTGCTAACACTTGTCAAGAGAAATTTATTTTTGAAAAGCTAATGAATAAATTCAAACGAAAATGGGCCTTTATTAAAAACTAGATGTTCAAAATAGACATGGAAAATTTTTTTTTTTTTTTTTTTTTAAAGAGATCTGGTAAGGTAGCAAGAACTTGATGAGTGGTGCGTGGGTTTTAGTGATTTTTGAGTTAATAACACTTTCCTTCATTAAAGTACTTAAATGGAAAAAGCACACACGCTTGCAGTGACATTGCATCACAGCCCATGGGACTGCCTGGAACTGTTGTCTCCAAGGAAGAGTATGACTCACGGCAATTTTCATGCATCTCGTCCTGAATGCACAGTATTTTCACATCCGAAATGCTCTCCTTTGTCATATTTGATACAAATACGCATATGAAAATAACACGGATCATCTATAAGACCTTACTTGCACTGCATCTTCATCACACCAAATCGGCAACATTCAAAACTGATAAAATGACAAAAAACAGAATACCATAATACAAGTCAACCATCAGTTCAAGCAGTAGATGCAACCTTAAACTACACCTAAAAATAAATATTGATTTATTATGTTTCTTTTGAAGTGCACTGGTTAGAAATTCTTATCAGCGTTTTTGAAAGTGTTGTATCTGGATGCCCTTTACCAAGGCAGAAAAGGATACCATGTCTGTTAGTTACAAAACTATGTACCTATATTCCCCCACTAAATGTTAGAAGATCCTAGCACCTGTCAGCAAAAAAGCAGCAAGCTATTTTATCTTATATATACATCATCAAATCATTGCTTGTGTTTTGGCAGAGGCAGACAATTGTTTAGAACAGACAGTACTAATTACTATCTTGGCAGAGTGAGTCTCCAACATCATTGTAGACATGTAAGATGTAATTACAACATCTCCACTCAGTATAAAAAACATCCAAACATTTTCTAGGATACTAATGAAAATGTTATTACTTCAGTGTTACCTGGTAAAAGGATATTAGCAGAAGATTTCCACAGAACAATCATAGGTAACACTAATTCTAAAGAATTCCAGAGTCGGTTTACAAAAATATAAACCAAACACAAATTTAACTTATTACCAGTCAACTTTAAAGCCAAGGTTAAAGGTTGTAGAGGCCTGAATCCCAAAGTATATGTTACAACCTTTCCTCAGAAATCTCAAGACCTATATATAAATAAAATTCAGATTCTCATATGGCCTCAGCTCCACTTTCTACAGCTTCAAATTTCAGCCTCTAGGAATAACAAAACCCAATCTGGTAATAATAATAATATTAATAATAATTTTAACTTGCAACAGTATATTGCAAAAATAACACACTACTTTCTAGAACTCAGAAGAAAATTTTCTCACCTTAAGAGGCCACCAAAATAGTTCAAGGACAGCACACCATAAATCAGACACATCTCCCATACTATCTGCCTCCTGTATTCACCAAGAAACTGACCACCCTTCTACAGAAAAAGGCCAAACTGCATCAGTTTCAGATTAGTAAGAAAAAAATAATCAAACTTTAATATTAACTTAAACAGATTTCTAGAATGAACTATTCTCAGAATAATCCACCCTTAGTACAAATATTACAGTACTTGATACCTAAAATACATTAACATAGTAAGAAAGAAATCCATTAACATAAAAGGAGCCCTTATAAAATGCACCTTAGGTAATCCAAGCATACTGTTTCCCCCTCATCCTCCTCAAATGATGGCAGAACACCAGCAAAAGTGCTAGAATGAATGCACCATTTTGCCACTTTTTTTTTTTCTCTTGTTTCAGGACCTCTGCTCTTTCTTCTTGAAGTTATCCACTATTATCCACAAAAACCTTTTAAAACAGCGAGTCTACCTCTTGATGTACTACTTACATCAAGAGTACTGCCTCTTGGAGCCAAGTTACATTCAACAGTGGTGTCAATACTGCCAGGCAAAATGCCTTTTACCCGTCTCACTGTAGTTTTACAATGTTGTTGGGACAAACAGGATGCAAGTATATCAGCATAATTAAAACTGAGTTATAAAAGACAGATGTAATAAATACAAAAATCAAGTTCTAGCAGTAAGTTTTTGAGATTGATTTCTCTGTTAAGACTTCATAAAGCTGTGAGGTATGTCCCCTTCTATAAACAGAACATGACATGCAAATTTTCAGTCCGGGGGTCTTTAATCTCTGAAGCCCAGAGGTCACATGGATACTATGCTTAAAAGATATCAAGGAAACTTTCTTGATTTTCCATACTTTACTATACAAAAACTTACAAAAATCCAAAGTGAAGAATAACTTTCCATTACTTGCAACAAATTAAAACATGAGTTTGTTCTGACCCATGTAAATCTTGACAAATTAAACATTAGACTCCAGAAAACCTTAAGAAAATATTTGCCTTTAAATGTAAACAGGAAGCCGGGTCTGAAAGCACTGACACCCAGAAAGAAGGAAATAAACTGATTTATGCTCTCCAAAAGGAAGGCTGCAGAGCACCCTTTGGTAATGGTATTTCCTTCTTCTGTAGACATTCCTAGTAGAGAGAGAAAGACAAAGTACAATGTGTATCTTTAAATTCCTGAGACAAGATGGCAAATAGAAGTATAAACTCTGAAGCTATCATATTTTAATATCATAATCTAAGTAAACATTCAAAAACCAATTTAAATAATCAAGTATTTTACAGTTTTGCAAGCTTTCTTAAAAAAAGAGATGCCAAATACAGTGCTAAAAAAATGCTAGAGGGCAGTTCAAAGTGTTTAATTCCTCATTTATCTAATGAGGACAACAGATAACAAGCAAACAATAAAAAACAGCTCATAGAAATGACTCGGCAGAATCCTCAACTTCTACATCTTCTCTCACTGCACTGCAACTAGTCTCACTGAACTTCCATTTCTAATCAAAATATATTTTCACTAAGAAAAATTACACGTAAGAAAGAAGTGAGATATTTGATATCATAACTATTATTAAGGTAATTCAGTAACCGAAAAGTTACAAAAGACAGGTTACATCACAGTGACAGGTCTGGATTATTAGGTATGCTGCAAGCAGCACCAGCCTCATTATCAAAATGATGCACACATTGAATGAAGGGAAAAAAACCCAAACCCTTGAAAACAAAGAAAAACCCCAAACTGCTTTACCTCCAAGAATCGCTTGAAACGCATTAAAGAGCCCATCTGTCTAGAGCTGGTAATTGCTTCAATTCTGCAGAGATAACAGCACGTTTCAAAAACTACTTAGAAAGTTGGGTTTGATTTACAAGTAGGTGTAGGGGTTAATGGCAGAAATTGGAAAAGACGGACGAGTTATTTATGAGCAAACACAAAGTAAAAAACAAGGATTATTTTACAATCCTAGCCACAGATATCATACCTTGGGCAATACTCTTCTCTGATAAGCAACATCATTTTCCAGAACTGAACCTGATACTGTTTCATGAGAGCGTTGCCACACACCTACGGTACAGAAATCCACAAAGACCAGGTTCCAGAATTGGGTTTCAGACTAGCATGACAACTTCAGTGAAACCGTTCAGCATCAACCACTTAATATTTTATCCACACATTTAAAGTAATATACCTGCATCTACAATAAAACAAGCAAACCCTCTGAACACCATGCCTGCTACCACAGTGACCTGTTTTTCTTGTTGACTGTGAGGTGGCCGCTGATACTAGCATTACGTTACTCTTCCTCTCACTCCAGTCTCCCCCCTCAAAATACCACCCTTCCCTAATACCATTTGCTGGGACATATTGTGATCATTTCCCCATCTTGATGACCGCAGTGTGGATTCATCAGCTTTCCTCATACAGCGAGTTTACAGGATGAATGTTGCCCAAACTTCACCACTACTAGCAGAATCCCCATGGTGTTATTTCACTTTGTACTTTACTTTCCCATTGCTACTTTTGAAGTTCTTTAGAAGGCATTTGATGAGCACAGAAGCTGCTTGTGTTCAACAGTGTTTGTCTCCCCTGACTTCAGCCTTTAACTTTGGCTCTTATTCAGCATAGGCCTATATCCTAGGATATACTAATAATAAACATCAGGACCTGTTTTTTTCAGCCTGGAAAACCTATCCTGTTTTTCAGGACTAATTCAGCTGGAAGGGCCACAGAATCTCCCTGCACTGCACAAACTGATACCAAGTGCTTAGCAGACCTTATTCTTATAGGACCATGCAACTATCTTTAAAATACCAGGAACCTTAAACAAAACCAACTACAACAACAGAATTTGCATGTATAAAAACTTCAGGTTTAAAATCATTCAGCTCCAAAGCTATGTATTTGCAAGAATGTGGAAATACTCACATTCCTTTCTGAAGGAATATGGACAAGTTAAAAACCCCTGCTGTTAAAACCACAATTAACACCACCTCAGCAATCCCTTCTGAAATTAAAATGCTATCAATTTATATCCCTTTAACCACCAGTATTCCACATTGCTTACCTCCAGAAAATCAAAAAGAAGTGTAGCTGTCACATCTGCCAGAGGCTCCATATTCAACATCTGAGCAAGCCAGCGCCATCCATTGTTCAGCCCATGAGGATGTGCCTATAAAGCAACAAAAAAGCTACCCACCACTTGTTTTGTAACTTGCAAAATGCTATTATCAAAACAGGCAGTCTTCTGTTTTACTTTCTCCTTTATAAAGTTACAATAGCCTAACGTAAAACTTGGTCATCATGAAAATATGACAAAAGGAAGTAAGGGTCTATACTACAAATTACTGTGCATCACTTTGTGGATTATGGTTATAACCAGCTCCCTTCAAATACATTATGAGCTGGTTTAAGTTCAGCACACTTTAACTACAACTCCAGTTTACAAATACATTTAATAGACTCTTGGGATAGTAACAAGTTTCTAAACGCATACCCCTTGTTTGTTTCCATAAGGCCACCGGAGCTGAATGATAGCAGCATAAAGACGAATCATTCCTGACATCCGTTTAAGAAAATGATCTTGCTCTTCCACCTTAGAATCCTTAACTTGATATCCAAGCATTCTAAGTATAAGAAGACATTCCAGTATCAGTACAGCAAAACACATTCACTGGAGTCCTTGCAGTTCTAAGCTTACTTAAAGTCAACTGTACAGAGAACAGGGATATTCCAAAACTACACAAGAATTATTGTGAAAGCTGATCATTACCCTTTGGATCACATGTTCCACTATTTTATATCACATAGAATATTTAGGTTCTGTACTGGATATCTCAACTCGAATAAAGCTATGACTATCAACTGTTCTTTGATAAGGACAAGGAAGAAGAAGCAACAGTGCACTTCCAAAGCTGAAGGACACAGCATCCTCCTGGGAAACAGGGTCGGGGAGCTGCACACTTGTGAGTGAATCTCCAGAGGTTATGCCAGCACAACACTCTGCCTATGTCATCACAGATGGGGAAAAGTGGAATTCACTCAGGAGAAGGAACACAGTCTTCACTCTTGCAGTGTTCATGCTGAAGAAGTCCAGTAATACATTTACCTCTGATACTCTTCCGTGGAAGTCCCCTCTTTCAGTGCAGGATAAAATGGCACAGAATAGGGGCACTTCTTGTGCAGATGAGCTAAAAAGAGGTCTCCCACTCGAGGGTGTAATTCCCAGATTCCTGAAGCCACCACAGCAATTGGGAAAGCTGCATCATGGTGAGAAGCTACTTCTTCTTCTCCTTGATTCTGAATTGGGGAAAAGAAAGTCAGCCCCCACCCTATTTCTCAGACAAAAAAAATCCTCTTTTTTTGTGTAGTTAGCCTCTGCTAAAGGTTCCTAATTTTTCTATGGCTAACCACTAAGCTAACCACAGAAAAGCTGCTAAAGCCTTATGTCCCTAGCTCCTGCAAAGGGTGACAATAAACTGGCTCAGGACAGAAAGAAGGAGTTAGCAAATACAGGCACAAACTGCAAGGATGCACAGGTGTTTTTTGCTCCAAACAACCATTTTCAAATGTTTACAAATCAGCTTGCAGTTTTACTCCATGGGCTATTTTTTGCACGTATTTGTCACTGCAGGGACAAAAGAAAGCTTAAAACACCCCAAATTTAGCAAATAAAGAATAGAGAAAAAATATTGCCAACTTCAAAATGCAACTTGAATCGACACTTCATTTCTTGGGAGGTGCTAACTACACAACAGGGGCAGAAGTTTGCCTCTTGGTCCTCAGCTTTCTTTTTTGTCCCCAATTCTGCCAACATGTGAAGTTTTGAGTATACATACAGTTTTGTGATAAATCATAAATTGACTATTAACCTGTTTTCCATGACTTAACTGGTTCAGAATACGTAACACGCCAGCCTAGAACTTAAAATAGTTCTTCCTCCCAAAGAAGATAAAATAGGGGATGGGAGGGGAAGAGAAATGAGAATCCAAGTTCTTTTGCCTTTTTTAATCCACAAAACACTTTCTCTAATCAATGTGAACATTAATATATGCAAGCTAAACCCCTAGTAGTTTTGTTCTTAGCAGTTGAAGATAGAGGAAAATGTCCAAAAGAACTTCTTGAAGCACTAGCTACCTTTGCCACCCCAATAAAGAGAAAATTTCCTCACCACAAATTTCTCTGCAAGTTTGTAATAAACAAAATCCAGACCCTGTGGATGCTGAGTCACTGATACCGTTCGCCCTCCACTCTGAACAGACTTTCCAGAGAGCAGGTTATTGATCTTGTCAAATATCTCTCTCAGCTGAGAGCCTGTAAACATATAAGGAATATATGGATTCAGAAGATTAGGAAAGAGCAGACAAGTCTTAACCAGACCACATCAACTTCACAAAAACTAGACCTACGTCCTGAAGGGCAAGGCATCTCAAACTGCATGTTTGCTACATCTGATTAAAGAGCCTTAATCATGATGAAGCAAGATGTCTCTGAGGGAAGCAACAGACCTTCAACACATAAGCAAACACTGCTGCAAAGACGGACTATATGTGTAACAGCTTTCTGCTGTAGGGATAATTACAGAAACATCGTATGTGTGTCCTACTACAATCTACCACAAAAGGCATTTCAGTTGAGTTGGGTTCTTGGCGTTTTCCTGACCTGCTATTCTAGAGATCTGGCTCACAGGGATTGTAGCTGCTTTCTGCAACTCTGTTTTTATCTTCTTAACCTGCAGAACAAATAGACAGACAACTTTAGAAACCTTTACAGAAAAGTAAACTACTATGATAGTTTGGGTAAACAGACCTTTAATAGAGGCTGCTGTTAGTATTGATTTTTTCTAAATGAAAGCTGTCCTATTTTCCCTAGAAATTAAGATAATCACTCTTCAGCAGTATTAACCACTTGTTTATACCTCATTGTTGTCTTTGCAGTTGCTGATTCCACTGAAAGAAGCAATGCACTGCTCAGCAGCATCTTGAAGCTGCTGGTACCACTGCATGGTACTTTCTTCTGCCTTAACTTGAAGTCCTGATATTAGGGAAAAAAAAATAATAGCAGAAGACTAAGAAAGACCCAAAACTCTAGAAAATCCTTAAGAAAACATTTTTTTAAACAATTGCAAGGAATGAAGAGCTGCATGATGCTTTTTCCCCCAGAATTTAGTTTAGAAAGCTATGTTCATAAGTGAACTACAAGTTTTTAAGCTAGACAGGAGTCCTCCTTCTTCAGCATAGTAGCTTATACATGCAGGATACATGAACTTCACTTACTCTCAAGAAGGAAGCCATTTAGGTGCTCTATCCTTGTCTGTTTTGTCATACCATGTGTGACCCATCTACACTCTCTAGAAGGCACAATGTTACTCAGTAATATTTCAATATATGGTGTAATGTCCTGCCTAGGAAGAGCAGGTTATGCTCCAGTTAATACAGTCATTAATTTACCCTGCATCAGTTTAATCTGAAAAGTTTCCTGCCAGCAGTCCTAGTTGCACTTAAAGTAAATTCTCTGAGCAGGTATGTCATTACAACAATAAGATTCCAAAGTAGTATTCAGCTTAACAGCAAAAAGAGCATGTAAGGAGGGAAACAGGCAGTGGGCAGCAGCAGGGGGAGCCTAACCAACCTTCCTTCTGCTTCTTTCCCCCCAACTGCTGTGCAGGGGCAGGAGTCTGAGCCTTCATCTGCTCTTTTTTCAGTAACTCCTGCTGCTTTTGTCTCTCTTCCTCTTCATCTCTCTTCCTTTTTTCTTCCACGGCTGCAGCGATTTCCTGCTGCATGCTGGATATCAACCCTCGCATCTCCTGCAGTGCTCGTTCAGTATTGGCCACATCCACTTGAGTAGGGAAACCTCTCTGTCAAGAAACAGGAGGTAGTACGGCATCAATCTTTTGTTCCATATTTGTAGACCAATGGCAAGAGCAAGGAACCTTTTGAAGCATCAGCCTTCAGATAATCTGGGCACCACCTACACATTTTATCTTCTATGGTGAAAATACCTTGTTCTCCTTTATTCGTACATAATATTGGTCAGAACATTAGTAAATAACGGTAGTCCATGACTAGATTTCACAAGATCTCGGACAACAAGATTTAATAACACACTTTAACAAGTGTAAGGGAACCCCAATGCAAAACCTAGACAAGCTGGAACAGAGAATTAGCCTTATTATAGTGTTTTATTTTTCAAAGTTTGTATCCCACCTTTATATAGAGAAAAAGAAATTTCAAGGAAACCTAGATACTGTAAAAAGGCTTACAAGTATAGGACAATCATAATGTGTTCAGTATTTAACAATTTATGAACCACTCCGCTTCTGTGGTTGTCTCAAAAACGAACCTGACAGCATCAAGAGTTTACAGGATTTTAACGTTGAATCTTTCTCCTCTAGAAATCCTCATGCACTTTTATACGCCATTCTCAAGAGAACAGCTAAAGTGCCATAGAAAATAATACTCCTTTTAAATTAGATGCTTTATAGAATAAATATCTAAAAACATTTCTGTGACATCTCGTTTAATGGCCTCATAACAAGCTGCCTTTGAAGACAAATACAGGAAGCTCTAAGAAAGACCAACAGCCAAAGTTAAGAACAACTCTAGAGCCTCTACCTCGCTTGTGGTGCGGATGAGTCCTGACACCAGCCCACAGATTTGGTTGCCACGATTACTGTATGCAGAAAGATCAATTCTTGGCAAATCTTTGTGTCTATAATTGGGATCAATCTGCTGGTTAAGCTGCAGCACTTCCTCCTGGATGGAATAAAGGCGACGCAATCTTTCTTGGCCCTCTTCCTTACGCAAACGCTCCAGCTCTTCCTGACGCTGTCTCTGCTGCTCTGCCTCACGCAGTTTTAGGTTTAATACCTGAGGTAAAAAGAGACAAAAGGGACACAGAATACTTAAATAACTCCAGCTTTAAATCTCCTTCTTGGTCTGACGACTCTAGCTTTACAGGTCCTTTCTGCTCCTACAACACATGTGCCTTTACTGCATTCCCACAACAACGTAGCAGGTGTCTAAGACAGCATCAGACAATACACTCTCATGCTAGGGGTGCCATGTAAATACAGATAAATCCATTGTCTTTCCAGTTCCCACTGAGTCTTTTACTGAAGTTGAAAGACAACTCTTAAAAGTCTCAGACCTTCGCTCTATGTCGGTGTTCTTCCTTCAACTTCTCTTGCTGTCCCTGAGCCTCCTTTGAGCTACAATACACAAACACAGAAAAACCGTATTCAAGACACGCACAAGATAAAATACATGCACAAGACAAAATACAAACACAGAGCAAGTTACTTTTAAAATGAGCCAAACTAAAGGAACTTTAACTGTCACAAACATAGCCCTTTTCTAACAACTGAAACCCCAACAGTAGCTGGAGATCTACACCACAAGAAATACAGGATAGTTAATGTAAGAAAAGCAGCAGATGAGATTTTCAAGCACAAGTGACTAGCACAGATTTGTCAGGCACAAGAATTAATCCTCACTTTTTGATTAAATGCTATAATATTTTAAGGTTACCAGAGCTAATCTCACCTCTTCTCCATTACTTCTTGCAAATCTTGGAATTCTTGATGCTGCTTTAGCTCCTTCAGTTCATCAAAGCGCTTCAGCTGTTCACTTGCCAGGTCATACACTGCCCTCACCATCTGCTCTTGCTGCTCCTGCCGTTGCCTTAACTCTTCCTGCAGATTGCAGAGGTGCCAGACACACCACAATGCAGCAACCACCGGAATTTGGACGGAAGAAAATACAAAATAAATTTCCCAAAGTAGGCCAGCATTTACGATAACCTGATGTAACAGTGCTCTGGTAAAAGTAGTAGAACAGTAAGTTATCTAGCTCTCCTGTGATTCACACACACCCTCAGTTTTTTGTGTTTTTTTTTACCTTTCCTTTCAACCTGTGCATCTCTTCGTACATTCGAATGCAGCCTTCAACTTCTGTAACTTTAGATGGCAGAACTGCTTGTAAGACTTCTTGATCCATTTCCAGAAAACTACGATCATCATTCCCCTGCATGGTCAGCATATAAGCAAAATCAGTGGCTGAGTACAGTATCAGCTACTCATAGAGGAAACCAGGTAAATCAAGTCTCCTAAACTGCATACTATTTCTAGAGAAACAGATAAAGGAATCCAGCAACATGTAACTTTTTAGTTGTTATATACCCCAGCAGTGTAGCCTCACCATTTTGAGTATCCTCCAGCACATATATGAGGTTGAGAAAATAGCTTTTCCCAGTCTCTAAAACTGGGAGGAGAGATACCAAGAGCCTACAGGACATTCATAAAAGCTGTTACCTAGAAAGGCTGCAGACTCCCCACATTCTCTTAACGTTCACTGGAGAATGTTAACATTAAGAAGTCAAGACAGATTTATACTTTGAATAAATATACTTCAGGAGGCGTTTCAGACCCTCTTATAATGAAGCAAGATCTGACAAAAGTTAAGATATTTTCTTCACAATACATTTCCTAAGTCTAAATGGGGCCAATATGATGCAAGACCTTGCTGCTCAGTATCACTATTATGTGGTGAGGTCATAATGTAATGCACAACAATGGACATTTGTTTTCTTTTCAGGTGCTTCATCAACTTCATTACCTCCACAACTCAACCACTCCTTGCACAGCTTCCTACCCTTCTGCCTTGTAAACAAGAGCCATAACCTAAGTTGTTCAAAGACTACAGAGAACCCAAGGGGGCGACTCAACAGACTCTACTCTGTGACCTCATCCCTCCAGATGAATGAACCCCATGCTGCTGATCCATGTAACTCTATAGCTCCAACTAAATTTTCCTTAGGTATGGTGAAAAAGGAAACTTGGTTTTGGCCTACTATGAAACATTGTTCTATGGAAATCTTGTTAATGCCATTTTTATCATCACCTGTTTATCCTACAAAAAGTTGAAACCAACAGAACAGAAACATTATATTATTAACAGAACATAAACCGGCCTTTATCAGATAATTATAGCAGCAAGTTAGCACATTTTTTTTCTCCTATCTGCTCCAATACAGATTCTGGTCAGAGAGCTACCTTTGTTTCACTGAGCTCTGTAGATGAAAGTGGTGGAGAGCCCTGGCGGCTGCCAGACGAGACCTTCTCCAGAGAAGACGACCGGTTTGCGAGGGGTGTGGATTCTTTAGGTGTTGAACTGCTGGAGGGTGTGATTTCTTGGGCTGTTTGCTTAATCACTCTGTCTAGGACCCAGCCAGCATAAGGGGACAGCTCAAGAGGAGATATGCACCCTTCCAAGACATCCTACAAAGAAAACGCTTCCTGTGAACACAAGACGTATGGAGGAACCCAAGGCAATTCACACACGTTGAAGCCACTCACACAGGTCAGCAGGTGCTTTACATCGCGGCTCGGGACCACGTTTACCCGCTCCCGCTGCGGCCTCTTCACCCCGCACTCAGGACTCCCGCTGAGGAACAGCGCGGTGCCGCGCCCCAGCCTCCCCCCGGCAGCAGCCCCCGGACCGGCAGGCTGGGGCCCGCGGGGGCGGAGCGGGCGGCAGGGGCAGCACCGGGCCGGGGCAGGTATCTCAGGCCCCAAGCGCTAAGGGGACGAGGGGCCGGTGCTTCTCCACCGGCAGCCCAGCGGGGCCGGGGCCGTGATCCCCCCCTCAGCACACGCAGCCCCCGGGGCCCCCCGGCAGCGAGCCCTCACCTCATCGCGGAGCCAGCAGCGGCAGTAGCTCAGCCGGCCCTTACTAGAGGTGCTCAGGGCCGCCAGGGTGGCCCAGCGGAGCTGCCTCGTCTCCATGGTGTTCCGCTCCGCCGCGGACGGCGACGGACTGACCCCCGGCCCGCCCTTCCGCTTCCGGGGCACGGCCAGCCGCCTCGCGCCCCGTGCGCAGCGGGCCATGGGGGCGGTGGCTGCCCCGTGGCGGGCAGGCGGGCTGCGGCCCCTCCCCCAAAACCGAGGGTTCGAGTCCCGCCGGGGCGCCTCGCGGGCGGTTGCAGCGGGGAAATGGGCCGGGCGGCAAAACACCGGCAGTCTCACGGCTCTTCCCTTATTTTGTGTATTTTCGGGAAGGGGGGCGGGCTGGAGTCCAGCCTGCACTGGAGCCTGTGCCCTGGGATGCAGGATAAATGAATCTGTGAAAACACGGGAACACCCGTGCAACAAGGGGGCTGGCAGGGTGGGTTTGCTTTTTCCAAAATAGGGGCCAGAAGACCCTAGATCCAGCACAACGAGGAGGAAACGCCCAACAAAACCAATTAAAATGTAGTTTATTGCTTGTTTTACCATAGCACCTTTAGGATTTTAAAAGTGTTAGACACACACACAATTACAGAACTCTCAAAAACCAATTAACTCGGAGAACCTTTTTGACAAGAACTGCCCCATGACCACATCACACAGAAATACGATACAAAACAGATCAAAATAAAAACAATGTTTGGTTTTGCCCCCATAAGAACAGTTTACTGGAAAGAATAGGGCACTAGAGAGGGCATGTGTGTTAGGGACTCGCACACTGAAGACCCGACCCCCCAGGGAAGGTGCAGGCGAGTTTGATGATGAAGTTGGGTATCTCTGGCTTCTCTTTAATTGGCTTAAGACTAAGTATTTCACATACACCCTGAACTCTCAGGTGGCATTCACAGCGAGACCTCAGCTGAAGCGCCACCGAGGTTAAACTGCAATCTTTCCTTTGAATTCAGTTGGGTTTGGCTCAGTCCTGGGGATATTGAGGATCAGGAAATCAGGGTGAGAGAGTAAAGCAGCATCACACTCAGAATAAAAGGCAAGGATCAGGGCCTATAAAAGAATCAAACAGAAAAAAAACCAAACCAACAAAATTGTTATTACTGGTATAAAACTGTTTACAAACACTGTGCTTGTTCAGGAGATAACCTCTTGTAAGCGTAAACATAGAGCCCAGGCACTTCAGTTATTTTCAGCTTCACACTTCTGGCGGGTGTACCCTCTCCCACCATCCTATCATCCACTGTATCAATACAATGTTCAGTAGTTAAAAAAAAACAAAACCAACCCAAACACAAAAAGAAGCCACAAACAAAAACCGCTACATGATCTCCCCAACACAGAGACAGAATGAAAAAGGAAGCACGAAAAGGAAAAGAGCTCTTACAAACATCAACACGCTCAACAAACTGCCGACAAGTTTTAAGAGCTGAAACAACCTGGACCTCACAGGATCAAAAGGACCTTTTCCATCATCTGGTTTTGGGGCACAGTTTATGGTGTAGTGCCAGCCTCCAACACCAAAGTGGTATTGCCAACACACTACAGATCAGACATATGCCACCATCATCTTACTGTCTCATGATGCAAGGAAAAGAGGAAAATGAGTCCTGACAGTCACACTGAAGTGCCAACCTATTTTCTAAATAACATATGGCTTTGAAACAGGGCTTCTTTTGTGCTTAAAAGCAGATGTGCAAGGAGAGCACTGTCCTCATGGAGAAGAACGAGCGCGGCTTGGGGAGCCCAGCAAGGCACTTTCTCCAAAAACGTTGGCATAGGAAGACTTGAGGAACTGGACGTAGTTTTGCATGCTGCGGTTGGTGCTGTCTGACTGCTCCAAGCGATCCTTTAAATCCTGGATGCGGCTTTCATACCGGCGCTCTGCCTACACGAAGAAGCACAAAACACAGGCTGAAAGACAGCAACATTCATCCTATTCACATTAACCTCCAGCTGTTTCCCAAGAGTGCTGAGAACAAGAATTAGCACAGCTGTAGATGATATTACTATAGATGGTGCTATGATATTTATACTTTGTTCTGCTCTTTTCCAACTCTATTCAACAACCTGCTGAGAAAAACAGGAGGCAACACAGCTAATCAGTTGGGCTTTTAAAACTGATTAGCTATAGTTATGGGGAATTAAACACACTCTTTTCTGAAAAGCAACTTGACCCAATCCATGTGCCAGCTCAATTCCAAGTAAAACTCAAGTAAACCAGCAGGTTAAATAGGACATTATGAAAGATTCCCCTTCTTTCTTCTAGAAGAAATCCCTTCCTCTAGAGGAGAAATTGCATTCTCTCTCAGAGAACCAGACACAGTAAATGAAGTTGAAATCTGTCCATGGTATCTGGTGCAAATCGCATTTGAACATAACAAAAATTCTGATTTTCTTACACACGTTAAGTTTAGAGCAAGTTCATTCAGATTATTGTTGTAAGTAATATGCAAATGAGAGTCCACACTCCCAGATCAGGGATGTAACAGACATGTCACGTCATACATCTGTCATTCAGGCACAGCTCTGCGTGACTTTTGCAGCATATCCGTAGGACCTTGGTTTATGGACTCCATTTGCTGCCAGGACACCACCAGCACAGCAAGAGCATCCCTTGCAAATCACTCACATCATCTTTGCTCTGACGCAATTGGTTCAGCTCCGTTTTATTCCTACTTAGCTGAGTCTCCAAATCCAACATCTTGGACTGGACTGCCCTCTCTCTAGATGCTGCTCGTTCCCGAGTCTGTTCCACCTATGTGTGCCAACAAAACAACTTTGTTAAAGGGTTGTCTACAGCAGAAAACTTTCCCTACCCCACTGCCCACAAAAGCTCTATAAAGTTTAATTGGACACATTCTCACAAATAAGCAGCAGCTCAGTTGTGAGCTTTCCTCTCTTCTGTTGCAAACTAGAGTGCAGATTTCAGTTTTTCGATGGTTTAAGTGCAGACAAACAGTATCAGCACGTTTTATTATTTGTATTTCACTGAACGTGATGACTGTAATGAATTTGGTCATAGGTTGAGGCAGTATTTGCAGCATTTTTCTTGTTCCTCTTTTACTGTCTGGGTAGGTTTTAGCAGAATTCACAAACACAAGAAATTAATTACTTGTTTTTTGGCATCCTCGATGGCCATCTCCAGCTGACGTGCTAAGGAGCTGCATTCACGGGTCTTCTCCTCTAACCGCAGCTGACACTGGTGGATTGACTCCTCACGTTTTGCTATGACCTGAAGGAATTCTATGTTCTGGGTGCTCGTTGTCTCTAGTTTTCTGGGTTAAGACAATAAGGAAAGGAAACCTATTCATTTCAAATGGAGTGTGATTCAGTGCCTTTTTGTCAGGTCCTGAGTAGTATGGTAATAGATTCTATTCCCCCTCAAAGGGCGAGAGTCCCAGGAAACACTTCTTCATTTCTCAAATCAAAATTCCAAAAACTGAAGGACATACAGCATACCCACATACCTGCATTTTCCCAGACATTGTCACTAAAAGGAATTTATAAACATGGGTAATATGTAGTAACCTCAAAACTGCCAGCCTAGATTGGAGAAGGAGCTGGTTTATCTGCTGTGTAAGCCACCATCCTTTCTAACAACATTCACAACAGGTGCTGCAAAAACGTGTGAATCTTTCTCCAGTGGACAGCTACTGATTAGAGATCCTTGTGGGATAAGCAAATGCACACAATCCTGGAGGCACGCAGGGGACTGGAACAAGACTGAAGCTGTTTCAATCCCCTGAGAAAACAAAGGGAAGAGGATGGAAATGGAAGGTTAAGAGAGCAAGAGAGCCTAGTATTTCTAACCTTTCCAGCTCTTCCACCTTCAAGGTGAGCTGTTTTTTCTCCTCCTGGGCAGACTGATACCTCTCTCTTGTCATCTCCATTTTGTCCCCCTGGAGCTCAATCTAAAAATTACATAAGTAATTACTTCACACAGTAGTCACTACCACACACAACTAACCACCTAAAATGTATGCAGCTCTCCAGAAGGAAACATGCTCGATTAATAATTTCTGGAGAGTGCCAGAAAAGGAACAGTGGACAGAAAAGCAAAGCAATAAACATCCATTTTGATGGTGCTTCCAGTTAATGTTTGCAATGGTATGAGAAAATTCTTCCATATTGCAAACAAAAAGCCAGGTCTGCAAATGCTTGCACGCAGAGCAACAACCCGCAAGCACAGCAATTGCTTGTGTGCAAAAAAAAAAGCAAAAAGCAAAAAAAACACATTAGAAGCAGCCACATGCATGACAGCAGTCCACAAAAGTGTTAAAGCCTGAAACACCAGGATGGTTTATAATTCCAGGCCCATCAGAGTAGAGCAGTCAGGTTGCAAGATCATCTGCTGTGTCCTGAGGCATGCTTGTAGAAGTCATGCCTGTCTGTAATTGTCCCACAGTACCTACACAACCCTCCCAGAGACAAAAACAGAGGGACTAGGAAAACAACCTGAAATCAGGGTGAGAAAATGAGGCTGGGACAGCACTAGCAGCAGAAAACCACAGGGGGGAAAGCTGACAAGGTGGTGAAAGTAACAAAAGTGAGTGCTGGCATTAGCAAGTGTTGGTCACCACTGCTATTCAAGTCTCAATAAGGTTCTGCACCAAGGGATGAGAAACCTTTCAAACAGTAAGGAATGCTGCTAGCTTCTTGCACAAAGACATGGCACACACCTTTATTTTGCAGAGCACGTTTAATCTTTTCAAAAAGAGACAAGAACAGAGACGAAGTTTGAACCTTCCTGTGATTAGAAATTCATCTTGGTGTCAGGCTTTTGGATTGCAGTGCTGCAGGTACTTTCTGCCAGTCCCTTACCCGGTGACGGAGATCCGTAATCACAGCAGACAGGTCCATGCTCTTCTTCTCGTAACTCTGAAGCTGGTCCTGACACTCTGCTAGCTGTGTCTCCGTGATCTTTAGGATCTCAGGCAGCTTTTCCAGTTCAGCAAGCTGGCTCTGGAACTGCTTACGTGCCTGTAATCAAAGAAGAGAACATGAGGAACTTTTAAATGTTCATAAGGTCAAGACTAAAAAAAATTCTCAACTTCAATGAAGCTTTGTTAGTCTGCAACCATGATGATACTGTGTGGAAATTTGGTCAGTGTTGGAGTTCAAAGCCAAAGGTCTTCTCCTACTCCAAAAGGTTTTCTGTTAGGATTTGGCATTCCCTATGAATGCAGTGAGAATGAGCATTTTGGATCCTGGGCTTCAGTTTTACTAGAAGTAGAAGCTGTTTTTTGAGGACAGCTGTTACACATCAGACAGTGGTGTAACCTACCTAGCTCCCTGTTCTAAACCACTATCTCTGCAACAAAGGAGGCACTAAGCAATTTAAACACCTCTGAAGAATGCCATATAGTTAAAAACAAGCTCCTAAACATTCAATAAATTTTGCAGAATGAACAAGTCCTGAGATAAACTAATGGAAAAAGGCAAACCCAAGATAAGCCTTTATTTCCTATTCACAGCCATTTTTCACTACATTCAGAATATTAAGATCCATGAATGTATGCAAGTCTTTAGAGGAATAGCTACCAGTTCAATCTCCTTGTTCATTTCATCCTTTAGTGCCTTGTTCTCTTTATCACGCTTCTCCAGTTTTGCTGCCATATCATCTGCTTCCATTCGGGTCTTCAACACCTGGATGTTCAAAAAAAACCCCCGCATATTCTACCTGTTATATATAGTTTTCAACAAATGTGCAATATTTTGGGGTAACTAAAACTGCTCAAGGATCAGCAACAAGTCTCCTGCCATACTAACTAGCACCCCAGAACTATATTTGGAAGTTCACATTCTTCTGCCACCTGGGTAATTTGGGCTTTCCAGCGAATGTTCTCCCCTTTTGCCTTCTCTCCCTACTACCACAATATCCAAAATCACCCCAGAAAAGCAGCCAAGTACTTGCTACACTAAAAGGCAGAAGAAAGCATTTCACTATTTTCCTTTACCTTTTGAAAAGGAGCAAGGAAGAGTTAAATAATTAAACCCGGTCTTTAATTTTCCATTAATCAAGACCTCTCTGCTGTGGGAGTCAGCTCTTCCTAATGACCAAGGTATCAGCACACTGTGAGACAGCACATGGCAGTCTGGATGCTGCCGTGTGAGGAAAAGGTCAGGCTAAAAGAAACAAAAGGACCAAACCTGTATGAAACTGCAACATCCTCCAAGAGCAAACAAAGGGTTAAGTCATTACAGAATAAGCCACAATAGCAACAGGAGAAAATATGTTTGTGCAAGGGCTGAAGGTTTTAATAAGACACCTACCTGTGATTTGTAGGTTTCAATTAACCCTTCATAGTTCCTGACAGAGCTCTTGAGCTGCTGCACTTCCATCTGTGCTTGGTTCAGCTCTTCCTCCATCGGCACCACACCAGCCTGGAAAAAGACATCTGTTGAGTGCTTGGAACTAACTGCCACGCTAGCTGTCTAACGCTGTCTAGACTAAGAAAAAAGACTTGTCAGTGTAAGTTGGCAAAACTTTCCAGACTTCAGTGGATTGCCAAATTCACATCAGCAGAGCACAGAGGTTCGGGATGGATGTGCAATATTTCCTTTTGCCTGAATAAGCTGTGCTACTTGGATTAGAGCCATTCCTTATTTGCATCAATGCCTAGCTTTCCAAGAAGAAAATGCAGTAGGTCACCTATGAGATCACCAGAGGTAACAGATGAAAGAAGAAATATATCAGCCATTTTTTTTTTATTCTGGAGATTACCATTCTGTCCGCATGACCTACAGTTGTTTGTTCTCTGGCCAGCAGCATGAAGATGTAAGGACAAGTTGTAAGATCCCAGCTGGAAGAAACAGTACTTGGATTGGAGATACTCCTAGCCAAAATGTGGGAGAAACCCATCTCTCCTAGAATGTACACTTTCTTCATGTCTCTTCCCAGCACACTTGCCCTATCATACTCAGGTTATGGTGAAAACTGGTTTGAAACTAAATGGGAGGAATGGGTGCAACTCAACTCTGTCCTCAGAGCCCAAGCAAACTTGTCATAATTTCTCCTTTTTCTTCCCAGCATCTCAGCTTGAAACCCCTTGAATCACTGACCTTTAGTCTTTCGTTCTCCATTTTGAGAGAAGTGGTCTCTGTAGTCTGTTGATGCAATTTTTCCACCAAAGTTTCTCTGTCCTCCCGCATCTTGTTCTCTAAGGTTGCGTGTTGTTCCAGCAAGTCTGCAACTCGACTGCCATACAGAAAGAAAACTAATCCTTGAGTGACAAGAAAGAATAAGACTCCCAACACTTGAAAATTAGCTTCAGAAACACAGCTTTTCCCTACCCTTTCATCTTCCTCCTCCAGTCATGTATGCACACCTATCTGTTACACTGTTCCATTACCACAATCTTCTTAGCCTCTTTGAAATTAATTGAGTTGCTCCCCTGGAGCTCAAATGCATTGCCTCCAAGATACGCACCATAAAGAGATAACATAACCTCTCTCTTGTCTCATACCTACCTATTTTTTGGTGCAGCAACAACTGTACTGCAGTGATATCAACACATTTATTTACCTTCACAACAAAACTGGCATGAACTATACCGCCTATCTCTTCTAATCCCTGCCACTCAAACAGGGTCTCAAAAGAAAAACAACCTTAATTCTCTCAAAGCGTTACAAAATGGCAACGGAACAGAATTTTAAGGGTCAGCAAACCCTTTAAAAGTCTGTCTTTGCTTCGGCAAATCAGCAGCACAGGCAATCTCTCCCTCTCCAAACTGCTCTAGCCCTTAGGCAGTGCTGGTTTTGCTTGGATATTTACAGACATCCAATTAAATTATTCAATTTAATGCTATTATTAAACTAAACTATCCTTGAACTTAGAACACATCCCCACTCCCACTGGTTTCTTCTGACTAATTGTATCTTAACCTGTTCAGTGCAACAATTTCCAGTTCAAGGTCACTCTTGTCCTTTACTACTTTGTTGTAGCGACTCCTCCAGGACTCCAGAGTAGACAGCGCCTCAGCAACATAACTGTCCTATCGAACAAAAGAAATACACAAGGAAAGAGCAAGGGTGACAAAAATGTCACTGGATATGGGCTATGCAGACAACATGCTGATATGGGTAAGCATAATGTATGAAGAGACTTCACTAAGACTTTTAAAATACTGAGGACAAGTATGTATTTTTATTCTTCCTGAACCTTCAGAGAGAGGTGTTCTCCAACACTACTGCCAGCCAACAGACATAACAGCAGCAAAAAAATGAATCCTCTCTGAAGGCAGATGAACTATCAGAAATACAAAGCATGGCTAAGATTCTACTAGTGCCTCTGGTCCCCTGAATTCTAAAGACAAGGAAGAGGAAAAAAAAATGTAGCCTAAAATCCGTGTTCCCTTCTGATTTGTCTTAGTCCTCACTTTTCTACTTTTTCTTGATATCCTTCAGTCATTTTTCAACAGGAAATTCCAGTATGCCTCTAAAACTTTGTACTTTTCTGCTCTGATTAGTTTCTTGATTAGTAACCAACTCAATTTAGAGATTTCAGCCCAAGCCACAAGACTTTGTTTTATTCGCTTTTGACAACCCTCAGGTGGTTCTAAAGAACCAGGTGAAAAAATCAGATCTACTAGTTTAGTATGATCTAAGTTATTGCATGTCCTAAGTTAAGGACACACAGTGAATATAGTGACAGCTGAGAAAACTAGATTTGTTCTAAACTTAGCATAAATGGCTCAAGGCATCCAGTCAAAAATAAAACTCATTAGCTGAAAGCAGAGTCCCCAGGGCTGCTACCAGAATTCAAAGATTTAGATGCATGATCTGAAATGAGGTCTCTCCTCCTGTATTATCAGGTACCTTTTCTGCTAGCTGGACAG
>JAVJGJ010000062.1:13064166-13086708 GCA_035590215.1 Microhierax caerulescens | reverse complement strand
GGGCGGGCCTGGGGGCCGCGGTCATGGCGGGAGGGCGGGAACCGGGCCGGGGGCGCTTCGGGCCCGTCTGCGGTGCCGAGATGCCACGTCCCTGCGGCTGCCCGGCCGGGCCGTGGCGCATAGTGCAGGTCACCGCTCAGACTGCGTGCTGTGCCCGCTGGACGGTGCCGTTACACCGTTTCCCAAAGCACCATCCTGCTGCCAGGAGTGGCCGCACGGGGGGATCTCACAGTCCCGGCTGCTGCGGGTCAGGCACATCAGGAGCATCATTTCTGCCCGAAAACCTGCCAGGAGCGTTCACTGCTCTGCATCGCCTCCGTGATTTACCTTTCAAGCTTTTCCGAGAGCTGAGACACACATTGGATGTAACAGAGAAAGTCACTAAACCTGATCTACGTCAAGGCTCTATATTAAGTTGTTCCGTTTGTGATTAGCGGGGCTTTGTGCTGCAGCGCTCTCCTGGTCCAGGAGCTGAAGCTGTGGCACCTCCTTGACCTCACATAGGAAACCTGACTTCTGGCAATGTTCTAAGAATGCAGAGGAGTAAACAATGCCATTGCTGTACTCCTGGTCAGCGTTTTGGTTAGGGGTGAGGTTATGTTTCCACAAAAATACACCAAACTTGCAACTAACAGAAGGCAAAATAATACAATGTTTTTACAGCTTATTTTAAAACGGTTAAATCTTTTTCACTTCCCAAAGCTGCACAGCTTTGCTTGAGCTGCAGACACTGAGAACAATTAGGTTCCTGGTGTGATTACAGACTGCTTGCCAAGGTGATGGATATTACTTGACAGAAGTAGTTACCATATCTGCTTGGGCTCTGCTCGCCATTTCATTGGAACACGCTTCATCAAATACTAGGTTGAAGTAGAGAGCTCTAACTCATGGACATTCTCACGTACCTCTAAACAGGCTTTGAAAAATACTAACAATTGGCACCTTTTTGGAAATAATGTGTTTGTGGGATTGTTTTTTAAATGTAAGGACATCAGCAGTGCTCTTGCTTCTAATGCCACCTCTGCATCTACCTGCAAGGCCTAAAATTTTATAAGCAAGCTTAAATGCAACACTTTCAATTCTCCAAAGAACTCAAGGCTGCAACGCTGCTGTGAACGGCTCCAAAGTAGTATAAGAAAAAGAGGACCATTGTTTTCTTATAATGAAACTTCTCCTTAGCTATTAATAATGCAAATGACTACAGTATTTAAATATTGATAGTTCTAAAGCTGCTGGTAATGGCAGTGCCTGGCTGGGCTGTGCTGGGCACCAGGGCACCTGCCTACACGAGTGTCAAGGGGGCAGCCGACAGGCAGAGTTGGGCTTGCGAGGCTGGGGCACTGCAGCACAGCTCGGCCCTCATCTCCGGAGCACATCCCCGTCCTCCTCGCTTTCACTGTGTCCTCCCTTCGTTCAGAGCAGCGCTGCAGCTAGCACTGCCTGGGCCACCCTCGGCTCCAGCGCTCCCCTGGCTTCGTGGAGGAGCCGGCCCCAGCCAGTGGGGGGTGGGCTCGTCCCACCCGCGGAGGCATCCCTCCCAGTCCTGCAGCCCACCATCCTCAGGAGTGTTGGCCCACAGGTCACAGCTCGATGACTGCCTCCCTGCGCTCACTCGGCCCACACAGCTTCAGAAGGGAACGCAGGGCTGGCGCCCCAGCGTTCCCGAGTAACTTGTCAGCAGAGGTTTATCTTGGCTGTTTTTTCAGGGGTTTTTTTTTGTTATTCTTTAGGATTGTGTGAATATTGCTTGGGCCAATCCAAAAGCAAGTGTTTCGTTGCAGTAGCTCAACCATCTTCATGTGCTAATACGCATTGCTGTGAAATGCTGTTGTACTGAGGCTAACGCTTCTGCACTTGAAACAAATGCTGTAAGAAACTGTACCTAGGGAGCTGACTGTCAGCATTGTACTGAATGAGTCTGGTTTTAATCTGGAGTACCTGAAGCCTTAGTGGTGTGTGAAAGCCCTGTGGTTGAACTTGATGCCCCACACTTACCTCCCTTTGGAAATAATGGTGCTACTACCAGCACCTTGGGGCTCATCCCTGCTCCTGCCACAGCAACAGCTGTGCTGCTTTGGCAGTCTGACCCCAGCCAGGCCCTCGTGAAGCGCATCCCAGCCTGGGAGCCTTACACAAGTAACTCACAGAACACAAACACTGCGGCATGCAGGCAAAGTGCCTGCACGATCAGGTAAGGTGATCCCTAAGGCAGCTAAAAAGGCTGCTTGGTTTTTTGTTTGGTACTGTTGCAACATGGATTGCTGCATGCTAGCGCTCAGCCTGTGGTCAGCTGTTTACATACAAGACCAGAGGCTGTCGGATACACCAGCAGCAGGTTTGGGCCGCTTGTTGCCAGTCCTGCAGCTTCCTTGGTCTTGTTTGATCGGGCAACACCACACAGGCAGGACTGAGTTGCATTTTACTTCACCCACCCAGCAGCAGGCAAGGCACAGCCAGAATGCCGTGGGCGTTGTTTTGTAGGAGCTCTCACTGCCGTCACCAACTGCAGTGACAATGTACTTAAATTGTTCAGTTTCTCATTTCCCTTCCTTTTAGAGTATGCAGCCATAAACTCCATGTTGGACCAGATCAACTCCTGCTTGGATCACCTGGAGGAAAAGAATGATTACCTACATGCCTGCTTGAAAGAACTGCTGGAGTCCAACCGCCAGACCCGTCTGGAGTTCCAGCAGCAGAGCGAGCAGCAGAATACGGAAGCTGATGTGCAGGGATCACAGCCTCCTGCCTAGTGTCTGGCCACAAACTTTCCATTGGTATTGCTAAGGGGACATTTACTGGTCACCAATGTAACATAAAACTTGAGTAGAAGAGGTACCTTGTGCCTGTTACTTGTTCCTTCCTGTGGTGGTTGTGTCCTGCCATCTACCTCCACGTTCTGTTTTTCTTTAGCTGTGTGATCGGTGCAGAGCACACAGGTGGGGGTAGGAGAGCCAATTCTTTCTGCTCCCCCAACACAAACCTGGCACTGACACTTCAGTGTCAGTTCACACTGTTTGTAGGAGACCTGATGCAATGCAGGTAGTTTGCAGGCAGGTCCTCTTCACAAAGAGGAAAAATTCTCTCGGCATTTTTGTTAAATCCAAACAAGGAGTGTCACGGCTCTAGCCTCTTCCCTCAAAGAGTGCAGTAGGCAGGGGCTGTCCTGACTCCAGGCTTGCCCCCAGGTGTGACTCTGGTGACAGACTTGAGAGGGAAACCCTAGGCCAAGCTCCCGCCTCGAAACTACAGCTTCTCCATTATTCACGTTACCTGCGATGTACAAAGTATTGGCAGATGGCCCCAGATCCCATCCCTGGATGCTTCTGTCCCCTTCCGAGCAGATAACATGAGCTGCCGGGGTGATGTTTCTGACTGTTGTAAGTGGGAGCTCCCCGACTCCTCAAGCTGCCATTAAGGGCTTGGGTGTTTGACCAAGGCAGAGCCGCCTGGAGAGCATTAACTATCTGTAGCAGAGGGATGGGGGTGTGAGCAGGGTCCTCTGTACATTTTGACAAGACCGTGCAGGAGTGTTCTAGTCTGAAACTGTGATCTTGTCAGGATGGCCTGGCACCACCACAGTGAAGCAAGTCTTGCTATTCTATCAAGTTAAAGGAGTTTTTTTGAAAGCTAAAGAAGTTATTTATAAGAGATCTGTTTTATTAAAATCAGTTTGAATGAAACAGAATTTGTTCCTGAGAGTCTCCACTATGAGAACAGAATGTATTAAGCCTTGTAGTATTAACAAAGATCCCAAGATGCATTCTTGCCTAGCTTGTCTTACAGAGTGTGCATCTTTGAAAGGAAACTCTTCTGAGAAGCAGAATTTGGCACAGTCTCTCAAGAGATTAACTTTTCCTCTGCCTGGGAAGGCAATGAGAGGAACCACAAAGAATTCTTAGTGAAAAGTCTGCATCCACCTACTTCATGAGCTTTGTCACCTGTGGAAATCACATTATCTTTCAGGTTCAACAATCCAAGCCTCAGTCTTTCCACATAATTGCTGTATCCCAAATGTAAGTAATAACCGACACCATCCTGTATTAGACACGCTAAAGCCAGGCTTATTTTATTCTTAAAATAAAAACAGCAGTAAAGGTGAAGGTTTTTGCTCTATTAAAAGACTCAGAAAATAAACATTTCCAGCAAATATCATATGTAAAGGGCTCTCCCTTTAAGGCCACTCTATCTGGGTTTGCGCCTAGTAGAGCGTCTGCACCCAGCAGAGGTAAGACTGGCTGTCTCACCTTTGGCGAGGGAGGAGGGCTCTGCCGCTGCCTCCTGGCCTGCGTTGGCTGCCTCATTCTGTCCTGAACCCCCTCCGCTCCCCAGATCCTGGCAGTCTTCTGTGTCTTCGCTTTGCTCGGCTGTGGTGGCTTCCTCCTTGCACACAGCGTGTCCCAGCAACTCCCCTGCAGCGCGGTTCTCTTCGGGGAGCGGGCAGTCGGCACTAGCGGCAGTGGACTTGCTCCCTTCCTGTAGATTTTCTTCTTCTACCACTGTGATTCCACACACATCATCAGTCATGCTGCCTAGGCTTTTGCCCTCTGCTGCAGAGGGGACCAGCTCACCCCTACCCTCCGGAGACCTCAGAGCTTGCTTTTGCAGGGCTGACAGCTCTGTACCCTCCTTGTCTATCCCACGATCATCATTCATCTTCTTGCTGGTATCTGCTGCTGTAGCAGGAGGCTGTTTCGGATCATCCAGCAATTGGGAGCTGGAGCCCTGGGAATGCAAAGGAGCCTCGGGGTAGGCAGCTGTGGCATGATGCCTCGCTGCCTTGTATCTCTGCAAATACAAACAAAACAAAGTGAGAGATGAGCCCAGCTCAGCTACTGTCACTGCAGCAAGCAGCAGCTGGTCCAGAAAAACCTGTACAAAAACAGTGGTGAGTGGCAGCTAGAATCTGCAGGGGCATGACTTGTCTCGGCAGCTCTCCTGGCCTGGGTGCTGAGGCTTTCAGGCAGGGAAGGGTCAGCTCCTGTGAGGAAAAGTGGCGATATTAAACACTGAAGTCCCTCTTGCATTACTTTAATGCTGAGTGACTGCATGGCCGACCTGTGGCTCCCAATACAAAAATCATGTTTTGCCAACTGTTAGTCTCCGTCAGACTTAGGACTCTGTAGATGTAACAGCACAAGTGGCAGCTCTTGCTTCACTGCCACTACTGCCAGGACGTCACTCTGCACAGGTGCCCTGGATACTTGAGACGAGGCACTGCCCTCAGCTACAGAGGTGTGATTTAATGTTTATCAGCTAAAGCAAGACTTAAGTTGAAAGCTCAAGATTTTTTCACTCTGTTGATACAATCTGTAAAACAGTGTAAGTGTTGACAGCAACACTAAGATACCAAGAATATCTTACTGTTACAAGGTACGAAGTTCTCTACAGAATAAAGGTAAGCATATCATCAATAAAATGACTCATTTGCACTCACTATCACGATGAACCAGCAGAGGTCCATAAAGAGATTGAAATGGCTACTAGCCATTTTCAAGACTGAATACCATAAAAACAGCAACTCTGTACAGCTACCCAACATGCAGCAGGAATCTGATCTTCAAGCCGCAGACAAGAACGTGAGCTAAAGGCGTAAAACAAAGCTCCTTTTCCACAGCAGCTCCTTCCACAATCAACTGACCTTCATCTTTCCGCTGAGGTCCCTTTGCACTGGCACTAGCGTTAGACCTGACAATTTAAGGAAACTATTTCGAGCACACTGGCTTTCACCACTGCCTTAAGCAGTGCTACCATAGTCTGCAACGTGAAATTACAGCCCATCAGACAGGCAGCTTTACATTGTAATTCACAGTTTATCGTTGCAGGCTTGTTCCTTCTCTGTCCTCAAAGAGTGGGATGTGCAGAATACCGTAATGCATTGGGACTACATTGGTCGAGTCACAATGTTGCACCTGAACTAAAGCACCTACAAGCACGCCAATTTGTTTTTAGTGATGCTGTACCTGCCTCACCAGCAGCCAATTCTCTGCTTTGAAACCCTCTGCTGAGCTACTCTGATGAGAGTACCCCAGAAACTGGCAGTGATTCAACTCAGAGGGTAACAACCTCAAGGCACCAAGGCAGCCAAGAATAACAGTTACCTGCCTGCGGATTTAACACTGGACTCTTGTCATAAATAATCCTTCTGGCATCTGTTTGAAGAGCGTTTGATTTCAGCTCTAAGTGGGCCAAAACGGAGGCATACACACTGCTGCTGCAGTTTCACTCTAAGCTGATCTAAAATAAGCCGGGCAAACTGCAAGGCCGATTCCTTCATTCCTGAAATGACTAGCTGCAGGAGTGGGAGAGGATGAGCAACCATGAAGGAACAGCTGTGGACTTCTGCTACTTGCAGTTCCAAATCCACTGCTCTAAGCACTGGCTTCCGCAGCACCCCATCCCTTGCTGGAAGCAGCTGACTGGGAATAGGTAAATTGTCTGAAGACTAGAAGGAAAACACAAAGTTTCTGGGGTTTGGGGTGGTGGTGGTAGTGGTGTTTGTTTTTTAAATGCTAACAAAAGCCATTAGGGAAACACAGCGGCATTTGTCAGAGCATGTTTTGGGTGCAGGCAGAGGACAAAGTCAGTGTGGAGGCCTCCCTCCTTGCCAGGGTCAGGGAATACCACTCTCCTGCACAGGCAGGGCCCCAGCAGTGGTCACAGGAGAAGGCAGAGACAGTGCAAGCCCTGTGAGCCCACCACAAGGTACTGATCCAGGCCCCTCACCCCCTGGCAGGTCAACAAGGATAGAACGATGGAGGCAGATTTCAGGCCAGCCCAGTAGGAAAAACTTCTAGATACAAAAGCAGCAAGGGGCAGTATAGCTTCTTGAGGTGGAGCCAGTAAAGCAAAGTGACAGTTGGCAGAGCTTTGTGCTAAGGAGTTTCTAGGAAAAGGCAGCAGACAGACAGACTGACTGACTTGCTGTTGCAGGCTGATCCTGGGGATCAAATGGACTCTCACCAACTTTTAGCTTCCATCACATAGAGTCTGTAACGTTAAATTTCCAGATTTCTAAGGCATCTGATTTCACCAGGCCCCTTTGTGGATGAATCACACCCAGAATTTTGGCTAAAAGAGCTGCTCCTGCAGTATCACATGAAAAGATGTGCATGAACCAGCTTTCTTTACAAGGAACAGCCTCTGTCTCTTATTCTTTCCCCATCTTGACCCACCTGTGATCTAACAGAGAAAAAGCCTAGACTGAACAATGTACTCCACAGGTTCAGCAAACAGAGCAGACACTCTGAGGAAGATTTCCAGCCAGAAATGGGCAACAAGGTGACAGCAGCAGTAGCTAGGAAGCAGGACTGGTTTTAGATCTACAGGGGTTGATGTGAGACAAACACAGAGCACACCAGGAGAAAGCTATGGCACAATGGACACCAAGGATGATGGAAATGAAGACAAGACAGCTAACGTGGTGGATTTGCTGAAGAGACACGCACAGGGGTAACAAATGCCAGGCCATGCAATCGCCAAAGGGTCTAACCTGAAAGTTCTCAAAATGCATCAGGGACTTGCAGTGTGCGAGCCGGGCAGCAGAGTCGCTATGGTAGAATTTGTGACACAGCCTGCAGAGGTAACCTGCGACGGGGACCAGAAAATCCAGGCCTGCGAAACGGGAGGGGAAGGGAAATCACAGATCACATTGAATGGAACTCAAATAATGAAAGCATGTTAAAAGGAAGGGCGGGAGGAGTGTGGGGAGAAAAGTGGAAAGCTTTGCTTCTGTTAATCAGGGATTTGCAAGATGACTTGCTGAATATCTCATCTTACCATGGAATGGCTGTGTAGTTGATATTCAGAGAGAAATCTGGCTGCCAGAGCAAAGAAACTACACAGAGCATTAAGAGGGGGGGGGGGGGAGGAAAAAAGAATACAATGGAAAACTACAGAGAACATGTGATCTAATGTAATGGGATCAAACCAAGCAGAAGACAGCAGGCGCGCAAGAGGAACACGCAGAGAACATTCACAGCATGAATCATTATTCCATCTGCCACACGATAGTGGAAGGTTACAGCGATATGGAAGATTGGTGTAAACAGAGCTCTCCTTGGGCACGAAACAGCCTCTGCAGAGCTGCCCTCCTCACAATGCAAGCAGCCGTTAAGGGGTTTGAAGTCAGAATCACTTACAGGGTGGGGACCAGAGACAGCCATCTGGAGGCAACACTGCCCACCAGTCCAGCACCATGTCTGAGTAACCGCTAGGTAGAGCGTAGGGGTTCTCAAGCAGAGCAAACATGCAGTTTGGGCTCTAGCAGTGAGTTTGATACTGTCGTTACTGCGCAGTATCTCTATACAAGCTGCATTTCTGTTGGAAAGCCTTCCAATCAATATGCTTTCAGGCTCCATCTTTCCAGAGCATCCCTCATTTGCTGCCTACTTACTTCAAGTATTCCTGCCCTGCTTGTTCCATTTCCTACCTTAGTAAGGTATCTGGCTCTCATCCTTTCTTCTTCAAAGCAAAAGGTGGCTGACAAACATCAATCACATCCTTATGTTTTATCACGCAGTAATAAAGCAACATTTGGCTCTTTCTCCGGGCAGCAGTGACCCGTACCACTCCAATGCAGATGCTGGAGCACCATGGCCCAAGAAGCCATTATAGCAGTAGTAGAGACCATCCTCTCTTTCAGATACAGCCTGTGGCCAGAAAAGGCTCTGTGTTTAAGCCTTTGTGCTTAACTTGGCTTGCTTACCATAGGCCGTGTCTGGACAATACTTCTCACTTCCTTCGTAATCCTCCAAAGACACTTCCTTCAGCCCAGTCTGGAAACCAAAAAAACATTAGTGCCTACTGTATCTATGCCAAATCCCTCCCTGGGCTCTCACATCTTTTGGTAAGCTTGGGAGCAAAACAAGAGGATTCACATACCAGAGACGGAGTTGCACAGCATCTGGTTAAGGCCAGATACAAAACCCAATGTCAGCAGGCCACTTGATTACAAGGTTTAAAAACACCCCTTGCACGCCAAGCCTGAAGTAGCTTAGCCAGGTACCTCCTTCTTGGTAACTGCTCTCTACTGGGAAGACATTTATCAAGATAAAACTCCACACACAGTTCTCCTATGAGATCAAGCTACTGTTGGGCTAGTCAAATGTTGTTATCAGAAATTCTTTCCTTTGAAAAAACGTTGCTTATGCTCCTCAGTAACAAGGTGATGTCTGAAGATACCAGTAGGCGCTGTACAGTGCAGCAGAAACACCCTCCTGCATCCCACATGGAATTCCCGATTCTCTTTTGCATCGTCCTGTGCTCTGGAAGACCCCCAGAGCCCTCCTGCAGCAGAGTACAATGCTGACTGGACTCCCAAAACCCTGAGCTCAAGCAGCCAAGACCAACCAGGCACAGGAACCCACAGCAGATTCTCAGAAAAGTCATTCCTTCTCCTTTTGCATGGCATACCTGCTTGGCAGCAGAATCTTCATTCTCTGTCAGCACTACATCAAGGTCTTCCTCCTCACCAGCTCCCCCCTCCTCTTCCTCCTCTTCATCATCATCATCTTCAAAACAGCCAACGGCATCCACTGTGATCAACTCCTCCGAATCCTCTGGGCTGCCCAACTCCTTCTCTCCTAGCCTCACCTGTCAGGTACAGAAAAGAAAGATCAGAACAACTTCGCACTCTCCATTTAACCAAGGAAGACCCCGAACTCTGAACAGACTGCTTTTGATGAGTAGAAGGGACTGCACAAGAGGCACAAAGCCATCTCACTTCTAGACCCATCTAACTCCTTGTACCTTTTTCACTCAATTTCCTTAGGCTCTAACAACTCAAGTCCAGCAAAAGATGAAAATTAAAACAGCGCTGGAAGAACTGCATGTCTTCCTTTCATCCATGCAACAGTCAGGGAGGCAGAAAGTTAACCTGCTCCACTGTGCAGCTGCTTCCAGTCCTGCACAGCTCTCCACGCAGGCCATATTACCTCTTTGGCTTTCTGTTTGTGCTCAGGGGACTTCATATGCTCCACGAACTTGCGAGGTGTCTTGAAATGGCGGCTGCAGACAGTGCAGAAAGGACGAAGTGCACGTTTGGCCAGCTAAGGAAATAGGGACAATTCAGTAAGTCACAAGAGGCACCATTTTGGAGGAAGGCAGACAAATCTTGAATGAAACAAAGTCACAGCCCTGCATCTAAAACAGGGAGACTGCAGTCATCTCTTCAGCAGAATGGACTCCCTAGCTCTTACCCGCCAAAAATATGGAAAATATGCAGAGCAAAACCAAACATGGCTTATAAAAGGTGTTCTGGAACTTCTCCCCTAGGAGCCAATAAATATGATGGCCTGCCTGAATTTTAGCTTGAAAGTTTACAGGCTGCCCACCAACTCCACCATTCAATTGATTAGGTGAGTATGACAGGCCATATTTATTGAGAAAAGTCAAGAATTATAAACTAGAGGTGTTTCAGGCCGTACCGACACAGCACAACAACTGGAAGCTCCAACGCCAGTGTTCAGAGGCAGGAGGTAGCATGGCAGTGCCCTTAGGCAGTGAGGATGTTACTGGCAGAACTTTATGTGCATCTCTCCACTCCAATCACTTTTCCTTTGCTGCTTGGGGAACAGGAGATGCTAGACACTTCCACTCAATCCCCATGAAAGATCAGTGCAAAGATGAAATCCATGCTATGGTTGTTACCTTGTGTTCTTGGGTCCTGCGATGTTTGATTAGATCCCCTGTGAAGTGTATCTGACAAGTATTACACCATCGCTGCTGGGTCTCTCTGAAGTGACAATGGATATATCTGTTAAGCCACAACTTTTTACAGTCTCCATGGAATACTGCAGTTTGCAATCTGTTCTCGGCATTGTTTTCCCCAGCATTCCTATCGTTACAGGCTCAGGTTTATCTTCTCCCCTTCCTGGTCACTTATATAGGTTGCTTTAGCTCACGCTAACAGAAAGGCACCAGTTAAAACAAGCCTCTGGCCTGATCTACTGTATTAAAAAGATACACGGAACATCAAAGTCAACAGTGGTATCCTTTAGCAGGAAGAAAGTTGTCTGAAAAAGATTAAGGCTCCTGAAACCAGAAAGGGATTTAGTACCTTACCTAGAACACAAGGTCACCGTGTTGCAGTGAGGAATTTAGAACCTGTGTAGGTCCACATTCAGACTGAGTTTTCTGGCGCAGACCAGCACTTACCCATCTTTTTCTGCAAGCACCTTCTGTTCCTTCACCATGGGCAGTAGTGAAACAAAACAAACATTGCTCATGTGCTGAATCTCCCCAAGTCGCTGCTGGTGCTGAATTCCAGCCATGTGGGATTGGAAATTCTGAGAGAGGTTAGGAGAAAAATTGTTTAAATGTATTCAAAATACAGAAAGTAATAGGTATGAGCTATGCTTTCCGTTCTCTTGGCTGCTGTTTAACAATGAAATGGTATAGCAGCTTAGGAGCATGGCTGCCTGTGGATCCACCCACATTCAATTCCTAGCAGGTTGCTTGCCAGCTCTTCATGAGAAGTTTATTTTATCTGCATGCCTGTCATCATTTATGTTCCTTGTTTCTGAAGCATGAGCCCTTGTGTCCTGGTTTCAGCTGGGGTTAAACCACAACACTTTGCTAACAAGGTTCCTGCTGACCTCCCCACGGCAGCTGGCCATCTAACTCACTTCTGACCACCCACATCCCAGTCAGACCTGTGGATTTCTACCTGCTGGCTGCAGCAGTTGGTCTTGCAGATGTAACAGTAGAATTTAAGGACCGATTCAGGGTTGGGATCAGCTGTGCCCACCTCACAGGTCCAGTGCCCTGGTTTCAGAGCTGTTGTACTGATAGCTCTGCTTTCGCTGCTCTGCTGGATAGTCACTTTCAGTGAACCTCCAGAACTCAACACCTGCCAAAAGAAGGAGTCAAGATTAAGTCCTCTCAGTAGAAGACACTAAAAAATTATACCTGCTTTTTGTATGTGACCTAAGCTCTCTACCCCTTCAGAAAATGCATTTGAGCTTGAAACCACAGAAGGCTGATCAGAAAAACTCTCATACACGGCTCCTTCTCCCAGTGCTGCTAAATTGGCGATCCCTGTGTCACAGCACCAGGCCAGTGAGTACAGATGGTCATTTCTACAGCCTCTGTAGGCACTGTATGATCCAGTCTCTGGAGACTGAAACAACAAACCACATTGGTAAGGGACACAATCAGCTCATGTCTCTCCACCACAGACAAGGAAACTCAGCACCATGCCTGATGGGGTAAGGAACTTGTACACATGGACAGGATGATATATTTGCTCACATCAACAAATGTCTCCAATTATAGAAGGCTATCAAGTCTGATTTGCACCATGCGTTAAACCTTTGCTTGCAGATTTACACAGCCTAAGGTCCTGGTTTAACATCTAGCATGTGGGCAAGCTATTTCATGCAAAAGACTCTCAGGCTGCTGGCTTCACCTGTGTCTCAGTTTTCCAAGCTGCCTTTCAAAAGCACAGACTCTACTACCTGCTCACACCTGCTGTGATGCAAGTCCCACTGCAGCTACATCTTTACTACCATCACCTGAATTTTTTTACACCTGCTCTTTAGCAACATAAAAAGATATATTTACCTATGGCACTCAACACATGTATTTTTCAGCAGCTCTTTCAATTCAACTTTCCATTTTTCCAGATGAATACTAAAATCTTAACAAACCCTAGAATCCACAAACAGCCAGCAGTAGGTAAGGTACAGGCTAGCAGAGGTACAAAAGCAGCAAGTCAGAGCAGACTGCGCACTAATTGCAGACATAGTATGCCTTATTGCCAGGGACAACAGCTTACAGCAGGAGACAGAGCTCCAGACGTGGGTGCCATCTGGTTCCCAGTGGCAACGGGCTTCTCTGGGATGGAGGAGGAGGTTCTATGCTCTGCACCACCCCTGCACAGTGCAGTGTCTACTCACCTCAGGAGCCTTTGGTTCCTCAGAGAATTTCCTCTCTTTAGAGAGATCTTCAGCTGTGTACTCCTTTGCATTGCTTGTACCTAGGAAGAAAGAGTCCTTTTAGCGGTGTTAAACCAGAATAGCAATGGAAGAAAACACAAAGCAGCAGCTGAATGAAAGGGAGCTTTCCTCACAATTATTTTTGCCATAAGCCCAGTTCACAAACCTTTCTCCAAATACATCTTTATTACAGAGGGAAATTTCCCATCATTTGCATTTGGGAGGCAACAGGTTTTAAGGGCCTATATTTGGAGTTGGTTACCAGACTTTCTCCTTTCCCCATTCTGCATGGCTGGAGGAAGGATGTTTCTGACAAGACCCACAGGCTCCAGAGATGCTAATCTACAGATGCAGTTCCAGCAAGGAGTGCCCTAAAAGAGCAAATCACAGGGCTAAGCAACTCACCATCAGCTTGAACATGGGTGCTTGACTCTCCTGCTTCCTTGCTGCCTGTGGTATCCTCTAATGCAGCCTCCTCAGTTGCACTTTAGGAATATCAAGCAAATAAGGTTATTTTCCATGTTACAAAGAGATTCAGAAGACACACCAAGGCACAGGCTAGAGTCTAAGCTGTCACACTCTCCATTAAACCCCCAAATCAATATGCTACTGGAAGTGGTACTTCAGGCAATGATTCAGTGGAAATACATAAAACAAAATGAAGAGTGGGCATTCTACAACAGATACAGAAACAGCAGCCAAATAATCTGGACAAGAAGGTTACAACTGATTTTTTGGATCACTGTCCTCTTTTGCAAGATGCCTGCAGGTAAGTAAGTTCATACAGGAAATTTTCTTGGTAAGAGCTCTGAGAGCTCACTCCTGTCTTGATCAGTCACCTGTGGGGAGACTGCAATACCCGGAAAGTACCCCAGGCTGCTCTGTGCATGAGGGAACAGAGACCTATCAGAACTGCAAGGGTTCTCAGTGGTGTCTTACAGGGATTTCATTGTAACTGTCTGCTCTATTCATATCAGTCCTGTTTCGTTCCAGAGTCTGCTTGTGCAGAACTGTATAAGATGCAAATCAAAAGGACTTTGCTTTGCTTTACTTGGTACTGGAGAAAAACAGATCTGAAGGGGACTGCTGAGAATGAACAGTTGACTTTCAGAGAGCACAAAGTGTACTTTACAGTATCTTTCTCCATCCCCCATTTTCCCATCAGGGCTAACATTTTTCACCATGGTTTGAACATCTTCTCTCTCAGGACGTCTCGATATCCGACCCACTGGTGTCCTTCTGCTAACAGGGAGCAGCACATTCTGCATAACCAGGAACGCAGACTGTACAGGTACTGTATCCAGTGACCCAAACACACACGTACCGCAGAACTTATCAGATTGATAAGTGATAATGTAACTGGGTTACACGGCTATAAATATGCAGCAGGGTTTGGGCAGTGCAAACACGAAGAAAACAAGAGCATCTGGCATTAACATTATTTGTCAAGTGCTGCCAGAAGACTCAATGCTATACCACACACAGATGGTGACAGCACTCCAGGGCAAGGGTTTGCAGTCTAAACTGCAAATCTAAGGAGCAATCTAGGGGAGCGAAAGCCATCACAATCATGATCTAAGGAAGAAACAGATACTTGTCAGGCCATGCTAGAAGTGGGTGTTCAAAGAGGATTTGAAGATGATAAGTGCTTTCTGCACTGGAATGAGGATGTTGTTCCAGGTACACAGATGGTACATAGCAGAAAAGGCAGAAGTGGGAAAAACCTGAAATAAAGAAGGAGGCTGGTATTCCTGGCCAAAGGGAAATGCAACAGCGAATCACAGAATTAAAGTTTGTGACAGGGATGGGGGCAATGCCCTTCTCATGTGTGAAGGGCAATATGAGAATAGTAATTTTTTTTCAGAGATCCATCATCATCTGTACATTGGAAGTAAACAGAAACACTTCAAAGAAAAAAAAAGCTCAGGAATGATCTATTCTGAGTAAATACCAGTCATAATACATGCATCAAATCTGGCAGTCCCTAACTACTGCCTAGGAAAGGATTTTCCTAATAGCAGGCTTGCTGCAGTGAGCTCTGTCATTCTTCAGGCTTGATTCTTCTTTTCAGTGTGTGTAACAGGACTTTGATTAAAACCCTGCTAAATATTAATGTAATTAAAATTAAATTAGCTTTGGCAAACAGATTACAAAGCATATGCTGAAATGCATTCAGCTTTGCATTAATTGAATTTATTCACTTTCTTGCTAATCAAGAGTCCATAATTCACAATGGTCCCTGCTCACATAATATTTATCACTCTTTAATGTTTTACATGATCACGGTAGTATCTGAACATCAAAGTAATACTGGAACATTGTCCCTAAAGCTAGCCATTAATCTATAATCTACAGATGGGAAGCAGAGAGGTGAAGAAACTTGTCCAAAACCACACGGTGAATTGTTAACAGGGAAGATAAGAGGGCCCAGGAGTCCTGACTCATAGTCATTAACATATGTCGGAGAACTCTCAAATCGATGCCTCCAGAAATCTGTATTCACTCCCTCCTCCTCTCCCTCCGCATCAGCGAGCTGCCGGCTCCGGGCGCCCGGGTTGGGCGGCCCGCCGCCCCGCTAGGTGGCGGTGCAGCCCCGGCAGAGGGCCCAGGCGACCGGCCCGCCGCCTCCGCCCCGCCCTACCGGTCCGCTCCCACCCACCGGCCGGGGCCGCTGGCAAGGCAGGTTTGCAGAAGGGGTACAGCGCTCGCTCGGTGCTAGAGGGAGTATCGGTTCCCTTCCCCTTCCCATTCCGCAGAATCAACGACCCTCTCCTACACCTGCTGTGACCTTACACAATCCAAGGCTTTTCCTCTCTGCTGATACGTGGCTGCTCATTTCCCTTTTTGATATTTAGGGAAGAAAATGAGATAAGTATATCAGAATAGAAAAGAACCTCTCTGCTTCTTACAAAAATCCTGGCAGGAGAACACATGAGCAAACTCAATTTTCTCACACTTTTCCATGAGCTGCATCTCTTTACTTTTCATTCCCGTAGTTGGATCACCCATAGCAGAGACCCTCTGACACCCTGGATCTCAGCAAACATCGTAAGATTTTCTGAATTGTCCATGAGCATCTGAAATACCTCCTACATGCTAGGCATCAGGCCAGTACAGTACAGCTCTAATTATTAAAAAATACAATTAGACAATAATTCTAAACACAGTAACTATTTCAATACCCTGCTCAATAAATACCTCTTCAGTCTTTTTGCAGCAGGCTCAGTGTTCAACACAGATTCTGTTGGAGTTCTTGGTTCTGCAGGAACACAGAAGGAGATCTCCTTAGCGAAGCAGACCATGCCACCTTGAGCATGTTTCCTAACTGAATGGCCAATGCCAACAGAGCTCTGTTAGAGCAGATAACGCTATACGTTTGCTTATTCTGAATGTGAGAATTGTAGCAGTAAGGTTAGATAACAACCTAAGAGATTTCAGTTCTATTGCAGATGTTACTGTAATAAGGTGTTGTCCAGAACGGAATCTACATTTATGTCTACTAAATGGGTCTTCATGCTATAGCTAGGTGACAAGAGCCCAGATCATAGGAACATTAGTATAAGCCAAGGTGGCATATCTGTCTGACAGCAGCCACTTATCCAGGTAATTTTCACCACTGCATATACACAGGCCACAACCTTGTCACATGCCTGCATTTTTAGACTAGGCACTCTTCAGTCAGAAATAACATTCCCACATCTGCATTGCATCCCACACTGTAAGAGATGCAGTGCCAGCAGCTTCTGTTCTGACGAGTAGAATACCAGTACTCTTTCAACTCATCTTTTCATTAGCATGTTGATTGCAACTGGTTCTGCTTTGTTTGACTCCACGAGATGTTGAGTTCAGCATGGGTAAGGTAATGTGGAAGCTTTAATTTCAAACCAGTTTCCTTCCCCCCACCCCCCACCCCAGCTTACATGGGGCTCACTGTCAAAGTGACTTCTGAGAGACTTCCATGCAAGACATATGGAGCTAGCTTATAAGAACCAAAAATATTCAGGTAAAAAGGATGTATGAAGCACATAGCAGAGGACTATCACAGGCAGTTTAAGCATTTACAATGAGAAATATAGATGATTAAAGTAATCTCCAATCTTTGCTGCAGGAATAGCCGAGAGAAGTTTATAACATCTAGAAGCATTTGTCCATGGCAGGCTTCCCCCTTACCTGTGGATGGCAAGGAATTGTTCTGCTCTGACCCTGCTTGCATTCCCTCTGGGATTTCCATTTTCTCATCACCTTGTGCCTGAGATGAAGAACCAGGATCTAGTTCCCGCTTCCTGTCAGGGACCCTCTGGAAGTCCTGCAAAGGGCAGAGAGTCACTGCCAGCGCTTGGTCTGTCCTCAAACCCAACACACCACCCAAAGCATCAGAGTTTTACTGTGGGGCAGGAACAGGAATTCCAGCACAGAGTAATGGAAAGGAATAGGCAGTTTATGTTGGACTGCCTTGCTTCAGGCAAATTAATTCCACAGGCAGCCCATGATGTTTCTCCAGTGTTTTCAAGTAGCAGCTGTAGGAGACCCAGCCGCGTGCAGAGAGTAGGGTCGCTTTAGAGGGACTCTGGCAAGAGGTAAATGGACAGGGAAAAAGAATAGACATAAAAAATCCCTTTTGACTCTGGAGAAAAAACAGTCCAACAGTGGAAGTCTGCTTTATCCACTAGGCCTTTTTGACAAAATGGGACCAAATTCGCAAAAGCTAATCTAGGAGGAAGTAAGTACTGGTCAATTAACCCAAGAACCACTTCCAGGACATAAAAGGGGTCTTAATGGTGGAAAGTGAGAAACATTTTTACAAAAAACCCTGTAGATTTTACAAAATCCACATGAACAAATATGCTCATGACCTTAAAAAAAAGGAGGAAATGGCCCAAAGAGGCAGAGTGACACATCCATAGTAGGACCAAGTCCTTTGAGAACAACAAACTGCTTTGGAAGGCTAATGGGGCAGAACTCTGGCCTCTGTGAAGAGCAAAGCACTCAGCTAGGATTTCTTCTATTTTAATTACTTTGAAGCTGGTACTTCTAAAGGTTCCTTTTATATCTTAGGTTTAAACAGTTCTGCTATGAGGAATTCTCTCTCTTGGGCAAGAAATTACAAGAAACCTTTGCATTATAAATCTAAATATGGACTACTAGAACCTTAGGGATGGACTTATCTCTGCATTTCTGTGTCAGCAGCATGGTGCAAAACAGTTTTCATTGTAAGGCACTCTCCCTTCTCTTTTGTTCTCCACCTATGATACAGTCAACTGCTGCAAGTGCAAAAGGAGCACAAAGCTCCCAACAGTTGGAAACAAGCAGGCCACCTTGCGAAAAGTCCGGTTCTGCCGCTGGAAGGGAAGGCCCGGGAAGCCCAGCCGAGCTGGCTTCAAGGAGACCCCAACAGGTGGTGGCCCTAGGAGGGAATGTCTCGTAGCCTGAGGGAAAAACTGCTGCAGTGCCGGCGCTGTCATGTTAAATCCACGTAGGTTTCCTGTAAATGCAAACACACAGTGTATCACCACCCTGCACTGTGCAAAGGAGAAAGAAAAATCTTCCACCTGTACAAGCAGCAGGCAGAGAGGGGAAGGGCTCCTCCGTGCACAACCCTGTCCTTTACTGGGCACTGTATGGGTGCTCTATGATTTACCCTCTCCTCAGCACCCACAGAACAATGTGATGTGATAGCAACTATTACTATGTATCAGGCTATTTAATTATAATTGTCACTGCAGGCTAAGATCATTAGAGCAATTAGTTGATCTGAGCACAGTAGCGCTTGTGTTTGCAATGAACAAGGTCTCGATTTACAAAAATTCTCTATGAAAAAGGAAAATTCATCCTACATCTGTGCAGCTGGCAGCTCGCACCATGGTATGGGTGCTGTTTAACACAAGCCAGCAACAGCATTTCATTTAAAACAACACTGGACTTCTCAAACAAAAGATTCCGCAGTCCTCTGCCACTTGGTTATCACACAAGCTCAACATGTCAACCTAAACTCTGACACATGATTCTCTGCCATTTCCAATTATAATGCTCTGCTTTCTGAACAGCTCTTTCCAGCATCCACAAACTATTAACTAAGTCTCAACGATTTCTTACAAAGGTAGTCCTTGCTATCCCCACTTCAGGGGCAAGGTAACGGCAGTGCCCAGATGCCTCAGCTATAACCCTCAGAAACTGTCCGCCACTCTGGGAACCTGGACTTACATTGCACCTTTTTTATCTGCCACTTGAATTAGCACATACTCTGGCTTTTTAGCATCTGTCAAAACAGGGCAGTGAAGACTGGAGACAGGCACCCAAAATCTGAAAAACTGAGCTACGCTGTTTAAAGTCAGCAACACCATAGGAAATACTCCTCCATGTTTGTCTTCAAAAGTAATCTAATCCCTTACTATTTACCATAAATAATGTCTTACTGTAGAGAGATATTGCTGTATTGAGAAAAGATCTGTAAGGCAAGAAATCATCTTCTACTCTCAGTTTAGTGCCTTTAAAGAACCACACATCCATTTCAACTTGAAGTATTTATCTCTTCCTATTCCCATTGCTGAAGCCACATACAGTCAATGAATTATTTATGCTGATGTTTCCCAGGTACAGAAATACTACAGCATCAGATATTCTTACATGTAACCAAAAACTGAATGACCAAAAAAATTCAGATCCCTAAGAAGGGCCGCACTGGACACTGCAACCATATTACATGTTACCTGTGGCTAGCTGGTGTAGATATTGGAAGAAAAGTCACAACTTAGCTCAGCGTGTACAGATGAAAAGAAGAGGAACAATGCTAAGACAAAGCGCATGTAGGAGCACTCATTAACATACCTTATCCTGCTCTCCCATCTAATTTGCCCCGGGTCCTTAGCATACTATTCAAATGCAACTTCTCAATAAGAGGTTTTGCTTTAGGGAAAAGGTCAGCCCATGCTAACATCAAACGTATCTGAAAGGAGTGTGGCTGACTGAAGTGGAATCAGACCTTTTTTCCTGACACAAATATATATACCAATCTTCGGAGCATGGCTTGTCCTTTTTCACTGCCAGTTTCCCTACAACCTGAAAGAGATCTGTAGAGAGCCACTGGAGTCACTAGAGAGCCCTCTCATTAAACGGGCAAGAGAGAACAAAAGGAGAGTTAGCAACACACAGAATAAATCTATTGTCTTCACATCTGGGCATGATTCACAGGCAAGATAAAAATTGCAGGCATTAATCTAAACTAGACACTTTAAAACTATCCCAGGTACTGATTTTCTCTGTTGAAAAGAGCTGTCAGGTTGACATGTCCAACAACAAAGACATAGATTTACTCCTAATATCTTTACCTTTGCAATGGTATTATTAAGGCAGCTTCATAAATTTGTTTTGAAAACATCATATCTGGCAAAAAAAAATCCACTTGTGGGAACACAGTGATGGAAGAACACTGGTATTATCCACCACAAAAATGTCAGTCATTTCAGGGAATCAAAATTCCACAAGGCAATTGAAACCCAAACCATTTTCCACCACAATATACTTAATTTGTTTGTATTGCACTAAGTTTGAACAAAGACAAGCACCTACTGCAAACACCGCTAGCATGTATTTAACAGGCAATGAAATAAATTGTTTTAACCTTTCAACCAAGGGGGGGGGAAGTATTTTATCTAAATATATTGATGAAAAAATACTCTCTCTGCCAAGTCTAAGAAGAAAGGCACGTATTTAGTATCCAACCTGATACCTTCTAGTGCTATTCCCGGTTGTGAACAGTTGGGCATATGGGATTTTCAACAACTACTGAAGCACCTCTGTAATGTGGACTATGGACAAATTTGAAGCGGGGGGGTGGGGTGGGTGGGAAGACACGATAAACAGAACTGCCAAATGCAAGGACTGCAATGGTTCAGCAAGGAGTAGCCATACTATGTTTCAGTCCATGAAGGATGATTAAATAACTCAAATAAGTATGCGTCTCCCATAACGACAGTACCTTGCATCTGCTGCATGAGTAAGGCCCGCTGAAGCATGGGATTGGCATTGAGCAGTGATGGTTGATTTGTTGCTCGTAAGCTCAGCATCTGTTGCTGTTGCGGTGGTGGCAAACCCCTGGAAAAGAAGGCATTAATCATAAGAACCCAATAAAAACTGTACCCTTCAATGCCAGGCACAAGTATATATAGCATATATACATAATTCCAGGCACAAGTGTGTGTGTGTGTGTATATATACACACACAGAATAACAAGTATAAAACAGAGGAGCAAAGAACATCTGAAATGCTGATATATGTGCATGAAAAGATACCATGCACCGGCACTGTATCCTCTTTCTTCCACTCTCCTGGAATTTCCAAAGCTGACAGATTATCTACCAAGGAATCTGAGGTCAGAGAGAACTCCTTAGCACCAAGCCCACATAAAGCCTCTCAAGCAGTATAAAAAAAGCCCAGAAGCTGACTTCAGTTCTACAGACTCATGCAGCCCTTGTCAGTAGAAACGAGCGATCTAGATCAGCAGCTACATTTGACACAACAACAAAAAAAGCAAGTTCTAAAAAACGGGGAGTTTTCTCAGTAGCTTAAAGCAGATTTTCCCAAAATCGACGCCTCCCACACGGAGCCAGACAGGTCACAACTCTAAATGGTGCCCCCTAACTGCCAAGAACTGGATGGAAAAATAAAGCACGGCCTTCATATTTCACACACGAGGAGAAGGAGCGAGCGGAGAACTCTCCACTTGTAAGGAGGGTGGAGCAGACATGAGAGAAAAGTCTGAAGAAACTGGCAGGCGCTTCTTCAGGCGATGGCAAGGTCAGGCCCACCTCTAAGCACAACTGCTGACACAGCCAAACCTGCCAGGCTGTGATGAGGTACAAACATGGAGCAAAATATTCATGCTGACAAAAAAACCCCAACGCTCTTAACAGAATTTACAGCAGCTCATCTTCATGTTTGCTGCTCTAGATTGTTCCAGTCTCGGCGCTGAGATATTTATACCATAAAAAAAGCATACTTTTAAAGGTGTCACACGCATCCCTGCTATCCAGCAGTCAGCCCCATACCGGCATCTTAAGGGCAGCTTTGTTTCTAGCGTAAGACATGTAATAATGGCAGAAGGATTCAGAGGCTGGTATTTCTAGGAGAACAGAGAGATTCCCACATTTACCCCAGAGACACATGCCTTATAAAGTAATTATTATAATTTATTAAATAACGAATTAGCTCCCTCCTTAAATTCACATCCCATCGCTTTGAATTTGCAGAGCGTAAGGCCTGAAAGGTAACAGTAACTGCAGATAAACGCATCACCCCAGAGAACCGCTGTCAGCTCTGAAGCCGCAGCCCACGGGGGCCGGCAGCCGCTGCCCGAGCAGCCGCTGTGCCCGGCGCATTTCGGCAGAAGCCCCCGCCGCTCGCCGGTTTGTTCCCGGCCCCCGGCCCGGCCCGGCCCGTCTCGCGGGGGGCACGCCGCCAGCCCACCCGGGCAGGAGACCCGGCCGGGAAGACAATAAATAAACGGCCTCAATTCAGTAACGAGAGAACGAGGGTGCGTGTCCCTGCGGGGCGGCTCGGCCAGGTGCGTTCGCCCGTTTCTGCTGGGGGAGGCGACCGCCCCGAGCCGTG
>JAVJGJ010000062.1:13018324-13054319 GCA_035590215.1 Microhierax caerulescens | reverse complement strand
AGGCGAAGTGCGGCGGGACCGGCCGCAGCCCCCCAGCCACCCCCCCCGTCACTGGGGCCGCCGGGCCGGGTGCCCCCGCGCCGCGCTCCGCGGGTGGGTGCAGCGCCGGGAAGGGGGGTGCGGGGGGGTGGGTAAGTTTAATCTGCGCTGCCCCCCTCCCCCAGCCCTGCCGCGCTGTCCTCCATAGCGGATGCCATGTCAGGAGCTGCGGGGAGGCGGTGGGAAGGACGGGGTTATCTCTCCTATATGCTCAGATTCCCGGGTGCTACCATTTTGTGACAGGCAACGCACTGATGCTTTCCCTTCATGTGACCTTTGCATTCATCATCTGCAACTTGAGTAAATTGCAGTCTGCGCTGCTTGCTTATCTGCTCCAGCATAGACACACAACACCTGGGGAGGGAAGGTTGTTCCTCTGCTTGTTTCTGGCCTTGTTAATTAATTGTATTCAGTGATACGCAGGTTTTAGTTATCAAGGTATTTTATGCTATAAGGGGGCATGCAGGTGGCTGGTGACTTGTGTTAAAAGCAGTGACTGGCATGATACTTGGTCAGATGCTTGCGTGGGTTTTTCTCTTTCAGCAAACTGCGTTTGTGACATCTATTGGGTGTTGTTCCCCCACCCCCACTTTTTATTTTAAGCTGTTTGCTGCCGGATGGCTTATAAGGCTTTTGTACCATTGGAAGGGTCTGGGATGCGTATGAATTGCTTGTTTAGCTGCAAGTAGCCCCAAATTCTGGACCCGTGCAGCTGTAGCCTGGAGCAGCGAGTGCAGGGTGCGCTGTGTGTTCTAGGAAGAAGGCATGGGGATTGTGTCTGGTGCAGAGAAAGCATGGTATGAATTATATTTCCTTTTTTTTTTTTTTTTTTTTTTTTTCTTCTCTATAGATACACATTCAAAGAGTTTGGGATCCTTTCTAGTTAAATTCCAACAGTCCACACAATATCCCTCAGGGATGTTGAGAATCAGGGGAAGGGCATTACAGGAGCACATCTTACTGAGCCTCAGGTCATAGACCAGGAGCCACTTGTTTGTCAATAGACACAGAAAAAAACCCAACCCTACCATCAGAGTAAAAAGCTTGCTTTGCTGTAGCTTTCTAAGAAGGGGAAAATGGGTCTCCTGGAATATATGAGTAAAACAGGTTCACCTGTTGGCTCTGCTGTTTTCTTGCTTTCTAAGTACTGGCAGCCTAACCCGTAAATCCTTTTTAGAGGATCTATGCAGTTGGTGCTGCAGTGGCGTAATAGATAATGTATGGCTGTTAGGCTGGAGGAATGTTTGTCAAAGGACAGTCAGTGATTTGGGGTATGCTGCCCCTTTCTTTTAGACTGAGTGAACAGAAGGGGACATATTAATCCTTGGTGTATCTCCACTGGCACCAATTGAAAAGTAACAATTTTATCTGCCTGGTGGAAAATAAATTAATTTAAATGTTTTCTTTCTCTTTTTGATGATCCCTGTCCCAGGAGAATCTGTGACCTCACCGTGTCACATCAGTTGTTTTGCTAGCAGCAAGTTATAGTGCTGTGGCTTTTAGAAAAAATGAAATAATGAAGGGTCCCCTGAGCAGGAGCTGAGACCTGTCTGTAGAAAAGTATTTAAAAGAAATACTTGGAATGGAAATGGAAAATATGCTGAAGTGGAGAGGTCTTTCTCAATTTGATACCCTTGAGTGCTGGCTAGCTTAGAGACCAGTAACATGAGACATCTTACCACAGAATGTATGTGTATATACTGCAGAACCCAATCCTGTTAAAATGATGTTGGGGCCCCACTGTAATGTACTGTCTCTTTTCTTTTCTTGTGGGTATTGGAAACCATGATAAGAAGCTATGGAAATAGTGTCGAGAATAAGCATAGCTTCTCAATGTAATTTTGATAGGAGCTGTTTTCTTGTCTGAATAGGCACAAGAAGAAATCGTGTGTAGACCTACTGTGTACAAATACAATTATTGCTGTAGTGTGGACATGATGTATGTCACTGCTCCAGCTTGATACCAGGATGGTGGTGCAGCTATTGCTCAGCAGCTGCACGCTGTATGGTGAATGTGAGGGCTGATGAATTTTTCTCTGAGTGGACAGAAAATTGTGCAAGAACAAATGCAGATGCAGTTGGTACTGACTGATGTACTTGATGGGGATGCTTAAGCAGAGAAGTTGGAGGCCCTGCCAGGGCTGGTTTTCCTGCTTAGTACCTGCAGAGCTTTTTTCAAATTGTCATCCAGCCATGTTCCCATAGCAGGGCAGCACGCTTGCCCTCCCTGCCAGACGTAGCCTGTGGCGAGGCAGGGCTTCAGCCTAGGGCGCTGCTGGCACCTTGCAGTAGCACTGAATCCCATGCATGCTGGAAGCCTTGAAGCACAGGGAAATGATGCTGACTGCAGTCAATGTTTAGTTGCATGTCTTGCCAAACAAATAGTATTTTTTTTCCCTCCTGAAAGTGATGGCTTACTAGTTGCTGCTAATTGCTCTTCCAGTGTCACTTACTCTACTGTTAACAGATTATCCAACAGTGCAGACCCTGTATTTATAATACCAGATGTCACTGTAGCTGCTATGTGTGCTTTTGCTGCCGGAGACTCAGCATGGTGACTAGGATACTGGCTGATACTGTTAAAAATCACAGAAGAGAAGAGAGAAGCCCTGTAGAAGGCAGACAGGTACATCTCTTTGTAGACTGGTTCATCGTGGAGCCCAGAAATGGAAGGAGAGTTAATCGGGTCAGCTCCAGGCATTTCCAGTTGGTGTGGCTATAGGCTTGTAAGGTAACTTGGGTCAGAAGGGACCTCAGGGGTCATTTAGTCCGTTCTTAAGGTGGTACTTTCCTGCTGCCACCTTTCTTAAATTGGAAGGTCTTAGAGCAGGCACCAGTACCAGCAAAACTGGTCTGATAAAAAGAACAAAGCATGTGGTATGTGCTAATCTGACTTGAGAGCTGAAAGGACCAAGAAGGGGGATGTAAAAGATGGCCCACAAAACTGTTTGTAGAATCATCCATGTTCATGCCACTCTTATTTTGCCATGTGAAAACAACAAATATAAGTGTGGCTTTTTCTTTTTAAATCCTAAGCTCTCAGAGCACTGTTATACAAATTGTTGGATTTGTGGGAGTATTACTGTTATCTCTGCTTTACAAACAGGAAGAGCTGAAAGCACTGGGCTGTGTTCAGATGGCTACGTGAATGTCTGTGCCTTGTGTTCTTGTTGTGTGATGATCCAAGGCAGCATACTGCTCAGCCCTGCGTTGCTCTTCACAGAGAAAACAAGGCACCTCTGACTTCTGGAGAACAGATGGTTTAAGGGGGCTGCTGAGGAGGCAGTGACTAAGGATTTGGAACAGTAGGTGGAAGGACTTGAGTGGAGGTGAAACAGTCTTGTTTATGATCAAGGGAGCTAAGCAGTGCCAGAGTTGTGGGAAATGAATCAGCATTTACTTGACCCCAGACCTGAGCATTACTTCAGAAGCATCCTCTCTCGGGAGCTTTTTTGTCCCAAACCAAATAGGGGCACTTAGCAGTCTGCGCCAGGCTCCAGTGGTATACGCTGAATTAGCTGATGTTTGTGTGTTGCCTGGAAGGAAATTGGAGGCAGGCATGGACCTAAGCTCAACTGTGTTGGGCTAACCTTGCCTTTCCTAACAAACTGAAATTTCATCATGGGTAAAAGAGCAGGGAAAATGCAGCACTGCAATGCCTGTGGCAGTGGTAAAGATAAGTACCTATTAAGCTTGCTACTTGTGTTACAAGTAATTGCCTTGACAAAACCAGCCAAGGGCCAGGCAGCATGTGCCACAACTGTGTCTTTGCCTTGCAATGTCACACACTGAAAATGCAAAGCTAGATCTGGAAGCCACAAGATTTAGTTTGCCTTCAGGTAAAACTTCAAGGAACAACCTAGTATCTTCATATCTTAACCTTCCCCAGCCATATAGGGATAAATATGATGGAATATTTATATCACCCCCAAGATATGATGGAATGCCTTCTTTGATAACACATACTTTGCTTTGTTACAGGAAGCTTTTCCAGCAGAATCCTTTCAGAGGCCAACAGCAGTGTTAGCAACTATCTAGAAGTGAAAGATCCTATAGGTATACATACAGAGATGTAGATACTTGGTCTGTTCAGATACTGCAGGAAAACTTTTTGACAATGATCTTTGTCCTTTTAAGTTGCTCAGCCTTCTGCTGTAGTGCATGCTTTGTGAGCTTGAGTGCCTGGAAGAGAACTGAGGGTTTTAAACCTTACAAAATTCATAGTGACATTATGTATAGAGTGAGGATGTCTGCTGTACTGCATAATGCTGAGCATCAGTGCAGTATTTCAGTAGCGGATTTAAATTTAAACAAGAAGATACACTCACTGACTTGCTCTGATCTGGCCACAAAAGGGGTCTTTAAATATGATTTTATTTTTTTTTTGTTCTGCTTTGAGATACGTTTACATGCTTAGAGTGCTGGCAGAGAGAGTAATTGCAAATCATGGACCCTTGATTGTTGTATGATAAATATGTCTGTGAGCTGACCAAATCCTGCTTGTATTTGCAGGTTAAAGACATACACATTGCTTGGGAACTGACTTAGGGTTGCAGAGAACGGTGCAAGAGCCAGGAGTAGGAGTCTGTTTAGAGAAATAAATCATGGTCAAATAATAGTCCTTCAAATGGCAGCAAGCCTTTGGTCTCCAGTGAAGAAAATACCTGTTTTCATCTCTGAGTAACTGGGGAAGGAAGAAAATATGGAGCACTGGGGGAAATAGATAATGTGTTACAGCAGACTGGAAGATTAATTTAAGAGAAATCTGTACAGCTCTGAGCAAACGCTTGTGGGAGGAGAAATGCTAGAAGGAGATGCATAATTAAGTTAAGATATAACTGGATGGCTCTAAGGCTGGGGGGAGTGTGAATCTCAATGTTTGTAGATGCAGCAGCGGTGTCTGCATGTATTTGTCCTCTAACTACTTGCCTTAAAGTTATAAGGGTTGGCTCAAATAAATAAAAGTCTAGTATCTTTTCTGCTTCCTGCAGCTGTTAGGTGTTCTCCGCAGATCTCGCTGTCTTGACTGTATTCTTCAGCTTAAGTCTTTAGTGATGATCTCATACTTTTGGTAATTGCCCATTAGCCTTGTATCCACCAGGAAGAGATCCTTATGTCTTGGATCATATCAGAATTTACCCAGGGAAGGAAACCAGCTGTATCTCCAGTGTGGAAACTGATGCTCGTTCAGTATTGTGCAAGTTGGGGCTCGCCTGGACCTACTGGTGTGTGAAAATGACAGGTTGCCTTGTCATTGCTGGAATTCATTACCTGATAGCTGCCACATCAGGAGGATGCCTTCTTTGCTAGCATGGACTCTTCCTTGTTACCATGATAATCCATATGTTGGGAATCTTAGAGCATCCTGAGCTTTGATTAGTTCTTAGTGTACTTTGAGATAGCTAAGTGTTGTGGCATTTTTTTTTGTTTGCTCTGTAAGTGGTGTGCTGTGATACAGGGCTGTAAAGAGTCTGCAAAACCAGTGGTGGAAAAAGTCAGATCTCAGAAACATTCCTCTATGCTAAAACTGTCAGCTGTTACTGTTTTTCAAAATTCCACATGCTTATAACTTTTTACACAGTCAAAAAAAAAAAAAAAGGCAAAGTAAAGACAAATATTTATTTTTAAAGGCTACTGCCTCTCTCCAGAAGCCATAGTTCAATACCTAGCTGGGGATGCAGAGTCAAGTCCTTGAACCTGACTTTTCCTGATACTCTGAGCAGGCAGAACTCTGCTAGACTAAATAGAAGGTGTGGGAATCTGTCTGCAGCACCTTGTAACTGAGGCAGCTTCTGACAGTGCTGTTCTAAGGCTAGCCCCCTTCCTGATCTGGTGAATTACTGATGTCGATACTTCATACTTAACTTCAAGTTTGAGCCTTTCTGTACAAGTGTGAGTAAAAATTCTTCTGAATAAGGATTTCTTAGCATCTTTAAGATGAACTTTTTTGAGGAGAAATGGAAGAAGTTGACAACTTAGCAGAAATTAATCAAGAAAACAGCTCCTGCTGTGTTCTAGCTACCAGAGTGAAATTCGTTATGATGCCTTGAGCAGTGAGTTTATTAGACAAGAGCAAACCCATGTGTGCTCCACCCATGTGAGCCCATACTCAGTTTTTGTGTCAGGCAGTGCATTTGAGTGGCAAAACCAGAAGACTTACAGAGGGAGCGGCACGCAGTCATCTAGAAGCATATGATGTTCAGTCTGTATGCCCAGTATAAAACTGGTTTTGAGGAGCATCTGTGAAAGGAGACTCACTGGTAATGTGCAGGGTAAACCTACTTCCTTGATATGTCACTAAAAAAACCACCAAAAATCTTTGGGTGTAATACTTTCCTTCTTGGACTCACAGATCTGTAACCATATGAGTCAGAGTACTGCTAGTTGGGAGGAGAGCTAAAAAGAAATCTGGTAAAAAAAAAAAAAAATCTAGTCATGCATGGTGGGGCTGAAGATAGCTGACTAGTGGGACAGTTTCTTATTCCACTTGAAATTTTCCTTTCCTGATCCCAGACCTGGTTTTGCACTTCCTGATAAGAGTGAAAGGTCAAGATAAAGGAATATTGTCTCTTACAGAGCATGCAGACGGGCACATTTGGCCTTGAGACAGTTATGTTCTCAGCAGTGAAGCTAAATCCTTGTGTAACTAATTTTTTTATACTTTTTTTCTCCATCTGTAGAAAGGAGATGCTGTTGGTCTCTGTCATGTCATGCAGGTGTATATCATTCATGAACACCTGAAATAATACTAGAAAAGGTTAACCATAAAGTAGGAGTCTATTTCTCCTAACCGTAAATTAAAACTTTGCAAGGGTGGTGCAGCAGCATCTGCCTGAGCCCTTTGAAAGACTGTCTTCTCTGCACAAGTGTGCCAAGAGCTTTCGCTGCTCCTGCGGCCTCGTTTGCCCAGTGTTGCTGGTTACTTAGGTCTGTCTTGCAGAGAGGCTGGGACTGATGCAGCCACCTTTGGCTGCTGGCATCGATCAGGTGCTATATTTGAGGAGTTGGGGTACTCTTAGAAAGCGCTATGAGATGAGAGGCTGCACGAGTTGAGCTGGTAGCACTTACATTTTTGAACATAGCCTTTCAGAGCAGGGATGGGTAGTGCAGCCCTGTAGAGGAATGAGCCCAGGGTTTTGTCCTTGGTGACTTCAAACACTCAAATAGTCTGGTCAGGCCTGGAGGTGGTCAAACCGCCAGGAGGACTGGTTCTGAAAAGCTCCAAAAAGCTGTTTTTCTTTATTTACATTCATCTATGATCCCTTGAAAGCCCACATCATACTTATTTTTGAGCGACTTGATGGAATTTTAGTCATGAGAATTGGATGTCTTGCTCAGGACTGACTACTGGAAATATTGGGGTGGCTATGAGGAGAGGACTGAGACAACACTTCAGTTTTTATTGAGGAGCAGGTAAGAGTATGCATGAAAATACTGTGGCTGACAACTGAGAGCACAATTTAATGTTACATATTTTAAGTTATTCCAGGTGACTCATTGATACTTTGTACTTATGTCCAGCTATTTGCTTTCAAAGTCTTGTTAGTGAATACTTTAACAACAATCAAATGTAAAGTGTGTCAGTAATTTTCTAAAGCTGTTTTATATAGATGGGCAGACAGGACAATTAAATTGCTGATGGTTGCTTCCTGCATGACCTTCAGGCTTGTCACAGCTCCTAGGCTGGTGCTGACTATAATAGATAGCTGCTTTTCTTCCCTTCCAGTACAGGAAGAACGAGCCCTGAGTCTGAAATCTAACAGTGTCTCTGATTGTTCTCTGCCATGTTAGATGCTCTGAAAGCTTTGGCAGACCCCGCCATGACCAAGTGGAAGTGAGATGGTGTTTTAATCCCTGGTCAGTAGCTTCTTGGAGTTCGGCATAACATGCTTTTGGAAGCAACTTGGAAGCAGATGTTATGCAAGCTCCTCAAGCTGTGTCTTGCTGACTGGAAGCAAACTTGCCAGCTTCTGCCACTTTTCTGCAAGTCTTGTGACTTGTGTGGCTTTTCTTAGAGCCCTGGATATAACAATTAAGCTAACAGAAGAGCAGTGTAGCTTTTGTATTGAAAATGTCAATTTCTAACATGGATGTCTGAGGGTTGGTGGTTTTTTTTCCCCTTTAAAAGATGCTGTTTCCCTAAGTGTTCCCGGAGACAAGTGTGGAGAATCCCAAAACTAAGACCTGCATTGTCGACGCTTCCCTTCCTAAAAATCAAGACTTAGACCCAAAACTATAAGCTCTGCTAAAATACCTGTGTTGCAGTCACCATGAACAATAAGTTATACAAAATCAGGTTTGGAATAGACCCAGTTCCTCACTTGTGACCGAAATGGGAATTGAACTGGAGTTTCAGGGGGTGAAAATACTGTTTTAATAATGTCTTGCCTCAACAGTCCCCTTTAACACTCCCTTTCCTGTTTCTTATGGCTTCAGGTTGCATTGTTGCAGCTAGGGTGAAGAGTTAACACTACTGTAACAAACACGAGAATTGCTGGGATCCTGTCGGACTGTGCTGGGACTGCCATTTTGTGGCTGTGAAACAGTCTTGATGTAAGAGTGGCTGCTGTAGTGTGTGGGGTGCCTGACAGAGGACGTAGCCGTACAGCAGTGTTGCTGTAAGGCTGTATAAAAGCTGGGCATAAATTACTTCAGAGTAGTTTTTCAGCTGCATTTAGACCCTCTCTCAAAGCAGCAATAGGCAGAAGTCTACAGAGATGCTGAGCAGTTGGTTCTCAACATCTGCAAATGTTTTTACAGCAGAACTAACTTACCCTGGAGAGTACTTGGAAAAACTGTTATTTTTGTGGGGTTTTTTGAGACTGATGATCCAGGGACGGGGAGGCTGTGCTGGATTTCTTAGAACAAGGAAAGAGGTACTTAAAGGCAAAAATCTTGAAGCTTTTGTTCAGTTCCTCCTCTTTGCCTTCTTGCCACTCTTGCATGGGTAAAAGCAGAGCAAGTTATATAGGACCTAACTCAGGACTCCGAGAGCTCTTTCTCGTCCAAGTAATTGTAAACCTCTACAAACAGGGGCTTACAATGAAAGTAACTGTTCATTTGCTGCCTGCCAGCACAGGAACAATTCCCTGTCAGCAGGGGAATACACTGATGACCCATCAGTTCAGAATTAAGGCAGTGAAAAACAAAGCTCAAACTCCCGTAGTTTTTATCCTTATACTTAGCTCTGCTGACTTGCTTGTGATTTACTCTGAACTTACACTGCTCTGGGTCAGGATGGGGCCCCTTAATTCTAATACACGTTAGGTTTTCTCTCTTTCTGGCTGCTGCCTGTGATCTCTTGAGTAATCTCTGGCTATTTCTTAATCTGATTGTGCTTTTACTTTTAATAGAAGCTCCTCTATGAATAGCTGGGAATTGTCTGAGCATGGTGGTGGCCTTGAGAGATCTGTCGCAGTGGGGTTATAGCTAGAGGCAAGGAGATTGGTATACACCAAAATGCAGAGTACCCTCAGGGACCAGTGCATAACATGTGTCATACCGCAGAGCTGATGCTGCAGCTCCAGTGCTGAAACTCGGGTCACCTCTTCTCCATCATTGTAGCTCTCAGAAGAGATCCCAGCAATATGCTTCTTCCCTCTGGGCTGTGATACTTGGATTTGATGTTCCTGTTCCTAAGCATTACTCTGTTTATGCCTGTTCATACAAGATGTGTGTGTGTTATGCCAAGCCTGTAAACTTGTAAATATGCACCCCAAATGCATCTTGGAGAAAGAGGTCCACTTCTTGAATGAATTTGTATAGACTGTTGAAAGAATTATATTTAAAGAATACTTACTGTAAAATAACAAGTGATGCGCTGTGTTAGCACTTGATATCTTACTGTCTTATGTTTGTAAAAAGTTGAACTCAAACTGGACACCTGGACAGGCAAAAGCAAATGTTACTAGAAATCAGTGTCTTGGTGTGAAGGGGTGGGGGGAAGGTAACAGGGGAAGGAATTTAGATAAACCGTTTGCTTGTGGAAAATAGGGGAAGGAATGGAAGACTCTGATTTGTTTGTCCAGGTCACTAAGCTGCAATTTTGCTATAGATCCAGAGTGCCCATTAATAGGCAACACCAATTTTTGACCCACCTGCTTTTTTAATTTAAGCCCTAAACGTTTTCCATGAAGACTTGGACTCCTTTAGAAATTACATGGATGTGTATCTGTATGTAAACTCACCTTTTTGTCACCTCCTGTGGTCAGTGCCCAAACGTGACCAGAGAGAAATGTTCCCTGGAACATGAGAGGTGCTGTCCCACCAGTTGGTCAAAAGGACTCTGGCAGACACATTGGAACCAGCCAGGAGGTCAAAAGCTCATCTCTTCTGGGACTATTGATCCAGCTTTCATTCTGGTATAGCCTGAAATGGAGATGTCTTACGTGGGTTTTGAAGTAGTTCGATGCCTCTGACTTTGCTCTGCACTAGAGGTGTTAGCAGTATGTCTGCTGGATTTTCTTCAAGGGCTTAAGAAGCAGTGCCTCTGCAGCATGTTTCTAGCCAGGGTGATCCTAATTATATCTGAAACTGCAGAGGTGCAGTGCATAGCAAGGAGCTTGGCAATGTTCCTGCATACCTTTCCAGGCAGAGTGTAGATATAAATTGGCATCTTAAATTCCCTCTGCAGGGCAACCACACGCTTTGGACCGTTTGGTCAGGATGCCCCAGTGCATTATAACTCTGTTACCCGCAGAACTCTGTCCTTCCTGCCTGGCCTGTTGGAAGGGAGGCAACCTGCCTCCCCATCCACAACACGCTCTGCCTCTCACCGCTGACCCAAGAGAAATTATCAGGGTACGTGCATTCAATTTTACAAACCTACCACCCATGTCTGGCCACTAGTAGCACATCATAGCTTGAGATACCACCTCCTTTCCTCATACAGCTTCCATTTGGGTTTGTGCTAGTGGGTTCATCAAAGTGATTTTGCTGTTTCTAATGAACTCTTTCAGTTGTCAGTACCCTTCGTGGCATTCAGGCTCTGGGGAGGCTGTCTTTTTTAGCACACAGTGCTGTCTGGGAGTGGAGGAGCTGTCATACTGCAGTGCTGAAATGTGTGTCAAGCTATGTTTGTTCTTCTCTTAGGTTCTTCTCTTGCAGCAGATTGCAGGACTCCAGAGGTGATGGAGTCTTTACAAGAAATCAAAGATCATACTTGCCATCAGTGTTTGGTATCTTTGAGCCTGCCACTGTACCTGGCTTCCTGCTCTGGAGGAGAGAAGGGCAAAAAGGGGGATAAACTCCTCTTTATCCAGAGTCTCCACGTGACAAATAGCTTGAATAATTGGTTACTGCTGCACAGTCTAGGGATGTCCCTGAACACAGGAGAGCCTTTATTGCTGGGCAGGCTTTAGTCTAGACCCAGCTGCAGCCTGACTCCAGTGAGCTAGGACAGATTAAGACACTGATGGTGGGAAATAGCAAGGTCAGCCTGTTGCTCACTGGTCTTAGCATACATTAATCCCAGGGTGTTATTGTGGCTGTGCTTTCCCATCAGTCATTTTGGTCCCAGAGTTTGTGTGTAGCTTGTCCTTTTGTTGTTTTGCAGCTCAAGTTGCAGGTGCTGTACAGGTCATATGTTTCAGGGCTGCAACCCTTCTGTTATGGCAAAGACAGGATTTGTCAGATTTGTTTGTGCCAAAGAGAGCAGTGGCACTGCAGTATTATGACAAATCACTATGGCTTGAGAGACAAGCAAAGATGCTGGGTCATGGGTTTACTTTTATGACCACAAAAAATGTTTCTTTACTACTGCCATAAGGACTGAACTAATTTGCTCTAGGGTGTTGTTGATACCTGATACTGTCCTCTTGGAGACTGGAAGTTGCAGGGAGATTCTGGAGATGATAATCTACATGATACGGGTTTTTTTTTTTGTCAGGGTGTATAAGCTTCAGAGGGAGCAAAAGGAAAACTTGCTTTTATGCTATGATGGTGAAAATTCAGCAAGGCTGACAGAAGGGTCTGGTTTACAGCTGCTGGGGTGGAGAATGCATCATGCTATTGCAATATTTCTTACACCTGTGGCTCTGTAGGTCTCTGGACCCTGCCAGTGCTGTAGTTGCTTTTCCCTTGAAACCTGGTATTGTTACACAGATCTGATGTTATGTTTGTTTTTTAAATGAGTGAAACCAGCCCTGTGTTCTTCCTTCTGGGATTAAGTCTTGAAATCAAAGCTGCATTTTCCACAAATGTGTAATCGTTACTGCTGCATCCATTCAGGTTACATCAGGCTGCTTGATCCCAGGAATTCCTGATATTGTCATGTAGAATTAGTGCTGTGTTATTCTTTACCTTGAATATCCCAAGGCAGCAAGCAAGATCTAGGGCTTCATTTTCTATTGCCCAAAAGATCCCAGAGGAAGCCTCACGGCAGCAGTGCTGCAATTTTCTACTCTCTCAAGACTCTGCTTCTCCAGCACTGCAGCCGAGTCAATGCGGCATTTGCTATAATGGGCAGTGGCTTTTTGAGATCAGGCGATGCACTGTAGACTGTAGCACTCTAAATAATCCTCTACAGTAAAATGCAGAGTTCCAAACAAGAAAATCCCTTTACAGTTTTTACCTGCAAAAATACAAAGAGAAAATTGGCTCACAAGTGCACTATAGATGTGTTGGAGTGCCCTGTTTTCCTTTCCCCTCCGTGTGCTATGTCTGCGTGTATGCTGGGCTAACCCATCTGCAGGAAGATAGCAGGGAGGATCTGGCAGATAAGTCAACCCTCAAAATGGAGGAGGGGAAGGATATTCCTGATCAATTCTTTCTTTCACAGCAGAGATGAACTGAAGCAAATAACATCTCAGGTGAGATGGCCAGTTTTGTGTGCCAGCAGTACCTCTTGTTTCTCCTGCAAACTCTTGGCCTGTAGCTGTAGACTCTTACTTAAAATCTGTCAGCTTCAACAGCTTGGGGCTGATGCACAGCAGTGAGGTATGCAGGAGCTGTATGGACATCAAACTGATTTGTTTCTATGGAAACAAGTAGGTTTCACCATGTTGTAGGGAAGTAGGAGGGGAATTATCCCCTTGGGCCTGGTTCTGGCTCTTGGATTGGATTGGTCACTGCACTGCAATTGTAGAGCAGCAGCCCATGAAGGGATTATCTGTCTGGTCAGTGATCACATCTAGGGAGAGAAACACGTGGATCCAGTCTGGTCCTGTTGCAGGCTTCCTCAGCAGGGATGACACAAGGTACTGTGCCAGGATTCCCAGGTTCACAGTCCTCCATGGAGTTTCAGAGCAAAGAATCTGACCTTGGTCACTCACGGCCAGCAGAGCACCCTGCAGTAACAGCACAGGCAGCTGTGATGCTGTATCCTGCCCAGATGTGCCAGTTAGGGTAGGTAAGGTGGTGAGCTGTGCTCAGGCTTTAGCACACCTTCTTCTGGGCAAGAGCTGAGAACTGTTAGTGGTGCCTGCAAGGGCTGGGGAAGCTGAGATCTTTCAGACGGGCTTCAGGCATTGCTTGTTGATGAAATTATTGTATGTCCTGTTATATTTGCTGTACTACTTTCAGGAGGTCCCAGCACCTGAAGTGCTGTGAGTGGGGGTGCTGATTTTGAAACGTTTTTTCTAAAATGAAAGTTCATCTCATGAAACCAGAGGAGGAATCAAAGCATGAATATAAACCTTGTTCAGCAGGTTCAAATAACAACAGTATGTACTAAACCCCATGTATTCCTAGGGGTCTTTAGTACTGAGTCTGTTTGGATGGACCCTGTGCCCTTGTGCAAAACCCCAGTGCTGATTCTTCAAAAGGAGCTGACCAACACCTCTGTACTTCCGGATCTTGTGCCCTAAAGGTATTTGCCTCTTTAGGCCCCAGCAGTGACTCACAAGGAAAGCTTAGATTTCTAGATAGAAGGAAGCAGACTGTGGAAAACTGTCAAAAACGGTAATGCGTCTGAGCATCTTCCCAAGGTATTCCCTTGTCTGTTCTTTTCTTCCCTCCTACAGGTGTAGCGCAGGAGCTGCATAACCTCTAATGGAGAGGAATTCCATTTGCTTGGCTTCTGTCTCCCCTCCCTTGTATATAGGGACTTCAGTACGTGTTACGTAAACTGAGTTAGGGATGGAGTGCAGCTCTATTGGAAATTCTTGCTTTATGCTTTGTAGCACAGCTGGTGAGTTGGTTGGGTGCGGTAACCCTTGGCTATGGGTTTGCAGGGGTGCATCAGAAAAATGTAGCAACATCTCTGCCTTATTTTCAGATCATCTAAAAATATATTGTGCACCTCGAAAGTCAGGCCAGATCCTCTACCAAGCAGAAAGCTAGGATATAGTGGCTTCCTTGGAATTACTGTAGACATACAGCAGCACAAATCCCTAGGGCAAACTCTTGGCTGTGCCACTTTACTCTGTGGGCTGGCAGCCCCCCAGGCCACTCAATAGAAGTGTAATAGCTAAAGTGAAAGAGTGCTTCTGACCTCATTGGATGTCTCTTGCCCTGTGGAAGCAGTACAGCCGTGAAGCTCTGTAGTTCTGTATCAGATTAACTTGTGCACAGGGGCTCTAGTGCAGCCATGACTTGGCATCATGCGTACAGCTGTCTTCCAGATTTTGATATACCCTGAAGTTTTTGATGTTCCCTGAGTGCGAAACAGAAAAATCAGCCCAAAGGATTAAAATAAAAATAAATAGAAAAACTTACCTTATCCCACTGCTTCTGGAGACCCGCATAGAAACGTGTGCAGGAGGGAGGCTGCATGAGGTACAAGGCAGGGAGATGTGAATGAGAAAGGTGCTGACGGCGGTGACTCCTGGGAACCAGTCTGTGCAGTCAGAGATAAGCCAGGAAAGTAGAATTTAGTGCGCGCTGGAAGAGATTTGGTGCGCTCTGGGAGGCATAGAGGAGAGTGCTGTTTCTAAGGAAGTGTTCATGTAAAAATTGCTATGCACCTTCCTTTTTGCTTTAGCAGTGTTTATAAAGGTGCTGCAGGCTGAAGTCTAAACACGGTTACTGCAGCTGAAGCATCAGTGATGCAAGAGAACATTGCAAAGGGCCTATCCCCTCTCTAGTTGTCTGAGCCCCCTCAGCCCACACTTGACTCAACAAATGTGTTCTGATGGGGGTAACCCTTTTTCAATTAACACTTTTGGTGTTTGAGGCACGTGGGTCCTCCCAGTGACCTGTAAGAGCATGAAAATGTGACAATGCATTTCAGTAACAGAAGGCTTTATCCTGTCCTGTAGGAAAGGGAAGATCTATGCTCTACCAGAAATTACCAAGAAGGTGACACAGGGAATAGTGCTGGAGACTGTCACCTCTGTACACCTGGATCAGTGGCCAAGTAATTGTGCTCTGTCCCATGATGAAGAGACAAGCCCTATGGCTGAGATGGAACTTCATTCAGCTGCTGTCTCCCCACAGCACATTGTGTAGTCCCAAATGTCAGTGAAACAAACCCCACCATTATGTTTGTTCACGAGGAACTGGATTTGACTCGCTGAACTCACTGTATGTAGGCTTTCAAACAGCCAGCCATGCACTTTCCTATGGAGGTGGATTCTGCTGGAGGGGGCAGTCTCCTTTGGCAAAGCTTCTGATGTGGTGTCATTATGGGTTTTGAAATGTTGCCTTTTGCAGTAAATGTTGATTTCTTAGGTGGCTTTATTTACTTTATATGTTACTCTGAATACACTACTTTTTCTTACTTTGAAGTGAGAGCACAGTATGGGGAAAAAAGATGGAGCACTTCAGAACACCACACATCGTTGGTCCCTTGTAAAAGGGGCAGAGGAAACAAAACAAAGGCGATTACTGCAGTGCGAATCATAATGTCAATTCTGGAGCAGGGTGTGTGTGTGAACATGTAATTCAACCTATTTCTACACTTTTGTTCTTGCAGTGAATTAGCATAGTTGCTGTCCTTTCACGTTTGAAGACCATAGTGCCTCAGTCTCTGCATAAAACCTTAATAAAGGCATCTTGGACAGAATAGCCCTCATGCTAGCTGGGGACCTGTGGTGGTATCAACTGCAGTGCTGTGCAAAAGAATAGAAGAACTCAAGGCAGATAGGGGAATAGGAGAAGGTGCAAACTTCAGAAGTTACTTTTTAGTTCACTATCTCTCCCCTCTGACAAGTTATCCAGTAGTATGCTGTTAAGTGGGTCCAGCTTATAGTAGCATTTGTGCTTTGCCCTGAAGTTTGCAAGATGGTTTCTGGGAACTTCCCTTACGTACAGGAAACTCCTAAACTCAAGACAAGGTGTGCTTGGCCCTTCTTGGTTACTGATGTGGAGAGCTGTACTGGGGAGGAACAGCAAGGTGTTGCAGATGCTGCTTGAGTGCCAGTACTATGTAACAAAGCAATTGTTAATGTTCCAAGTCAGCACAATAGTGTTAACCTCCCTTTGCGCTACTGTAAATAGGAACGCAAGGCACAAGGCAGTGGGAAGTGTTCTCTTTTTTTTTTTCTTTTTTTTTTTTTTTTTTTTTTTTGTTTCTGCTAACATGTATATTATGATGACACTCATGAACTATTGCCTGTCTTTATTTTTTCACAATTGTATTCTTGAATAATGAACCATTGTGCACAATAATATTGGCAGTATGCTGGAATGTGATGTACTTACAATAGATCTTTATTTCTATATGTATCCATTGTGTGACCAGTACCAACTATACCCAAAGAAATGATACTATACCAAGTGCTTATGGAATTACTCTTTCACTGTGGGTCAAGGCTAGGCACACTGTTGTGCTGTAGCGACTATCAGATAAATAGTGTGCATCTCCTGGCTTTCACATCTGAGTCTAAAAGTGCTAATCTCAATGGAAAAAATGTGGGTACCTGGGAATGAGACTTAGCATGTGGTTATGAGTCTGTAGGACTGATGTCCAAGTTTGCATCATGCAGCATGGAAGGAAGATGAAAGCTAAGGGCAGAGAAAACCAGTTAAGATGATGGGTGGTTTTGTTCATAATGCACCTGCTTTTAAATGTTTGCTGTTCTTGTTGGCCTGTCTGGCTTTTTTTGAGAAATGCTTTGGTTCGGGGAAGATAAGAGCTCTTAGAGGCCACAAGGTCAGCAGGAAAGGAAAGTCTGAATCTGTAATGCAGCCCTCTTGTTAACCTGCTGGGTGGCAGAGGAAAGAACAGATTTGTCCTTGTTCTTGCCCCATGCCTTGAGTTGTAGAGTTGTTATGCATGTACTCGTGTGTCACTTGAAGGATTGGACCAGGAAGGCATTCTCAAGGGTAGTTCCTGTGTCAGGTTTCTACCTTCTGGTAGCACTAGGTGATGCTGTCACAAAGGAGCACCAGGCTTGAGTTCCAGTCTATGAAGTGGAAAGCTACTACTGTTTCTAAGGTGTTTGTTTTAGCAGTCAATAAGATTGATAGTAAATACTTTTTGAGTCTTGCAGACATTCTGTGGCTAATGTGTTGCATAGGTGTTAGCCTGTGTTTTAAGGATTTATTTGAGACACATGCTGGGGTAAGAATGTGTTTGAAAATGTAGCTGTTGTGCTGTGAGATAAAGTGCTGTTCACAGAGATTTATAAGCCATTCATAGAATGCAGCCTGTATGAAGATGTGAATGTTGCCAATCAGTGCAGTGATCAAGAGTCATATGTCAAAGGTACCAATACCTCTAGATTGTCTTGGGATTCTTGTAATGCATTGTGCTGTGATGAGCTAATGAAGAACTCTTGATCTGGATGCGTGGAATGAAGAATGATCAACTATAAGCATTGACAGAGGAAACGAAGATTGTGCTAAGCTTAAGCAGGAGCAGGTCAGAACTGTGTAACCAGATGGCAAAATCCATAAAGTAGGAACCATTTGGGGTTTTTTTGCTGTGTATTGGCATCATGCTTTGTGCAGTTGTGATTGAATTGCTGTCCCTGGGCACTACCAGAACACAGGAAATAACAAACACTGGATTTTAGAAACAGAAACAGCCATGTGAAAATGTGGAGGCTGTGTGAATCTTAATTTTCTGAAACTAATATAGTCCAAACTGGGTATTAATCAATTCCCTTAATACCCTCTTTGTCTGTAGATGTTAAATAAGAAATCAAATTAAAGTTAAATGATCAGATGGTGGTGTTCACTCTTCTGTTCTTTGGAACTACTTTTATGTCTTCATAAGCTGCTGTTTGGCTTTTTAATTGAGGCTTTACCTTCTCTAGTGCGTTCTGATCCAAGAATCTCAACGGGCTGACAAACAATAAATTTGTAGGGATGCTGTATTGGTATATCTGGACTAGGCTTAGATTTTTATTTCAAAGCCCTCTACAAACAGCTTTGCAACCCTTTTAGCTTCTCTGACTGGAGGGAAAGTAAGTGGTGGTGGGAGCATTTGGTTTGTCCTCAGTTCAGAACAGACTTTACTATGGACTTGGTTCTGTTGTTGACTCCCAATGACTTTTGTCACAGCTTCAGTGGAGACTAACGTTGTGCATGAAAAAGCTTTGACTCAAAGGCTTTTCTGTAAGCTTTCTTGCCCAGACAGATTAAGAGTTTCTAGAACGTATGAGCAAAAAGAGTTTGTCTCTAGTGTCTCTGAAAATCCGTGTAAATGCAGTCCCCCCTCATGGGTGTGTTCATAGCTGAAATTAAATTTCTTGGTCAGTACTACATAGTGATCTTTTGACAAACTTCAGGGGCCTCTCACTAAAGTGATGAGCTGCAAAAAAGTAGACAGTATCTTTGTGCAGTGCGAAGGACAGGGCCAGCAGAGGTGCTTTTCCACTTGAATTTGATGGAAGGAGGGAATGCATGGTACTCATGCTTGCAGTGGAAGAGTATCTATCGAGAAGCAGTTGCAGTCAGAGCTGGTATGTAGGGATGTCATTAGTATGTTACCTTCCCTCTGCTGAATGTCATGGCTACAAGATTGTAGGCAGGTTACCTGCAAATGCTGTGTTGCTGGAATTAAATGCCACTGTGACTGTTACAGGGAGCCTTTAAGCCTTGGAGCACACACCCAAAACAGTGAGCTAACCACTTCTGGCAAAGCACAAAGGGACGGACTTGCTCATGCAATCATTTTTCTCTTGTGTTTATCAAGTTTGAGAGCACTTATTCTAATGAAGCAGGTGAACCAGGTACAATATGCCCATAATGATTGCTGAGATGCTGGAAGATGAATTCCTTCTCCAAAGATCTAGTTATCTCTTGTTTAACAAGAAAACATCAGATCAAGTGCTTAACCAAAGGAGTAAACAAGTATTTTTTTGACTAGCAAATTTTGTGTGTTCTTTAAGAATAAATGTGGCCCCACTGCAGCAAGCAGCTCATGTAAGTCTCTTAATGGAGACTGTGACACTTTCTTAAATGTAGTAGCAATGAATAAACACAAGGAACTTGTCTCCAAGTTTCAACCAGTGCCTCTTCAGGAAGTCCCAAGCTTTTCATGTGGGTGTCTCTCTTACATTTTTGACTGCATCTACCAATGTTTTCTTCCCTTTCCATACGATGTATGTTGAATTATACAAGCACTTTGTCAATTTTTTGTGTCTTGTAGATAGTCTAGGGGGAAAATGTCTTTGGTCCATGTTACCTTTAACTTCTAATCCTCTATACTGGCCAAGTCATTAATGAATTCTGAAACTTGTTTATAGACCAAACATGCTTTTTCTGTCATTAATAGCACTTTTTTGTTCTGTAGGATTCCAAGTTACCTAATGTGTGGTGTGTCCAGCTTTAATTTAACAATACTCCTACGGAAACCCTGAGACCCCAGTGCCCTGACTGTAAATGTATTGCTGCATGACATTGATTGCCTTAAGTTTCTGACACATTTGGATTTTGTTTGAATGTTGCTCTACAGTAACTGCTAGATTGTTTTCCATCCCTCAAATATTTTTTTACTATTGCATTGCTAATGCAGCTTTCAGCCCAAATGTGTATTTTAATGCAGCTCTGCATACTAAAATAGAAATAAGACTGGAAGGGATGATGTGATTGGCTTTGCCCTGAGGTTGCTAGTTGCACATGTATAAGCACTTCAGAAATGAGCAATGCAAGATACAACAATACATGCCTTTTCAGGTCACTTCCCTGCCTGGACTTTTTCAGCCCGAGACCCATCAGTATTTGCATCCTTGTTCTTTTTGTTGTCTCCGTTTAGAAGAGTTAATCTATCACTGATCAGGTACTTGCTCAGTATCCTCTCTCTGACAGTAGTTAATAAAAGATGAGTGTGAAAGATGTATAAATACATCTATCAATAACTGATGGTTTGGGGAATGTTTTCACACCCTGATAAAATGCTTGGGATTGCATTGCTGGAACTGATACCTATGCTGATACAATAGCTAAGCGAAAAAGATACAAACAGGTTAAGTATTTATATTCCATGAATACAATTTCACTGTCTGATTTACTGCTAATTTGTTGTGTTTTCTGGATGAAGCTTAGTCTGAAGAAGCAGTAGTGTGGTATTCCTGCTTAAAAGCGTAAGAAATGAAATGTTGCCATGCCACTGCTGCATGTTAAAAACAAGGCAACAAAGAAAAAGTAATTTTCAGTTCTTAGATATAAAGTGAAGAAGGAAAACAGGAGGTTGGTGCCCTCAACCTAATTGAATAACATATTTCAGGCACGAAGTCTTGTATAGCGATCTATATAATGAGGCTGCTTTTGATGTCATGCTAGAGGTTGCCTTGTCTCACAAGCGGAATCCTGGTTGCCCTCGTTGTTCAGTGCACGGAGCCCTATAGCGTGTTATCGCTGAAGGCTTAGTCTATCTTTCTAGTTCCTCCCCTAGCCTTGCCACCATACGTCTCCTGGGCTGGAATTGAATAAGCCAGTTTATTGAACCTTTCTACTCTTGTCTGCTCGAGTCAACTGGCAGGTGGTGGTTCTGATCGCATGTATTGTTTCCCTGATTCTGACTTAATTTCATCACTTTGTGCTGCTCTTTCAGGAGCAATAGGTGTGCAGGTAGGTCTTTCTTCTGGCTCCTAAGTGGACTCAAGAACTGTGCTGGGCATGTTGTCCATGTCACACATGCTCAGCTGTAGTTTATTTACAGAAGCAGTTTGTTAAGCCTCCAGCAAGAGGGCAGGCAAGACTCCCATACACAGCCTCCTCCTTGGCACCTGGCCAGCTTGCTGCAGAATTCACTAATCTGTACTTTTTAGTGTCTGTGATTTGAAAGCCTTAGCTGGAGCAGGAGGAAGAAGGAGTTTGTCCAAGAAACTGTAGAGAAAGGATGTGAAGAAGAACGGGAAATGTTGTGGATAAAATGAGGTGATACTGCATCAGTTGTGGGTTTTTGTAAAGCTTTTTGACTGTAATTCCTGATGAGAGTCAAGCGTAGAGAGAACCTTAGTTGAACTGCATGTACCTCACAGTAGTTTGTGGATAAGAACGTTTGTTTTTTGATGTTAGGGGTTGGATTCCCTGTGTTTCACTCAGAACTAAAGCAGTGCTAGGACTGGTTTAGGTGGCTAAATTTGGGTAATGGTTTTGTTGTCTTGTCCTATATGGGGACTTAGAGGTTTTTTTCCTTGGAATAGCCCAGGAGCTACTTCAGTTAACACAGTAAATTGGGTCATTTTTTATAATGATGAAACCCAGGTAGGTTTTCCATCTACCTTTGTCCTGAGTTTTTGCATTAGTAGTTGTGACAAGCACAGCATAGAAATCAGGATTTTGGCCAAATCAAAAGTCTTCAGGAAAACATGGAGCACAAAATGAGCGGAGTCTTAATTTTTAAAGAGCTCATGCTTGTAAACGTAAGTGGTGCTTTTCCAACAGTAAAGCAGGATTTGATACTGTAAATTAGAGATCAATAACTTGAGTATTGTCTCAGTGTGCTAGGAAGGGAATCTATAGTAATAGGTTACCTTTTTCTCAGATACAGTAAGCTAAAAATAAGTCAATGTAGCTCAGATGGATTTGTTATGCTAAAACCTGATGCTAGGGTAGGACTCTGTCACATATTGACCATGGACATCTATAGGAATGGAGCTGAGACAGCAGAAAGCTGCTAGAATGATGCAATGCCTCAAAGATTCCAGGGTTAATCCCACTGGAATTGAAAAACTAGGGCTGTATTATTTGAAAAACAAATGAAAGACAAGCCCTGGTTAACTCTTTAAATGTCTGAAAAAATGAGAATCTTATTTTTACTGGTAGAGTTGTACCAGAGGCCCTGTTACTCTAGTAATTTATGGGAGATACTTTTATTTGAGCCAATTGTAGGATGCCTTCTTACCCTCCCTTCGCTTGAAACTACTCTGCAGTTTTTGATATTACCAAGTTGTTCTGACAGCCCCAAAGATGAAGAATTGCTTTTGTAGCTGAGTAAAGGGAAATAGGAGAAGGAGAAGAACTTGCATAGGATTACATAGGAAAAGAGTGGCCAAACCAGGAGCCAAAACAAGACTGCTCAAGTCCTTGCCTGATGTGTTGAAACAAAAAGCTTATTCCTCATCTTCGTTTCCTTTGTCAGTGTTAGACTCAAGCAGGACTAAGAACAGGATGTTCAGCATGAAGAGCCCTGGATTTCTCATTTACCAGAGTAGTTAGTCACTATTGAATTAGCAAAATTGTTTGCTGCCACAGCTATGAAGGGAGGGAGGATTGCATGCCAGAGTCCCAGCAATGTAGATGAGACTTCTTCTAGCAAAAAGAACTATGTTCACGCTATAGGAACCATGTTTTGAAGCGGTGCTTCTCACACTAGGCAAGGAAGCAATTGATCATATTGTCAGAAACGCTCAGTGGCTCTTGAAGAGCCATGTGAACAGCTGAGTACTTGAAAACCAGGCCACAGACTAGCAAGGTCATCAGCAGATCCAGTGAGCATGCCTAGCTTTGCTCAAAGCACTTGGATCTGGAAAAAGAAAAACCAGAGGAGAAGTTGTGGGCTGCTAAGTCAGCATTTGGAGAAGGATAATGAAAGGCTTCCTTCCTTTGCAGTGATTCAAAGTAGACAGAAATTCAGGTTTCTTGTGAATATGGAAGGAAGCTGCTGCTTTTGCATTGGCAATACTTATGTCTTGAGTTGTTAGCCAGGAGAAACTCTGGGTGGAGGCAAGCCTTTGGCTGCTGTTTATTCTTTCAGATGTATCATATGGTGTTTGCATGCTGGAACAATGTGGTGTCTTCTCAAGCCCGAAAGTGCAGGGTGTGAGTGATTTTTATTGTAGTTTGGGAAATTGCATTTTGTCAAAGGGAGGCACCCTAGTTTTTGGGCTCTGTTTCAACTTCTGTTTTCTTTCTGGTGAAAGAGATTATTTTTTTCCACAGTACAGACAGCTGTATTAAATGGGCTTGTTGGTTAACTTGGAATTTCAGCTGAAGGGGCTATATAGCTGTTACAGACAGGATTAGAGGGTATGTGCTGTGAGTATAGGCTTCTTCAGAACAACAAGCTCTTACCCTCCTTGAGGAGGAGTACCTGGTTTTTAGTGCCTTAAACATTTTTGTGTCTGTAGCTGAGACTCCCTATTAGAATCCACGCGTACTTATAGAAGCAGAAAAGCTGTAAAAGGGAAGGAAACAATCATTCACTCATATGAAACTTCCTGTTTAATTACAGGGACTTTCTGCCACGTGGATCTGGCATCGTAACCAGACGCCCGCTGGTCCTGCAGCTGGTGAACTCCAGCACAGGTATGTGAGCTACCTTCCCCGTGTCTCCAGCTGGATTGCTGTCTTCAGTCAAGAAAGGTCTTACTTGGTCAGTGGCACTACTCAGTGTGGAAAAAATAAAGAAGAATTTTCCCCAGTAAAAATGACCTGTAGCTGGTTTTCTGTTCTGCCTGTCTAACATCTGATGCATTAAGTGTTCAGAAGCAAAATGCTGCTTAGGTTTTTCTGGTTTAATTCATTAGGCAAGGCTCCATGTGTATACATCTCACAATTTTTCTTTGCCTATGTGGTTGTGACACTTATGAGTGGGTAAGACCTAAAAGTCAGATGACCCTGCTGACAAACATGGAAATAAAGGGTTGAGATGACTTAATGTACTAAAAACCCCATGTGAGACCACTGGGCTCTGGAGAAGAAAGACTACAGAGTTCTGTGGCTGGTCTTTTGTGCAGTTCGCTGGTGTTGCTATTTACTTGCAGGCTATCTTCATTACCATTCCCCTTAACATAAGTTAAGATCTCATCCATGAGTTGGCAAGTGGCAAGTTTCAAGGTACTCTTCCTCTTGTCAGGTGAATTTGATCTCTCCATGGCAGTCCTTGTGTGCAGCAAGGAGATAATTTGACTTTTATAAGGCTTTCAAAATTGAAGAGAGAGGGTTCTTGGGTTGGTTAGCCTAATCAAGGACTGACACACAAGAACCCCCAGCCACCAGCCAATTCAAAACCATGTCAAGAGAAGGTTTGGTTTTTGTTGTTTTTTCTTTAGATTCTCTTGAGTCTGTTCTTATTACATAATGATACTTATTTACCACCAGCACTTTAATACAGAGGTAGTCCAAGTTCTGAGTACCAAGGTATCTCCCAGTGTAGCTGTGGAAGTCACTGTTGCTGCAGGCAGGTGCATGCTAAGCTGGCTTAGTATCAACAGAGAAGGTCCTGGGTTACCATTGAAGACAAGCGAGGATGCCTCTGCTGAGGCAAAGGCTGGATGGTGAAGATATTGGGCTCAACTGAATTCTCTCAGTTGTTGACCAGATGATGTGACTGCAGTAACTTCTATGCCATCCTTCCAGGTCACAGTGAGAAAGGCCTTTGCCAGACTTCATCCCTGGCTTTTGTTTTGTTTTACTTTGAGACATGATGGTTTTGTTACACTAAGCGTTTCTCTGATTTCAGTGACTACTTATGACACTCTGCTTCTGTTTAAACAGAATATGGCGAGTTCTTACACTGCAAAGGAAAGAAATTCACTGATTTTGAGGAGGTCCGTTTGGAGATTGAGGCTGAAACAGATCGTGTTACTGGCTCCAACAAAGGGATTTCCCCTGTGCCAATCAATCTTCGCGTCTACTCTCCCCATGGTGAGTCCCAGTGCAGCATGTCAAGAGATAGATGAGGCAGGTTGCTGCTTTGTCATGAAGACAGAAAGAATGAAGGTGAAATGGAAAGCATGCTTGGTTTGACTTGAATCTCCATGTGCCTGGGCCACCAAACTGCCAGCCTTAGCATTACTGCTGTAACAGGTTTGCCTGCCAGCTGAGGTATCTGATTGCTATCAGAACTTCTCTTTGAAACAACTGATGTCTGTGCTGAAACTTGGTCCTGAGGCTGTTCCTTTCCATCAGTGGGGGCATTATGGTGAAGAGCTGTTGTCTCTCCCTGCTTTCTGATACTGCTTTACTGGGCAAATAAATGGAACAAAGAACAATTGATAGGGAGAGCAGCTTTCTTGAAGAGCACTTGCCTTCATGTTTGCATGTAAAGATGTACTTTGTATAGTTCTCTCTGAGGCAGTACCTGCATCATGTGGTGTTGATCTCAGTGGAATAATTCTGCTTAAACAAGGGAACAACATGGTCCCAAGTTTGCCAGCTCTTTAAATGTGAACAGCTGTATGGGCATTTCTTGAAAAGCAGCAGCTCAGTGCTACACAGCATTTGGCCAGGTAGAACCTGTGCTTGCTTTTTTGTTTTTATTTTTTCTATCAGAAAAACAGTTAAACAGTTATAGGGCTGCATGTTGTAGTCCTTCAGGAGAAGGCCGAGCTGACTTTCACAGGAGCCTTCCTTGAATAAGGATGGCAGGACTGAGTTCTTCAATACTGGAGACAACTCTTGAGTGGAACCAACTCTTCTGACCCTCCAGTCTTTGTTATGAGGTGAAAAAAAACATACTGTCATCCCTTTCCTTTCAATGTAGCATACATGGAAGGACTTGAGGGCACAGTTTCCGTGATTATGAAAACAAGTGATTTAAAGGGAAGGGTGATGAGATCACTGACAATCGCAACTAGTAACAACTAGCAACTAGTTTTTACTAAGCAGTAATAAAAAGGAACTAGAAAGTTCTGTGTACTGTTATAGCTATTGTATATTGGAGATGCTAAAGATACAGGTGGTTCTTATAGACCAGAACTTTCATACCTCATCACTCCCTTGTGCTGTCTCCTGTTTCCTATGTCTAGTCCTGAACCTGACCTTGGTGGATCTACCAGGTATGACAAAAGTCCCAGTGGGAGACCAGCCCCCTGACATCGAGTTTCAGATCAGAGATATGCTCTTGCAGTTTGTCACCAAAGAGAATTGCCTCATCCTGGCAGTATCTCCAGCCAATTCCGATTTGGCCAATTCTGATGCCCTGAAGATTGCAAAGGAGGTGGATCCTCAAGGTAAATGCCTCTTAATTTAGCATGACATTGCTAGACAGTGGCCTGATTTTCCTTTTACATTTTGATTGTGATTAGCCCAGTAGTTGTGGGCTCCTGTCTTGTCTAGGGTTGTATCTTCACCAACACACATTCTTCTGAGAGGTGTTAGTCAGGGTTAACAGTTACTGTAATAGATATTTTTTTTTTTGTTATTCCTCTTTTCTTTCTATGAGCCCCATTTCTGAAGGGGTAAAGGATTTTTTTTTCTTTAGCTATCTGCATTCTGCCTGGAGAAAAGTAGGAAAATCTGCACTAAAATCTTCTCTGCTGTGGCATGTTTCAGCAGGATTATAGCTCAGAAGAGCTCGATTATAGTCTGTTTTGTTCTCATGGCCTCTGAGACATGATGGGAACTGTAATGTTTGAGCTCAGGAGCTCCCAAGTAGCCAAGCTGGGCAATCTGTAAGCTCTGTGAACAAAGGATTACATGAGTAGTTTGCTTGATCAAGTACGTGTGTTTTTTCCATAGGGCAACGCACTATTGGAGTCATCACTAAGCTGGATCTTATGGATGAAGGAACTGATGCAAGAGATGTATTAGAAAATAAATTACTTCCTCTTCGTAGAGGTATATTTCCTCATGCTTTGTCCATGATCTCCTTCCTTTATTTTTCCCTGTGTGAGGTGTCCTGGCCTCATCCCCTTCCTCCAGTGCATCCCTTTCCTGCAACATCTGTTACAACTTGTGGCTAAGCCATCTCTGTTCCAAGCTGGAACTGAGAAAAGTTGGGGAACAGTAACGCTGTTAATAGGACCTTTTTAGGTATTTGTACCTTGATATGTAGTCCTAGCAGAAGCATAGCTTTATGTTCTTATCTTTACTTTCTCGTTCCTTCTTTCAATAAGGCAAGCTGCAAAAATGGAACTCCTGTCTAAAAGACTCCCCTTGTCTTTTTATCTAGATGAGATTGCCATAGTGTATCAGATGAAATAATTTTGGAGTGTCATACATGCTGTGTGTAGCTGTAGCAAAGTACCTATACTGAGGACTTTTAACAGAAGAGTCTCAAATAAATGAGACTAGGGTATGTTTTGTGATGGGAGAAACAGTAACAAATATGTTAATTCTCAGTTGCATAGTCATTTTTGTCCTGCATACTGAAATATCAGAACTTGGGCCATTCAGAGGAAATTGTGCTTTTAAACTCTTCCAATTGGTTCCTAATAATGTGCTGCCACTAGAATTCACCTTTTGCAGTGCTGCCAGCTGGGTAACTTTGTCCTTCTCAGTCTGAGTCCTGTTTATGTTCTCATCCTTGCAACCACCTGATCTCTAACCTCGCTCTTCTAGGTTACATTGGTGTAGTCAACAGGAGTCAGAAGGACATTGATGGCAAGAAGGACATTCAGGCCGCTCTGGCTGCAGAGAGAAAATTTTTTCTCTCGCACCCAGCCTACAGACACATGGCTGATCGCATGGGAACCCCCTACCTGCAGAAAGTATTGAACCAGGTACTGTCAACAATTAAGAACTGCTGCCCACTATGTCACAAGAACGGTTAGGCTAGCCATTAGGGCTCTTCTGAGATGGAGGGATACAGGAAAAGCTAAAAATTGTGGTCAGCAAATTGTTATACTTTAAATTGTTCTGCTGTGTTGAGACTTGTGAAGATTGGTTAACTCTTCCTCCCCCTGCATTGTAAAAGGCACTTTGATGCCAAGTCCTGTGAAGCATGTCTGACTTGTATAATCCTGATCGCGGAACACATTAAGGCCAGTAATGGAGCTTACATGCCAAAGGCAGAGCTCTGCTTTATCAGTGACACTGGTACAAAATCAATAGTTGGTTCATGGCATTTACACTATCGGAATGCAAGGTCTTTCTGCTTAAGCTGAAAGATAGTTTCTAAATTTCTAGTGGTCTCTGTACCTACCAGTAAGCTGCAAAGATTGATTTAAATGGTAATAATTTTCCCACCTACTAAGGCCGCCTTACCTCCTGTCTCAGACAGTAACAATTTATTGGTGCTTCCCTCTCTGTTCCCTTGAAATGCTCCCATAAGTGAAGAATTACTTTTTCCTTTTTTTCTCTTATTTAAATATTCATCTTTAAACTGGAGTTTTCCACGGCTGAGTTCTGTGGAAACCCTCTTATTAGAACCTCATTAGTGGCTTTGGCTTCTTCCACCTTGCTTTGTCACACCTAGTGTTACAAAGGCTTAACCACCACCTTGGGTGTCAGTGGTCTGCTAATCTGAAGATAGAATAGCCTTTACCCTGGTGTAAATGGCAAATACTAATACCTGCATGTGAAGCTTATTCTTCAGTCGGAGGCAGCAGCCTTGCATGAATGGGAGTTTTGTACTGGACTAGAAGGTAAAATGGTTGTCAAGTGTAGAGGGATATAGTAGGTAGGACCTGGGGAGATGAGATACACCCAGCTGGTATCTATCCTGGGATGGACTTTTTACTAGGACCACTCAGAAGGATTGAACACAGAAGAGAGGAGCATTCCTCTATTTTGTGGTGCAGAAGTAGCAAACTCATCCCAGTAACCACCTAGAGGTTTATTATCATCTTAAACCTTCTTGTGCAGCAATTGACCAACCACATCCGAGACACCCTGCCAGGGCTGCGGAACAAGCTCCAAAGCCAGCTTCTCTCCATTGAGAAGGAGGTGGAGGAATACAAGAACTTTCGCCCTGATGACCCTGCTCGCAAGACCAAAGCTCTACTTCAGTAAGTGGCCTCAGCTGCATGTACCTCCCTCCTTCATGGAGACAACTGCTCAGCCATGACTTCTACTTCATGTTTTTTGCTTTCTTTCAGGATGGTGCAGCAGTTTGCTGTGGACTTTGAGAAACGCATCGAAGGCTCTGGAGACCAAATTGATACCTATGAGCTGTCAGGAGGAGCTAGGATTAACCGCATCTTCCATGAGCGTTTCCCCTTTGAACTGGTGAAGGTACTGCTTCTCTGTGCTGCTGAGATCCGCTTTGTCTTCTAGCCTTCTGTCTGTTACCTCTTCTGTCTGTCATCTTGCTCCTCTTGGTACCTTCTATCATCTGTCTTTCCCTTTTGACTACTTTGTTTCATGTTTTTCCTTTTATCACCTTTTTTTTTATGTAGTCTCTTATTGGAGCCTTCCCATAGTACTGATCTTTCCCTCAGTCCCTGTCCTTGTTACAGAACTTAAATTTCTCTTAGTTAAATGACAGTATTTCTTTGGCTTAATTCCTAAATGCTAAATTAAATGTGAAAAATAACTTCCTTTAACACTTCCTTTAACAATAGTAAATCAATGTGCAAATATTCTTGCGGGTATGTTGTGTCACAACTACTTTGACTGACATTCACACAGTACGAATGGTGCTGAAACTTGTACTCCCTTGATCCAGAGCACCAGACTAGACTCAAAGTTGCCCTAATAGATATGCAAGAAGCTGGAAAGAGGATGTAGATATACCTGGGATTACTTCTGTCTGTGCCCTATCAGTGGCCTAGACAGTAGAAACTGTTCTACTGTCGTTAACAGTTGAAGGGGATTTTTATTGAATGGTAGTTTTCTTGGATGGCAAAGTACTGATCAGGATGGCCTGATCAGAAGTGGTATGGAAAAACTTCTTTTAATGCCAGTTGGAACAGACTAGAGTTAAATCACTCCATTCCTGGATTTTCTGCATTTTCCTTCCTTTTTTTTGCATTTGAGTAAGTTGAAGCTTTTTTAGTGCAATACAAGAGCCTGCCTATATTGGATAATGCATTTTTGTATGTGAATTGTAAACCTATTTGTGGTGTTCACTGAAAAAACAGCTGCCAAGACCTCGTGCTACATCTTGGGAGGCAAAATAGTTTGTTTTAGAAAGCAACGTAGCACTTCGGTCTTATTCCTTTATCTCAGAGCAGCTCCCTTGAGAGCTGCTGGGGCTTGGCAGCTGTACATGTAGGCCCTTAGCTATTCATATTTGTCCAGGATGTCTGCATTGGCAATAGAAGCTTTATGGCTGAGCTTTGTAACCAACACTTGGGCTAATATCTCATCTGTCACATGATAGTGCTGGCATGGGACTTTTTCTCTGTAAAGCATGCTGTTGTGTATTCTGGGGTTTCGCAAATAAGTGTCAGACGGTTTCTGATAAAATTCTCTCTTGGTGCAGATGGAGTTTGATGAGAAGGAGCTGCGGCGGGAGATTAGCTATGCCATCAAGAACATCCATGGTATCAGGCATGTATCACGCACTAGGCAGACCATTGGCTGCATAGCTCTGTAAATACCTCTAGACCTTCCAAATGGAGTTGAAGACCTCAGAGGTACGGTAGGTCAGCCAAAGGGGAGGGATAATATCCTTGGACCACCATGGTGGCTTGAATCTGGGAGTAGGGACATTCCTCCAAGTCAGTTTGCTTTCTCTTCCCATGTGAGAGTCACAGAAGCCTAAAAGGTAAAACTGCCTTGGTAACTAGATGTTTGCTTACTTTTTTCTTGTGTTTTGATGTAAGAAAAGATGGAAAGAGGGATGCAAGCCTGTACTAATTACTTCGTTTAGTTAAAACTAAAATGTTGGGGTTTACTTTGTGCCTCCATACTAACCAACAGTTAGTTGTTCAAAATGGTTGTTGGTACTGAGCACCTCCTCCCCTAGAGATCTGAGGAGCACTGGGGTGTCCATCATTAGGATAGCAATGGCCCCAGAACATAGCACACACGCTTGTGTTTCCCTCGGTGTAGGCTAGCTGCCAGCAAGCCTGGAGACCCCGAGTTATGCTGCTCATGGGAAGGTGAGCAGAGCCTGGTGCCTGACTGAGCCCTTCCTGCAATGCTGGGATGTGAACAAATGCTAACCTAGACCTATTTGCATTCCTTTCTTTTGCTCAGTCACTATCTGAGCTTGATAAAGGGTATCAAACATGTTAGTGTCCTAATAATTAATAAAATATTTCAGAAAGGGCCTCCCATGTGCTGCACAACTCTGAGGTCAAGTGTGCTGTGGAGGGGTCAACCCCTGCTGCGCTTAAGTCTGGTGGCTGAGGGAAGTGGTGGCCTGGCCCTGGCTGTCCAGCTGGGATCTGGTTTGCCCTCAGCACCTCCTTCCTGGGAGGTGCCAAGCGTCCCCCCACTTTCCATGGACTCTAATCAGGGCTTGTCTGGGGGGCATGACATTGCCCAGCTCCACGTGCTGGGGTTCAGTGGTAGCAGTGCCTGCTCCAAAATGTGTGTGTAACGCTGTGACATTCTCCTTGCCCCTTCTCCCCCTCTTGCCTTGTCTTGTCCCTACCCTGGGTGTTTAGAACCGGTCTCTTCACACCTGACATGGCCTTTGAGACCATTGTGAAAAAGCAGGTGAAGAAGATTAAAGAACCTTGCCTGAAATGCGTGGACATGGTCATTTCGGAGTTAATCAATACTGTTAGACAGTGCACCAAGAAGGTAACCAGAGGCAGCATGGAGTTGGCACCTTCCACCCCGCTCGCTGGCTGTGGCGCAGCATTGTGACCTGGGCAGGGACTTGCCTGCAGCCACACTCAGTGTTTCTAACCACCTCCTCAGCATGACGAGACCTGAGCGGTACCAGCCTGGGGCGATCCAGCCAACAAGCCAAACAGGAAGGGAAGTGCTGTGGGACAGGGACATGGCCGTGGCCATTCTCCCTGAGTCTTTTAGAGCCAAGGGGGGCTGGAGATGTCCCTGCCACCCCTCTGTAGCATGACTCCTGGTTCCTTCTAAAACCAAGGGTATTTCTCTTATGTGGCTACATTTGACTTTAAATTTAGTATCTGGGTTTATTCTCCAAGCCAGAAACTGGAATTTAAATTTTCCCCTCTGTTCTTGTAGAAATGAGGGTTAATCTCAAACTAGCCTTTGGGTGCTGCTGGGGTGGTGTATGGGGCTGAACTTCAGCGGCTTCAGAAGTTACAGCTGAGCTGTATAACAGGGAAATGTTCCTGTGGTGTTTGGCTTGGTTTCTGGTTGGCTTGGTCCATCTTCTGTTCTGGAAGAGCAGCACATGGCTGAGAAGAAGCAAGTTAGAAGTGTCCATCAACCTCTGGGGTCCTCCCGCTCTCTGATGGAGAGAGAGGGCTTTGGGTTTTGCCCTTTGGGATCCATGCTGGTATTGGGGCGGAGGGAGGGAGCTTGCCTTGATTCTGCCCTCTGGATATGGCAGCTTTTGTGTTCTGAGGTTGGGTTTGAAAGGCAGCAAGACAGATTATTTCTGCCATTCCTCTCAGCCATGGCTTGCTGCTTCAGGCAGGGCTAGGTGCTGGTGAAAAGGCACCTCAGTTAGGATGGTGGTATGGGCACTGGAGACTGGAATCGCCACTGGCTGTTCAGGTGCAGGTAAATGGGCGTTGCAGAAGGTAACTGGAGAGTCTGACACCCTGTATCTGCAGGGATGGGGAAAGGTGCCCAAGTGCTGATACTTGCCAACCCTTGCAGAAATGCCTAGCCCTTAGGGCTGAGAGCCTCTGCAGAAGGGCTCAGGCACGTGCTTTTCCCCCCAGGACAGACTGGGAAAGCTAAGTGGGTACAGTGAGAGATTGCTCAGGTTTCTAGAGTGCTGGAGGAGCTTCCTTTTTCTGTCCTGCTGTCCTCTCTTGGGGTGTGTGGCTGTGGGGAGCACCCAGAAAATTGCCATTAGAGCCTGGCGACAGGTAAGCACAGGCCCTTGGGCTGCCAAGTATCCAGAGTTGCCTGCTAACTGGATAAGAAGGGCCCTCTTTCATGCCCTCTGAAGCTTTTCTTGATTTGTTCTCCATCCATCAGTTGTCACTCAGAAATCTCCCATTAATTCTTTGCATCTTTCCCTTCGTTTCCCATTTTCTTCGTTGTTACTTTTTGTTTTCTCTTTTATTGACAGCTTCAGAATAGACTATCTGTTCTGACAGTGGCAGGTTTCTCAAATGATCAGGTGGTGGGTGCAGCAAAGTGGGAAATGAGGGAGAAGAGACCATAGGGACTAGGGGAAAATGTCACAGATTCAGGATTAAAGCATTCCATTTTAGTTTAAATTCTGCTGCTAAGAATTTGATGGTTGACTTCAGTGCTAGTTGCTCTGTATGTACTCTAGTAGCCATGGTTACAATTTTGTATCTGAAGAAACAAAATAGCATCATTCAGGTGATACTCAGGTACTAGAAGGGAGTGATTTTGTTGTTGTAGTTGTGCAGGGACCCCCAGGTCTGGGGGGTAACTGTATGCTGAGCTTAGCAGGGCAACTGGATTAGTAGGAAATGGCTGCTGAGCCAGGGGATGTGAACTTAACTCTGAAAATGCCCTTCCTTTGCTCAAAGGGGGCATTGCTGGCTCCTGGAGAGAGAGACCCTTGGGTGAAGCTGAATCCTGTAATGTTCCAGCTCTTTGCTGCTTGAAATGCCAACTAGTTGTAGGTTCTGTAGTATGTGTTGAAGCATGTTTTAGTACTGGTTTTACTTGGGGTCTTGCAGGTGTTACCCACAGAGATGCAAAGGGGGAAATACCAGATTTAAATGAGGTGGTGGTTATTTATAGCTAGCTCTGGATTGCTTGCTAGTTGTCAGCAGCCCAGATTTGGCTATTAACTGTACCTTTAGAAAGGCAGTATGCACTTCTCATGTCAAGGGGACGCTGCCCCTTAAAAGCCCTTGCAAAGCAGTAATGCCCTGTGCTAAAACTAGTAACTTGGATTGTGTAACAAAGAACATCCTGGTAGAAGCTCTAAAGTGTTAAAAGATGTGCTGAAAACTTCGAGTGTGGTAGTCGTGAATTGGATTAATCTTGGCGATATTTTAGTAACTCCAGTTTCTGTGGACTTTCTGTTCTTTCATAGTAGAGCCACTGAGAATACACTTAGGCCACTCTAGATGGTATCAGTGGAAATTAATACTTCCTTGTAAACCTTGGTAGGCCTGTATTGGGTCTGGTGCTACAGGTTAGCTGGGGCAGAAAAGATGCTTTGTATAGCTGTGGATGACCTAAATACTGGGTACATCTGCTCATACCAAGGAAGTTAATGTTGTAGGGAAGGTGAGTGAGTTGAACTAGTCGAAGTGGAACAGTCTGTCTGAATCCCTGAAACTAAGAGACATCAGTTCTGCCAAAGCAAGATGCAAGTGACAGACCTTTGCAAGTCTTAGCTTGGCTTCTGCTCTGGCTTCCTGCAGCTGGAATAAGGAAAACATGAAGGGGGAGAGAACTGTGGTGGGAAGGGGAATGCCTGAGTCAAAGGGAAATGGGGCACAGTGAGCCTGTGGGAAGAGAGGCAGTGGCTCACTGAGGCAAGCAGCTTTATCTTAAAATTCAAAGAAGCTTTCCTTAAGGAAGAGATCACTTGATCCCTGGGGAGTTCCATCCATTCATCTTGCTCTTAACAGCTCACCATTTCACTAGCCCAGCTGCTTCTAACTCATTCCCCTTGGCCACTTCCATTTGCCTGGAGACTCTCCTGATACTTGGCAGTGCACAGGCCCCATAGCAATGCTCACCTGGTTCAATAAACTAATGCAATGAACCAAAATCTCACTTCTCATTTTGCCTTGTGTTTTCTCTCTTTTTCCCTTTTCCTTCCTTCTTTCTTCCTCCTTCCTGCTCTTTCTCTGCTTTGCTTTCTTCTTCCTCGTTGCTTCCTCCCACCCTGCCCCTGCCATGCAGAACGGGTCTCTTCACGCCTGACCTCGCTTTTGAAGCCATAGTGAAAAAGCAGGTGCAGAAGTTGAAGGAGCCGAGTCTGAAGTGTGTGGATATGGTAGTGAGTGAGCTCACATCCACCATCAGAAAGTGTAGCGAAAAGGTAAAGAAACAAAAAATACAAAGAAAGGTCAATGCCCACCCCCTTCCCACACACTTCCGTGCTGTTTCTCCACACATGCCCCAGGCACTCCAGCAAACCTAGTGAAGGAGAATGGATATAAAAATGCATCTAAAGGAGAGCAGCAACCTGCAGGTATAAGAGCAGTTTAAAAGCAAGTCAAGAGCAGCGGGCATTAGCTGTTGGGCTCTTTACCTGAGAGGTGAGCTGGGATCCAGTGGATTACTCTAGTATACCCTTCTCTTCTCTCTGGTTCAGTGGCATCCACCTCTGTGGATCAAACCCTTTGCAAGCCCCGTTTTGCTGTGCCACTGCCTGCGCATTGGGAACTTTGGGTTTTTTCTATGACCCCCCCCTTAAAAAAATCCAGATACCCTAGAAAAAGATAAAAAGACCTCATATGCCCCCACAGCATGAGTAGTCTGCAGGTTTCATCTTGTCTGCAGAGCTATGTTGAGCAGTAGCATATACAAAACAACAGTTGATTTCAAAGATTGAGGTGCAGGATGTTCTGCAAGAGATACTCGGAGTCAACAGAAGATTACTGTCCCAAAAGGCTTGGGGAAAAGCTTTTCCAGGCATTACACACTCTGCATCATTCTCCTGCTGATCACTTGCTCCATGGACTGTGCTCAGTGGGAGGCAGTGTGGATATTTGTATGCTGTGAACCACAGGAGCTGAAGCCTTACGCTAGCAGAGGGCAGCAGCAGCTGGAGAGGGAAACTGTCCCCAGTGATGTGGAGGGTGTCAAATACCGCCCAGAGGCTGGGGCAGGAGTGGGTTTGTTTCCCGGGATGGTTTTCTCCAGGAGGGGGCACCCCATGCCTCCTTAAAAAACAACAACAAAACAAAACAAAAAAAACCCCCAAACAACAAAAAACCCCACCCACCCACCCCAAACCGGCAGATGTGGCAATTAATGTTAAACTTAGCAGTGCGGGGCCAGGCATATGACTGTGACACAA
>JAVJGJ010000062.1:12986333-13018224 GCA_035590215.1 Microhierax caerulescens | reverse complement strand
AGGCATATGACTGTGACACAACAGAAGTATGTTCTGGAAACTGAGTTGGAAAGGGCTGTTTCATGGGTTATTTTAGGACTTGAAAATCACAATTCCCTTCTTCCAGAGTTGCAGTCAGACTCATCAATGTATACCCGTAAATTGAGAGGGAAGAAAGATAGGAATTGATATGAGTTCAGAGCGAAGGCAAGAGCTGAGCTAGTAGAGTCTGGTTGTACTTAGGCACACAGAGCTCACTGCCACCTCTGTTAAGGAGACATCTTTGACATGCCCCAAGCTCTGCCTCGTCTATTTCTTGCAAAGTTCTGCTGTTGCCAAATTGTGGAGGCAGAGTAACTCTTTTCCAGCCTTCTTCTCTTGTGGCTTTTTCATTTTGATGGTTTTGACTGCTTACCCAGTCTTCTGTACCTAGGCAGAGATGTCTGTTCTGGGTTGGGAGGGAGAAGGATCATGAAAACTCCAAAGGTGTGGAATTCCAGTTTCCCTATTGGACCATGTCATTAGAGTGGCTAGATACCCACTTGCTTTGCAGATTTTAATCTGTGCTGCGGTGGAGGACGCCGTGAGGTGGTTCCAATGTGATGCAACCAAGATAGTTCTGTAAAGAAGGTGATAGTAGCAGTGACGTTAGAGACCAATGGCTGTGATAAAAGCTGGAGAGGCCAGGGAGACAGATGTTAAGAGATGCAAAATAGCTGCCTGAATGAAAATATAATACTAATAGTAGTAGTACTGGAAAATAAAAGGAAGGCTTTAGTAATATGTAAAGTCTAACGTCTATAAGTAGTAACAAGGCTAATCTTGCCCGTATCCCCCTCTGAAAGAGTAGAAGGTAACTGCCATAGATATCCAATTTTAGGACAGCAGCCAGCCTGAGGTGGGTTTTGATGGTATAAGGTAGTAACAGCAGAGGGGTGTTAGTTAACTTACAATATTTATCTTGCATGTTATAGCCCTTAATTGCTTGATGTGGACAAGAGCATGTGCTATTAGGGGAGGCATTTGGGAAAGGCTACTTCAGGACTGATGCTAATTGTAAGGTGATACCAAGCCTACTGTGTTGTGAACTGATGCTGCCTTTCAGAAGACAAAACCCAAGCTTTTAAACTCATGAGAAGCCTGCAAGGCTTCTTGAAAGGAAGAGTGCTTAGGCTAACACCTCTTGAATTAGCTTAACAGTCCTGTAGCCTTGGTTTGTTGCTGTCCTGAACTATTGTGTGTTACTGTTTGTGTGCTGTCACAATTATTTCATTTCACCACAGATGGTGAAGAAATCTTTGTATGTGCAGTTGCTAAAGCTGCATAGATGGAATAATATGAGACTGTCAATAAAGAACATAGAAGGTGGCAAACCCATCTGTTGTCTACAGAAGTACAGCTTTCCTGTACAAAAAGATCTGCAGCTGACTATTTCTTGCCCATTAGACAAAGTTGAGGGCTGAAGAGCTGTTCTCTGACTGGCCTGATCGTGACCTCCTTCCAGTTGGTTAAATGGAGAGCAGCTCCAAAATCAACAGGAAGCTGGTGAAACTGTATAAGCCCTTTTTACATTTAAGAGGTTAACGCTCTAGTTAATGTTTTCACAGAAGCAGGAACCTTCTGTGCCAGTCTGCATTGCAGCATCTCACAAGTGCAGGAAGGGCTTGCAAGTCAGCAACCCTTCAGCTAAAGGTTGATCTTTGTGCTGGCAAGGACTCCTGGAATCTGCAGTGGGGAACTACGGAATGTTGGGGCAAATTGGCTTTCAAAGAGGGCTGTAAACTTGTATTTTGATTAAACAGGTAAATGCAGTTAAAACAGGATTGAAAAACCCCTTGAGCTGGGATGTGATCACAGACTGACAGACTTAACCCCTCAAAGGGTCGCCTGCTCTCCTGTCTTTCAGAGTCATGGCATTTCTGGGTGCTGTTTGTACTGCTGGGGATAACTCCTTGCCCCTCTATGCCCTATTGCATGTTCCCTGGTGGTATTGGTGTCCTGTGGCTTGTCTGTGTCCTCTTTCCTTGGCTACCCTTGCTTCTCCTGTGCATGCTTGGGATTGGAAGCTTCTGCATGGGGACTGATGCTGTCAATTTATTTTTGCACATGAACGTTGCTGGATGACCTGGGTTCCGAATAAACCACAACTTGGTTTACATTTTGTGTGCATTTGTAGTTATGGGAATGGTGGAGGGTGTCAGGGGTGTGGGGTTTGGTGGGTTTTTTTTTTGTTTGACTGTTGGGGTTTTTTGTGGTTTTTTTTTTTATTTGAAGCAAAGAAGCTGAGACTTGCTTAGAGGTTTTCCAACTTGCTGTTTTTGTTTGACATAACTTGCTCATCAATCCTCTGCCAACCCCCCAAAGGAAATGGGAAGCTTTGCCTGTGTGTCTCTGAAGCAACCAGCTTCTGAACCGTAAAGATCATGGGGAATACCCAGTTTGTGCATTCAAGACAAGATGGTGGTGGGGAACACTATTTTCACTTGCTTTTTCCTGCCTTTGTAGGGTCATTGGTGTTCAAAACAAACCACATGTGAAAACAGGCAGTGCCAAAACTAGCCCTCGATTCCAGTTCCAGGTGATTGCAACTTGCTTGACTGCAAGAGTGCTGAAAGATTTGAGACTATTTGTAGTGAGAAGTTAGAAATATTGTTGCTGATTAATACGGAATCTGTCTTCCACTAGTGATGGTGCACACTTTGAGCCAGTTCCTTCTAGCATGTTATAATTGCTTACGTATACAGAACGAAAGGCCAAACCAGTTTAAGAAGCTTTTGTAAACTAGAGGAACAAAACAAATGCAGTAGAGATCATAGGTAAATGAGATTTATATCCCCTTGAGAGAGTGTGTAAAGACATATAAAAGACTGATAGCAGGAAATGCTGTTTGATATTATAGGCAAATTGGAGGTAATATTAAAGGGGGGGGGAGTATTGTTTCACAGAGTACAGGTGAAATGGGGAAGAAAGAGCTAAATCCTGGATCTGTAGGGTTAATTTCATTTGACTGTGCTGGGCCTGATCTGAGAAGCACGAAGTTACTAGAGGCTTATGAATCCTGGCAAGTACGTAGGTGCTGTGTGAAACCCAGAGGGCTTTAGTGGTGCTGATTTTGGAAGTGTTTCTCATGTATGATTTCTGTAGATATTCTTTTGAACCACAGCTAGTAAAGGCCTTCTGCTTTTCTGGGTAGGAAAAGATTCCCTCAGTAATGTGGCAAAAAGTGTGGTGTAGGTGTGATGTGAGTATAGACCTCGGCTATGTAATCCTGCCCGGGCGCAGGTGGAGAGCAGGTAGAAGCAGCTGGATGCCCAGAGCACAGTGTTTCTTGAAGACATGTACCCTTGAGTTGGTCACATCCTCTGTCTCTGCCTGCAGATGTTGATGGAGACAACCAGATGTTTTCACTTAGTGTCTCAGCAAATGGGGATTGAAATCCACTTCCTAGGGAAACTTCCCATAGGATTTAGCAGGTTGTAGGAACAGGCCATTCACCTATTTAGCCTACTAGAATGAGATGCTGAACATCTAGAGAAATTTTTCACAAAGAAAAACTCCCAACAAGCAATATGTTTACATCTGGGGTTTGTCAAGAGCCTCATTCCAGGAAGAATGTGGTAGGTTTGGAGCAGGTCTCTGGTGAGGCAGAAAGGTTGCTGCAAGAGTGAAAAAGGCTTTTCTCTGAAGCCCAAGGCAAGAGGGAATAAACTTTGCCCCCAACAGACCTCCAGGAACTTGGAAAAATCTGTCTGCAAGTCCAGCTTTCTAGAACTTCCCTTGAAAATATCTGATTGCAGGGTGTATATATGCATGCATACGTGTGGGGGGCTGCTCCCCCCCTTTATACCTCCCTTTCCCATGTGCACGTGTTTTCTCTGTCCTGCAGCTCAGCCAGTACCCTCATCTGCGTGAGGAGATGGAGAGGATTGTTACTACTCACATCCGTGAGAGGGAAGGCAGGACCAAAGATCAGGTAGGGGTCAGGAGCATGTGTAAGAGGGGAGACTGGGTGGGATGGGGGACACCTTTGGAGGGACAGTCTAGGTGAGAGGGGCCAAGGGGTTTCTGGCTGCAGAGGGCTGATCAGATGAACAACATGCAGGGCTGTCTGCCCCTGACTACTAGCAGTGTCAATTACTAACATCTGTCTTGCTCTGTCTGTGCCTCTGTTGGCAGGTCATGCTTCTAATAGACATCGAGCTGGCTTACATGAACACAAACCATGAGGATTTCATTGGCTTTGCCAAGTAAGCACCCACATCCTGTTGCCTCCTCCTGTCTGCATGTGTTCTCCTGTGGCTCTGTCCCATAGCTGCTCCAGTAAATGGGTTGCCAAGGCCTGGGTGCAGGTGCTGTCTTCTCAAAGTATGGTTCACAGCTCTCAGTATTGCTTTTCAGTGGCTCTGTATTGCGAGGCTGGGGAGGAAGGGTGTGTAGAAGGGGGAGTTAGAGTATTAGGGTTGTGTTCGGGGGTGGAAAAAGCAGAAACTGTTGGAACGTTAGTGACCTGTATGTGGTTCAGCTGGGAGTGAGAAGGTGAGCTGACCAGGCTGAAAGAGCAGATGGAAACAGGTTGGGTTATCCAGACTTGGAAGGCAGCAGTGAGGGGCATGAGGTCACTGTAGCAGCATCTGATGGGAGCAGGATCCAGGTGATCAAGAAAAGCCTGAGGCCTTTTGAATGTCTCTGCTGTTGTTTGCAGTGCTCAGCAGAGGAGCAGCCAGATGAGCAAGAAGAAGGCAGCTGGCAACCAGGTAGGCCGAGTTCCATCTCCTTCACTGCTGCAAGAAGGATGTTTGCTACCTGGATGCTACCAGGTGGAGAGGTGCTGGTCTAGATGCAGCAGTGTTCTAAGTTTGGTGGTTTTTTTTTTGTTTGTTTACTCCTCAAACTCTGTTTATACTTGGAGGATAGTGTTTTAGGCTTGCTCCAGTCAGGAAGAACTGAGCATTTAGCAGCAATGGAGGGAAAGTGTTGGAGAGGGAAACAGATGCTTGAAAATCAAGATCTGGTCTTGTTTTTCCTGGTTGAAACCTCTACTGATGTTGTGTAACTCCCTGTTTGTTCAGCCCCTTCACTAGCTGTGCTAACCCTTCTGCTGAGGTGAAGGGTGCAGAACACTGGGTCTGAACTGTTGCAGTAAGGAATTTCTTTTCTAGTTATCTTTCCTACCAGTGGTATCTACTTTCTGGAAAGGGATTTCAAGAGAGTTTGTGGACTCTCTTCTGGAAGACTTCACTGGGAATACTTAAACCTCTGTACAGGGTGACAAAGGGTGATTATAGCTATGGTTGCACTGGGTATGTATGAATGCACCCATGGGAGAAGGCAGCGGTGGAAGGGAGGAGTTCCCTTGTTCTTTCAGGAACTGTAAGGAATGTACATACAATGAAAAAGGATCTAATGGCGCTTACGCCCAGGCTTGCTGGGGTTGTGTCAAGGCTGTCTAGGCTAGAAGATCTTGTAGAAACAAAGCCTTACAAGCAGCTTCATAGAGAATGGAAGCAAAGGCTTTTGCATAGTCTGTTTAAAGACATTCATTCCTGACCTTCTTCTTTGTAACATGTTTGACTGCCTTTCCCTGCACACAGACATGCAGACTGTTCCAGTACTGATGGCAGGCAGGTAGGTCAGCAAGTTGGGCTGGCCATCCATCCATTTCATGGGATATTGGAGCAGCTGTAGGGAACCCCATCCTCAGAAGGATACCTTACAGAAGTCCTGAGCATAAAAGAGTGCAAAGGGCAAACTCTGGATCTACCTGTAAAGCGCTTTAGCTTTCCCATTAGCAGACTTTATTTTGGGATGGGGGTTGCTTTTGTTAACACCTGGGGTAAAAGATTTGGTACCAGCTTCCGATTTCTTCTATTTTTGAGCCTCTCTTCTCCTGCTCCAGCTTTCCTAGTAACAATCTCTCCTCTCTTTGCTCCTCTCCTGCTCTGCTGCTGTTGCTATGGTTCCCCTTTGCAGGATGAGATCCTGGTGAGTAGAAGGCCACTCAGCAGGGTGTGCTAATGAACATTAATGTTGCATCTGGGAAGGCAAGGACAGTGCATAAACAAATTATTCCCTCTGCTGCTGAATGGGGAGAGGAGGGCAGCTGGCACTGGACACAGGTGAAGCAGAAATTAGGTGAAAAGGTAGTGTGTTGAGGAAAAATTCAGAACTGCTGGTACATCTTGTGGGTGGGTGGAGATAAAAAGCAGTAAACCAAGGATGTGTGGTTCTGTTTCGCTGCCCCCTCCTGCCCGCAGAGAGAACAGGGCTATCTTGAGTTTAACAGTAGGTATGCGGTGAAGATCCAGTGCTCCTACATTTACCTTTATAGGGTAAACTGACAATTAAAATGATTGTGTACCTCTGTGGTAGGCTGGTCACACAGTGCAACTTGCTAATACGCAGTGCAGTCGCATGGTTTTTCAATGCCAGGTCGTTTTCAGCAAGCATATCCATACATGCTACACACACATAGTGCATGCAGATGGTTTTGGGTGTTAACAGTGCAGTAGTACCTATAAAAGCTAATGCATTTAGGATGATGCATACTTACATTGGATTACTGCATGTGTGAGGCTCTAAACCAGCACTTGATGAATTGGGAGTTCCCGCAAGAGTAACAACCTGGCTCTGTACAGACTAAACATAAAGGGACATGGTTTGCCCTAAATTAATATGACTACTTAAATACCTGGGTGTGCTGAAGTCCAGATGCACCATTTTGTTCTGTTACACTTAGTGTCTCCTTTCACTAAACACAGTTCTTCCTGGGTTGCTTGCCAGTCTTCTTTTGAACTGGTTCCCCCCATCCCTAAGCTGAGTGAAGCACTCCACGTGTGTGGTGTGCCAAAAGGTGTGCTGTTTTCCTGGTTTACTCTAGGCATGGCCTTTTCTGGGTGTGTTGCTGTGATCTGGTGCTTGTATAGGTTGTGCCAGTGTCTGAGCCACTCTTGATGCAGTCCTTCTGCATCTCTTTCCTCTTGGCAGAGGGTATAATGCGCAGCACTGCCAGGTTCCTTCCTGCGTCCTTTTTATACTATTCCTGGCCCTTTTGAGGCAAAGACCTTCACTGGCCAGTTGAGTGGGGGGCTCTTCTGGCAGCAGCAGAGAGCATGGTGTTCCTTGTCTTTCCATACTACTCTGTGTGTAGGGATACCCTCTGATCTTTCCTCTGTCGCCTAAGGCCAGGTTTTTAGGGCCCTTGTTAATGCACGCTGCTTCCACCCCCTTAGGTCATCCGAAAGGGCTGGCTCACCATCAACAACATTGGGATCATGAAGGGTGGCTCCAAGGAGTATTGGTTTGTCCTGACAGCAGAGAACCTCTCCTGGTACAAGGATGATGAGGTGAGTAGCTCAGCTCTGTGACTAGTGTCTTGGGCATCTGATGGCATAAGGCCTTCAGTTCGCCAGGTGTTACAGATGAACCTTCTGAGCGCTGTCTGCAGCTGGTGACACAAGCTGAAACTGCCCTTGAACTGGGCTTCCTGTGGCCTCAGCACTGCTGAGCATTTATGAATTCATGTGAATATGGCTTTATTGATGTACAAGGAGTAACGTCTGTGCTTGAAGCCCTGGCTCAGCAGAAGTTTGACTGACACTTGAATGAATTTGACTTTTATTTGTCTTGCTGTGGTGGTTGCAATCAAGGATGTGATGGGTTAGTTCCAAGATTTGGACTTTTGGATGTTTGTGGGGCAGCCACGATGAGTTTCCTTAAGGAGTGTGGCAGAGGTTTTCGTGCATCTCTCCTGGTTGCAAGAAAAAAGCAATTTCCTTTCTGAGCATAGCAACAGGAGCTATGGACCTGAAACTGCAGCTCAGGTGCTGGTTCCTTCTAACTTTGAGTAAACTTCTCCAGGATGCAGTTGTTAAGCCTGCAAAGCAGGAATGTATTTTGATTTGCTTTTTTTTAGATGGTTTTACATTGAGCCTGTCAGTTATCCTATTATTTGTAAAATTGTTTGACTTGTGAATGGCTAGAATACTCCTGGTCAAAAGTACAGTGGTGTGTGGAGCATCACTGATAGGAACATGGACCTACTCTGTAGAGTTGCTTGAAAAATCTTGAGTATTAGGAATTCTAGCAATGTGCTGTGGTGTCTCTCAGCTTCAGTGGGAAACAATCTAAGTGGACAGAATTGTCCCAGCTGAAATTATCATTGTCAACAGTGTGTTGCTTCCTGTGCAAGACAAAGGTAGATAACTGCCTTTGCTGATTACTTTGAAAAGGGAAAGAATAGCTGGATGGCTTTGGTAAGAACGTGATCCAAAGGGTTAGCCCCACTCAGTGTGCTGGGGGATGAAAAATGCCTGGTATGATGTAGTGGTGCATTGTGAGTTGATCAGAGTTTCTGACTCTCTGATCTGACGCAAATAAACTGCTCAGCCTCTTACTGGGGCTTGTGTCCTTTAGGTCCTGTGCCTGGGAGCTGCAACTAGGCCTGGCTTCTTGTCTAGTTCATATCACTGGGCTTGTTTCATTCTCGTCAGGTGGAAATGATGACAAATATGGTGATGAATCAGCCTCTAAATATCGCTTTCTGCATGGAGACTGCTGCTGTGCTGCTATGGATGAGCGGGCAGCAATTTTCTAATTAAAAGAGCCAGGCATTGAAATATCTTTCGCTAAATGAGTGTGTCTCTGCTGTAAGACCCCTGCCCTTTGTGTTCAGAGTTGCTTGGGGAGGCTTCACTTCCCTCTAGGTTGCATATGCAGGTCAAGTGGTTATAAACATCAAGTCGTTTAATCAAAGCCAGCTGCTACATCTGTATTACAGAGATGGTCAGAACTCCCTGTTCTTCCCTGGGGAGTGGGAGGGAGGGCTGCAGTGGGGATGTATAAACTGTTGATAGATTCCAGTTGCCTAGGATGGGGATTGGACCTGCCCTCCCTCCTGAGGGAGGGCAGCCTTGGGGGTCAATAGCAAAAGGAGGTCTGCACCATTTCCCGTCTGGATGGTAAAGGAAGAGCTGCCTAATGAAAACTGTTCCCTGCCAGCCTTGGTCCCTTAAACATGGAGAGCTGGTACTGATGAGGTCTGAGCTGCCTGTGAGAAAGGAGCCTTTGTCTTCAGCTGAGTGGGAGCAGGGGGAAAGGGAAGCATGCCTTTATTTGCTTCCTCCCCAAGTTCAATTCCTTGTTCGCTGGCTGTTGTGAGGGAGAAGGGAAGCAATGTCCACCTGAACTCCATAGTTGAGTCAGGTTTAGTGCATTTGAGGGGTTGTTTGGAGGGCATAGGGATTCCTGTCCCACACCTCAGTCGTGCACGGAGCTGGCTCCATCCTGAAGAGCTGTCTGCAGTGCATGGTCCTCTTGTCAGGCAGGGTTATCTTCGCATGTGTGTCCCACAGCTCTCCTTCGCCACCAGTTCAGGAGGACTGGTATCCTTTACAGCTCACGAAATGTTCTCGTGCACTTTTTAAAGGCTGTACACCATGATTTTACTTCAGCTCTGAGAGGAAGGGGGAGGCTTTGTCTGCCTCACCCTGCACTTATGTGGGCTCTCTTGTCCCAGTTCCCCTGCCCTCTGGCAGCTTTCCGGGGGAAGGAGGTGGGAGTTGAGTCAGTCTTGTACAGATGGAAGTGCTGGTGGCAGAGCTGCAGGCGATGATGAGGGAAGGAGCAGGGTGAGGAGGTGTGCGGTGGGCTGAGGGTGAAGGCTAGGCGAGCAGCTCTGGAGCTGGGAGGAGTTGGGGGCACAGCCTCTTCCTGCCCTGTTTTGCAAGCCAGGACCCAGAGTCTGTGGAATGAAGACATCTGGACCCCATTAGTGAAATACCAGCCTTTCCACAGTGCTGGCTTGTTTTTCATCTGCCTCTGAAAGGAACTGAAACTTAAAATGTCTTAAAGGGCCCAGCATTACACATTAGTAGGGATATATGGCTGTTGATGCTCTGGAGGGGTCTGAAGGAGTGTGCTGGGGAATGGGAGGGGAAGGAAAGAGCGGGCCAGGCAGCGTGGAAAGCTGGCTCCCCACTCAGCCTTGCTGCCAAGAGCATGTGTGTGTGCGCCTGAGCTCTCTGTTTTTCTTCCTGTCTCCTTTCAATGAGTCAAACACTGGCCCCATGGAGAGCGGCCCCACAGAAAGCTGCCTCCCAAGACCTGGAGACCCTCCTGCACCTCCTGAACCCTGTGGGATTATGCTGCAGGCTAGCAGCAGGGAGGAGCCTCCTCTTGCTGCTGGCAATACAGAGCAAGGTTTCCCTGCTCAGGGAGCCCACCGTGTCCCCAGCTAGCTAGCTAGCTAGTCCCACACTGGCTAGCTGCTCAGCAAGCACCATAGTGGACGTGAAGCAAGAACTTAATTTGAATAGTCCCTCAGCCTGAATCCTTTATGAAATTGCACAGTACCCAGTTCTCTCCAGGGTTTTCCTACCTGCTGGAAAAGAGGGTCAGTGAGCTGGGTGAGAGCTGCTGGTGATGGGGACCTTGTAGACAAGATGCACTGAGCTCAGTGGTTGCTATTAGTAAAGCATATTGCCTGCTGGAGGGGACCCCTGTGTCCTCTGCTTTGCAAGGGTGACTTTCTGCTGGAGTGGTTGTGACTGTGTGCTACTGCATGCCAGACTGTTTGCACAGTTGGGTGGATGGATGTATCTGCGGTTTCCTTTGGGAATTTGTGTAAATGTGCAATACAGATGGGACCTTCTGTCCTTATTCAGGTAAATTATGTACTAGAAATTTGGGGCATGTAAGAACAGGTGACCGCATGAGAAGAATATGGCCTGATTTGCATGTGTGAAAAGTATTCATGTGCTGTGTGCAATTTGAGTCCTGTTTGTGTACAGGGGGGGGTGAGTGCAGAGTTTTAGGAACTTTGAGGTGCATGGGGGATGCCTCATATTCTTTATGCATCATGTCAATTCCTGCTGTATCATTTGTGCTTGAGCTCTCTCTGTCTTTACACTTTTGCTTGAAGAACAAACATACTCTCTCCTCTTGGGAAGATGTGACCTTATTGACAGTACTAGATAGCTGCTTATTCTGTACCTGTCAATGTCTTGTTTCCAATTCTAGTTTAACCCCCCACACACACATTAATCAATACTGAGATTGTTCTCCCACTGCACCCACATGCACTCCCTGCTATTCTCTACACTGCGCCACCCCCACCCCACCAACAGTCCATGTCCTTGAAGGCCAGCTCAGCTGGTAGAAATCCTTTTGTCTTTGCTCTGATGCTCACAACTCATCGGAAACTGACTGTATGGGTCCAGCTGCAGCCAGGTTTTTGTGTCGAGCTTCTTTAAAGACCATACAAGCAGGTTCTCTGAGGTTCTTCCTCTCCTGCTTTCACACTGCTCTCAGGTGCTCTCTGGAACGCGTTCTGTCTCTTTACATCCTCTGTGGAGTTCTTCTATTCATTCAGTTGTGTTTTTTCACAAGCGTGTGTTTTCTCATGGATATCTTACTCAGTCTTAACCAGTCCTCATTTATGCTTTTACTCACTAATTCCCTTATTTCTTTCCAGACAAACATCAAAGCAAATACAACTTCCAGAGCATCTAAACTTCCAACTTTCAATCCTTTGAAGGTTTTTCTTTATACTAATGAACAGCATTCTTTACTATATGAAATCCCCTTTCTCCAGTCACCTTTCTGTACTTGGTCTTGCTTTCTCAGGTAGCAAAGCACAGTGTGGTTATGAATCCTCCAGGCCCATTTGTCTATCTCTGCATTTCATGGCAAAGTTTAACATGTGAAATGCAAGCCATCCTGAACACAGTTACCCCTGGGACAAGTGCATGGAGCTGAAAGAAGAGAAGGGGTAAAAGAGATGGAGGAGGGATAAGAGGGTTGTGAGTAGGCTGGTGAACAGGCAGGTAAAAGTCATCATCAAGCATGGCTCCAAAGGCTGAGGGATGAGTGAACGTTGCATGCAGCTATCCCTGCAGCCCACCCTCTCCAAGCATCCCCCTCTGCCGTGCAGGTGTTGCCGTCCCCGTGCAGCACTGGCAGTGTGTGGTGTATCCCAGCACAGCCTAACCAATGTGCAGACTACTGTACAATCTCGTAGTCCTGAACAGGTAGTCTGAACACTGGGCAGACGGAGTGGAGCCTCTGCGATCTGCTCTCCGGTTATCAGCAGCTCATTAGTCCTTTCCCCTCCCTGCTTTTGGGATGGGGCTTTGGGGGCAGAGATGGGGTGAGAAAGGAAGCCCAAGTCCTGATTGAAAAAGCATCCTCTTCTGGCAGCTGGGAAGAAGAAATGTTGCTGCCTGCATGTTTCCAATTTGGAGCAAGCTTCCAAGCTCCTTCCTTTTCCAGTGCTGGTGTCAGGCTGGTACCTGGTTTCCACCTGGGGTACGCTGCACCTTTTTAGAGAGAGGGAAAAAAAATAAATCAATTACTGCTGTTTGAGGAGGAAATGCTGTCAAGTGTTGGCCGTCACCCAGGTGTGCAGAACTTCTTGCTTCATTCAGCTCCTCTTCTACCCTGTGGAGCTGTGTAGGAGGATTCCCAGGCCCCAGGCACCCTCATCTCCTTCTGTCCCGCAGATCAGCCCTTTGCCTGGGGTCCGGAGCAAAGCTCAAACAGGACCAGCCTTTGCTTCCAAGTCCTCAAAAGGGTCATTTGACCCACCTTGGCCAGTTGCCTTTGCAGCTCACCTCTGGCTACTGCAGGAGCAATCCACATCCCCTCTTTTTCTCCCCCCTACAATGTCTGGCATTGCTGAGTCTCCCTCCCTCTTCTGGTTTTCGCTCCCTCCCTCCTTGCTTCCCTTCGGTCCTTCTGCCTCAATTGACGTGGCAGTGGAAGCTGAGCAGGCTGGAGGGAGGAGCTTGCTGGCTGCTGGGAAGGCCGGAGGCCGGCAGGAAGTGAGCGGGCTGCCGGTGGGGTCGCGTGGGGGAAAGGAAGGTTCCCTACCCCGCATGGAAACGTGAGGAATGCTGTCGCTTTCTGTGGCGCTTGGCTCCCACGTAACGATTCCAGATGTTAGCCCTAGTCCGTGCGGTTTGCTCGCTCGCTCCCTGGCGCTGCAGGGATTAAGAGGGCTATAAGTGTGCACATGTCTGTCTTCCAGGATCCCCCTCTCTTGTGTGCGTGCTGGTGGATGGTTCAGATTTGTGGCCAAAAATGTGAACACCCAGAACTCCCACTTCAGCTCTAACCGTGCACTGGGGAAGGCTAACCCGGCCCTCTCCTCCCGGAGGTGTGCAATGCTTTGCACATGTGTTGCACTTTACCTCATCAAAGCAAGTCAGATATTGGGGACTGCTTGTCCCTGCCCTGGCACAGGGACAGGAGTGGGAAGAAATGCCTGCTTGTCCTTTGCAAAGGCTGGTGGACATTGCTGTGACCTTAGAGAGGTCACAGCACTGGAGTTTTGGCCACTGTAGCCTCTCTTATGCTACTCAGTTTCCAGCTGTGCTTTCTTGTATACTGGGGTCCTCAAACTACAGCCCGCAGGCTGGATACGGCCCCCCAGGGTCCTCAGTCCGGCCCCCCGGTATTTACAGAAACCCCCAGCCCGGGGTTGGGGGGGGGGGGAACCCAAGCAGCCGCAGATGACTGCCTGCCACTTAATCCGCGCGCCAGCCCCCTGGTTAAAAAGTTTGAGGACCCCTGTTATACCCTCTGATGGGTTTCTAGGGTTACACTTAGCTGTCAGTTTAAATCTGCATGTTATTTCAGCTGATGTAAATAAAAATCTTTACTTTTGTGCAGGTGAGTTGATTGCCATGGCTGGGCTGATTAAGCCGACAGTAATGGTTGTGATCAATCACGTGAGTCCAGGCCTACTGTCTACAGAGCTTTTGAACTAAATCAGCTTAAAATCTTAGGGTGTGTGTCTAAGTTAAACCAATGCAGCCTTCTGATGTAAACAAGCCATTACAGCTGCTTTGCAGCTTGAGCAGTGATCAGTGTCTGGTAAATTACACTTTTTTGAGGGTAAAAGTTAAGTGATACAGGTGAGCTTGAGATGTATGTAGGTTGTGGGATGACTAGGGCTTGCTGGAAGAATCATAGGTCAGAAATTCAGCTCTTCTAGCGTGCATTTTCTTTGCAAAGGCAAGAAGCAGAAAGCGGTTGGTAACGTCTTGGTTGGAGGTTGGGGGGAGGTTGTTCAGTTAAAATGCCCTGCTAACTTGCTTTCAGATACTCCAGATTGTTTTTCAGAGGCTTCTTAATAATCTTGTAATGTGCATGTATTCCTACAGTGTGTTAATTATCAATTATGATGTTAATGTGTTTCCATTTCAATAGGGTGGTGTTTTTTTAGGAGCTCCTGAAATGCTGCATATGTATTTTATACAAATGATTTGACTGAAACTTCAGTCATCTCTGGGGCAGGTTTGTTTACCCATAGTGCTTTACCTCTTACAAGAAGGAAAGGAGATTTAAGAGGTTTAAGCAAGATGAATTTCTCCTGATTTCACACGGCCACCAATTAAAACAATGGCAGTGTTCTTCCCCCCATACCCACAGACCCTTGTCTCTGTGTAAAAGGAGGTGTTTGTCATAACAGCTACAGGGAAACCTGTAATTAGTTTATTTGTACTCCAAATGCAAACTGAGATCTAATAACTCTGCCAATTACTTTCTTGTACTGTGAGTGCCAATTTCCAACCTTAGGGGAGCCCACACATGCATCTGTCAGCTTCATTTCACTTGTATCCAAGAGCAGAAAAATTCAGCTTGCTGTTGAGGCAGTCCGGATGAATGGAGGAAATGCTTTGAGTCAGGCTGTCTTGCTTGTAGGTTATTACCTACCAGATAGCAACAAATAATTCGGGTGATAGTGCAAACTATTGTTGTCTCTGGTCAAAACCAATCTCTAGAATCTAGCTGCTGTAAGGAGCTGGGTAGCCACATTAAGGATGTTGCAACATCAGGCTGCAGTCGTGGTATCCCTTTTTTTTCTTCCAGCTGTTGTACTCCATACCCCACAATTGGAATGGCTAATGGATCCTGGTCTCCTTCCTGGCCATGTGTATTTTCTTTCTTTGGTAGATGCAAAGTACAGAGCCATATGGCTGTATCTGCACTGTGCTGGGGGTGGGGGACTAATCCTCTGGCACTTATCCTGCCTGTGCAAGCAGCTTGCAGCCATCTTTCTCTGCAGTTCTCCGTGTAAGTAGTGTGACTCCGGTTGGGAGCAGCAGCCCTGACTAGGGGTAGCTAGCTCCGCACCTAGAGCATTCCCTAGCCAACACTGGGCATCCATGTTCTGTTTTGTACAGCCAGTCTGGGTGCTTCTGCCACATCACCACCTCTCCTTGGCCTTGTAGCTCTACAGATTAACTCGCAGCCAACGTGCACATTTTATGTAACATATACTCTGTTGCTGAGAGCTTTGCCTGATTATTTTTTGATTTCTTCTCATAGGCAGGGGGAGATATTTTATGAGCAACACAAGCCTCTTGGGATCAGACTTAGGGCTTTGAATACAGTATTTCACAAACTACTTTCCCATTTCGATGTGTGCTGGCTCTTCCTTCTCTTTCCTCCTCCACTCCAAGTTTGGAAAGCGAGAGAGAGAAGCCCTTTTCCCCTCTTGGCCAGGATGCTGTTCAGCCATAGCACATACTGCCAGATTGCTAACATATGGGCAGAGGGCTCAGCCAAAGTTTTGAGAGGCTCAGCCCTTGGCAGCTTGTTCCACACTTTCCTGTCTCTACATTCAGGAAATGAAGTCAGAGTGTTGATATAAAACAGGCTGGGCTGAAAATTGAGAAGCTGGAGGGACTGAAGTGGGAGACTGGGAGAGGGGGGAGCTGAGGGAGATGATGAGCCCCACAGTATACGTGGCATGGGGGCTTCTTGCCTTGTGCCAGTGTCCTCAGTTTGCTCTTGCTACCTTAGAGGACTGGTATTTTATGCTGATGTACAGATATGTGTCTTGTCTCTGGTGTATGGAAAGATCAGCATGCGGAGATCGTGTTGTCTTGATCACACAGCAGCATTTATGCAAGAGCTTGGAAGGGGTGATGGTTGAATCTCTGGCAAGGAGCGTGTATTTCCATATCTGGGATGTGGGATTCCCTTACCTTTTGACTTCTTTTTTTTTTTTTTCCCCCTGAAGAATGACTCTATTGCTAAATTTCTATGGAATGATGTGCAGAGTGATTTTTCTCAGACACCTTCATCATCAGCTATTTTTTTTACTAGCCCAGAGACTGTGGGGTGGATGCAGGGAGTTACAGTTAAGTGAGGCTGCTGTGGGGATGGTCTGTCTTGCCTAGGGACTTAGCAGTTGGTGTACTTCACTTCTAGGTTGCTGGTTCAACCTAAACCAGCATAATAACCCAAAGTAATAGAAAGCTGAAACCTATGTGTGGCTTACAGAACCTGAAGTGGTCTGTCAGGCTCTGAGACCAGTACCTGGCTCACAAATGTCCTGTCACAAAAATGCTTGCCCAATTCTAATCTAGCCTGATCAACAATACTGAAAAATCCAGGGAAATTTGCTTGGAAGAACTTTAATGCTTTCATAGCCTGGCATCTTTGAGAGAGAATGGAGAGTCTGGTAGCTACCCAAGTGATCTCTATTTTCTGGATGCTGGCTTCTGGGATATTCTTGTTGCATACATTTTTTAATGGAATGGTATAGCTCGATCTTTAGGGTCAGTCTGAACTGTGTAGTGTCTGATATCCTTAACTAAAACTTAAGAGAGTGTTAGGCTGGACTTGCCATCCCCTGGGAGTTTGAGGTCAGCAGTTTTGTCATCCTTATCTGCTGCTCTGCCCTGCTTCTGTTTTCTAGCTAGCTCTTCAGGATCACTGCTCGCTGACCATCTTTGTTTTCCATTCTTCTTTCCCTTCAGAGCAATCATGTTTTGTTGTTTCCAGCCAAGAAGGGTCTACAAACACAAGAGATCCTCACAAGGGGACAGTCACACGTGCATGCTTGCCCACAAAAGTATGCTCCGTTTCTATTTCAGTCTTGGATAGCTGCATTTTGCTTTTTGGAGACCAGTGTGATGGCGCCCTCTCTTGTCATGTCGGGGTATAATACCCAGCTGGAGCAGGATGTTCCAAATGGAAACCTTAAACCAAAGTCACTTCTGTTAATTTGCTGTAGATCCAGATTTGCGACTAAGCAGAGAGAATAATTTTTATATTTACATTCAGGAACTAAGATCAAGTTTGTTAAAAGATGGTACCTAGGATCAAAAATGTTGAGGTTTTTTTGGATACCTTGTTCCGTGTTTAGCTGGAGATATATCTCTTAGGAGCCAGACTGGAGGGTTGTAGGTGCAGTTACTCTGAAAAATAGGTCCCTGAAAGCTCTCTGAGTCTGGTCACTGAGATTTCAGATTCTGGGTTTTAACATTCACCAAGCAGTATTAGCATTCACTAAGCAAGTAATGCCCGTATTGTTTGAGCTTCTAATAATTTGGAGCATGAGGTTTGTCATTAATGGGCATAGTTACTTGATTTTTTTCAACATGGGAGGCCTTCAGGTAACCTTACAGTAACCTGTACTATTGTAGCCAGACCTGCTCTTTGATCCTCTGGTGCGTATTTATTATTGATAATATGAATTAATACTTTAAAAGGGTTTGCAGTAACCAATAGACTGTAGGGCAAAGATAAAGTGAGAAAGACAGCTTTTCTGAAAAGGTGAATTCAAGTTGATATAGTCCATAATTTCTGTATCAAACCAGCTTCTCTGTCACATCTGGCTTTTCTTGAACCTGGATATAGGTTTGCAGTGATTAAAAGTGAAACGAAGTTGGGCTGTGAGGGCTGTTTGCCCTTTCCCTGACCAGCAGCAGCATTTCCCCTCATTAATGCTGCCCTGAGGGCAGAGGTATGAGGAGCAGAGTGATGAAGAGTCTGTTGAAACACACTCAAGCAGACCTGCTCTGGGTGTCAAGTGGTTGTCTTGGTGCTGATTGACCCTTTGCTGGGAAAAGTGATGAGCCTGATGTTGATCACAAGCTGGGGAGCTGGGGCAGTGCCACACTGCTGCCTGCTCCTGGTGGAGTTGATGGGGCAGGGTTGTGGGGCCACATTTGTTGGAGCAGTGAGTGACTTCTTGCTGACCCCCTTTTCAGGAGAAAGAGAAGAAGTATATGTTACCAGTGGATAACTTGAAACTGCGAGATGTTGAGAAGGGGTTCATGTCCAGCAAGCACATCTTTGCTCTCTTCAACACCGAACAGAGGTATGCTCCCATCTAAACGTGCCAGGCTCTTGAAGCTGGGGACAGAATTCATGTAATACTAGATAGGAGGGAATAAAGGTGAGCATGTTGGGATAGCTGTCCCAGAAAGATGTGTGTATCCTTTACGGATAGCAATTTTTGGAGGAGACAAGAGACTTTGTAAAAGAAGTCTGACTTGATTCCTTCTGGTATTACAGATGTGCACCATCTTCTTGCTTCACCAGTGCATGGCCTGCAGCATGACCTTAGCCTTCAGCTGCCTGTGATTACCTGGGTCTGGCTGTGGCTGGAGTTTACATTTATAATCAATGTTCTTAGTGAGTGATTAGGGAAAACCATAGGAAATGTGGGACTCAGCCTGGCTGGAGAAGTCCAGCAGCAAGTAGAATTGAAAAAGGAACCTTTCGGGCATTGTTGAAAACACACAACTGATTTGGGGGCAATCAAACTTTCTCGTGAAAAACAAGTAATTTCCTCTTCCTTTTGCAAGGTTGTCACGAGGATACTAGCAAAGGACTAAATGTCTTTGCCTTAAAACGACAGGAAGATTCCTGGTCACTGACATCTTTGTCAAATATGAGCAAATCCCTGATTTGCAATACAGAAGAACAAAATGTTTGTCTTTCTCTCAGGAATGTCTACAAGGACTACCGGCAGCTGGAGCTGGCCTGTGAGACCCAGGAGGAGGTGGATAGCTGGAAGGCTTCCTTCCTTCGTGCAGGAGTCTACCCAGAGCGTGTTGGGGTAAGTTATAGACATAATAATGGGATCAGAAGAAACACAGCATGCATGTATCTTAAGAAGGATAGCTACATCCTCTTGTGTTAAAAATAAGTCTGTGGAGGTTTTGTCTCTTTCCCGAGCTGAGGATATTTTGCAACAAAAATTTAAGTCTTTGGTATGTCCTGGTTTTTCCTTTAAGGAAGCTTGGGGTGAAGTTAACTGGCAGTTGCAAAGCAGAGATAAAGTAGGCAGACAGCTTTGATAAACCCTTCTAACTCTCTTCTTTTGTAGGCATTAAATTCCCAGTATAAGGGGAATGTTTAGCTACCTGACTACTAAGTAGCATGGGTCTACTGATCAAAGATACTGTTCCTTTTTAGTAATGCTTACTGTACAGCCTTGTTTGGAGCTTCCTGGCTTAGTAGCTGTTCTCCCATTCCCCCACCCAAATTAGGAAGGGATGTTATTTGAATTTTTCTTTTACTTGGTAGACACCTTAATATGCTGGTTTAGCAAGACCTTATCTCTTCCCTTAGCCTTGTCCCACAACACTTGCTGTCAGCATTATGCTCTGCTTTAAAAGTATGTTTTGGAGAATTGTGGTATACGTTCCTGTACAAAGCCTTCCTGTTCCCCTCTGAGAGGAAGCTGCTATAAATAGTTTCCCCATTAGAGAAATTGTAATAGCTTATCTGTTTGTATTTGTTGCTTCTGATAGACTTCTCCCATTCATCTTTCCTGTTACACGTGAAGATTGTGGGTCTTGCCTTAAAGCATTTCCTGACAAACTGATGTGATATTAAAAAAAAGAGGATTAGGGACTGGACCTTGTGATATGACTTCAAACTGGCTTTGAACCAGACTGGGTCTCTTAAACGTGTACTTGTTAAGGACACTTGCCACCTATTGGTGTGCAAATGGAATGGTTTGACATAGGAACACTGACGCTAGGCTGGCTCTCTCAAAACCCTGTGTAATGAATAACAAGCAGCCATTGTAGGTAAGTAAATTTCCCTTTAATGCTAACAGTACGATTTCCTTTGCAGAGTGTCCTATTTTGATTTTCAGCTTAGCTAAACAATTTGCTTGTTCCTCTTCCAGTGCAATGTAGGTATTTATATATTTTTAGTGGGATTGGTCTTTTTGCTTGTTCAGTGCTATTATGGGATCTTCTCCCAATTCTGAGACCAACTAAAAATCTTCTTTTATTTTTTTATCCCTTTTTGTTTTAATTTTTTCCATGTATGCTCAAACTGGCCTGCCAGGACAAGGACAAAGTAAGTCTGACCCTCTCTGCCTGTGTTGCCCCCTGGGGCTCTCACCAGATAGTTCTCTCTTGTTTTTTCCTCTTGTCACAGAGGCATTTGTTGCTTCTTCCCCTTTGTACCTTCTGTCGGATTGCTACTGTTTGTTTCTGTTCTTGGTTTGAGTTTTCCTTTTTTCTTTTTATTTCTCCCTTTTTGTATGACTTCTGATTCTTGGTGCAAAATTATTTTTGGGATTTTTGACCCTCACTTTTTAAGTTGTCCTGTTTGATGTCTGCTTCCTTTACTTTGTTTCTCACTGAAACACTGCATTTTTCATTATGTAAGATCTTCCCCGGAAAAGCTCAAATTAACAAAAAACTTTTACCCTTTCTCACATGTTTTTGTTCCCAAAACAAGATAAGCAATTTCCTACACTACTGCAAATCCTTCAGACTGGAATGGTTTAAAACAAAGATTTATTTTTTTTTTCTTTCTCTATAAAATCAAGTTGTGTTGGGGTTGTTTGTTTGTTGTTTTTTTTAAGAAGTATTGAGAAAGACAGCAGTGTTGCATGCTTTGCTGCTTTGAAATTGTTCCCAAATGGATGAGCCTTGTCAGTTGCTTTCTGCCAAACAGCACAGCCCAGGTTTTCCCTTACAGAAAGCTAGACAATGCATTTCAGGCAGACAGGAAGAGATTCATCTGCTTGGTGTGAAAGAGAAGATTATTAATGACTTAAGATGCAGGATTTGCAGCTGAAGTGATCAGGGTTTTCTAGATTATTCCGTCTACTTTCAGTCTGACTGAGGTGTGTACTTACTTTACCACTCTGTATCTGTTTCCTCGTTTGTATAATGAGGATGCATTATGTCAGAGAGCCTGTAAGGCTTAATTTGTGGTGAAGAAGTCTCATGTCCAAACTGAATCTGGGCATGGAAACCTCAGCTCACATGAAGAACTTTTCAGGAAGCTATAAACATTAAAAGTAAAAATACAGCTTTGAGTATTCACTAGAGCATATAACCTGTGAATGTTGGTCGAGAGTCCTGTTGCCTTTCACCTCTGTGCAATAACTTCCTACTGAGAGAGCAGCTTTATTGTTAAAGCTCCTCAGCTCTGAGCTGGAAATGTCTGTGCAAGCTGAGCTGCGCATTGGCAATCACAGCTCAAAATGTAAGTTTAAGTAAGTTGGTATTCATTGCATGTGCTTCCTGCATGTTCCCTTCTCTTCTCTTAGCCCTCTCATGAAAAGCTAATTTTATGTTACTTTTAAAGAACCAATCTGTTTCTCCTTTTCTCTGCAGGCCAGTGAAGCGGAGGAGAATGGATCAGACAGTTTCATGCACTCCATGGACCCTCAGCTGGAGAGACAAGTGGAAACGATCAGGAACCTGGTGGATTCCTATATGGCAATTGTCAACAAAACCATCAGAGACCTCATGCCGAAGACAATCATGCACCTCATGATAAACAATGTACTTATCTCTCTGTGGTCAGTGGAGGTGGGGAGACACAGAAGGGGAAAAATAGGAAGGGAAAGAATGAAGAAAACCTGAAGGCAGCTTGGAAGGAGGAAGAGGTGGGAACAGAATGGAGTGCTTCAAGGAAGACAGTGGAAAGTGATTCCTTCTTTGTGCTCCTTTACAGACCAAGGACTTCATCCATTCGGAGTTGCTGGCAAACCTGTACTCCTGTGGTGACCAAAACACGCTGATGGAGGAATCGGCAGAGCAGGCTCAGCGACGCGATGAAATGCTGCGCATGTACCATGCCCTGAAGGAGGCCCTCAACATCATCGGGGACATCAACACCAGCACTATCAGCACCCCCATGCCCCCACCGGTGGACGACTCTTGGCTGCAGGTGCAGAGCGTACCATCTGGACGCAGGTACCAGAGGCTCAGGGGGAGAGCCCCACAGACCTGCCTGATGCCTCTTCAGTGGCTAGCTGGGGCCTCCGACTGAGACAGGGAGTCCTCCTTTTCCCCTCCTCTCCCTGTGGACGGAGAGTTCTGGGTACTTGCACTGGGAGGCTCCTAGGCTTTGAAAGTGGTGTAGGGCTGCTACGTCTTTACGGTGGATGTGGAGGCTTTTACGGTGGATGTGGAGGCTTCTAAACCCTTAGGTTAGGTGGTGCCTGAAGTAGCCCTGAAGGCAACCCAAAGCCTGGCATGGCCCTTGAAAGCCAAAGGGTGGTGTGTAAAATGACATGAAACCAAAGGAGTGCTGAAGGCAGCCTATGGGGACCTGATGATGACAAAGGGATCTCAGGCCAACTGCTGCAGTTGAATTTTCTTCATTTGTTTGTCAGGTCTCCTACGTCCAGCCCCACGCCACAGAGGAGAGCTCCGGCTGTTCCACCCGCCAGACCTGGGTCTCGAGGTCCAGCTCCTGGGCCACCTCCTGCTGGTGGGTCCACACTGGGTGGTGCCCCCCCTGTGCCCTCCAGGCCAGGTGCCTCTCCTGATCCCTTTGGGCCCCCGCCTCAGGTTCCTTCTCGGCCTAATCGTGCTCCTCCTGGGGTTCCCAGGTAAGTCCTGAAATGCTGCTCCACACAGGTGGGATATGTCCAGCTTTTGAGTAGCAGCCCTGACAGCACTTAGCCTGCCTGGGCCGTGGAAGGAGAATGGAGCGCGTAGTGTGGTACAGTCTTTGGATACTTGAATGGAGTCCATAGGCAGGAGCATCATTGTCCATTGAGATTTCATTGCATGGATGAGGCAGTGTCAAGGCAGCTCTTGGGAAGAGAGAGGCAGCCTCTTCTCTGCACAGACCTCTGTGTAAAGGATGGGGGAAGAGGACCTTGTACCCAAGGGCTTTATTAAAGCAGTCATACCAACGCCTCTGCTCACAAGTAGGAGGTGGTCACTAGAAGAATCACAGGGCTGAGTGACAGTTCCCCTCTGTGTAGGGCTCCCCAAAGTCTGAAGTTGCCCCTTTTCTTCTGGCCCAGAGTTCTTCAAGGTGAGTTGGAGAGACCTTCATCTAAGCTGTTCAATTGCTTTTTTGCTAGAAGAATATTGCAACATCACTGGCAGGGAAAAGGATAATTTATTTTTTTTTTTAGGCATTTTTGTTGCTTCTGTAATCAACTTGAACGTTTTCCAGTCTAGAGGGTCCAAATCACACAGCTTTGCTTTCCATTTAGGAAACTTAATGCCTTTCCTGTACAGTCACTTCAAACACACTTCAGCAGAGTAATAAGGGATTACCCCCTGTGCAGCTAAGCGTGTGTTCCTGAACAGAACTTAGGAAGCGGTCTGGAACTGGGAATGCTTTTATGTTGAGTACTTGGCCTCCTGTGAGAAAGAGAAGGTAATTGGCACAGTGAAGAATGAACATAACCAGAAACTCCCCAATGACATGCCAGAGGGAACACACTTTCCTTGTGGAAAATACCTCCTTTCCAGTGGGTGCTGGTGGGACATGTCTGAAAGCATTGCCATTTTCTGTGGAAACACCCAGCCTGTCAGTGGGTGATGATGGTACATGGCAGAAGCAGCTCAGTCTCCCTGCTGTGATAGTGCCCCAGCTCATACTTGGCACTGCCTGTTTGGAGGGGAGGTGTTCTCTGCCAGGCTGTATCCAGCCCAGAGGTGGCTGAGTCCAAGGAGATTATAGACCAGTTTCTGACTCTGGTGTGTGCAAATGGTTTTACTTTCTTGGTGCCTCTGCCCCAGTCCTCCCTATGCACCTTGATGCAGCTCCCACAGTAGCTTGTCCACACACGTGTCAGTGTTGCCCCAGGGACTGTGGTCCTGCTGGTGGCACCTATGGATGTCAGCATGCTTCTACTGTGTATTTCGGCCCTTGCTTCTTGTGACCCTGCTTTTCCATATGATGTTACTTTGTAGTTTTGATTTTAGTATACTTTTGCTGCTTTCTGTTTCCATCTTTCTTCTTTCACTCAGTTTCATTTCTTCACTCATGAAAATATTCTATATACCTGATCATCATGGTAGGATTCCCCAAAAGGGCTGAAATTAATTGGTCTCTTCTGAAGAAATCCATCATAGCCTGTCTTAGTGGCTTTCCTCCCTTTTGCATGAGGTAGAAGGGTTTAGGGTAAGGTAGGGAACAGCACTGGAGCAGAGGAAGAAATTGTTTCATACTTAACAGAGCAATCCCTTGTTTTAGGAGAGATGGTAGGTTGGATTGCATGCTACTGACTGCCCAGACCTGGAATTGAGAATGTAGTTCCAGAAGCTGTGAAGTGATGCTCATTCTCTGATCCCCCTCTCTGATTCTTCCAGTTGTTCATAGACTCCTCTGGATCCTGACATCAGCTTGTCATTTGAGTTCACTGATGAATGGAGAATTTCCAATAAGGGACTCTTTTCTCTTCCTCTCCTGTATATAGAACAAGAATGTTCCCTGCTAGCACTTGGACTTGGGTCCTTCTGCCATGGGTGAATGAATGCCATCTCCATTGTTGCTTTTTTTAATACCCTTCTTTTCCCTTGCTTACCAGGCTACACTAGTGTGTGTGTGAGGAGCAAAGCTCGCTCTTGTATATGGCATGAGTGGGCTTTGCTGTAGGAGTTGACGTTACGTAGTGAACTGGAAGTGCGTGGTGATGGCCAGATGTACTTTGCTTGTGTATGCACACTGATTCCAGTGTAGAAGTTTGGCAGGTTGTGTGCCTCCAGTTGTGTGAGCATCTGATTTTATGAATGATGAACTTAGACAAATGTCACTCTATTTCTTTCTCATAACCATAATTGTATAGACACAGTTTTCATGCATAAAGACCACACAGTCCATTTTCTTGCACAAGGACACTTAAAACAAGATTTGCCATCCTGCCTCTGTACTTAGCATTTATTCAGTCTACTATGGAAGTCTATACTGCCAAATACAGATCTTTGGGCACTGAAAGACAGAAACAATATAAGGTCCTGTCTGTGTGCAGTGAAGGACTACACTTGGACTGTATGCCTATTGGAGGTATGCAGGAGGATTTGCTCTAAGAAAGCTGTGAAGGTGCTTCTCTAGGTATTTGGGCTCTTCAGTTAAAAAGAGTTTGATAGAAACTGTAGGTGAAAGAGCTTAGGCAAACTCAAAGGCAAAGTAAGAAAGTTTAAGTGAGAATGACTTAACCACTGGAAAAGTGGGTTGAAGGTGTTAGTGCATTCTCCATTGTTTGGTACATCTAAGGAAAAAGATGCAAATGATCAGTGTCACTGTAACATCGCATGGCTTTGTAACCTGAATTATTGAGGAGTTTGGAGTAGCTGATCACACGATTTGTGACCTTCAAGATATAAGCCTTCACCTGCTTCTTCCCTTTTTGGGTAGTGCTCAGGACTGCATGTTACCTCCCTCTTTCCTGAGTGTTTATTTCAACTCCAGCATTTAATACAGTCAGAAGATAGGAATGCTTAGTGAGAGGCAAGTCAAGCCACCAGTACCCAGCTGGTGGGAGTATACTGCTGGTTTGGCAGGTGTGAAGTCAGCCTGGATGTGTGAGTGGACTGGGTGGGTGAGTGAGCACCAGCCAGTAGATGTGTGCACAGAAGGCTTTCAGCACACCCCTGTGCACAGCAGGTCCTGGGTGCGTGCAAAGACGAGGCTGTGATTGTGTGTGTGAGGTCCTGCGTGGCACAGCGCAGTCCCAACCAGCAGTGCACACTTGTGCTGTGTTCTGGAGGGGGATGTGTGAATGTGTGGCTCTGCAAGTGCATGTGTCTGTTCCACCTTCTTGATAGTCTGTGTGGCCTCTGCCTTGAACTGTCTGAACTGCCATGTTGATTTCATGTTGTCTTTCAGAATCACTATCAGTGACCCCTGAGGACTGGCAGCCACGGTACGTTCTGCACTCTCCCTGCAATGCATGAGTCAGTGTGTCCCCATCCTCTATTATTTTGCTCTGCAGCTCACCTCTGCTGCCTAGTTCTCGTATCAGTAACAGAGTCCCTTGTCCAATGAACCACCTCTGCCAGGATCTCGTAAAGGGAGGAGTCTTGAACAGAAAAACTGGCTGATCAGAGACAGAGCAGCTGCTTGAGCTGCAGGAGCTGGGGAAGCCTCCATACCTGACTTAGGGTCACTAGAGGACCCTTTCTCTGCTTCTAGATAGAGGAGGTGGGATGGGGGAATGAGCTCTGGAAACGAGGCCTAAACTGTCTTTCATTTGGCTTATATCCACACTGACTGGGAGATCAGCTGAATGAACTCCATTTTGATTTGGTTTGTCAGCTCTGTTAGGATCAAGAGGAAGACGTGGGGAGCTGTTAGTTCAGACTCCTCTTCTTACATTCTAATGTCTGGCTGGAGAAGTGCTCCCATCCTCCTTGGTGCTCGTGGAAGGCAGGAGGAGTTTGGGTCATTAATACCAGGACTTCCATGTCTGAGTGCAGGGTAACTCTGACATTGAATGTTCCCTGTTATCCTTGCGTCCCATCGTCACAGTTAGAAGCCAACTCCCTTTGCTTGTTCTCCACTTGACCCTTTACCTTCTAGATTACTCTTCTGCTTCCATTCAAACTTCCTTCTCTCCTCTGCCTCCTGCCCCTGTGAGAGGAAGTGTTTGGTGATCCATACCCCCTAACACTCTGCCCTGAGCTCCTGCCTGTTTCCCTTTCCTATCCCTCCCTGCATTTTGCAGCATTGTACTTGTTAGTGATGTAGCAGGGTTCTGGGGCAGGCTCGTGTGTGCTCCACTGGCCCGGTGACCCTTCCTTGTTCTGTTAATGCTGAGACTGGGGGTGCAGAGAGGGGGATCTAGGAAATTTTCCTGAGTCTTTTTCCTGGGAGTCTCCAGCCTTTAGTGACAAACAGGTAGAGAGGGCAGAACAGGGCACATGTGGGGATTTTGGGCCCCTTCCCCCTTTCTCTGTGCATGTTTCTTGAAGTGAAAAGTCTGAGAGGAGTGGGAGCAGCAGCAGCTCCTGTGGATTCTCTTGCTGCTGGTTGCCGCAGAGAACTGGTCTTGAGGAGTGTGTGCTGAAGTCCTCTCAACAGGAATAGCAAGCCCTGTTCCAGGGCAGGGCGGTTCACAGCTGACCCCCATCGTGCAGCAGACAGTGCCTGTTACTGCTGCATGTAACTGCAGTTAGAGCTGAGAGGTGCCACATCACATCAAACCAATGCAGTGATTGCCATCATCTTTGAGGATGTCATTTGTCAGCCCTCCTTGCTGATGACGTACTGCAGAGGTGTTGGAGCAATCAGCAGTTTCCTCCAATACTCTGCCTACTGCAGACATCCCTGACAGCCCTAGAAACATGCATCTTGGTGAACAACCTCAGCAAAGAGGCTTGCTGTTGTCTGTACCTTGTTCTGGGACTCGCTGTTATGGGGCGTTCTGTTCTTGATCTGGCATAAAGAGCACCAAGGAAATTAAAAACCCAAAACACCATCATAAAACAAAGAACTTAAAAAAAAATAAAAAAAAAAAAATCCCCCCCCAACCTTTTGCAGTCCAAGGCAATAAATGTAATGTACCATCTCTGTTAGGCCCTTAGCAGAACTCGAATAACCCATTGTTTTCCTAGATATGATTAGCTCAGTGTTCTTTCTTGGTATGGCTTGAAAGACCAACGGCAAAGGACATGACAGTCACTCTAACTGGTCTTCTCAGGCTCCTGCCAGGACTAAGGTTTTACTTCCCATGTACTGGAGGCTGCCACAGGCTTCCCCATGAGCAAAACTTTTTTCCTTCTTGTTCTGACAAAGGAAAGTGACTTTTCAGTGATATAAAAGGGTTTGGCTAGCATTGTAGTGAGACAGACTGAAGTAGCATTTCAGGAGTGAATGCTGCATGTCTGAGAGACCTCTCTGTCCCTTGTTGTGCTGGGAAACAGTTTTCAGCCTTTTATAACTTTACCAGGCAGATGCTGCAAGTGTCTCCAGAAAACCTGTAACTTTGAAAAGTGACAGCTCCCCCTCCCTGAAATTCTCTGAGTGCTGAGAGAGGTGTCTGCAAAAATGAATCAGCCCATCTACCTGCAAATTATTTGTGCTCTTTTCAGTCCTGTTTATTCTGGTAGGGTCAATTGTTGTCTCTTGCCAGAACACATCACACAGTCCAGTGACTTCAAGCATCCTTTTTGCATAAAGCTACAGAGGCTGTTAGAACAAACTTTCCAAACTCCTGAAATGCAAAAAGTCCTTCAAGCTTCTCAAAAAATGCCTTCTAACACGTGATACTGCAAAAGCATCTCATTAAAGGTTGAGCTGAAGTTTTGTAAGGCTTTAATTCAAGTGCTATTGCTGTTCTGGTAACAGTAGTAGCCATTGAATGGTTGGTATTGTGTTTACACCATGAGCAACCCTCAGAGATAATGCACAGACCCTGTGTGCCGTGATGCTGCGGGTCACAGATTGCCCAGTTGTAACATCTCATGGTGAGATTTGCTTCTGGGAGACATGATTATTTTGGCATCCTTCCAAGGTGCCTGTAACTTCCAGGTTAGCTCAGTCCCATCACTGTTCGCTGTACAGGAGCAGTACCTTGATGGGCATGCTGACAGTGGGGTCTTGTGGTCCCTATTGACACTTTCAGTCAAGAAAATAACATTTGGAAATGTTTTACTGTCTGAAGCTTATGTATCACTTCCCAAGGCAAACAGTGAGTGGTCACAATTGTTTTGAGATCTGGGGCTCAATAGCTACGGAGCATTAAATTTTGCTGAGGTCTAACACACAGGACTGTAGAATTGTCTTGGCTCATTTGCTAAGATGAAGGAGCTTGCCCCAGTTTATAGGAGTGCAGCCCCTCTGGTACCAGCATGCCGATAGAGTTGCAGCCAGTACAAAACAGGACGTCCTTATCTCAGGAGATTGCACTGGTGCAAATATTCTCCTCTGCCCCTCTTCCCTTCTTCCTGCTTCCCTCAGCCCCTGTGTTAGGGGAAGGTCTTCATTTCTCTCAGCCAGGTGATTGTAATCTAAATTAAAGCTTGTCAGTGTGGAATTATTCAGGCATTAATTCTGTGACACCTGGTTCTGCATTATCAGTGCAAATGCTTCCCCTCTGTTTGGTCTACATCCTGTTGGGCTTACTCTTTGCTTTTCAGGCAGTTTGGACTGTAAAACTACTCTGGCTCAGTACTGAACAATTTAATTATCATAATGATGCTGTTTAGGCTGCAGACACTGCAGGGAGCATGCTTTAAAGGAAAAACATAATTGGACTCACTGACTTACAGAACAATTTATTTGTAGATTTCATAAAGTCTGAGTTTGAAGTGCTCTTTCAAGTAATGAGTTGAGAGAGACAGCAAGGGTGTGTATTTTCTGTGGGTTTGTTTTTCCCCAGTCCCTTACAGAAAGGAGACCTCAGAACACTTAAGAGTTTGCCCTCTGTGTGAGTTAACTTGTTGCCGAATTACCTAGCTAAAGTACCAGCAAAAGGGCTGGAGCAGAATGGGGTAGCGATAGCCAAAGCTCTTTTTATTGAAGTAGAAGCTGCATTTGCTGAGCACCAGAACTAGAGAACAAAAAGCAGCAAGCTTGCCCCTAACATCAGAGATCAGTGTCATTGGAATAGGCAATCTCAGGCTTGCATTAGCCTCGAGGGGGAAGGTGCTCCTCCAAACCAAGAACCTCTGACAGCAGCGCGTCTCGGAGGACCCCATCCATGCTGTGTGACTGTCACGTGCTTGATACAGGAGCTCACTGGTGTCCGTGCTTCTCAACTCTCGTTCCAGAGCCAGTGCACTCACTGGCAATAAATTCCCGCACTTCCACACTTCAGAGGGAGCACAAAACTGGTTGTGCAGCAGATCACTGCACTGGTGATTCACACTGTGCAGGAAGGCCAGTGCGAGGCGTGATTAAGCGTGTAAGTCTCCTTCGTGGAGTTGCAGTCTGGTAGTTTGTGCCTCATGTTTTATTTTCTCACTGGCTCAGGCGAGGTGGAGAAGCATGTGTGATTGTGACTGCGATTGCTGTGCTAACCACAGTGTGTGTTCTCTTGTTTTTGTTTCCTGCTTTTTCACAGCAGAAGGGGCCCCGCCTCACCTACTCGACCTACCATAATCCGACCGGCTGAACCGTCCCTCTTAGATTTATAACTCGAGGCTGTAGACAGCTGGCGACGAATGCCGCATTGGCGGCTTCCCCATTCCACCCTCCCTTCCACAGCCACAGTCACTCCTCTCATCCATCCCACACCTCTGCCTCCCACCACCCCCTCCTGGTGTGTCGTAAAACACGAGCCTAGTGATCGAGCTCTTCGTCTTCACTCGTGCGTCCTGTATTGCTTTGTGAGCGTAGAGTAGCCTTCATTCAGTGGCATGGATCCCTGAAGTACACAGGCTCCTTGGAGAGATCAGCCGCAGGGACATCCTTGAGTCCAAGCGGTGGCTGTCCGTCCAGTAATTCCATCCGCCTGGTCTAGCCTGGATAAGTGTCCTGCCTGCATCAGTTAGCTGTAGCACCTGGGACTGATCTGTAGCTATTTTCTTTTCTTGTAGCTAAGCTGACAAAAGTGTGACTTAGAAGAAAAATCCTGTCAAAACATGTGACACCATTAGAAACAGATTCAATGTCCTGTGTATTAGTTTGACTTCTAAGGTGCAAAAATTCACGTTGGGAGCAGTGCAATCAACCTCTTACCGAAGTGAGGCAGGGAGATCAAGAAGGGGGGGAACTCAGTGGGTCTGTCTAGTCCTGCCAGAGTGAAGTCTGAGATAGCGCGCACACCTCAGCGGGCAGGGAGCACGCGGACCTGCTCGTGCTCTGCTCCCAGAAGAGCTGGGGAAATCCTGCTGGTGATGCACTGGCTCCTGCCAGCGGCTGTCTAGCATCAGCATTTTTGGCTGACTTTCATGAACCCAGCAGGGAGAGGGGAATAGATATGCTGCTCCCCCTTTGCAAATGGACAGCCAAATGTTTTCAGGGAGTTGGCTGTGTAATCTTTTGAAAATTCTGCTTTGAATAAGCACATCTCTCAGTGGCTTTTTGGGTACTGTGGTGACTTCTTCCGTAGCCTTTTTCTTCTTGCATGTGTACGGTACGTGTTTGGGGAGACTTGTAACCATTGTTGATCACAACTCATCTTCTGAAGGTTTGGGTTTTACTTTTCATGCTATATGTATTAAAAAAAGACTTGAGAATTAAAAAAATATCAACCCCGTACATCTCAGATGTCATGTCTCTACCAGAGCTAAATGAGCCACCCATGTTGCAGGCTTTCAGCCAGGCCTGATTCATTTCACTGATTATTTCAGTGCTAGTTCCCTTAATTTCTGTGGTGGATGATCCTTTATTGTTCTGATGCCAGTTCCCTTCTGCATTGTAACTATTGTTTTACTACTTTTCCTCCTCTTCCTTCCCTTCCCCTGTTCCTTGTTTCTTTGTTTCTCTTGTCTTTAAACTCCAGCCGGCCGGGTAAGGCCAGTCCCTCCCGCCCGGAGAGCCCCAAACCACCATTTGACATGTAGGCCTGCTCCCTCTGAGACTCTTTGCCTGCCTCTTAGCTGTTCTGTCCTGGAATGGTCTGAGTCCAATCTCTCATGGCTTGTTTTGTTTGTATTTTGTGACAGACACATATCAGATGTAATTGTAGTGAAACTGGGTTTGGTTTTGGTTTTTTTTTGGTTTTTTCTTCCCAGCTGCTTAAAGGAGTTAAACAAGTATATTGTAGTAATGATAAACATATCTTTACTGTTATAAATATCTATAAATATATATATATATATAAGATGAAAAATCTATATATGTCCAGCTGTTAAAAGCCATTTGTGCTTCCATGTGGATTTTAGGAAATACTTCAGTAGGGGAAGAATATCTATATACACACATACACACACACGCGCGCAAAAAGTTAACCAAACCCCGATGTTGAGTTTTTGAGCTGATTGTTAAATTCTCTGCGGCG
>JAVJGJ010000062.1:12942916-12954177 GCA_035590215.1 Microhierax caerulescens | reverse complement strand
GGGCACTGTCCTTCTCCTCCGTGACCTCCTGGTGCCGCCCTGGCTCCGCCGCGGCGGCCACAATGCCTCCCAGCGGGCTGCCGGGCGGGGCCGCTGCGGCCCACGGTCTCCTCGTGGGTCGCCGAGGCCCTGCGGGCGGCACCGGGGCCCCTCAGCACCCCGGCCCCCTCTTGAGGCACCGGGCCCGTCTCAGCGGGCTGCAGGGCTGCCCCGCGGACCCCGGCCCTCCCCGAGCTGTGCCGGGGCGGGGGGCCCTGCTACAGTCCCGGTGCGCGGCCCTCCCGGCCCCTCTGCCCCCATCGGGTGGGGCAGGGGCTGTGCTGCTCGTTCTCCAGTCTGCGGGTGCGCCACCGGCTCCGGGCTAGGACGGAGAGGGAAGGGGGACACCCCCAGTTTCACCCGCGCTGTCCTTCCCCCGGACCGGTGGGCGCACCCCCACCACCCTGCCCAGGGCCAGGTGGGGGGACAGGTGACCCCCAGCTGCTCACGCTGGAGAGGTGCCCCGGGCGTCTCCCGGTCCCTGGAGCTTGACCGTTAGTGCAAGGGCTTCCTGGAGCAGGGTCACCTGCCTGTCACACGCCGCCCCCCCGCGATCTGCTCCCCGGGCTCTCCTCGGGTCTCTGTGTCCCCGGGTGATGGATTTGCCTTCCTGCCCGCTGGCTGTGGAGCTACGGGCAGGTCTTAATTTTCCCTGTGCTGATGCAGCTGGACAAGACCTGAATCCGTAAGGGCAGGGCTGGAGGTCTCTGGCAGTAACACACGGTTATCTCTGAAATCTCGCAGCGGTTATCTCTCCTAATGCACTGGTTATCTCTCCGCGGGAGGCACCAGGCATGCAGACCTGAGGCAGAGGTGTGAACAGGATAACTGGGGCCTGCCTGGGCCTGTCTTGCCTTCTGGTGGGAGATGAAGCATCTTGCTGCCCACACGGAGTGTGGCTCCCCTGCTGCTGCCTCTCCACGGCTGGCTGGCTGGTGTGCGCGTGCAACGAAGGGCCCAGGTCTTGGCCAAGCCATGGTAGTTTGTTGGTGACCTAAGGGTTGTCCTGTTCAGCTGCAGAGAGAGGCTCCTAGGCAGAAAAGCAGTGGGTCCTGCCCTGCTAAAAGGCTGTGAGACCTCAGGCCTGGGGGTTGTTTGATGGAGAATGCTCAGAGGCCGCTGGCACGGGCGGGGGTCTCTAGGCAGAGGCTGTGGGTGGGAGGATGTCCCCATGCCCTCACCCAGCAGCGGCATCATGTGCTCTGGTGCATCCCAGCCTGCTGCCGGTGGCACAGCTACCTCGGAGGTGAGACAGCCTGTGTGACATGCCAGGGCACAGTGACTGCATGGTGCTGCCTTGGCTGCCACCCTGCCAGCGTCTTGTACCAAAACCACAGAGGCTCCCTGAACTGCACAGAGCAGTGGGAAAGCCATCAGCGTGGCTCCTGGCCCCACCAGCTGTGGCACAGCCCACTCAGGGCTGCCAACTTCTGAGCAGGGAATCCTTGAAGAGGGAAAGGGAAATGACATGAGTATTTCCTTCCGCTTCAGCCTGCGTCCATGCCAGGAAGGACCAGTTTTATCTAGGAGCCCTCAAGCTGTGAGGCTCGTGTTGCTGTCCCTTTCCTCTGCCTGATGATGTTGCCCAAAAAGAGTCTATGCTAGATCACGGTCTCCTGTGAGTCTTGGAGCCACATCTGGGGTGTGTTTGGGATGGGGACAGAGATACTGGGTTTGGTGTATAAGTACCAGAGACTGAGTTGCTGTCCACAGGCCATGGGGCAGGGGTCTGGGCACTCCTGGCAGCAGTGAAAGCCCTTGTTCTGCCCACTCCAGCCTGGCAAGGGCATGCCTGTGATTGCCATCATCCTCAACCCGCTCTGGCCATGTCTCCAGCACAGTCAGGCCAGGAAACTGCCTGCCGACACGAGGGTTTGCAAACACAAGCAGTGCTCAAAGGACTGAGTTTCCTGTCCCTGTTCCTGTCTGAGCTGTGCTGAGAAGTGGGTGAAGCTGTGCTGTCCCACCAGCCATGCTGGCTTTCCCGGAGCGAGGTCTGCAGGAGAGCTGGCGCTGGAGGCCTCGGAGACCTCAGTTATGAGGACAGGGGGTCCCTGGGGTAGGGAGGAGTTTGGAGCTGGGCCTTGCCAGGCTGGGAGTGAGGGGCTGAGACAGCCCTGCCTGGCACCACCTTGGTGTCTGCCAAACATCTGTACAAGGTCCCCTGCCATGACTCCACTCCCACATCCATGAAGTGACTTTATCCTGCATCTGACACTGCTGGGGCACGGCCATGCCCCCGGCTCGTGTGCAGGATGTGGCTCCCCAAGAGGGAATAACCAGGCTCTCAACTGGCACTAAGCAGTGCTGTGCTGGTGGTTTAATTGGAGGCCATCTCCAAGGTCCGATAAAGTTACATCTGTGGGAGCTCTGGGCTACTGGGTTATATCCTCACTACCAAGAGGAGTGATGACTCAGGGACCTCATCCAGGAAATTGGGGGCTGCTAATGCATCCCCCGCCCATGGGTTCATTATCACCAAGTCCAGCATGTGGGGGTTGATGGCCGTGGTTTCTCTCTCCCTCTGCAGGCCACGATGCTGCGTCTGGTTGCTTTTGTAGCGCTGCTGCTGTTCTTCAGGGTCAGCCTGGAGCTGTCCTGGGCCCAGGCCATCCCCGCTCTCTTCATCTTCTACCTGGGATCCAGTGGATGGGACTTCTTCCTCATATTCATCAAGACAATACGAAGGGACATCACGTAGGTGTCCTGGCTGGGATGGACCAACCATCCACCCTCCCCTGGCCCACTGCTCTGCCCCGGTGTGTTTGTGAGTGCAGCCCCCAGCTCCTTGCACAGCCCTGGGTTTCTGCTGGCACCCAGCCTGGCTGGGAGGAGATCTCCCTCTGCTGTGCCTGGGTGGCTCCAAACTCTTGGGCAAAGTTTTCACGGGAAAGATAGATTTCAGCTGAGCTCTGAAGTCTAACGACTGTCCTTGTACTTCACCCTGTCCCTAAAGATGCTGGCATGGCACCAGGTGTCTGTGCAGTGTCAGTTCTGAGCTGGTACCAGGCTGTGCCAGCCTGGCAAGGATTTGTGGGGAGGGAGTGGTGGCATCTCTTGGAGAGCACCTGAGGGTCAAAGATGCCCCTTTGACTGGGGCATATCTCTCCCTGGCCTCCATCAGTTCCTGGCTATAAGCATCTTTGTAGGTGAGCTCTGCCTATGTCCCTGCTGCTCAGGGGAGCACAGAGACCTGCTGCTGACCTAGAGTAGGGCCTGGAGCAGTGCTGGGCTGTTGCAGCTCCTAGGAAGGTCCTCATGCTGTGCTGGCTTTGCTGGAGGAAGTGGTTTTGCAGGGGTCACTGAGCAGCTGCCCTCATGCTCCCCTTCCTTTGGCAGCACGGGGCTGGTCCTGCTGCGGGTGAAGTGGCAGGTATGGAGGCATGTGAAGGAAAAGAACACAATTGCCAAGATTTTCCAGAAGACTGCAAGCAAGTATCCAGAGAAGACAGCACTGATCTTCCAAGGCACAGGCGAGAGCTGGACCTTCCGGCAGCTGGATGAGTACTCCAACCACGTGGCCAATTTCTTCTACGGCCAAGGCTTCCGCTCTGGTGATGTAGTGGCCCTTTTCATGGAGTCCTGCAATCAGTACGTGGGTCTGTGGCTTGGCTTGGCCAAGATTGGGGTGGAGACTGCCCTTGTGAATTCTCACCTGCGCATGGAGGCCTTGCTGCACTGCATAACCATCTCCAACTCCAAGGCTGTGGTTTTTGGGGTGGAGATGATGGAAGGTGAGGGGCAGGCAGATGCATCAGGGGTGCATTGGACTGTGGATGGGGGTGTCTATGGATTTAGTGTTACTTACCTGCCCACCACAGAGCAGGGATCTGGAAGAGTGGACAGCTGAATTATCCAGGAATTGGATTTGTTTGTCGGTTTTTTTCTTGTTGATCCCTTTGGACAGTGGGCAGGATCCAGAGTTCAGTGCTCTCTGGCTCCCAAGCAGGCCAGCCCAGGTGTGAGGATCATTCGTGTGCCTCTCAGGTCCATCCTCTGGGCTGAGCCTGCCCTGCTGCATGGGCTGAGCCTCCCCTTGTTCTCAGTGGCTCTTAACCACATCCCTGCAACACCTCGGCTCCAGGTCCTTGTGTTTCAGCCCACGCCTCTGAAGTTGATGGTGTCAACAGACCTCTTGGCACCAAAGAGGTTTTGGCTGGGGAGAGGTGGAGAACAGGATCTTCTGGTCCCTAAAGAGGCCTGGGCTGTGGCCCCAGAATCTGTTAGTCATGGGAACAACATCTGCCTGGGATGGTTGTCAGCCCTTTGGGGACTGCCAAGTACAGTGAGGGTACTGCTACCTCGGGCAGTGTTTCCCTGAGACTCTGGGAGGGCAGGGGATCTCTGCTGTAACCACCCTGCAGTCTTTCTCCATCTCCCCTCTTTGCTTTCTCAGCAATGCAGGAAGTGCAGCCCTCCCTGGAGAAATGTATCCATCTCTTCTGGTCTGGGGAAGGAAGCCCCAAGTCTGTGCTTCCTGGTGCGAAACACCTGGACCCCCTCCTGCAAATGGCCCAGGGGCACCAGCCAACCCCCCCTGATAAGGGCTTTCTTGGTATGTGGTCAGCTCTTGGGGGCCAGACTTGTGGCGGTGTGCCACAAGTGTGTGTGATTTTGTGAATCAGCTGGTTACAACACTGGCAAGAACGTCTGCTTGGGATGCTGATTGCAGATGTCTGCAGCAGGGCATGGGGTGTTTGGGATGGGTCTTACTCTGGTGCCTGAAGCCCAGCCCTGCATGGAGCAGTATCCTGTTGTGCCCTCAGTGTGTCCAACAGACCACCTGATCTGCCCAGGGTAAACCTGGCATGTTCTTGGTGCTGTCACATAACAAAATTTTGACTCAACTGGCACAAGCAGAGTGTGTAAATGTCACCTGTCCCCCTCTCCAGGTTCAGCCAGCTCCTAGGTTGGGTACGTGACCTTGTCTCCTCATTGCTTTCCAGATAAACTCTTCTACATCTACACCTCTGGCACAACAGGGCTGCCCAAGGCTGCCATTGTAGTGAACTGCCGGTAAGGCCATGGGCAGGGGTTTGGGGGAGGATGGGGCTGAGCTCTGCCCTGTCCTAGCACAGCACTGCTGGCCCTGCTGCTGATGTGCCTCTTCACCCTCCCACCCCAGGTACTTCCGCATGTGCAGCTTGGTTTTTTATGGTTTTCGCATGAGGCCCGATGATGTGATGTATGACTGCCTCCCGCTCTACCACGCTGCAGGTAATGTGTGCCGTGCGGAGCCCTGCATGCTGGAACCACCTCTTCCCCTCCGCCAAGCCCAGGGAAGGCTGAAGGCTGGTGTAGCAGCAGTATCCGTGCCAAAGAGGAGCTGACTGCTGCTGGCAGTGTCTGACCGAGGCTTTCCACTTTTCCCCTGTGAGCCAGGAATGGATCTGGCTGATCTTTGGAGTTGGGAGTGTGCGGGGGGACGACGACATTATCCCAGCTTCTAGCCTGGCTTTGGTGTAACTGCTCCTTACTGTGGCTCCCCATGGAAAGTCAAGGGGGGAAGGGGAAGTGGTGCCTGCCTGGCTGGCTGAGATGTGATGTGATGGGATGTCTAGGTGCAAAGCACCACTCCAGATCTCACTGCCACGTGTCTCATCACTGGTGCCTGTTGTCCTGGGGGCTTTGAACACCCATCTGGTGTGAGCCAGCATGTGGTGGCAGCCTTGCCCTGTCAGGCCTCTCCCCAGGCAGGCCGGGCTGGCGGTGTCTGGGGACTGAGGGCTCCCCTGCCTGCCTCCCCGCAGGGAACATCGTGGGGATTGGGCAGTGCCTGCTGCAGGGCATGACAATTGTCATCCGCAAGAAGTTCTCAGCCTCGCACTTTTGGGAGGACTGCGTGAAATACAACTGCACGGTGAGGCCATGAGGCAAGGGGCCATCTGGGAGTGGGGAACGGAGCCTGGGCATCTGGGAGAGCCCAGCTGCTGGAAGAGGGGGAGGCCCAGACTGGTTCTGCCTATCCAACCCAAACCACCTTCCAAGGTGGTGGGGTGTGTCCTTCCCACCTGGGGTGGTAATTCTATGTGTCCAAGCCCTTCCTGGGCTCCAGCATTAGCCAGAGATCTTGGGTAAGTTTCATGGCCTGGAGGAGTGGGTTAACCAGGGGAGGGCAGGCACTGGGTGAGCTGGCAGGCTTCCTGGGTTTTACCATGGCCTCTTGAGGGGACTTTGGGCACATTGTGCCATTTTTACCTGCCCTGAAGAAACCGCAAACAACTGGGGGCCTGGCAGAGGGGTTTTAGTGAATCTTTCCTCTCTGTCCCTCACAGATTGTGCAGTACATCGGGGAGATCTGCCGCTACCTGCTGAACCAGCCATACCAGGAGGTGGAGCGGCAGCACCGGGTGCGCATGGCGTTGGGCAACGGGCTGCGTGCCTCCATCTGGCGGGAGTTCATGTCCCGCTTCGGCATCGCCCAGGTGGCTGAGTTCTATGGGGCTACAGAGTGCAACTGCAGCCTAGGAAACTTTGATAACAACGTAAGGCTCCAATCACCCTCCCTATGTCCCACAGAGTGCCTGCTGGCTTGAGCAGGGTTGGAAACCCAGATGGGCTGTTTGCTCCTGGTTTCTTGCCCTAAGAGCCTTGGCGTGGGTTGCCATCCACCTGGAGGGGTTTTGGCTGTTGTGCATTGGTGGCTCTGTTGTATCCTGGATGCACATGCACAGTGGGCTCAGGGCAGGAGAAATGTCCCTGCTTCCCACAGCTCTGAGTTCTTCCTGTCCTAGGTTGGGTCGTGTGGCTTCAACAGCAGGATCCTACCAGGTGTGTACCCGATCGGCTTGGTGAAGGTGGATGAAGACACCATGGAGCTGATCCGGGGGCCGGATGGCGTCTGTATCTCCTGCAGACCAGGTGAGGGCAGCCACAGGTAGAAGTCTCCTCAGCTCTGGGCAAGTCTTTCCCAATACTTCTAGATAATTTAGCTAGGTTTGAGTCTGCTCAGGTAAACCCCGCCACCCCCATTAGACACCCTTTTTGTTTGGATGTGGGTGGTTGCTTCCCCCCTTCATCCCCTGTTTTCTCTTTGCAGGGGAGCCGGGCCAGCTGGTGGGACGCATCATCAAGAGCAACCCCTTGCAGCACTTTGATGGCTACCTGAATCAGTCAGCCACCAATAAGAAAATCGCCAGGGACGTGTTTACAAAAGGGGACACTGCCTATCTCACAGGTGAAGCAAGCAGGGCCCCTCCATCTGCTGAGAGCAGAGGAGAAGGGTGCCTGGGTGTGGAGGCTGTCCCAGGCTCATGGCACTGCCCTGAGATGCTTGGTTGCTCCTGGCCACTCTGACATCTCATTTTTTGCCTGTTCCTCACTTTCCTATAGGGGATGTCCTGGTGATGGACAAATACGGCTACATGTACTTCCGGGACCGCACTGGGGACACGTTCCGCTGGAAGGGGGAGAACGTCTCCACCACAGAGGTGGAGGGGACACTGAGCCGCATCCTCAACCTGACGGACGTGGTGGTTTATGGGGTGGAGATCCCAGGTAGCTGAGAGGGAAGAAAACAATCAGGGGAGGCAGGCAGGGCTCTGGCACTTGAATGTGAGCGTGTCCTGCACAGCCGGATCGGCGTGTCCTTTTGCAAGAGGCTGGACCGAGGCTCCCCGTGGGCAAGCTGGGAAGAGGCTGCTGGGGATGTGCCTAGCAGGATCCAGAGGGTTCCCCCTTCTTTCAAGCTTTGGTCTCATTCTAGCTGGTTTGGAAGGGCCCTGTGTCTTTTCTGGACCAGCTACAAGTGCCTCCTCTAGGAGGAGGTGACTATGACCGCAGGGTGTCGCTGGTAGCCTTAGCTGCAGAGCGGTGACACAGCCGGTGACACAGCTGGATGTGCCAGCACTTCTGTACAAAGCAGGGTCTTCGCAGGAGGCCTTGCTGGTGTGGGGAAGAGGGAGATGATGCTACAGGGACAGTCTGTCTTGAGTGCTTTCCCTTCTTCTCTGCCTCTTAGGAATTGAAGGGAAGGCAGGAATGGCAGCCATCGCTGACCCAGAGAACTCCTGTGACCTAGAAGACTTTGCCAGCAAGCTGAAAAAGGCCCTGCCGTTGTACGCACGTCCCGTGTTCCTGCGGTTCTTGCACGAAGTCTCCAAGACAAGTGAGCCATGGCGTGTGTGCTCACACTGGGCACAGAACTGGTGGGAGCCCCTCGGGGGGAAACACGCTTACGGATCCCAGTCTGTGGTAGGGTCAGGATGGAGCCCCTCTGCCCCATGGAGCCCGTACCCAGCTCCTTTGGTGCCGTGGAGGTGGGCGGGTGTGAGGCTGGGTCTGGGGCAGCACAGGTGCAGTGGGCATGGGAGTTTGTGCGGCCAGTGACCCCCCATTCCTTCTTGACCCCCCACTCCAGGCACTTACAAGTTCCAGAAGATGGAGCTGCGGAAGCAGGGCTTCGACCCCGCGCTGGTGAAGGACAGGCTGTACTTCCTGGACTCCAGGCAAGGCTGCTACCTGCTGCTGGACCAGGCAGCGTTCAGCAGGATCCAGTCGGGAGAGCAGAAGCTGTAACCAGTGGGGCTCAAGCAAGGCCCCTCCCTGAATCCTGCTGGGGAGAGGGGGGCAAGGCAGGCACTGAGGAAGAAAAGGTTCAGGGAGCAATATAAAGGCACACTAGAGATTTTATTTGACAAATTTTACAGATAATGGTTGGGGGGAACACAAGGGGGACCAAGGGGAGGGGGATGGTTACATACCAAAGCATAGACTCATTATGGCTTTATTTTCTTTACACTTGGTACAGCGGTGGTGGTTCTGTGCCATGGGAGGGGCAGGGCTCTGGCCAGTTGAGGAGGTGTGGGGTGCCCCTGCTATTCCACTTTGCTTTTCCTGTCTTTCCCTCCCTTTTCCTGCCTGCAGCAACCCTTCCTTGTGAAGGCCATGAAGGGACCAGTGCTAGGCTTTTTCCCCACTCCTCCATCAAGAAGCCAGCTCCTCCTTGGCACAAGGCCCCATTCGGCAAAGGGAAACTGGGTGCCAGGTGCAACCCCTGTCCCCCTGCATGGCCCCGCTGGTGTTTGCTATGAATCGGGAGCAGGGTAGTGCTGGGCTTGGGAGAGGGACAGGGATGTGTTTCTGTTGTGCCTTGCTCTCTCCTGGGGATGACATTTCTATTTTTCACAATCACACGCACGTTATATTATATATATATATATATTATACACACTGACTTTTTTTTTTCAATCTTAATTTATTGTCTGTACTTTTGAATGTGTCCCGGGTTTGTGCAGTAGGTGGAGGGATAGCCCAGACCTGTCCTTGGGGAGCCCTTTTCTCTCGCAGGGAGACAGGACGCTCATCTGGGACTGATTCTCCTCTTCCAGTGTAGATGCAACCACATATGTCCTTGTGGCCTTGCTTCCTAGTGAAGGACATGAGTGAACCCCACTATCTTGTGGACACTTCTCTGGGTCTCTTACTTCCACCTTTTGTGGATGCAGCCTTGTTTTGTGCACCTTATTCCTTGCAGAAAGCAGGTGGGAGAGTGGGGATGAAGGGCCTGGTTTGCCTTTGCAAACTCAGCACCATGGAGCAGCTCTTGGGGACTTCCTGCTGTGATTGATGTCTGTGCCCTGAACATGGGAGGCAACTCGCCTAGGGGAGAGAAGGTCCTCTGGAGGGTGGTCTCTGTGAAAGCCTGACTTCATGTGCTCTGCATCCCTTCCCATCTCCACTGCAGGATACAGGTCCTGAACTGAAATGTCCATGTCAAACACCTGACTTGTGCTATGTGAATTCCCCACATTGTCTGACATGAAACAGCCTTAGCAGCAATGTCTGATTCCATTCCTCAGAGACTGTGCAGAAACCTCTGTTCCAGACAAAACTATGGGTTGGGATTTATTATTCTCTCTCTCTCTTTTTTTTTAAATGATTTGGGTTTATGCTTTTAGCAGGGTTACTCCCTAAAATGACGTCTGTCTTTTGTGAGGGCAGGGTGTGTCTGCTCTTCTAGCTGTGCTTCCACACCAACGTACCTGCCTGCCCCAGTCTGTCCTGTCCTCACTATTAAATGCAAGTATGGGCTATGCTGGAGTTTGCTATCTTTTCCTTATGCAGTCCTGTTCCGTGTGGGGAGGTGAGGGACTGTGCCAGTTTGGGAAGTGGGAACTGCCACTCCAAAGTGTAACCTCCCTGGGCAGACTTTAGCTTGTCTTAGAGCAGGGGGAAGCCAAGCCCCTTGCTTCTGGGTTTGATGACCGTGTGAAAACAACCTACTGATGAGACCCTTCCCAGACCCCTCCGCCGACTCCCCACTCACCCCTTCTCCTGGTCCTGTTCTCAGGTGTTGCTGTCACAGTTTGTCCTGTCTCAGTTCTCCCTGTTTGTCCTGGCACATCTGGCTCTTTTGCCCCCTCCTGTTCCCAGTTTTCTTTTCCTGCTGCTTCTCTCTGTTTGGCCATGCTTAAGCTCCCAGCTCATTTCTGCCCTCGCAGACAAATTTTTTGGTAACCATCACCCTTTGCTCACTGCCAGAACCATCTTTTAGACCCACTGCATCCAACCCTGGGGACAGGAGAAACCAGCTCCTGCGTGGTATGTGTGTACCAGGGAGAAATGTCTTGCATGAGCCAGGGCAAAGTGTGTTGCCTGGTGGGACACAATGTGGGCAAAGTGCTGGAAATCCACGTCTGTTCTATACCAGAGGCACCTCTGGGCACGTTCAGACTGCTGGCTTCTCCAGCATCTCTAAGCTAAAAGCTTTAATTTTAGTTTTTCAGTCTCCTGGACACAGTGACTCTGGGCATGCCCCAGCTTGGATCTGTGTCAGGGCTCTGCAGCCAGCTCCGGGTGAGGATGGGAGCAGCGTGCTCCAACACTGCTCCTGGAAGGGCACAGCTCCCGGGACAGCCCCTGTCCTAAAGCAGCCCCCAGCCCAGTGGAAAAAAGGCCTCATCCCCACAGCCCTACAGTGCCCGCGGGGCTCAGCCTGCAAACGAGGTGGCTTTGCCTGTGTGGGGGTCGTATGTGCGGGCCTGGGGGTGTCCCCGGCCTCAGGAGCTGGTGCAGGGTGTGCGGCGATGGATGCCACCCCTGCAGATGCCCCAGTCCCACTTTCGGGCACTGTTCCGCTCGCGGCTGCCGGTGGAGGGCAGGCTGGGCTCGGCAAACGTCTTGCCTCAGGGGGGACCGCTTCAGGGGCTCCCCAGGGGGTCCGGAGCCCTGGGAAGCGGGGGGGGGGGGGGGGGTAGGGGGGGCCGGGGGGGCCCCCCCCC
>JAVJGJ010000062.1:12920707-12936451 GCA_035590215.1 Microhierax caerulescens | reverse complement strand
GCGCTGCCGTTGACCGGAGCCGAGCTGCCTCTCCGCTCTCAGCCCCGGCTCCGAGGCAGTGCCGCGGGGGAGCGGTTCTCCGCCCGGGCCAGCCGCGCCCCGCAGCCCAACGGCTGGACGCCAGGCTCCCGCCGCGTCCCCCCACCGACCGAGCCCGGCCCCGCGGCCCCGATAGGGCCGCCGAGAGTCCCCGCCCCTGAGGGGAGCGGAGGCCCGGGAGGGAGGGAGGAACGCCGCCGAGTTCCGCCTCAGCAGCCATGGCCGCCGCGTAGCGTCTCCTCGGCAGCCGCAGTCGGACATGGGCCTGCCCCGGGCCGGCGGGCTGAGGGCAGCGAGTCCCCGCGGCGGTGAGTAGGGGCCAGGCCCGTCGGCTGGCCGCAGGCGGCGCCGGGGGAGCGGGGGACGGGGCCGCAGGGCCGAGGACGACGGCCGCGCCCGGCCCTGCCCTGCGCCCCGGCCTGGCCTCGCTGGCGGCGCTGTGCGCTCCCTGCGAATCCTTCCCTGGCTCCTCTTCTAACCTTTTTTTTTTTTATTTATTATTAAAATGATTTATAAAATCCTTCCACTCGTCTTTCACCTTTTTTTCTCTGTACGTTATATATTTGTAACTGTGTGTTTTCGTGTGTGTGTACACGTGCGCTCGCTTTGCTTTGTGTTCCATTGAGTTCGCTGGGTGTGAAACGGCCGGGTTTCTCGCTCTGTAGTGTTTCAGTTTTCAGGTCTTTGTGGCCGTAGCATCTGCATTGCTAACGCTCTGGCGCTGGGACGCTAAAGTGCTTGCAGTGGAAGTCTGTGCATATTTGTGGAAATACTCGTGTTATTTTGTTAAAGCCTCCTTTTAGCAGAAGCTAAAAGGGTGCTATTTATTCGCTTTTTCCCACCCTTTCATAAACACAGAAATGCCATAACCCTTTAAATACCCTTCTCCTTAAGAATCCTTTCCTTAGTCTTTCCCACTTCCAGCTGCAGTAACTCTAATTTTCCCAGAAGAGTGAGATGCATTTTTGCTTCCCTTGGAAATGCATAAATGAGCTCTCTATGTACAAATCACAGCTGAGTTCCCCACCGCTAGCGCATCACAGAAGGACCTTATCTTGCAATCTACATTTCCCGCTGTAACAAAGCGTGACCTTGTTTTCATTACATAAAAAAATGTTTTTCATATAATTGTCGTGACTTGTTCTCTCACATGAATCTCAGCTCATGTTAATAATCGCTGCTTCAATTTTCAGATAACTATTTTTTGTGAACTGGTGGAAGAACACCAACAGAGTGCTCTTTAGGAGAGTTGCTGCATATAAGTAATGCTGCCGAGGGCATAACAAGGGTCCTGTTGTGCTCTTCCATTGCAGAGCCAAGAAAACGTAGTGTGACATTTTTAGATATTGAATTTAAAGGAACTTAGAAATGTCTGGATGTGTCTTTGTTGATATTTAGGTGGAGATTATTTATTTTAAATACTTTTCTATCGTGTTGGTTTCCAAGGGATGCGAGGCACTAGTAAGTTTCCAGAAAGTAGCTTAATAACAGCATCTTTCTGAAGTAATCCATGTTTCAGTTGGAAGAACATTTTGCCACAATTATATGCCCTTTGAAAATGGGTTGGTCATTTTTCTGCCTCAGTTGAGTATCAAGTGAGTTGAGTTTTTCAGGAGTTTCCTAACCATTAAAACTTTGGCCACCCTGTTCAGTCTAGAGTCAAGAGCTCGCAGTGTGCTTTTGTGATGCTTACCTTGAGGTAGCATTCACGTTAATTATCTGTGTCCCTGTTCACATGATAAAGTTTTATAATCTTCTGAGTTTGGCCTCTTGCCTCACAGCATCAGGAAAACTAATTTGTGTTTGTAAAGCTCAAGATTTTCACAATTGTTCTCTTTCCAGAAAAGAAATATAGGGGAGGAGCTTGCTGAGGGCTGTAAGTTGCAGTTACAAAAGTTAATTATTTTTTCTATGAGCCTAAGGAGATTAGGTACCTGGACTCAATTTAAATCCCATTTTTTTTAGGACCAGCTCCTGTACTTGCCAGCCTCTGCATATTTTGCTCATGTTTGATCCCTTGTGCTTGCAGAGGTCATCACTTAGTTATCTGAGGCTAGTTCCCCAGTACGTTCTGAACATCAGAAGAGGGATGTTCTTCAGGTTGTTCAGTGGAGGAAGATTGGGTATTTATTTATTTTCACTTGAACTTGTCATTGTTGCTTGCTTCTCCCAGTCCAATCCCTCCCAAGAGGGAATGCTTTGTAGTAAGTAGATGAAGAAAGTGTTGCCAGGACTCAAGGACTGCTGGCTCTACAGCTGACTTGCTGTGTAACCTCATGTGAGTCATTTCCTCTCTCTGTTCACAAGTGGGAACCAGGGGAATATTTATTCCAGAAGGATGCTGTGATTTTTCATGTTTTGTGAAACACCTTGAGACTTCTGGCTAAAAGGTGTTAGGGATGAGCAAAAAAAAATTATGTACGGTGGTGGCTGTGATGTTGTTTGAATGGAAGCAGTGCTGATAGCTGAAGGGAGAGGGAAGGCATTAGGTTAGACACTGCATGGCAGTTTGTGAGTGCATTGAGATGGGAGCCATCTTCCTGTTCCGTTGGGATGATGCCTGGCACCGTAGGGTTCTGGCCTGCGTTGGAGCCTCCTGTGTGTGTTGGCGATGGGAGCTGGCAGCTTCCCCTATGAACTTGTGGTTTGAGAGAGGAAAAAAAGACAAAGAGAATCCTGTGCTAAATATAGTCTGTGTCATTTGTTTTCTCTGTTGTGGCATCTATGTAAATCGCCTCTTTTGTACTGTCTTCCTTTTGACAATAAAGCAAAATCTCAGTGGTTCATTGTTTTTATTTCAGAGGTGGTGCGGAACTCTTGTTCGATGGTGTCAAAAAGCATCAGGTGACTTTGCCCTGTCAACCAGAACCTTGTGAGTATCAGAACCTTTTAGTTAACTTGAAAGAATGACAACAAATGAAACAAAGCTGGTTTGTACAGTAGTTTCATTAGTTGGCAACAAGGATCAGTGTATTTTAAAAGCACTTTAGACACGCCATGGATCAGAGAGCTCAGCAGATGATGGTTAGTCCTCAAAATAAATGCCAAGCAGAAACAGTCTGAGCATCTTTCCTGTCCTCTAAACACTTATGAATCAAGTCCTTCCTTAAGACTTTTGCCTCCCTTCTGGATAGACAACAGCCTCTGAATGTTTCCATCAAGTCTGCATTTGTCTTGCATGATACTTGAAACTGCTGATAACCTCCTTTCCCCTTTGTTTTTTCTTGCCTGTTCTGAGATATCCAAGAGGCGTATATGTATGTGTGTGCATATATATGTATTGTACAGATATGTGGATGTGTGTATAGCAATGCAACATAAATGTATTTTGTCTACTCATCTGACTTTCAAGTATATGTAATAATTTTGTATTAACTGTGCAGTTGAAAATGGCAAAGCCTAATGCTCAAATGTGTGCTGGTCATCCTGCCTTTCTCTGGTTTGTGATTTGGAGTATCAATACTGAGAAATGCTGTACTAACTCTCCTTTCTCCTTATGTGTGTGCATGCTTCAGTTACAGTATAATTTTGCTGCAGGTATGTTTTGAATTCTTCCGCTTTAGATAGCAATGCTAATGCTTGAGAGTGGGATTATAAACTGAAATAATACAAAGCATCAGGGAATGTTAACAACTAATATCTCATGAATGACTAATACCATAATCTATGTACTGTGAATGTTCAGGCCTAAAATCTCCTTGCCGTGCCTGGAAGTAATTAGAGATTGGTAGAAGCACTTTTGATGCTTGGACATTAGTATGTGTAATTCAAATATAATAGAAGCACTGGAATAGTATGTTATCTTGCGGTTAAGGACAGGAACTAGGGATCCAGAAACATGACCTGATGCTGATTTGCTTTGTGAGTTTAGTTCTGTTGCTTAACTTTCCCCTGTTGCTAGTGAAGTAGTAGTGATACTTTCACTACATCACAAGATGTATCACAAGATACATCACAAGAGAGTTCAGCCTTAAATTCCAGTACTGTTAAAGCACGTAAGATCCATAAATGGAAGGTAGTAAAGAAATTCCAAAACACTCATTTAGTTGTTTTATAAACTTGGGGGCTAGAGCATAATTTTCTTCAGTGTTCTGTAAAGTTAAAATACCCACTTATATGTGCTTCATTGATGGTGTTCAAACCATGATCAGATGCTCGAGAAGAAGGGGTTATTACATGAGATGTTTATTTCTGTCAGGGGAAGGAGGTGGGGGATTAATATCAAAGCATGATTCTTCTAGCCCGATGGTTGTCAGTGGTGCAGTTGTATGTGGCCTAATCCATTCCCACTTGAAGCTGCTGGGAAGACTTCTATAGACTTCACTAGGAGCTGGATTTATCCTAAAGAATAAATATTTCCCTGAAGATCTGGCTCAGACTCGAGGTTCAAACTCATGATCTCCAGTGATTCATTTTAGATTCATCTAACACATTATTGCTCCCAGCTTTTCACGCTGCCTTGCTTTTCAGATGCTGCTACCCCTGTAACGAGAGTGGCAGAATGGACAGTGTGTCCACTTGCAAGCTCCCCTGGTTTGCAGCCCGCTGTTTTCATGTGCGTTGAGTGACAGAGAGGTTTCAGGTTTTGGGTTGGTTGTGGATTGCAGTGGCTGAAGAGCAGACACTGAATCGTGAGGCTTCTACTATAGTGACATTTACACCTAGCACAGGGCTGGGGTAGGCAGAGGTGGGGTTAGTGTATGACAGTAAGGGGTTGCTGGAGACACCCCTCACAATATTTCAAGATGAGAATTATGTTGATGTGGTGAGGAATCAGTAAAATCCTATCAGAAACAGGTGAATAAGAGATTTGGTAAATTCTTGCACTTTTGTGTTGTCCCTAACACCGCATATTTTCCTCATTCACACTAAGAAAGTTTAATTCGCCTATTTCTGGGTAAATAAAGATGTACATGGTATGTTCCCTGCTGCCCTCATGCACCCAGAATGACAACGGTTAGAGAAGTAAAACAGTTCAGTTCTACTCAGTGCATCCTGTTGCTTTACCTTACCCTGTTCGTTTATTACTTAATACTCTGGGGAGAGATCTGTAGTATGAATGCTGCTTGAAGACCTGCACTTCTAACCCCATTTTAACTGATTTCATTAGCCGTCAAGCTTATTTTTGGCCATTTGGCCTCTCTTACCTACTCTTCCTTTCTACTTTTGTCATTGTCCTCCTTTTTGCAGAGCAGCTGCTTCTCTCTGGGACATCGGGCCCAGCTACATTTTAATTGTTTAGGCATTTTTTATATATCTCAGAGATTAGGGAAGGTAGAAAATTATATGAAGAAATACCTACAAATATCAATGTGAATAAAACAAGCTGTGCTCTATAGTTGATGGGGGCGTGCTCTCTGAATGATAATAATGTTGTTTGTTTCCTCTGTGGTCATTTCCTTTTTCCTAGTAACAGGCACTAGGTGGAAAGTAGGTGGGTTCCAGATCCAGTTAACTTTTTCAAGAAGATTTGATTTTCTGTCCTTTTGTGATGACTGGAGATGGGCTCCTGGAGGGAGTGGGAAAGGCAGGAGGAAGGAAGCTGCAAATGGGACAAGAGCAAGCCATGAGGGGTGCAGCCGTGTGGTGGGACCCATTTTTATTATGCAAGGGGTTTTTTGTATCCTAACATCAGTACAACAGCGGTTCTTTATTTTCCAAGCGGAGCCGTCTTATAAGGGCTGCCTGTTGAAGTTGCTGCCAAGTAGGAACTTAAAAAGGTGTGCTTTATCTGCTGAGGCAGAGACATTTACATAAGCCACACTTGTACAGGACTGTGTAATCTTTTAGAGCTGCTGTGGAAGGAAGACCTCAAGTTAAACAAGAATCTTGTCCCAAATTGCTGGCTATTTTGATGATATCATTTGATAATGCTGTTAGAGGATCTAAAGCCATTATGCCCTGTTAGCTTATTCTGCGTAAAAACAGTGAGTGTGGGAGAAAGCAGCTGGGGGAATAACGATCTTTGTCACATGGAGAGAGGATTAAATTGGCAGGGAAATCAACTTTATTTCCAAGCATCTAAGAGGCTATTAGAGACAATGGGGCATAAAAGAGAGAAACCCTAAATTAAAAACTGAAAATGTATTTGGCAGCCTCCTCCTGAAACAAGCCACAGTAATTTAACCAAGTGCTTCAGTAATCAAATAGATCATTGTATGACTACTCTGCAAGTGATGCCGGAGCTCCTTCCTCCATCTCACTGGGCCTCACAGTGGTGGATTTGTCTCTGGCCATGCAAGTTGCGTGATGCTGTTGGAAGGGTAGGAAGTCACTGGCATTGTTTAACCCTTGTAGTCGTTTCAGGTTTAGCTCAGTGGCATCATGCTGATGAAGAGTGTTTACAAAACCTCTCTTCTGTGCTGTCTACTGGATATTTTATGTGGGGGTTGGGGCTGTTTGTAAAGTCTCTGGCAGTTGTGCTGCAGGCTGCTTAGCTTATGGTCACAGGCCTTTGAATTCCAGCTTCTCCTGTAGTTTCAGTGATGGGACTTGTGTTTTCGGAGGAGCAGTGACCAGTTTCAGCAGTGATCACTTGGACCTTCTGGAGTAACCAAGAATTCACTGTGTGTTTTGGCACTTAGAAGTCTGGAAGGATAAATTTTTAATCAGTGTGTTTTGGTAATTGTTTGTGGTTTCCCTTTACCAAAACCCCAGGGAAAAAGCCTGTTGCTAATCAGGGGCTTTTTAGGGGGAAAATGAAAATAATCTGCCGAGTGTTGCTGATGGTAAATCCCCATAGAGAAGAAGATCATGGTCTGCTCCTCAAGAGCTTTGCTTTCCAGGGGCCTTGTTCTGCACAGCATGGAGGGCTGCTGGGGAGTTGGGAGCATTCATCTCCTTGGAAAAGAGCCTGGGGATCTTGAGAGATCAGACCTGTGTTACAGGCAGAATGGCTTAAAAAAATCAGCATGGTGTGTGTTCAGAGTTGACTGGGGTGCTATGCCAAAACAATGTGCAAAACCAAGAGTTGCAGTTGGCATCCATTATCTGTAAATGCCTGGTGCTATTGCTAGGTAGTACATTGTAGTCAAGTTACTAATAATCTGGAATCTTTTTCTTTTCTATTTAATGCTCTGTTTATTATTCCTAACATTTTAAAACTTGCTCTAAAGAAAGAATAAAAATACATTTCGTAATGCAGAGGCTTATTAGAAAAATTATTAAAAAACCCATAGCTCTGTGGAAATTCATGCAGTCAAATCTTTTTAACCACGGTGTGTGGTGCTTGCAGATCTCGGAGGACTCCAGCTATTCCCCTGCTTGTGCATCTCTTAGGTGGGTCATTATACCTTTGCTGGCCAGGAAAGGGGACTCGGTGGGTTATGCAGGGTGGGAACTCAGGCTGGACTAGCTCAGCCCTGGATCCCGACTGCTCTTTCTAGCAATCGGTGCGAGCAGCCGTATTTGCAGCACCAGGCGCCTGGCGTGATGCGGCAGGGCTGCTGCTGCTGCTGCTGCGATCGAGCGGTCCCTGCCGCGTTTGCAGCCTTGGCGTGGCGCTGAGTGGCTGCGTGCGTGGCTTCGGGTCGCCGTCCCGGCGAGGCCACGCGTCGCCTCTGCGCAAGGAACGAGCCCTTCCGAGGGAGCGGGGACACAACACGCGCCCTGACAGGAGCGGTCCCAGCGCTCTCCCGGGAGGCCGCGGGCCGCCTTACGAGATCAGCTCATCCCAACTCATTGTGGAAAGAGCTTCCCAGGCACCGAGAATCCGGCTCTTGTGTGTGACCAAAGCCCTGGGATAACAAAGCCTGGCTGTTCCACCCTCCTTCCCAGCCACTGTATTGCAGTGCGGACACCTAGCAGGATAACCTTTCTGTGCCAGCCCCCCCCGCCCTGCTCTCTCTTTTCTCTTGGTGGGATTTGCTGTGCTGACAGCACTGTTCAGAGGGTGGCAGCGGAGCAGGGCTGGGGAGGAGGATCCGGGCCCTTTAAACCCCTTAGCATGCGGTTCACACGGCTCCGGGCCAGCTGTTCCTTTCTCCTCCTGCCCTCACTCGCAGGAGTTGTTTGCTGAGCTCAGAGCTCCTGTGCAAAATTGCTTTTCAAAAGAGCCACTTTCTGCTTAATTAAACAATGAGCCGCCGTCCCTCTGCACATCTGTAAAGCTCCCTCTGCAGCCCCTTTATCCCACAAACTGCTCCATTCTTACCTCCATTCACTTGTAAATCTTACCCCCCCTCTCCTCCACCCTGATCATCTCACTGGCCCTTTCTTTTCCCCTTTCAAGTAAGACTGAGGAGCCTGGAGTATCTGTGGGGGTGGCTGGGTTGGGTGGACAGGAATTGGTTTAATGATGCTTGCCCTATATGAAAATCTAATAATAGCAAAGCAGATCTGAGCCTGAAAGTGAGAGGCGAGGGCTGGATGCTGTGTGATTTCTGTATTTAGAGGAATAAAATCATGGCAGTTCCTGAGCCGAGCTGAGACACCAACACGTCCAGCAGCCAGAGGGTACACCAGCCACCAGCCAAGCTGGGAGGGGGGCAAGGAGTTGATGTTAAGGCGCTTTCTGATCCAGCTGGCAGTGCCAGGGAGAGCCCAGCCCAGGGGATTCCCTCTGCCAGGCTGGCTGCATGCAGGGCAGTGCCAGGCTGCTTGGGGAAGCCCTCTGCACTGGCAGGAGCAGCCACCTTCCTCTGGGGTCTTGGCTCTCACACTCTCTGCAGTGGGTTGTAGTAGTGATAAGGTTTTCCTTTTTAACCCTCGGTGTGCATGCATGCACATAAAACCCAGAAGTTGGGAAAATAGGAGAGAGGGGAAATACCAGTTTGATGGGTTTCAGCTGAGCTTTATGGCCACAGCTAGTAATGCATTCTTTGAATTGTCTTCCTGAGCAGTTTAAAAAAAAAAGTAACCACCAACATTCAAGGTTAAGCAGGATAAATGAATGGGAAAGTGATGAGGTGGGATATCTCCTTTATCATTGGGAAGGACAGATTATAGCCAGGGTGACGCAATATCATCTAGCATAGATTGATAGGGAGGAATGAAGAAATGGGAATTTGGTACATTAGCAGAAGATTCCTGACTGCAAAAACTATTAGACCATGCCACAGTCTCCTTGGAGTTTGGTAGCACGTCTACATTGCTCAAGCATCTTGAAATCAGAGTGGGCAAGGCTTGGGATGGTCTTTTGTTGACAATAAGTCTTCACTGCCAGTGGGATAAAATCACAGGACCTGTTAAGGAGATGTTATTTTTAATGCCTGGGATTCCCAATCTGGCACTTCACTGCTGGTGCAGCAGTAGTCTTTGAGGCTCGCCCAGTTCCTTCCTTTCACAATTTTGAACAAGAGGCAAGACCCTGGGCCAGCACTAGTGATTTGTGATCCTAATTAAAAGAGACAGTTTTGTACACTAGCATTTATTTGGGAGCCTGAAATGACAATAGCGTTGGGTGTTACAGGATTAGATGCTCTGACTTTGGAAATGAGTAGGGATTAGGTTTACCCTGAGAATCAGCTTGGAGTGCTTTGTTTGTCACAAGAGCTGATGGATCTGAAGGCTTGCTGCTACCTTGCGAGTGGGATTGGAAATCCCTTGAACTTGTGTTCTCCTACCAGCAATCTGCGGGGAGTGGAAGATCTCAAGCAGCTCCTCTCCAGTTCATGAGTGTTGTGATAAAAATCTCAGGGTTGAGAATTGCTGGGTGATGGCTGGGATCTGAATCTTCACTGCTAGCAGGAGGGCTATGAAAGACCCCTTATGATCCCTTCCCATTTTGTAGACACAAGAAAATGGAGCAGAGCCTTGCTCTTCTAGCAGAGAAGCAAGAAAAAGATGTCATAACACAATTAAAAATTACAGAAGCTAAGACCTTGGTGTTTGTAGCAGACAAGAACAGATGAGAGCAACATTTGGGATTCTTTTATGTCAGGCTGTAGTTACCCCCTTATTTTTCCCCTATTACTTAAATCACTGCCCGCTCCAATGTGTGGCAGGATTGGCTGGTGCACTTGTCAGAGAAAATGGATTTTGCTCTTGCTGCAAAATTTTGCCTTGCTGCTCACTCTGCATATACTGAACCCATTTGCCTGTGACTCCCGTTTATATCAGCTATTCCAGGTCGTCTTCTGCACTTCCTGGCATGCGCATCGTCTGCTTCAGCGAATGCATATCAGATGGGAGGCTGGAAGAGTCTGAAGGATCCCTTAGGTCAGGTTTTGTAACAACCTCTTTTGGAGGGCAGATTCCTGGAGGGACATCAGATTCAAAAGCAGAGAAGGCATGCACTTGGAGGGGCAGCAGGTACTGGGAGCTGGTTCATCTGTTTTAAAAACAAGATGCTTAAGCAGGGAAAGGGGCATACAAATTGTCTTTCCATACATTTCCATGCAGGCAGGGGGAATAATGGCAGAGGAGCGGCAGGGAAGGGGCTTTGTCATGGTTACAGGCCGGTGGCTGAGAATGTGGGTGGAGCGGCGCTCGTCCAGAGTTAGTGACCTCAGCAAATTGGAGCTCAGCCATGGTCAGTATGATAAATGATCTTATTCTGGGTCAAAGAAGTGGTACCCCACAGGGAGTTATCCACAAGGCGGCTCGGGAAAGCACTGTGCTCTTGCAGCACTGACCCCTTAGTGACCAGTGCTGCATATATCTTATTTATTACAGACCAGAAGGGAATTTTTCATGATTCGGCCTTTATAGGGTTCCTCTGTTTCCCTGAAATAAGCTCCCAGTTCTGCAGCCAACACAAGAATATGGGTGTAATCACACTCTCTGGGTCCCCTTCAAGGCACTGCATGCTTCATGTGGGTTTGTATGAGGATTTTAAGGCAGGAGACAGGAGGGTGTCTGGTCATTGCATGTGCCTGCTCTTGAATCTGTCAGCAACCTGAGCAGCTCCCTGCGAGCTGAGAACAGCATGCCCGTGTCAACTGGTATTACGGTTGTGCAAAATCCTTCTGCGTTTCTGCATGTTTATCGGTTCAGCATGAGATTCTTCTAGTGCAACACCCAGCTTGGTGTTTCTTGCTCAGTGAAGGTTCTCTTTGCTGAGCTATCACTGATGAATCTGTCAGGCCCAGGAGGTTTTATTGAGCAAGGAGATATCTATGGATTTCAGCCCTGGTTTTGAGGGTGCAAATGAACCCAGACACTTGTTCCAGGCAGTGCTAAAATGGAGTCTTAGTTGCATTTTTCTTGCAGAGGGAGCTCAGCAGATTCTTCACCAAGGAACAGTTGGGGTTACGCAGAAGATCAGGCCTTGGAGGATACGCAAGAGGACCAAGCAGACTGTGCAGTTCTGTCTGCCACAACCAGGAGTGTTTGTGATGCAGCTGGGCTGAAAATGAGACGATGCTGTTGGGTTTTTGTATGCACACTTGCTGCAGTTTTTGCATCCTGTCTGCTTGCGTGACAAGCCAATGACTTTGTGTCACTGCGAGCACACACTTCGTTTTCCTGAGCTGTGTGTTTCACTGGGTGATTTGTTTTATGCATGTATTGTGGGTTTGAGCTCCCATCTGTGCACTTGAACTAAGCAGTTTTCTCAAATGGTTTTTTTGTTTTTCTTTTTTTCATTAACTTTAGATTATTTTTCCTGAGAATTTGGAGAGGTTTGATGTACTGTTAGCACAGGCAACAGAAGCTGTGTCTGTATACAAATAAGACAGGGATTTCCTACCATGTGCTTCGGTCCCTCCTTTGCAGTTTAGAATATTTGAGCTTCCTTGGCCGGTTCACTCTTGCTTCTCTGCTGATGCTGCCAATGGCAAGGACAGTTAACGATAATTAGAGTGGGTTTTTTAGTGTGCATGTTTGTTTGCTGTGAATGAAATGGAGTAGGCTACCAAAAGGATTTCAATTTCATCAAGGCTGTGCAGCAATGATAAAAATACATCATTACTGGGATGAGCTGGACTTGAGTTGCTAATGCGGGAGTGAAATGCTGTATCATCTCAGCTCTCACCTGAACCTCACTCCTGGGCCAAAATGCATGGCTGCATTCACAGCCAAATGGCAGCATACACAGGACAACTGTGTTCTGTGATGGGGGCCAGCTTCAGAACCAGCCTGAGTGTAGAACTGCTGCGTCATAGTGACAGTTTAACTTGTCAGCGGATGGGGTGCCTGACCAGGTTGAGATTTTTTTCCTTCCTTATATGTAATTTGTAGAGGACCTGCTGTTTACATAGCAAATCCTCAGCCCAGGGAGCTGGAAACCTGTTAGACCCATAGCATAGTATCAGAAAGAAAATGTCTTAGGAATGCTGCGTGTGCCAACTGTAAGAGATAAGTGGTTGTGCTATAATTTACCTCTTATTATTGCCATCATGATAACATACAGAGTTCTGAGCTGTTGATCAAGACTGCTGTTCGAGGCACTGAGCTGCAAGATGGCTTCTCCCCAGACCCCTTGCAATGGAAGTAATCTTGTTCCTTTTCAATATCTTACTTGTGGGAGATGGTTTTGTTGTGGCTTAGGTCATTTTTCATCCTTTATAATTGATTTGTTCTAGTAATATTGGTGTACAGCATGTAGAGAAGTGAAGGTGGGGGGAAAAAATTCAATGCTGAGAAAGCAACCAAAAGTATTGTGTCTTAAGGTTGGTTGCGGAGAAGGGGTCTTAATTTTCATTGCAATTTGGCATGGGGAAGCTCCAGGCATGCACAGGGGTATCAGGTTTTTTTTCCTGCTGTCTAAATTCTTCAGTATGTGCATATGTGACTTCTGGGGAGGAGTAAATGAATGTAGGCTCAGGTGGGGCTGAAAATAACATTTTATTATGGAAGGAGTAGGGGTGAGGGAGTCTTCCAGCTCAGCCTCAAATAAATCAGTCCTCTCACCCCTTCATCCAGGCTGCTTCTAGGTGGCTGTCTTTTATCCAGCTGGTGCAGCGTGTTTCTGTTTAAATGGTCTCTCCTGAAAGGTCCCAGAGGAAAGGGCTGCTTATTCCATGCAAGGAGAATGGTATATGGCACAGCTCATTGTTGTGTGCACTGCTGCAAATGCATAAATATGAAACAGCTCGCGGGCGTTGCTGTGGTGGGGCTGGTGTCCCCTTTGTGCCCCCCCCTCCTTCTCCTGAAGGCTTCTCTCCATCTTTCTTCCTCTCTGGCTTTCATTTATTGGTGATGGGAGAGCAGGAGCCGTTTGGGTGTGAGATCCTGAGGGCTTTACGTTGCAGCAACATTTTTCACGGGATGGTGAATATAGTTAACTCTTGTTCTGGTGGCTGACTGACCGGCATGGTGTATATATACATACACCTTCTGAGTGGCATGTGCTGTCCCTGGTGTGCATTGCTCAGAAGGTGGTAGAAAATAATCTGTTTTGTGCTCTTAACTATGTGTCATTACAAGGGAGTCATGGGTTGGCCCCAGGCAAGTTACTCTGGCTCACAGGGCAGTTTTAAGGCACAAAGCAGCTCTTTTTGCCCTGATCAGAGCGATCCAGTGCTTGGAAGCAGCAATACCTGTTGTGCTCTGGGCAGCCCTGCGGTGGAACTGGTGTTCTGAGGGGGAGGCTGCCATCCTGAGGCACTGATGCTCTGGAAAGCATTTTAGGGGGAGGCAACAGAGGGAATCTCGGAGCGTCCCCCTCCCCCTTTGCCCATCTGCTGCAGATGGATATGTCCCCATTTTCTAGTTGATGTGCACCTGCCTACACCAGGGCTGTTCATCCCTGGTGTGACAGAAGTGATGGGGATAACACTATTCAGAAGAACTACAGCTCTGCTCTGGGTGGCATCGGTGATCCCATAAAATCCTGGGGTAAGGCAAGGACTTAGAATCAAGCCACTACATGTGCATTTATTTTTGCTGGTCATGAAGTAAATACACAGGGAACCGTACACAGGGTTTGGTTCTAGCTCAGAGGCGTGTGTGGAAATTTTCCCCCTGACTACAGTGTGCTTACCACACATGAGACAGACATGGAAACCTGTTCTGCCGTCCCTGCTGATCGTGCAAGCAGGGCTCCAGCCCTCAGTGGTGCATTTGTGCCTTCAAAAAGCTTCCTTGCGCCTTGAAATCGAAAAGCTTCCTCGCGCCTTGAAAACAAACAAAACTCTTTCGGGGCTTTCAAAAGGCTGTTTAAAGGAGCCCCAGGAGAATAACTGATTGTGGATTCAGAATGATGAAGTGGTTTGTGGAATGGTGAAATATAGAGGCAAATGCAGAAGAACTCCACATTGCAATTTGTCAGCTTCTCTAAACCCTGTAACGGATTATTCCCCCCCCCGTCGCTTCTCACCTCTCCAATAGGAAATTAACTGATGCTATCACTAAAGAAATTGTTTTTGCCTCACAAAGTAAAATTGATACTATAAAAACCCGCCAGCAGTGTCTCCTCCTCCTTTTACATGAAGACAAATCCTTCCTGTCACCTACTGAAATGGAAAGATAAAAGCTGAGCTTTAATAAAGAAGCTATAAGCACAAAGTGTAGAGGGAGGGAGCAGGCACAGCATGGGGAACATGCTATGGCAGCAGGTGTGATGCCGAGGGATGTTGCAAGTGTCCAAAATACAACTACTGTGGCTGGTGCCTACATGCGTGTTTAATGCATGGTTACGTACATGTTTGTGCCCCAGAACTCATGTTTCCAAGAGTTGTCACTGATTTTGGTACTGGTAGTGTCTGCCTTTCTTTCTTTCAGGTTCTTAAGTTTGTATGTTTGGACTTTTAAAATCTAATTAAACACATAGAGAGCTAAGTAACAATTTGTTAGGCAATAACGGAATGCACAGGATATGGGATGTGTTAAAGAAATCTTAACATCAGCAGTCTGCTGCTGGACTGGCACTTCAACATGAACTACATTCATTCTTTGTGGGATGCATTTTCTGCAGGAAACCTTCTGCCAAGCCATGGGGTTTGGGTCAGAGCTCTGAGCTCCCTGGAGGCAGGGCTCCTGTTAGATGCTGGAAGGGGCAATCCTGTTAGGTGTGTTTCTTTGACTGGAGGTTTGCAGCTGTCTCCATTCATCCTGTGTGTTCCTGATCTACTCTTTTGTGGATAAACAAGCACTTTGTTCTGGCATCAGCTAGGAGCCGTCAGCTAGTTTGTAAACTGCTGTCCTTTCTCCTTTCAGGGGATATCAGAAACCTACTAAAGTGGATCAGACAGAATCTGCTGAAAGAACGACCAGAATTATTTATGCAAGGGGAATCTGTGTAAGTAGAGCTATTATGAATCCTCCTTGTGTCTCTCTGTTGAACCCCACGGTTTGGGATATGTTTTTCCTGTTGGTTGCGGGATGCAAGGTAACGACCGTGAAAATATGGGCTTTGCTAAAGTGACAATGGGAGGTGTCCCACATTACGCTTTGCACCTTCCACAAAGAGTGCCTTTTGCAGCCCTCACCCCAAATCTATAAACCTTAAATGTGAAGCAGGGCCATGTATATATACTACCTCTTATTGGTAGTAACAGTGTTGTTACCTGGAGCAGTGTAGTGTGTGTATCCTCAGTTCCCGGAGTTTTTAGCAGGTCTGTCTGTTCCCTGCTGACATCACTGGGGCTGAAGCAGTCAGTCGGAGAAATGCCAACAAATATTTCTTCTGGGAAATGTATTTTTATTGTCAAAATGGGGCCAACCTCGTGGAGGGAGTGGCAGGGGAGGAGGGGGGGGAAGCCAAGAGAAATGGAGCAGAGTGAGCTGTGCAAGCCATCCCTGACTGCGGGGTGGCGCTGGGGGGGTTTAAGATTCGTCCCGGATCTTTGTGAGCTGACGCGTGTGCCAGGTCCCCGGGTAACA
>JAVJGJ010000062.1:12860157-12872058 GCA_035590215.1 Microhierax caerulescens | reverse complement strand
CACCCCTGAGGAGAACCAGCACCCCAGTTGCATGCACCCCTGAGGGGAGCCAGCATCCTGAGGGGACCCGGCACCCCGAGAGGACCAGCAGCTCTAAGGGGAACCGGCACCTCAGCTGCCGGTGCCCCAAGGGGACCTGCACCCTGATGGGACCCCACACCCCTGAGGAGAACCAGCACCCCAGTTGCATGCACCCCTGAGGGGACCCAGCACCCCGAGGGGACCCGACACCCTGAGGGGAACTGGTTCCTTTGAGGGGGGCCAGCTCCTCCGAGGGGAACAGGTACCCCTGAGCGGACCAGGCACCCTTGGTTGCCTGCACCCTGAGGGAACCTGGCACCCTGAGGGGATCAGGCAGCCCTGAGGGGACCCAGCTTCCCTTATCTCCCCACCCCAAATCCACCTGCTCTCCCCAGTGATGCACATGGGGACAGCCTCGTCCCCTCTCGCCCACCTGGGTGACGCCATTCCAGGGGGGAGATGCCGGTGCCTGCCTCACGCAGTGGGGAGCCGGCTGCCTGCTTCCCGCGTAGGCCGTCTCTCAGTTGCGTTTAATTAAGGCTCTGCTTCAGTTTAATTAAGGCCACGGTTTCACGTATGGGATGCACAAGGCAGTGCCGATGACTCAAAGCATTGCTCCAGCCCTGACTCTCACAACAAACCCACCGCAACATCCCTGCCTAAACCCGCTGCTGGCACCTGCCCTGTGCACAGGGACGGGCAGGCGTCCCCCAGCTCCGAGCTCTGCGCCCACCTGCCCGCACCCGACCGGCCTCCCTACGGGTCTGTCCTGCACCAGCACAGCCTGCGTCTGGCTGGGCTTTGCTAACGGTGGGCTTTACGCTCCCACCTGCAAAGTGAGCCCTGGCCCAAAGACCCCCATGCCTCCTGGTGTGCCCCAGCCTGAGGGGACGACGCCACGAGCTCAGCTCGCTCGGAGGTATTCCTTCTGCCACCAACCGCAGAACCCTGCGGCCTCCCCTCTAATTAATTCAAACAAACCCCTCGAATCCCCAGGCAGGGAGGCAGCAGCCAGGGCTGATGAGATACAGGTCCCCTGAGCGGCTCCTCCACACAGAACAAAGAGAGCTCGAGGCACTCGCCAGGCCCTGCTATGCCCTGGTCTGGGGGGAGGGAGGGATGGCGGAGCACTGCGGCTCTCCAGCAGGACAGGGCTGAGCGCGGGATGCAGCGGGGCAGCACGCAGCCTGCAGGCAGGGAACACGGGTGGCAGGTGCTCACGGGTCCCATGGACACGGGCTCTCCTCCTCTCTTGCATGGGGCCAAGGGGCAGACCAGGTGGCAGCGTGCAGGGAGGTGCTGCTCTGAGAGCATCCGATGGTGAATCATCCTCCTGCCAAGGCTTCTCCTCCGCATCGGGCTCCGGGGTTTCCCTCTGAGGCTCTCACCGAAGGAGCGAGCGGGAGCCCCACCGGGTGCTGTGGGGCGATGCCTGTGCTGTCCCTCCGCAGGGGACAGCTGAAAACCTCCGACTGAGCTCTCACAGGGATGCACAATGGCTTTACTAGCTGTAGCTTTCCCAAAGGGTAACACCGCTCTCAGCTCCTTCACCAGCACGAGGGCCAAAGCTAGGCTGGCTGGGACGTTAGCAAATGGAGCCAGGTGTGCAGATCACCCGGGCAGCTTGGAAACACCAACCTTCAGGCTATTAGTAAAGCACGTTAATTACCAAGTGCTTATTGATCCTGGCTTTCTGACCCTCCCTAGCTCCTGGTTGTACCTCTAATCACAGCAGGCTTGGTGATGGGAGACCTGGCCCTGGCTGGTTTGTGGCTGGAGCTCAAGGGCTGATCTTTGGCAGTTCCTTGGTGCGCATCTGGATGCAGACCTGACCATAAGCCTTTGCTCACAAGGGCTTTGCAGTGCCTCCTCTCCCTCCTCCCAAACCTCCTTCACTGGCTTTTTTCTTCCCATCTTTCCTCCACTTGCCCCTCAGCAGTGTTTCCCCTCTGCTCATATCCCTCCCAACTGCAAAGCAAGGACCTATTCCAGTGGCGGATCTCAGCCCTGTCCCCCTTGCTCCCAAGGGATCCCAGGCACAGCAGCCAGCAGTCACCTACCCACCATGAATCCTGCAGGCTCTGGGGCCAAACGCTGCTGGGTGCTGAGCACCCCACAGCTGCACGAGCTTCCAACCAGGCACGGTGCCTGCAATCAGCCAAAGCGCCCCCATCATCCTGGTCACTCACGCTGCAGATAATTACTTATTTGACTAAAACAGCTGCTGTCACTGCAGCCATCAGTTGCTACTGTGAGCAAAGGGAAGTGGCATATAAATCACAGCCCACGGTCCGTGCCTGGACACCACAAGGACAGGTGAGAAATAAAGGCCAGATAGCTCATGTCTGGGATCTGCCTGGAGAGTAGGAATTCTGGCTCACCAAAAAGAACTCAGTCCCAAAGGCAAAGCCAAACCTATCGCTGCACACCTGTGCTGTTTCAGTCTATCAACTCATGAGCCACAAAATGTGCCCGTCTCTGGGTGCACAAGCTGACAGCGCAAGGGAAAACACCCCCATCCATCCAGCTCTGCCCCTCACCACCTCCCTGCCCTTGCAGGACTTGCCTGCATGAGCAGGAGCTTTCCTGCACACCCCGAGGCAGCCCACCCCAGGGCTCTACCCTGTAAAGCCCAGCTCAAGCCTTAACACTCCCATAAGGGCCTTGTTGCTCCAGCACATGTCCCACTTCCAGCCTGGTGAGCTCCTGCTCAGCAAATCCCACATGGCTAATGGAAGAGGAGAGGAGAGACATCCCACTCCAGGGATTGCTACAGGTGATAAAGCCGCATCCAACCCCAGTGCCAAGATGCTGCTGGATGCCAAACCCAGCAAGCAGGGTCCTCATTAGCCCCAAGGCTGGACCCAGAGAGGAGTGAGCCCTGTGAGGAGCAGCAGATGAGTTCAGGGTCCAGCCAGCTCTCTCCTGAGCCTGCTTGTTGGTGCCACCACAGGGGGTTCCCACATTTCCATGTCTGGCTACAGCCACCATCAAGAGCCCCAGGTCTAAAAGATTAAGGTTCAGGGCTCTGTGCTATTTACACCACCCAAGCTGGGCAACTCAAGTCACTCAGCAATCCCATCTGCCCAGCAGCATCACATCCCCATCGGGCAGCTGGGCTTGGGAGGCTCCGCACCTTCTCAGACACACTCCCCAAAGGCCATCCCACGGCAGTGACCACCTGGGCAGGTTTTCAGTGCTCCATCCCCAAACCACACAGCATCTCTGCCACCGTTCCCCTGCGCCTGCCTGGCTCCCATCATGCCAGCAGCCTCCTGCAAAAGGGCTGCTCTCCTCTGGAGCCAGGCGCCTCGCTAATGAATTTCTGGCCAGACATGAAGAGTCCTCAGGAATGTTAATAGTTTGCTGGAGGATAAGCAAGAGATTTGGAGAGATTTACACTGACTTCCATGTGACAGCCATGAAAGTGGCTCAAACCCTTCCGTTTCTTTATGTGGGGGTGGAGGGAAGAGGCTGCATCTGTGGTGTTCACAAGTGACAGGGAGCACGAAATGCAGGAGCTTCTGTGGGAGCAGCATTGGGGGATCTATGTAGGGTTTGTGCCTCCTCTCCCTCCCTCAGCCTCACCATTCTGGCAGGGAATTTCTCCCAGGGCCAAAGAGAGAGCCCGGAGGAGGTGGTGGGATGGGGAGTGCAGAGCTGAGCACCCCACTGGTGTAGGACCCGGCCAGCCCCAGGCCGCCCCCTGCCACTGGCACCTGACCAGGTCAGGCTGTGGTTGTGCCCAGCGACTTACCTTCACGTATTCACTGCCAGACTCCAGGCCATCGTGGTGGCTAGAAGGAAGGGAAAAAAGAACACATAAGTAAAGGGCAGTAAGTTGTGACAGTCAGGTCAAAGGCAGTGGTGACACAGCTGGGGGTAACGAGAGTCTGTGCCCTTTGCCTTGCCATGGGGCTGAGAGCATGGCCATGGTTTTGGGAGAGGTTCCCAGGGCCCCAGCACTGTTCCTGCCCACTCTCAGCGCAGGGCTTAGCCTCCTTAATGCGATCAGGGAAGAATGAAGCCTTTTTAGAGGGTCTCTCCCCAGATTGCCTTGGGACCATGTGAGCTGAGCCACGGATACCCAGTGGCCAGGCTGGGGTCCCCGCAGGTCACGGTGCCGGAGGGTGCCTGCTGGAGAGGGTGGCCTCGTGCCCTGTTCCCTGGCAGAGCTGCATTCCCAGCAGGTGGCTGTTGGGACACATTGCCCAGACAAGTGTTTCTGACTGTTTCTCTACGGCTTCATGCAACCCTGCAGAAATCAAACTCCCAGTGAAGCCAGGGGTGAACTGCAACATCCTGGGTGAGACTGCAAAACTCATCCTCCCAGCATACAGGCAATAGACGCTCCCATTCTCTTTAGTGACATGTTCACCCTTAGCCCTACTGACAACCAACCCAACAACCCTGAGACACAGCTGATCTGGAAGGTTCTTTGCCATCATTTCATGGGGGATGCAGATGGCCCCTGCTCTTTTCTGAGCATGTAGCAATGCTGCTACTGCTTTTTGTGCTCTTGTAGGTTGAGAGATATGTCTGTATGGATGAGTCCAAGGGCAACAACAGAGCATTCAAAGGGAGAGAGGCTGTAACAACCCAAGCAGAGATGTGCAACCCTGAGGTCTCACCTGTCAGAATGAAATACAACAGTCCAGACTTCTTTGACCAGAACCCAGTGCTGGTTGCCTCCTCAGCGCCAAGCTTTAGCACAGACATCCCACTGCTTGCTGGGGTTGACTGCCTGAGCATGGGGTGGCAGCAAGAGCCCTGGGGTGGCAGGCCGCCAGCACAAGGGCAGGCAACTACGAAATTACCAAATCCGAGGGCATCACAGACCTGGGAAGTCCCTTCCCTGCTAGGAGCCACCTCACTCCACCTAGTGCCTACAGCCACAGTCAGACCCCTGCCTCACACTGGGAGCTGCTGGGGGTCCTGCAGACAAACCCCTTCTGGAAGCCACACTAGTGGCATCCCTAGGGAGCCAAATTCCTCCTCTGTGGGCTCCCTCCAGGTTGGGGGTGGTGCCTGGTGGCTCAGAAATCAATCAGTCACTGAAAGGGACATGGGGATAGCAGAGGCAACTGCTGCCAGACCTTGTCCCACCAGACACCCCCCGTGGCATAGTGGGTCCTGCTAGGGTCAGTATGAGCCCCTCGGGGTGTCCAGCCCTGCAGCAGGCAACACCCACTCCTCCAAGCCCACGATGCTGAACCACATCTCCCACTGTCCACCTTGGAAGGGAAAAAGGGGGCTGGAAATCAAGCCCACACTTTTTTGGGGTGAAAAAAATAGAGGAGCATGTGGAGGAGGGGGGGCAGACACAGGGTCCTCTGGGCAGCTGCGGGTTGCCTGCCCAACCTGGCACTGCCTCTGCAGCCTGTTTGCCTTTCACACAGCTGCGGAGGGCTGCCTGGTGCTGCCAGAGCCGTGAGAAAACCCGGCAGGAGGACGGGGGGCCTCTGGGCAGGAAACCGGGAGCATGGGAGCAGCTGGGAGATGCTGCAAGGGCCCGGGCAGGGGAGGCCCCCCGTGCCGGGGAAGGCAGCAGCTGGGGCCGCAGCCCCCCTGGTTCTGCACATTCCTGGAAGAAATGGCATTTTTGGGGGCAGCCGAGCGCCTGGGAGAAATTCCAGGGCTGCCTTTAGAGCACGGCTGCAGCTGAGCCACTGGGACCCAGCACTACCACGGTGGCATCAGGGAGCGGGGTTTCAGTGTGGTGGCTGTTCCTCTTGGGCTCGGGAAGGCATTGCAATGACTTACAAACCTGCCAGGCTCCAGGCTGGCTGCTGCGAAAAGGCCAGCGTGACTGTGGGGGTCCAGACTTGCTTTGGAGCCCAGGGTCTGCTTGTCTTCAGACAACAGCGCAGCCTGTGTCCCTGGGCAACCAAGTCTGGACACCTCGTGCCTCAGTTTCCCCCTCTGCAGAGCTGCCTCCTTCAAGGTTTTGGCTCGCAGTGCTGGCAGAGGTGTGTGCCAGTGGCTGTGGGCAGTGCCCTGCTCGCAACATGCGGGAAGCAGCATTTCCCGTGCCGCGCGCCCGCCGCGCATGGAGGGAAGTCGAGTCACATCCGCTCTGTGACCTGCCTGCGGGTCATCTCCCATTAGTCACCGTGTCCCTGCCGGAGTCACGGCCACCGCCTCACTCTAAGCATCTCCGCGGCTCAGGTGCTGCTCCCTATCCCACAGCAGCGCAATTCCCCCGCCTTGAGGGCCCGATCCTGCAGGAAGCATCCCCGGGAAAGCCCCCCTCTAGATGGGTGTCCTCAGTCCGTCCTGCCTTGGGGTCTGTCCTTACCAGGGATGCTCCAGGGGGGGCAAGCAAAAATGTGCCCCAGGGTCATGTTTGTCCTCCCCGGCCCCCAGCACCCCCCTGCACAGGCACACCCTGTGCTGGGCAGCCAGCGCTGGCCCCTGCCATGGGCTGGCGGGAACACGCTGTCCCCATCCCCAGGGATGTGCCTGTGCAGGAGGAAGGGCTGGGCCGCGGCACTATCCCGGTCCTGCTTCCGCCTGTCCACACCACAGCAGGGCCTGGCCGTGGTGACAGCTGCTCCTCTAGCCAGGGGTGGTGGCAGGGGCTCTGAGTGGAGCGTGGAGGGGCAGAAATGCCCCTGATGCCAAGTCCCGCTCTGGTCACTCCTGCGCCTCAGTTTCCCTGGCTACACCCGTCATCAGGGCAGCCCCAAATCACGCAAAAAAAGCATCTGGCCCTCGATTTCTGCGGCCCCAAGTCCCCACTCCCCAGAGCCAAGACACCCAGGTGACCCACACAAGTTCCCCTGTTTGCTTGGCTCCCAGCCGTGCTGGCCGGGGACCTAAGTAATTTCTGGGGGAACAGAGAGTCTGGGCGAGGCCCAGGCACCCCCTGTGGGGACCCTCTGCCAGTGCTGAGGCTTTGTGCTCACCAAGGGATGTGGCAGTGCCACTGGCCCCCTGAGCCCCCAAGCCTCCAGCCCCCAGTGCCGGCTGCAGCCCCCTGGCCACTCTGCCCTGGCGCCGGCTCTGGCTGCGGTTTCGGCAGCTGCTGCCGCTACGCTCGGTCCTTCCATGAGCAAACGCTGCCACGGGCCAGGGGCCTCGGTGGCTGAGCGGCCGCTCCAGCAGCATCTGCGTTGAAGCTTTGTGCCCTCCCCACGCAAAGCCCCTTCCCAGACTCTCCCTCCCTGTCCCCCGCACCGTGCCGGGGTAGGAGAGGTGGCCACGGGGCTGAGACCTCTTACCTGCCCTGTCCCAGGGTGGGAAACCGCCTACCCACCGCTGTCATCAGCCCTGCGTGACTTGGCGAGTGCCTTTGCTCCAGGATGGGGACAAGTTCTCCCAGGCGCTCTCCCGCCTCGCACTGAGCGTTGGGACTTTGGGGCGCGCAAGGCGGTGGCGGACCCTCCTCCTTCCCGTCCCAGCCCTCCGCCCGCCCGCCCGCCCTCCCTTTGAGGCCGGCAGGAATGTGTGGCCGGCACAGCCCGGCTTCCACCACCGGCACGAATTCCTCCTCCTCACCCCGCTCCTGGGGCGGCCGGGGCCAACTGGACCTCGCGGCTGCTCAGCGCCGGGACATGGAGCCCCTGGCCCCAGGGTGGCACGGGGCGAACAGGGGTGTCAGGCGCTACCCAAGGGCGAGAGAGGGGGATCGGGCCAGGGAAGCAGTGGTACGATGACAACAGGACCTTGTTCTGGGCAGAAACTTGGAGTCGGCACTTCCATCCATGCCCCCAGTCCCAGCTGCTGGGCTGGGGCGCATTTGGCCTCCCGTGCCCACACCCCCAAGTGATGGGCAGGGGGTAAAAGTCCCTCTTGTTGATTCTGAGGTCAAACCCCTCATCTGACAGGGCTGAGCCCCCACATTCCCCCGGAGGGTGGGTGTGGGGCCTGAAGGAGGAGTTTTATGCCCAGAGTGGGGGGTTTGTGCCCAGAGGCAGGGGTTTACTGGCAGGTGATGGAAATGGGGATGGGGTGGCTGGTCTCAGGGATTGCCCCTGTGCCTTGAGAGAGGCAGTGCTGCTCGGGGAGGGGGAGAAAAAGAGGAGAGTGAGAGGTGAAGGGGGCTGGAATGGTGCAGATCTGAGCTCTCTGCAGTGCATCCCAGTGCAGGAATGGAGCCGCCAGCAGGACAAAAGGATTCTGGAGCTGAGCAGGGCTGCGAGATGTTTCCACCCCATCCGGAAACGGGAGGGAGCAGAAATCCCACAGGAAGCCTTGCTCCCATGGAGCAGCTGACCTGGCCATGGTACACAGCGCTCTGGCTGTGCCATCCCACCAGCCAGGTGCATCCCGCCGGTACTGTGGGCAAGTGGCAGGCACTGCAGGGACCCCCAATGTGTCCCACCCCCTCCCCTTGCCCCAGAGGGGTAGAAGGGGGGTCCCAGTGGAAGGCAAAGTAAACCCAGTGGGGCTGTACCTGTCCAGGGAGCTCTTGCTGGGATGGTCTTGCCCCTTATCCAGCAGACCCCTATATGTGGTCTCTGCTCCCGCTGCTGTGTTGGGGGTCAGGGTTTGGCTGGGGTTTGGAGCCAGGCTGGAGCTCGGTGCCTCTGTCCCAGGGCAGGAGATGTTCCCTGCAGGCTCTTGGTGTGTCCTGGCCACCGCTGCCCCTGGGGTGTCCACAGGCTGAGTCTCTTCATCCTCCTGCTCCGCTTGCCCCATGGCTGAGGGTGAGTCTGTGCCCATGTCAGCATCACGGGACATCTTGGTGTTGGGGGATGGGGCTGTCTTGGGGGGTTTATTGCTGGGGGTCCCTTTCTCCTGGCAGCTCTGGCTACTCTTGGCTTTTCCCAGGCTCTTCCCAGCCTTACCCACATTCAGCCTAGGCATGGTGCCCATGTGGCTGTACATGTCCGATGATCGGGCATAGGGGCCAGGGCTTTTGGGCATGGTGTTGAGATCATCCTGGGTGCTGTCGAAGGGCTCCTCCAGGAAGCCATGGGGAGGAGGGAGACCTGGCCCCAGGCTCTCGGGAGAGCTGGGGGCCACGGACATGCGCCAGAGGGTGAAGGAGCGGGGGATGCTGCTCAGGCTCCCAAAGCCTTTGAACTTGAAAAACTCTAGCAAGGAGAGAGGAGAGAGGAGTGTGCGGTTACTGCTGGCACAGTGTCATGATGGGGGGTCCCAGGGCCCCTGATCCAGGGTTGGGGCAGGCACAGGGCACTGTGCTGCAGTGCAGCCTGGTGTCAGCCCAGTTCCACCCTGCATCTCCACTCCCAGCCTGGCATGACAACCCTGTGGCCTGGGGTGTATGTGATGCTGCTCGGGGCATCTCTGCTGGGACCCCTGGAGATCTGTCCCGGTCCCTTAAGGAGCAAACGTCCCCTGTGCCCTGGCAACTCCAGTGGCTGCCTTTCCCCACTGCAGTTGTAGGGGTGGAAGAAGAAACGCCCAGCCCTAGTGAGCAAGCAGTGCCAGAAAAGATTTCAAATCCCTTGTTCCCATCCTCTGCCTCCCTGCTTCCCCCAGGGGACTCCAGGCAGAGCTGGTGACTGTGCCCATCGCCATAGCCTCGGGGCTGCCCCACAGGCCATACCCCTTGCTCTTGCCCAGATGAAAGCATGGGGGACACTGGGCACTACATCTCCCCAGGGGACAGGGGTCCCAGCCACGTGTGATGTGCTCACATGTGCATGTCCCTCACTGACACGGTGGAGCAGGAAACGAATGTCAGTGTGCGGCCTGAGAGCACTGGCACGGCAGCCCAGGCTGCGGGCAGGGGACAACCTCCCCACTTCCTTGGCTGAGCGCTCAGCACCTCACAGCCTCCCTGCAGCTCCCAGCTGCCACCTGCAAGTGCTGAGCGCAAAGCATTTACCGGAGACATATTTATAACTCCAGCGGGTGGCTTTGCATTTCACACCTCGGCTGCAGCTCAGCTCTGCCTGCGGATGCCGTGCAGCTCCAGGCCCATGTCGGTGCTGGCACAGCACACGGGGTGCAGCAGGTTGAGGCCGCAGCTCTGCAGGGCAGCCCTGGTGCTCCAGCTGCCTCCGGGGGTTTTGCAATGGTTTTGCTGCCCTGCAGCATTGCAAAGGCTCAAAGGCTCTTCCCCTCTGGGCACGGCAAATTTGCCATGGCAGGAAGCCGCATGCTGCAGCGGTGCTGTACCAGGAACAGGGTGGCTGAGGGCTGCTCAACCGTTGTACTTCCACCTCCTGCTGCCGTCGTGGGCTCTACTAGGCATCCGCCAGACAGCCAGGGCAAAGGGACCATGCAAGGGGCTGCAGCAGCCTGAAAGTCCTTCTGCGTGGCAGAAACCTCATGGCCTGGATGCAGCTAAAGGCAAAACTCTTTGGGGGTTAAACATCCCCTCAGAGTCCAAGCGTCCGCTGCTGCCAGCCACTCCTGGGGCTGCTGCAGGGGTGGGAAAGGCAATACTGGGGACTTTCCCCATCTTCCCACTCTGCACCACAAAGGAAGAGCCCAGCTGAGATGAGACCGTGGGTTTTGCCCGTGGAGGGGTCCCTAGGGAGCGGAGGGACCAGCCCCCCTCTGGCGCCAGCATCGCGGCAGGAATGCAGAGAGCAGCAGCAAAGGCTGGCTCCCGTGCAGCCCAGTGCTGGGAAGCGGGGTGAAGGCCACTGCAGCCGCCTCCCGGGGCTCTGGGGGAAACCTGAGGTCTGTGAGAAAGAGCAGAGCTTGCTCGTTGTGGGTACCGAGCGCTTCCTCCAAGAGCAGCCGGCAGGAATCTGCTCCCAGGCCGACTCCTCCGTGCCACCTGGCCGCTGTGCTGCGAAAGCACCCTGGGGTAGGGGGCCTGGCAACCCCCAGACCGCAGCACTGACTTTCACCCTCAGCTTTGCACCCTGAAGGATGTGATTCGGGAACTGAAGACCCCTGAACCCCATTGTGCCTCCCCCTGGGCGCATCCCAGAACCCAGTGTCGGGCTGGGCTGCAGCAGACTGGTCCCAGTCCCAGTCCTGACCTCCCGAGCCAACAGCACCTGGGCTCATCCCCAGCCCTGGGGATGGAAAACCCCAAAGCCCCTCACCACATTGAGCTTCCTAAGGAGAGCAGAGCCTGCCTTGGCTCCAGACGTCCCCCAGTGGGGGCGACCAGGGAGTGGGGAGTGTGTGAGCACTCACTCATACCCACACACAACACTCACTCTCATGCATCCTCCCTCCCGGTCAGGCTGCCCAGGTGAGCACCCCATTGCCCACCCACCCTATCGCACCCCACGGCCACTTACTGAACTTCTTGAAGCCCCCTCGTTTCTGGCCCTCGGCCATGGTTGTGCTGGTCAGAGGCCGTGGGGACCGAGAGGGACAAGTTTATAACTGTGAAGCCCTTCCCTGCCTGCTCCTCCCTTCCTGCCCCCCCCAGCCACTCATCGCTTACTTGGCGTTTCCTCCCCAGCGCTGTCATCTGCCCCTGCCCGCCCTCCCGCTGTCCCCCAGTCTTTGCAGTCCCCGTGTCCTCTCACACCCACCTGGCAGCTCAGGGGCCACCTATGGCGCCCTTGTTTGGGGATGCCCAGCAGATGTTGACACCCAAACCCCCCTGGACGCCAGCCCTAGAGGAGGGTGCCAGCCCTGGACGTGGGTGCCAGCCCTGCAGACAAGGGACCACCATGCACATCTGAGGCTCAGCCGCTCCCTCGCAGCCCGGTGGGGTGACAGCTGGATGGCATCACTGCCAGCAGGAGCCCCCTGCCACTGCCTGTTCCCTCATGCTGGGGGACCTTGGGGTGCCCTGGAGGAGTGTCTTCATGCAGGACGAGGTGGCCTGGGCCTGGCAGGCTGCACTGTCTGTGCTGTCCCCCATTCCCAGGCAGCACCTGGTGGCTGCCGTGGCTGGGATGCCAGCAGCCATCTCCACTGCTGCTCTGGCCTTGGCCCCCCGTGCCCCCCACCTTGAGGACCAGTTGCAGACACCCTCACGCCAAGATGCTC
>JAVJGJ010000062.1:12846727-12860057 GCA_035590215.1 Microhierax caerulescens | reverse complement strand
CTGAACGCCTGCCCATGGGAAGCGGTGGGTGAATTCCTTGTTTTGCTTTGCTTGCGTGCACGGCTTTTGCTTTGTCTATTAAACTGTCTTTACCTCAACCTATGAGTTTCCTCACTTTTACCCTTCTGATTCCTTCCCCCATCTCACCAAGGGGGGAGTGAGTGAGTGCCCGCGTGGGGCTTAGTTGCCAGCTGGGGTTAAACCACGACAGCAACGGAAGCCAGACTTCTAAATAAGGTCTGAAAAGAAATCAAAAATTTAATGCCCAAAAAATCTGTTTGTTTACTAAAATATGTAATTAAAGCTAGATTTGACAGGTAGGAAAAAAGTGCTTAATGTAATGACAAAAACATTTGGACAGTTGTGAAAATTGTTTTAACAGATAATCTTTTCAGTGAAAACATTCCATTAAAAAAAAAGTACTAATTTACTATTAATACAGTTTTACCCTATCATTGTCTGATCTTATGAGTTAATCTTCCTGAACCAAATTAAGGTCTTTGACTCTGACATATATCTTCCTCTGGAGTTAACACTGCATATAATTTTTTAAGATATTATAACCTTTTTTTGAGGGTCATTTTATAAAAGCCAGGCAATTAGTTACAGAAAAAATTTGACTTGGTCTTCCTTGACAACAGTCTAGATTGAAGCCAGGTGCCAGGTGTATCTTCCTCCATGTCCCAGGAGATTTCATATCATTACTCTGTTACTTGCTCTGAAGCTAACTTAATAATGTAGCATAAAGACACTCTAGAGGTATTACAAATCCACAATGCATTATCTCTAATTTATTAAAGTTAATCCACTATGGAGATATTATGCTGAATCTCTTGGTGATTTTCATCAAGGAGATCATTGAAGTTTCTACTTCTGTAAGTATGCCAGTAAATCATTTGTATGTATGACTACTCAGCCCTTCTTATCCCAGAGTATTAGGGTCCTCATTTCAGTGGAAGAGAGCATATGGTTAATGTCAGAAGTTCCATAGTCCTATCAAATGAAATGCATCTCTCTTCTGGTCCTTTCAGTGGATGTCACTCTGTGGAAGGAAGTTACTACTGGTTTCATTCAGAGTAATTATATCTTCTAAAGCCTCTCAGCACTGGTTTGCTTTTATTATTTTTTTTTCCCACAAATTAACATTTGGTTATTTTGGCTATAATTATGGGAAAATAAATGAGCATAAATTTTAAAGATTTTGGAATAATAGATATATTGTAGAAGTATGCATGTAGAAGTATCTGTCTGTTGCCTGTTGTGCATCTTCCAAGCCAGTCTAATCAATCATGTTAGAAGTTTGAAAATGCTTTTATAAGGGTTACAATGTAATAAGCTTTCATGCTACTTAAGCAAGGAAAATCGGCTTTTTTTCCTTAGACAAGATTTGTTGGATTTACTTTATTATCAGTTACAAAACTTACCTAGAAAATCACATCCAAAAGCATTGTTTCAAAGCTTTGTAGGCAACGATTTTTTAGGCACCATGGCAATTATTATTTGGAATGTTTAACATGTTTTATACCAAAAAAGACAGACCAACTCTTTTTCCCTTCTATGCCAATTGTTATCAAGGATTTTAATTTTTCCCATAATTTCCTCAGGGTATTTATATAAATGTGATTTTTTTATGCAGATTTGTCTTGCATTGACTGAGCAAAGCTAATCTTTTTGCTTTCAACCCTGCTAATCTTTTTGTTACAGGAATAGGCAATATTTCTTTTCCTTATGATAATTCACCGTGCACCTAAAAATTATTTATTATAAAATATTTTATTTATACAGTTATTTTAGCCTTCAGTGGGTCTTCCTTGAATCTTTCCTTGAGGATGTGGTCTAATGGGACATCCCTTGATGAAACACTGGGTAACTACCAACTCCAGTACCCCTTGCTTTTCTAAAACTGTGGCTCAGCATATATAAAAGAGAGATTATATAGCTAATGTTATTAAAGAAGAAATACTCATAACTTTACACAGAGAAAGACTACCCTACCAAGTTAGGGATGGTTGATAAAGGAGTATCCATATCATAGTGAACTGGGGATTTATTCTTTTTATATTTCCTGGTGAAAAGCCCTAGATAACCTGAACTTTAACGTGGTATGTAATAATAGTTAAGTAGCTGTAAGTCTCAGACTTAGAGAGTACAATAATCCGTAGGTCTGGTGTTGAATTTTTGTTCCAACATTGAAGTTAAGAGTCACTTAAGTAAGGAAGCGTGACATAACAATGTATAACAACTCCTCTATATAAATAGTTTGTAGCACAAAAAATCGCACACCTATAAGGGACATGGTTAACAATATTTATTTTAATTGTAAGCTAGATTCTTGATTTTTGAAACTAGAAAAACTCCTACCCAGTCCTGCACAAGGGTCTGCTTGGCATATCCCCCTCCTCCTAAGTATTTAGGGATCTGCATAGAGAAGAGTTCATGGAGGAACAGAGGCCTTAATGACATGGATTAGCCAACAAACTAATATGTAGAGTGTTACAGCTGAAGTTTCATCTTTCTAAGGGTTATAGTTCCTGTAGTAATCTGAGAGTAAGCAGTATGAGAAGGTGACACAGGTGGTGATCTAAGGCATCTCAATAATTTGAAGGCATGCAGCAATAGGAAGTCTTAGATGATAAAAACTTTTTTTTATTTTAACATTGTATATTCCCAAATGCTTCATGTGAGAATGAAAACTTTTCAGGGCATTTTCTTTGTTTTTTCTGCCCTTTCATGCACAAGTTTGCTGGAACTCATTTAGGTGAGTTCCTCCCTTATCATCCTAGGAAAGACAGAGCTGACAAACTTTTGAGCTCAAGATGTGAATTTGGCACATTCTACTCTGTAGCCAACACACAACTCATAGGAGACGCTGTATAACATAAATGAGAACAGTGACATTTAGGACAGCCTTAAAAATCAGATGCAAAATCTCAGATGAGAAATTGAGCCAATATTCATTGACAGGACCAATTGTTTGAGTTTACTGCTAAGGTAACAATTACAGCTTTTACAAAATTACATGTTGTTGATCCTTAGCATCTTCCAAGCACTACTGAACCTTATGAAGAAAATTCATTGGCAAGGTCAAACCTTTGACATGAAATCATTAAGTACTAAAACAAAGCAATATCAAACTGCCTATTTTGACTATTCTGCTTACAAATAAATCCTGCTATAAAAATGTGAAGCTATCGCAAACTGGGTTAGAGCACGTGCTTTTTCTAACATGTGAAAGGTCATCAGAATTCCATGATGTGTAGAGAGATGGCCTATTAACAGTGAGTTTGTAATTCTAAGCAATTCTTTCCTTAAACAGAAGAAAAAGAACAGAAGCCTAGTACCCCTGTATATAGAGAGAGTAAATTTCCATTATTGTTGTTGCAGTTTCAGCTGCTACTATATAAAAGAAAAAATATATTTAATTAGAGGAAACCAGTATATTAAAAAAGAATATTCTTTCCAGACATCTTTTGATTTATAGTAGTGACAAGTCATGTCCACAAATTATTTTAATTTGGCTAAAAGTATTTCAGATGTGTTGTGAAGGAGAACTAGTATGGAGTAGAATCTTCCTGATTTTTGAGGGTTTGCATGGCAAGGTTTTGGTAGCAGGGGGGCAACAGGAGTGGCTTCTGTGAGAAGATGCCAGAAGCTTCCCCTACATCTGATGGAGCCAATGCCAGCTGGCTTCAAGATAGAGCTGCTGCTGGCCAAGGCTGAGCCCAACAGTGATGGTAGTAGTCCTCTAGGGTAACATATTTAAGAAGGGGGAAAAAAAAAACAACTGCACAACATTTGCAGTGGAAGAGAGGAGTGAGAATATGAGAAAGCAGCAACTCTGCAGACACCCAGGTCAGTGCAGGAGGGGGAGGAGATGCTCCAGGAGCAGGAGCAGAGATTCCCCAGCAGCCCCTGGTTGCTTCAGTGGATTATTGCTTTTCTGGATTTGTGATTCATGAAAAATGTTGCAATTAATTTTTGTGCTATAGTATTTTCTCACATACTGAGGTGGTTATTAAAAACTAACTAAAGTGATACCTTAATGGTGTTTATATTTGCTGTAAGAGGAGATTATGTTGAAACAGGCAAGCAATAGTTAATAATGAACCTAGGAAAAGCTAGCTAGACAGTAGGAAAAATCATTATCTATGTACTAAGATTAGAATAGAATAGTTACTTAATGTTATCTGTTTAGTCAAGGAAGAAGTTGTTTAAGTCTGTAAAATGTACTCATTGGGGCCAAGAGGTGTAGGATATATGAAGATTAGTTGCTTCTCAGACTGATAAAGATGTTGCAAGCTTGCCAAATGACTGCATTCCAGGAAAAGGGTGAAAAGCATACCATGAGGAAGACGTACGGCCTTCTTCCCAAGGACCCCTGCCCACAAATCCTGGAAGGAACTACGCAAGGGCAAAGGACTGAGAAGCTAATTAGCACACGAAGCGAGAGTAGGTGGGTTTAGGTAATAAATATATTTTGGCGTTAGTTGTATATTCATTCTTTTATTGTATAAATATGAGATAGTTTGTCACAATGGGCATGCACGTTAGGTGGAAAGATGCCCCGTGCATCCAGCGCTGCCAATAAAGAATATAGTCACTGAGAAATTCGAACTTTGTTCTTCAAATCACCAGGGGGACGGCAGCCCCCACCGGGCACGTCTGTGCCCCCCGGGACCCGTGTCCTGCCCTGGCTGTGGGGTCCCCTCGCCACAAGCCCCTGGGTGCAGGCACAGCGCAGAGCCAGGGAGCAGAAAGGCTGTGGAATCCCTGGCGGGTTTCAGCACGCAGGAGACACGGTGACACGGTGACACGCTTTAGGAGCACCAGGGGCGGCGGGGGGCTGCGGCGGCGGCGCGGGTCGGAACCGGGGCGCGGGCAGGCGGCGGGGCAGCCGCGGCGGGAGCGGGGGGCGGGCGAGCGGCGGCAAGCACAGCCCGGCCGAGCGCCCCGAGGGAGCCACCGGGGGCACAATATGGCGGCCGCCGCAGCCGCCGCCGCCGCCGCCGCGTCCCAGGAGGCCTCGCGGGGCTGTGACGTCACGGAAGGGGCTGTGGTGCGCGGCAGAAGGGGCTGTGACGCCCGCGGAAGAGGCAGGACGCCGTGCTGTAGCAACGGCCGCGGCAGTCATGGCCAAGCAGTACGACATGGTGGAGTGTCCCTTCTGTGATGAGGTCTCCAAGTACGAGAAGCTCGCCAAGATCGGGCAGGGAACCTTCGGGTGAGTGCCCGGCCCGCCCCGGCCCGCCCCGCCGTCGGGCCTGCTGCTCGGGCCCGGCCCCCTCAGCCCCGCGGCCCGCCCGGCCCAGGCCCGGCTGCCCCCTGCTTGGGTCTCCCTTCCTCGGCCAGCGGCCCGGCCCCGCGGGGCCGGCCTGGCCCCTGAGCCCTCCTTTCCCCGCCCCGGCGCCCCGCTGTGTGCCAGGCTCTGGCAGAGCAGCGTTCACCCCGGAGACGGGCGGGGCGGGGACCTGCGACTTCGCTGAAACGTGCAACTTCGCCCGAAATCCCTGTGGGGCTGTGGGACTTGTGGGCTCTGGGTTGGCTCGGCCGGTGCTGGGGGCCTTTGGTCCGAACGGGATGTGGCTGGGTCGGATGGTGGGTCAGCGCAGAGTGGTTGTTTTGTCTTTGTGTCTTGTTTGCTCGTGTTCCTGGTCGGGAGCACCTGGCTGCTTCCCTTCTGCCTTGCGCTGCTCAGTGATTTCGTTCCGTTTTTACAGGGAAGTTTTCAAAGCCAAACATCGTCAGACAGGCAAGAAAGTAGCATTGAAAAAAGTGTTGATAGAAAATGAGGGGGTAGGTGCAGCAGCATGGCGGAAGAAGGGGGTAAGTGCAGGAACATGGCTGGGCTGTGTTTGGGAAGGCCTGGGTGGGGGGTGAGGGGTGAGGGGTGGGGGTTCGTAGTTGGAGGCTAATGTTTGGGACAGTATAGATGCAGTTTTCACAGAGTAAATGTGTTTCACAATATTTACAGCTGTAATGTGCCATATCTTGAACCTGTAAGGGTGCGGACAGGATCCCAGCCCTGTGGCCTTTTTCCTCTCCTGGTGGTACTATGGTAATATTGGGTCTTGTGGCTTTGCCAAGGCCTACGGCTTGCTATCACCTTTTTGGCTGCAAAGGCAGCAGTGTGGTGCAGTCCCTGTGTGGTCACTGGGCTGCATGGGACAGCTGCTGGGAGGTGACATGTTCCTCATGCCCACATGTTCCTCCTCCTGTGCAAAACCCGGTCACCCGCCCCCCCCCCCCCCCGCAGGCACAGGGCTCCACACTGGCTGTTTGTGGAAGAGCTGGGTAGTGTGTGAAGGGCATGTGCCCAGGGGTGTGCAAGAGATGGGAGAAGCTGGGGAGAGAGTTAACAGCTTAAACAGCGCAGGCAGTAGCTGGGGAGGCTGCTCTGCAGCTTGAGCCAGGCTGTACCATGTCCCATTACAAATGTGCAAGATGAAGAGAGGAGGGAGGGGTGCCTACCTGCCTGTCTCAGCACCACACAAACACTCTCTCTCGTGAAAGAATGTCCCCCAGCAGTGGTGCCCTGATGGTAAATAAATTTTGACAGTACTGGTATGGGTGTTATATTTTAAAGTTGTGATTGCCCTTCAGTGACCTGTGACAGTGCTGCTCAAGCATGTCCCCTGCCGAGCTGCCATGGTCACATGTCTCCTGTTCTCTAGGCAGGAGTGGTCTAGTCTCCTGCACCCCTAACCCCTGTCCTCTCTTTCTCCTTTCCAGTTCCCCATCACAGCCTTGCGAGAGATTAAAATCCTCCAGCTGCTCAAACATGAGAACGTGGTGAACCTCATAGAAATCTGCAGGACCAAAGGTAGCTTGTGGGATTCTCCCTTGGGCTGGCTGTCAGCTTTTTTTTCAGCCCTCCTTCACTGCTGAGCAGGCTGTTGTTTGGTGCTGGGAGTGAAGTCCTCTATCTGAACCCAGGCCACTGTCCCTGCCTGTGATGCGACGGGTGATGGTACACTCATCTTGAGAGACAGTTTCTTATTGAGTTGGGATGTTGCTGCACCTTGGCTGGAAAAAGCTGCGGTCAGCCCTGCTAGGATATGGGTGTGCCGAGGCAGTGAATGCTGCCCATGTTGGAGAACTCCTGAGAGGCTTGAAAGAAACCCACGCTGGAGAGACTCTGAAGCAGAGGGTTCTCAGCCCGGAGCTGTGCACAGCCAGTTCCCTGTCTAGACTTCTAGCTGTCCCTCTCAGTTGGCTTGCGACGGTTTGTGGCAGCTCTGAGCTGATGACACAGCTCCAGCTGGAGGCTTGCTTGCCTTTCTGTGGGTGACAGTAACTGCTCGTGCTGTGAGAGCTGGGACTCCACTCAGGGTGGCCCTGAGCTGCTCTTCCACCTCCTCACTTCTACCTCACATGGTGTGCCCCTGCTGCATGACTGGCTTGCTCAGTGCGCTTGGCCTGGCTCCATTTCTAGTGAAATTGCTTTAAAACACTTGCTAGCTTTTATAGGTCATTCTCTTATATGGATTTGTATTGTGAAAAATACTTTTGAAAGTGACAGCTGATGTTAAAGCCTGCCATTCTCTATATTCAGTCGCTTTGGTGAAATAAAAATGGAAGTGGCAGGTATCTATCTGGTGATGATGTGTTTTTAAAAGTTCACTGAACTGGTAGAAGTCTTTGGCCCAGGACCAGGAACTTGAAGTTACTCTAGTACTCTACAGCATGTAGATTATAGCCCGAACATGTATGAGTAGAAACACTGACAAGTTAATTTTTAATTCACTGTGTGATTAAACAAGTTGTGATGGTTGCATGGCTGGTGTACCTAAGGTAAATATTTTTGTAGACATCGGTTGTTTGTGTTTTGTTTGAGTTCCAGTTTTCATCCAGATCTACTTTGACCTCAGTTTCCAGTAAAGTAGAAATACTGCATGTGCTGTTCTCAAGCTTTTAAGTGTTTCTCTTTTTAGGTGGGAAAGGTGTGGTAGGGGCCATATCTGCGTAAGGAATTGCAAACCTAGTATAGCAGGCACCCTCCTGGCTGGCAGCGTGGTGTGTTTCTGTGAGGGCTGAGCTTAGCTGTCATTTTCCAGTTGGAGCTGCTGATCAGCAAGTTTTGCTGATTACAGCTGATGAAAATCAGCCTTTCTTTTTAATGTTTTGCCTGTGTGCTCTAGGAACAAGATTGAAATAGGTTGCTTCATTTGAGGTTTCCTGTTACTGACTTTAAATTGCGATTGGAGTTGGAGTTTTAAATCACTTTGATCCCGAGCAGCCCATTTTGACAGATGATGTTTGAGGTTGCAGAAAACCCTGCTTTCTAATATTATATTAGACAGATTTTCTCTGTTTCATCTTTTTTCCTGGGGCTGTCTTTGCAGGTGTCTCCGTTATCACTGATGCAATTGGTGGTAGTGCTTGGCTGGCAGCTAGCAGTATGTGCACCTACCAGCCACGGCTTGCAGGGAGGAAACCCCACAGCCCTTACACGCACAGAACAAGACAAAACGAAGCTTTCAGAGATTTTCCTGCCCTTTCCTTGCCTGTCTGATCACATTCACTACTTTGATCCTCATCCTCTGTTCTTCTGTTGCTAGTTGTGGATCTTGGGGCCTGCAGGCTGTCTCTGGTTCTCTGTGTGCCTGTGCCCTGAGATTTTGTCTGGTGAGCGTTGTATGAGCAGCAGGGTGGCTGGAGGCCAGGAGGAGCTGTGCTGGGGTTAAGGGTCCCTCCCTGACAGTCCCTCCTTGCCTCTCCCATAGCCTCTCCATACAACCGCTACAAGGGCAGTATCTACCTTGTGTTTGACTTCTGCGAGCACGACCTGGCTGGCCTTCTCAGCAATGCCCATGTCAAGTTCACGCTCTCGGAGATCAAGAAAGTTATGCAGATGCTGTTGAATGGACTTTACTACATCCACAGGAACAAGGTAGTGGGACAGATCTCTGCTGTGCTCCCAGGTCACCCTGCTTCTGTGGCTTTCCAAGGAGTGGGTGTCTCAGCACAGGCTGGAGGGAAGTCCTTGCTTGTCCTCCACCTCCGGAGCTGTTGGCACCAAGGAGGTGCCTGGCACCAAGTGCCCAGGGAGTGCACCTTAATGGCTTAACCTTTCAACGTCTGTCCTTGTACAGATCTTGCATCGAGATCTGAAAGCTGCGAATGTCCTGATCACGCGGGACGGAGTGCTGAAGCTTGCAGACTTTGGGCTGGCTCGAGCTTTCAGCCTGGCTAAGAACAGCCAGCCAAACTGCTACACCAACCGGGTGGTGACTCTGTGGTATCGGCCACCAGAGCTGCTCCTAGGTAGGAGGAGATGGGCTCTGCCACCTTCTCTGCCCTTCTTCTTCCCCTGGGTGACTAACACGTCATCTCTGTTTAGGGGAGCGGGACTATGGTCCCCCCATTGACCTCTGGGGCGCAGGGTGCATCATGGCAGAGATGTGGACCCGCAGCCCCATCATGCAGGGGAACACAGAGCAGCACCAGCTCACCCTCATCAGCCAGCTCTGTGGATCCATCACACCGGAGGTGAGGGCGATGAGCATGGGTGAGCTGCAGGGAGTGAGGGGAGGAGAGAGGCGGTGGTGTGGGCAGGTTGTTCTGGGATCGGGCACTCCTGGGCCTCTTCCCTGCCCTTGTGCACTGGCTGCTGCACGCTCCCAGCAGTGGAGCATGCCCGCTGCTGGCAGGGAGGCTGGGGAAGCTCTGGCAAACGCTGCTTGCCTCCCGGCAGCCACGTGCACAGTGGGGCACTGCACTTTCCTTGCTGCTCTACTGTGTAGACTTCAGCTGTCACGTCACTCATGTTAACCTCCTAAGGAGAAAAGGGTGAACATGCCTCTCAGACCCCCTTCGGCAGGGGTGGGTTGTGTCCTTGTATTTGAGCACAGAGATGATGCTGGCTGCTCCAGCTGTGAAAGAACAGAACATTACATGTAGGAATCTGTTCTAGCCTGTGTTTGGGGGTTGTCTCACAGATAAACACCCTTTGAATTTCTGCTTAAAGAAGGGTGGGTTTTTTTGTTTTGTGTTGAGAGGTTTGCCTCTGGTGCTTTGAAAAGCACCGGTCACCTTGAAAAGCCTCTTCAATTCTCTCTTGTCATTTGTGGCATCAGCTCAGTTCTGGTGGGAGCCTTTAGCTCTTTCTCAGCTCCTGATTTAATGGCAGCTTGTCCTGCCCTCTTGCGGGGGATTGAGCTGAGGGATCTCTTGGCCAGGGCTGTGATCTAGAGGTGTGTGTTGTGCAGGCAGCTGCAGAGGCCTGATGCCTGTCCTGCACGCGTTATGTACATACATTGAAGGTGTTTTTTCTTTTGTATGTAAATATGTGGTGTGGTCTCTCAGATCAGGGTTGAGGTAAGTGCTGGTGACTGCAGCAGGCTTTGCTTTCTAAGGATAAAAGGAGCCACATACACCCTGGTTGTTATTTAGCAATCAGTTTTGTGGCTTTACCTTTCTGGATGTTGTAGCTGGCATGAGCCTTGCTCTTTTGTAGCTCTTCTGTGGGAGAACCAGAAATCCTGGAGCATCCTGCAAGCTGTTTCCATTCCAGCAGGACTCTGTCCCGACTTGTCCACATGTCTCTAGGCTTTAGCGTACCCTTTAGGGCCTCCTTCATGCTGTGGGAACAAGGTCTGCCAGCTTGGAGGCTATAAAATAGTATTGTTCTCTCTGCAGACCTCACCCTAATTTGCCTGAGGGTGTTCACATCAAAAATGGCTTGTCCTCTCCGTAACTATTTCCTCCCTACCCTGCTTTCCTGCCCCTTCTCAGGCTTGGCCAAATGTGGATAAGTACGAGCTGTACCAGAAGCTGGATCTTCCCAAGGGTCAGAAGCGCAAGGTGAAGGATTGCCTGAAAGCCTGCGTCAAAGACCCCTATGCACTCGACCTCATCGACAAGCTGCTGGTGCTGGATCCCGCCCAGCGGATCGACAGCGATGATGCGCTGAACCATGACTTCTTCTGGTCCGACCCCATGCCCTCAGACCTCAAAAACATGCTGTCTACCCACAACCAGTCCATGTTCGAGTACCTGGCCCCACCGCGCAGGAGGGGTGGGCACATGCCCCAGCAGCCGGCTAACCAAGGCAGGAACCCGGCTGCCACCAACCAGACTGAATTCGACAGAGTGTTTTGAGTGGGGGCTTCCCCAGCGGGGTCCCAGCTGGGCTACTCCGCAGGCTGTATTCAGCAGGGATGTCCTGGCAAGGTCTTTCTGTCTGGGAAAGGACTTTCTTCAAGGCGAAGTGCCTGCTGGCTTTAACTCAGCTCTGACATCTCTTCGTGCAGCAGCTCAGCTGCCACGGAGCTGCATGACTGGGGAGGTGACACCTGAAAGCCTGCAGATGTTTTCCTACACCTTTGTTACAGAGCTACCCCCCACCACCACCCCCCGCCCGCAGAAGCCTGTACTGGTTATGTTAATCTTGTAGAACAATTGCTATGGATCTGGTGATGCAGAGTGTGGCTTTGTTAGTGCTGGGGCTCTTGGCAAACAGTGCCATGACTCGCAGGACTGGGAGTAGCTGCTCTGGGCCCTACTGGGAGCTGCCCTCAGCTCTTCAGGTTGGTTGTAGCCCCTGTAGCGTATCCTTTGAAGCACTGGTGGAGGATGACATGGAAGTGTCCTGGGGAAGGCAGAGTCACTCTAGACAGTGTGACTAACTCTCACTGGAGTTTGGGCTGGAGCCTTGAAAGATGCTCCCCAGGCCCATTGCTCCATACAGCCAGGATTTATGGTGGGAATCGCATGGTCACGGCGTCCATGCTTTCTTCATGGCAAACTGCAATTAGGAGTCTTGTCAGACACACGCCGCCTGCGGTGTGCTTTCCTCATAGTGCTGGCTGTGGCGGGAGTTTGTATGGGGAAGGGAGTTGGGAGCGCTGGCCTCAGCCTGGGGTGAGACCCGCTGTCTGCAGGGGTTTCACAGTGGCGTGGCAGCGCTGGGAACACTGTGGTGGGAGCAGGGTGACTCTTTGAACACTCACGTGTCCGCTCCGCTGTCCTGGAGCTCTTTGCACGAGCCTAGAGCAAGACTGCCGCCTTCCCCAGCTGCAGCGCCCAGCCTGGTGCGCTGCAACGGTGTGCACCCACCTGCCGGAGCTCGCCAGGACTGAGTCACACAGAGCAGAGTGCTCCTTCACCGGGGCCGCTCGCTGGACTCTTTGCCTTCCATGGCCATCAGCTGCAGCTGGCCGTTTTCTCAGTGAGCCCCATGGATCGATCCCAGGACTTTCAAGCGACTGATGTGTACAATATGCGGTGGGTGATAACCTTTGGCATTGGATAGGTTGTCTGTTAACCAGGGTTAATGGCAAAAGGCACATCTGGAGCATAAGGTCTGAGGGAGGCAGCGGTGGGGAGCAGGGCTGCTCGCAGGACAAGAAGTGAGCATGATAAAGGGCGTGTACGAGGTAAATCTCTTGGTGTGGGGCTCTGTTAGAGCGTCTGGGGTGGGGGGAGCTGGTTTCTTTGGGAAAAATGAAGCTGGTTGCAAGCAATAAGCCAGAAGACTTCTGCCAGTTGTGAGTACGCACGATGCTGTCCCCGAGGGCTGGCTGGAACCTGCCGCGGTCCCTCGGCCTGAGCACGGACGGCAGCTGTGAAACGGCATCTCCGGCCTGCCCGGGCCTGGGGGCGGCATCGCGGCTCCCCTCAGGGCTGCCCTCCTGGGGTCCCGGCTCTGTGTCCCCGTGTCCGCTCCCTCCCCGCTGCTAACCAGAGGGAGAGTCGGTGCAATTAGCGCTGCAGCGGCTGATGAAGGCGGCAGCGCCGGTATCTGAACTGGGGGGGGCTTGGTGCTGCGGGGAGCCCCCGGGCGCCGGCCACCCCGGGCGCTCGCTGCCCCTCGCTAAGATGGCGCCCTCGCGCGCCGTGGCGGCGAACTGCTCGTGTCAAAGATGGCGGGGGGCGGTCCCGGCGCGGGCTCCCGGCGGCAGGCGCGCGGCGGGGCGCGGGGTAGGGGGATGGTGGCGCGAGGAGGTTGGGGTCACCCGGGCGTTTCCCGCCTTACTGGGCGTGGGAGAGCAGTGGCGGACCCTTCCCGAGCCACCGGCCTGCGGGCTCCCGGGCGGGCGGGGGGGTCCCGGTGCCGCCGCTCGCCGTTCCTTCTGCCGGGGGCGACCGGTGCCCGAAGGTCGCCCTGCGAACCGCCGTCCACCGCGGCAGCACCGGGAGCGCGGCCAGCAGCCGCGCCGCGTCGCGTCCCGGGCGGGGCCTCGGGCATCCCGAGCCCGTGCGGCTGCCGGGCGCCGCGGGGGCGACGGCAGTCCCAGGGCCGGGGGCGGTGCGGCATCAAGCTCCAGGCTCGCAGGGTGCTCCCAGGGGGCACAGCCTGGCCCTGCAGCCATGGCCCCCAGCCTTGCAC
>JAVJGJ010000062.1:12823436-12839654 GCA_035590215.1 Microhierax caerulescens | reverse complement strand
CCCACCCCCCCCTCACCTCATTGTTGGCAAGGCCCCTGTCCTCCAGCAAGGTGCCGCAGTGGCTGAGGGGGGCTTTCAGCATGAAGTGAGTGGCATTTTTTTCTGCCTGGCAGTTGATGTCCCGCAGGGTGATGTTCACCACATCTTTGATGGGCTGGGAGAAGAGCACCTGGCAGTCACCCACTGGCTGGGGACATTTGCCCCAAGCAGGATGTGAACCCCTCCTTGGTGATGCTGGTGAGCACTGGAGACCCCCCTCACCTCTAGGTGGGACCTGGCGATGATGATCTCCATGGTTTCATCTGTGCACTTCCAGGGCCGGAGCATGACCAGCAGCAAGTAGGGCAGTGAGGCAGTGGGGGCCGGGGTGGCAGGTGTCTCAGGCACCCTCCTGACAGGCTCTGTGGGATAGAGAGACAGGGGGGCTGAGTGGGGGTAGAAGGACACCCCCATCACCCATCCCTGAGGTGCTGGGGGCCTCACCGTGCTCCTGGATCTCCAGACTGATGCGGGCACTGGGAGGGATGGTGGAGAAGGAGGCAATGACGCTGTAGTTCTTCTCAAAGGCTTTGGTAACAAGGCCTTGCTCCGTGTCGGGCAGGTGCTCCCCGCGGTGCAGCATCGGGGACATGGATGTGATCTTGTAGTTCCCAGAGACCTACGGGGGGTGGGAGTCAGCACGGCGGGGCTGAGCAGGGATGGGGCCAGTTGGGAATCCTCAAGGCAGGGGTGGCTTCTGGGTTTGTCCCCATTAGGAGGTCTTGCAGTAAGGGGGCTGCCATCTCCCCATGCCCAGTGTCCCCAGGTGCCCTCCTGCCACCCTCCCCACACCATCAGCATCTCGGGTATCTGGCAGCCCCCTTGGTGGGGGTGGTAGGGGGACACACATCACGCTCAGCCCTACTATGAACTGGATGGAGCAGTTGTTGACCGAGAGTGACCAGGTGAGGTTGGTCCGGCTCTGCAGGATGAGGATCTGGTTGTTCACGGCTCTCTCGGGACAGCTCAGGGACAGGTTCACCTCGGTGATGGGGGAGCTGCAAAACCATGAGATTCCCCCCACCCCAGCATCAGCATTCCGCACCAGTGGGTCCTGTGCCCCGCCTTGGGACGTCCCACGAGACACCCCAACTCCTTCCTGAGCATCTCCAAGCATGCCCCACCACCTGTGCCACCCCCCTGCCACCCCAGGGCACCCGCTGCCAGCACCGCATGGTACCTGGGCTCCGACTGCAGGTGGATGATGTGAGCAGCCCTGGTGCTTTGGGTGTCCCCGCGTGAGCAGCCCTTCATCTTGTGGAAGGAGACCTCGGTTTCAAGGTGCAGCATGGCATTGAAGTGCTCCTGGGGGATGCAGTGTCTGGGGTTTCTGGCGTCTGTGGAGGCAGAGGGGTCACCAAAGCCAAACCGGGCTTGGCAGGTGGGGAGATGCTTTGGGCCAGGGACGTTGGTCCCAAAGCATCTGCCCCTGGACCGTGCTTCACCCCGGCAGGTTGTCACCATTTGGGAACAGGAAGGGTATTGCTGCCCACCCCAGCCCCCAGTGCCAGCCCCCAGCCCCACACACCTTCTCCCAGGCGGAGCTGGACCCAGCGGGGGTCCTGCAGCTTGCTGTAGGATGTGATGCCCCCATAGGTGTCCTGAGCCCAGGCCAGCAGCTTCTCCTCGCTGGTGACCATGCGCACCTCTGCGCCCAGTGCTGTGGTGGTCCCTGGGCTGAGGTAGGCATCCTGTGGGGCAAGCGACAACCTGAGCCAGGGTAGGGGGCAACCCCATCCCTCCCCAGTGCAGGCTGCCATGGGGAAAGCCTTTCCCCAGCACACAGGATGGCAGGCGTAAAGCTAAGCCAGGCAGGCATCCCTGCAGCCCCGGTCCCACCATGGCTGAGGGTCACCCTGGTGAATGGGGGTTTCTGGGGCCACAAACTGGGAGCGGCGTGGGCAGCCGGCAGCATGCAGAGGGCTCGGCCCACTTTATTATTAGCCACAAACAAAGCAGGAGGTTTATTTTGCTAACAAAGCTCCCTGCCCCGGCTCAGCTCACTGGAGCCAAACCCCATCTCTGACCTTCCTCCCACCGGCTGAGGAAACAGGAGCTTTTTCCAGCCCTGTGCGTCATTCCCTGCCCGGCCAGCCCCGTGCTCAGCACTGCCGGCAGCGGCCAGGCGCGACCCCTCCTCCCCAGGCCACCATCACCATTGTATCCAGGGACACCCTCCCATAACATCTCCAGGGATCTCCCCAGCCCTGCTGCCCCCCGGGGTTGCTCCTGGTTGTGGGGCCACGACACTCACGGTGTGGATGCGCAGGTCTGGGCACGGGGAGGTGACAGTGGCTGAGCACTGGCTGCACAGGAGGACGAGCACTGCTGACCGGGTGCAGCCACCAGCTTGTGGCACGACGGACACCTTCAGTGGGAAGGCAGGGGCCTGGAGGTGAAAGGGAAGAGTGTCACTACCGTGGCCACCGAGCCCTGATTGCTGTCAATTCCCTGACTGCCCCCTGGCCACGCTACCTGCCCCTGGAGCCAGAGGCAGCATGGAGAGCCCTCGGGCTGGCCCTGGGCACAAGCCATGCAGGAGGCAGCTATGGCCGTATTTAGGGGACAGGCTGGGGAATGCAGAGATGCTACGTGGACGTGTACCCACACCAGGGGGCAAACACTCCCTAGCTCCCCCCGGCAAGGGGCCAGGGCATCCCCACCCCTGAGATGGTGGCAACTCCACACTGGGGTCCAGTGCATCCCTGTACTGGGGTCTAGGCACCTGCCTTGGGGACCAGGTCATCCTTGTGTCAAGGACTGGGTAATCTCAGCACTGGGCACCAGTGTGTCACCCCACTGTGTATTGAGGTGTCCCCACACCAGAGATCAGCAAGTCCCCACGCTGGGGACTGGGGCATCCCTACATCAGCAGCCAGGGCATCCTCGCACTGGGACTGGGGTGTCTCCACACCAAGAACTGGACTGGAGCATCCCCACTGTAGGTACCGGGACATCCCCCACTGAAGAGTGGGGAATCCCCACCCAGGGCACTGAGACATCCCCCTGTGGGTTTCCCAGCCCCATCTCAGCACTGCAGCTGCTCCAGGCTCCAGACTGGCCATACTGGTGCACCTGGATGTTGGGGGCACAGGAGTGGCACGCACCACCCTCCATGGCTGGCACTGCCTAGCAGCCTCCAGCTGGAAATCCAGATGGGGAAGCCAAATCACCAGGCACTAAGTTTGGCAACTGCCACCTGAATCACCACTTGCAAAATGCTGAGCCAGTCAGCGGGCAGGAAAAAACAGCCGGGGACCTGGCGAGTGGAGGCAGCTGCCAGTGCCAGGCACGGGGCCGGTGGGACAGGGCCATGGGCATCCCAGCCTGGCCATGGACCCGTGGCAAGCGTGGGTGGCCGGGGACTCCGGGTGGCCCCTGGGCATTGGGGAGGAGCTGGCGGCTGTTTTTCCTGCCGCGTGTTTTGTGGCGCTCCATTGTTCGGCTACACGAGTGGCAGGAGCCTCGCTGCTGCCCTGCCGCCGCCTTTCAGGTTATTTTTTTTCTTTTTCTTCTTTTTTTTTTTTTTTGCATCGTAGGGATCTGCTTATAGAAAGCAGCTTCCAGTAATTCTTCTATAAGTGGAGCCGTGTCCCTGCCCAGCTCCCCCCGCGCGCCGCAGGGCTCCATGCTGCAGCCGTGACATCAATGTGTCCCTGCCACCACCAGTGACAACCCCAGGCCTCGGCGCTTATCCATGCACTGGGTGCCAGCACCACGTCAGGCTGGGGAGAGGGGCCCTTGTGAAACCCACCCTCCCACAACGGCTCCTGGCCCAGGTCCCACCTCCTCCTGGAAAGCAGAACTGGGAGAGCTGGGAGGCGGCGGCGGGGGGAGTGTGGCGCCGGGCGGCCAGGCGCCGAGCCAGAACCGGGTGCTGGGTTTGCTGGGACCCGGCTAGTGCGAGGGGAGCCGGCTATGTTGCAGAGTGGCTGCAACCCACCTGCTGGTGCAAACCCACCCGACGGTGCCAAGCAGCACCAGCGCCGGCCCCGTGCTGCTCTGTGCCCATCCTCGCCCAAAAGGTGCCCAGGACACCCACAACGTGGCTATCACCCCTCGGCAGGGTGTGCCAGCGCTGACAGCCAGGCTTCTGCTCACTTGGCCGCCTTCAAGTGATGTGTCTCCCTCCATCCCTCCATCCTTCTACCCCTCCATCCCTCCCCAGTGCGGTCCCCATGGGGTGCCCGTGGCTGTCCTGCTCCTGAGCCAGGACCAGGACACCTCCCCAGGGAAATACAGGTGCCCGGGACATCCAGGGCAGGGACAGCCCTGGCAGCCCAGGCTGCTCGAGGAGTTGCCTCTACAGATTTAAACCCTCCTCAGGGCCAGAGACACCCACAGCTGCCCTGGGAGGGGAAGCTCGGTGAAGGGGCCATGGATGAGGTTACTCCAGGTCCTCTCGGTCTCCTTAGTTAGAGGGAAGAGCTCTGGGACACCCTGCCCAGTGGGAACACTGCCGGGGTGACAGTGCTGGGACCCCACTCACTAACCTTGGACCACTCAGCGCTGAGGACATGGACTTCTTGGCTGGTACCCAGCGAGCTGCTGCTGACACAGCCCCATGGCACCGTGCTGGTGGCATAAAAGAGGGTGATGGGTGGCTCCAGTGTCACCGGCTGCAGGTCACAGCCCTCGGCTCTCCCAGGGTCTGGGTGGAAAAAAGAGACCATCAGTCCCCGCTGCAGGGATGTGGGGCGACACAACACAGTGGGAGGATGACACGGGAGGAGGCTGCATTGCAACACCAGCCCCAGAACTGCCCCCGCGCCCCCAGCACGGCGTCCCCAAGGTCCCGCTGCCGGCACAGCACCCGCAGGACCATCTGCTACGTGTTTGCTCAGGGCTCGTCTGCCGCTGTCAGCCCCCGGCTGCAATCACGTTAATGACCCTTGGATCAGGGCTGGAAAAATCCGCTGTCCCGGCTTGGCACTGCTGCGTGCCAAAACTCGCACCCGGCTGCCCCGAATGCTCAGGCGGTGGCGGAAGCCCCCCCGCATCCCGCAGGAAAGCGGGAAGCTCAGGTATGGAAATGGCTGTAAAGCTCATCCTCCATGGGCGCCGAGGCGTGAGCCTTGCCCCATCCTGAACCCCCTGTGCAGTGCACGAGCGAACAGGGCTGGTGGGCAACCGCCAAGGGAAATCCTGAGTGCAAACAGCCGTTTGAAGGCCTGATCCTGTAAATCCCCATTTGCCTCGGTCATTTCCTCCGCCCCAGGCAGCCCTGCTGTGGCTGGGCTGCCCTCGAGCTGGCTCCTGTGCCGGGAGGTGTCCTGGGGATCTGGATGGAGCCCCATGGCCACAGCTGGCAGCTTCCGATGGGGAGTGGGTGCCTGGGACACTGGGTTTGCTCTGAAGGCAGACACTGAGCTCTGTCCCTTCATTCCTTCCCATCGCATCCTTTCTCATCCCTGGTGGCTCCAGCCACTGTGCTGGGAGGTGACTGGACCCCGTGCCAGGGCCACCCAGCTGCCCCTGCGGGGTCTGGGGCCGGAGGGCGTGATGCTCCAGGTCAGTGAGGCTTTGGGATGTGGCAGCTGTCAAAGGGCCACTCACACCATGTCATGCCCATCATGACATCCCTGGCCCGTGTCTCACCATCGCAGTGGCATGGCCACAGCGTCAGGGTCATGGTGCAGACCCCCCCAGTGACGCTGCCATGGGCCCACCTATTGTCCAGCACTTCCTCCCCCCGGCGCAGCCGCCACGTGGCCGGCAGCATCAGGAGGAAGATAAACAGCTGCTTATCTGGGCGCCACAGGCTGCGTCCCTCTTCCCCTCTGCTCCTGCCTGGACAGCACCGGGCACGGCTGCGTGGCCCCTGGCATTGCCAGGCAGAGGCTGGGCACCTCGTCACACCTCTGGCAGCATCCTGCGGGGTCAGGCAGGGCCAGGGAGCCGTGGCCGGGCTCACTCCCGGCGCGGGGCAGGGATGCCAGGGAGGGGATGTGGGGCAGCAGTGCCAGCTGGGCACCGCGGGTCGCTGGGGAAGGCAGCGGGCTCCAGTATTATGTCAGGATCAGATAAGGGGGCTCAGCTGGGCCGCCGGGGCGATCAGATAAGGGCGCTGTTATTTTTGTACTCCAGGAAAGGGAAAAAAAATAAAAAGGAAGAAAGAAAGAAAATTCACTTTATGTTTTTCCAGCCGCCCGCCCTCTCCCTTGCTCCGGCATGGCTGAAACCAAGGAGCAGGGACAGTTCCACTGCAGCTGCCCCGTGGGTCAGGGGCTGGAGGGGTGATCCCTGGGGGTTTGGGGAGCAGATCAAAGGCCCTGGGCAGAGAGCAACGCCCAGGGGTGCCAGGCTGGGGCATGCAGGGCCAGGGTGGCTCCAGGGCCAGGGTGGCTCCGGCAGCACAGGGTGCCCCAGGGGATGGGCAGTGCCACTCTGGTATCCCGACATCTGGCTGTACTGCCTCAGCACTTGTGTAACGAGCTGGGCAGTCTCAGCCTCGGTCAGGAATGGGGACAGACCCCACACTGCAGACTGGGGTGGGGGGATGTCACCTTCCAAGCCACTGCTGGCTGTTGGACCATGCGGAGATGGCATCAAGGCTCAGATAACAGGCTGGATGGGACCCAGGTTTTGGGGCTGATCCTGGCCATGCCATTCCTGCCCCTCTCTAAGTCAGCTGGGTGCTGAGCAGCCTCTCCCAGGGACAGACAGGAATGACCAGCACTGTGCTTGCCCTGTGAGGAGCAGCACCAGTCCCTGCTGGAGGGGGCACAAAGTCCCCCACCTCTGTGGCTGTGAGACCCCCCAACACTGAACCTGCCGTGGGCACCCCCAGCCCTACAGGTCCCTGCTGGGGAGAGGTGACAATCGAACAGGACATGGAGTGTGCGGCACAGCTAGGTAGGAGGGGGACCATATAGCAGAGCTGCATAGGTTTGGGATGGTATGGCAGAGATGAACAGGACACAGGACCATACAGGCACAGCCACATATGACAGGGACTGTATAGCTCAGTTACGTAGGACAGGGACTGCCAGACAGTTATATAGGACAGAGACTGTCTGGCATGGCTACATAGGCTAGGGATCATATAGCACAGTTAGGGCAAGGACTGCATCAAACAGCTACATAGCACAGGGACAGTATGCTATAGCTATGTACTATGGGGACTGTACAGCACGACTACGTAGGATAGGGGCCATACAGCACAGCTAAACAGGACAGGGACCTTATGACCCAGCAACTCAGGATGGGACATATGGCATAGCTACATAGAACTCAGCCAATATAGCACAGCCATGTTAGTACAGGGACTATATGGCACAGCCATATAGGATAGAGACCACCCAGGACAAATACAAAGGACACAGACTGTATGGCACAGCTGAATAGGACAGAAATGGCATTGCACAGCTGTGTGGGATGGGGACCAGATGGCAGAGCTATGTGATATAGTGCCTATACATCACAGATAGGGAGGACAGGGCCTCTTATGGCACAGCTACATAGGATGCAGACCATATGGTACAGCTATAGGATGGGGACTATATCAGGCAGCTACATAGGACACAGAGCTTACTGCACATATACGAAGGATGGGGACCGCATGGTGCAGCCATCGGACAGGGACTGTATGGCACAGCAACAGGGGACATGGACCTTATGACACAGCTGAAGGATGGCTCCACGCCGCACAGCCACACAGGACGCAGAACTTACTGTCCCTCTGTGCAGGATGGGGCCCATGCGGCACAGCCTCAGCCTCACGGGACACCGTGACAGACACCGGGTGCTGGCCGGGGGGGGGGGACAGCAGGCAGGGAGTGGGTGCTGAGCCTCCAGCAGGGACACACCAGCAGCACCCACCGGCGCTGGCCCTCACGGAGGCCAGGAGAGACACGCAGCACGGCCAGCCCCAGCCACCCCTCCAACTGCTGCCACTTTCCCAGCTCCCTCGCCCTCGATGGGGGGTCATGTTCCTGGGCTCCCTGGCTCTGTGCCCTCCACCCAGCCCGGGTGTCCCCGGGCATGTCACCACTCGAAATGCTCCCTGTGACTTCGCAGGGACCTCGGGGTGGTTTGGTGCTCCCCTGCCCCCCCGCTCCGATCCCATGGGCTTTCGGAGCTTCTCCCGCCCGAGCCCCCGGCCGGCCCCCCGGGGCCACCCCAAGGCACCGGTGCCGCTGCCTCTGTCGGGGCACGGCAAGGGCGGCCCGGCCACCAGCCACCCGGTGACGCAGCCGGGCTGTCGGGGGTCCCGGGAGCAGCGGGGCTGCGCTGGGGGCTTCGTCCCTCCCCACCGCCGCGGCTGCCTCCCCCAGAACCTTCTCTCCCGGGGGCGCTACCGCCGGGACCCCTTCGGCCACAGACCCACTGCCTCCCAGAACGCGGACACCCACACACACACCCCGGAGCCACCGGCGGGTCCCACCGCCGCTGCCACCCCAGGGGTCCCGTCCAGGAGTCCCATCCCGAGAAGAGGGCGCGTGTCCCCGGTGCCCCCCGGCCCCACTCACCCGGGCGGCCGAGCAGGGTCAGCAGCAGGGGCAGGAGCGGGGCGGCGCGGGGTCCCATGTCCGCTGCGGCCGCTCCCCGGGAGCCAGCGCCGAGTGCCGGGCGGCGGCGGCGGCAGGAAACCGAGCCCGCCGGGGGAGGGCCCGCGGGCGGCGGGGCTCCGCGCCGGGAGGAAATGCCGCTGGCGGCGCTGAGGCCGTGCCGGCGGCGGGGGGGCAGCTGCCCGCCACGGGGAGGGAGGGGGGAAAGAGGAGCCACCCCCCGCGGCAGGCACCGTGCCTCAGTTTCCCTGCAGCGCGGAGCGGGGCATCACCTCCGGAGAGGCGCATTGGAAGAGCCCCGAGCAGCGGAGGGGGGGCACTGGTATCCCAAGGACCCCTCCCTGGTGAGCAGAGGGGTGAGACACACAGGAATTCAAGTGGGGTGAGCCCCCCACCAAAATACACCCATGCATACTGCTGCAGCACAGCCTGACCTGCACAGCGAGGGAGGCGAGGCGGGCTGCTCCCGGCGGTGGGGACAGGGGCTGCCCCACAGCGCCCCGATATTCAGCCCGCTCCCCAGCAGGGTCACTGTGTCCCCGGCCAGTGATTGCCCGTGGCCCTGGCTGCCCACCAGGGGGCAGGGGGAGGGCCCCCAGCACTGCTGCCTGTACCCTTGGCCAGGGGCTGCCCGGACAGGTTTGGGGGTCCCCTGGGACAGGGCTGCCTGGGCAAGGGGTCCCAGCGAAGCACCACCGAGGTGGGAGCCAGGGAGTGGCCGGGGGCACCAAGGAGCCCCTTCTGCAGCCCTGTCCCACCCCTCCCACAAGTGCCAGCGGCTGCAGCCCCAGGTGAGCGCCCTCACGCAGCTAATGGTGCAGCTGGGAGCCCGGGGCGGGGGGGGGGGGCAAAGGGATGGTCTCCACTCCAAGCCATGGCGGCGGCAGGGGGACAGCACTATGTCCTGCCAGGGAAGCCTGCGAGGCTTGTCCCCACTAGCCAGGATGACCCCGGAGATGTCCGTGACCTCGGGTGAGCAGCAGACATCTCCCATGACAGAGCACTGCCATCTCCTGGGGACCGCGGGGACAGGTGCTCACCCGGGGATGGGGACAGGGATGGGGACCGGGACCAAGCACAGGCACCCTTGGCCCTCCCACACCCCTCTCCCCCCTGGTGACACTGCAGGGCGATGAGCAAGAAGCCCTCAACCCCTGGGATGCTGGTGGCTGGAGGGTGACAGACAGGAGGGTGGCCGTGGCTGGGGGGTGGCCGCACAGGGAGCCCCATGCACCCCACTGAGCCCCAGTACAGCATCTTCCCCCCATCCCACCACAGCTTACAGGGTAGCCTCAGGCTTTCCAGCCAGAGGAAAAGCATCTAAAACCCCATCAGCAAGCACCTAGGGGCCATGCTGGGGAGGAAGGCAGGGTGCCCAGGCCTGCTGGGCACTGCGGTGTCCCCCCTCCTCACCCCATGCCCTGCTCACCACCTGGGGAGACTGAGGCACGCTCACAGCTCACCCAAAGAGGGATGGAGACAAAAGGGTTGCCCCCCTCCCTGCTGCACAGCTTTAGGCTGTAGCATCCTAAAACCCCGGCACGAGGCAAACACCCACCAGCCCCAGCCCTGGCTCAGCTGTGCTGACAGCACCCTAGCCACATCCTTCCTGCCCGGCCCCCTGTCCCCCACACTCTGCCGCTGGCTCCTTCACCCCCTGGCATGGGGCTGACGGCTGTGGGTTTTCTTCTTGGGGATTTTAGTTTTCCCCTCTGCTTGCTTCCTTCCTCCGCTCTGGCCCCGCGACCTCGGCTGCCCCCAGTGCTGCCTGCCCCCAGTCCCTTGGCTCTGTGCCCAGCTCCCAGCAGTCTGGAAGCCAGTGGTGGGGGGCCCTGCCAGGGTTCTGCCAATGCTGCCTCCTGCCCTCCCCATGGCTGGGTAAACCCCAGTCCCAAGCCCCACCACAGCCCCTCTGCTGTGGCATCATGCCTGGGCAGACCTGCAGGTGCTGGGGGCCCCCAGATCCCCATCTCCCACACCAGCACCCTAACTGCCTGTCCAATGAGGCCCTGTAATTCACCCCTCATGAAGACCCCCATCCTGTCCCCACCCACGAGGACACCCAGCATGGTGGCTGGGCTCAGCTGGGTGTTCCCAGTGTGTCCTTTTGGCCCCTGGGGACAGGTCTGCACGCCAGGCTGAGAGGTGGCAGCAATGGCAGTGGGTGCCCAGGGCCAGCAGGGCAGGGAGAACCCCACTCCAGGGTGTTGTGCCACTCCAAAACACAGTGCAGCCACTGCATACACCGAAAAACCCTGACAGCCAAAAGAAATAAGATGCTGTGGCATGAAAGTGGTGGAGACCCCCACTGCAGCACGGCTGGGTCCCATCCTGACCACCCCCAGCCCCCAGCAGCAGGGCCAGGGAGAGGGGATGCACAAATGGGATATGGCTCAGATGCTGCCAGTATCTCTGGGGTCACACAGCCAGGGCACAAGGGGGCTCAGCAAGCGGGACGGGATGGGGGCAAGCAGGACTGGCTGCAGGCTCCCGGTATGGCATGGATTGGGAAGCAGGGGCAAGGGGCCGGGATGCTCCCTCCCTTCCTCCAAGCACAGCATCCCGCTGCCCCGGTGGGATAAACACCCACTTCCTGCCCTTAATCAGCTCCGGAGGGGCTGGGGGGGACAGGGGGGAGAAAAAAAATATCTCTGGAAAGAAAAACTCATTTCCTGCGACAGAAGAAAAAGATAAAGTCTGGGCTCATTAAAGTGAACTTTACTGGGGAGAGACGGGAAAGAGCCAAACACAATGTCCTTGAAATTTCCTCCGTGCGGCTCGGTCCACGAAAACAGGATAAAGCCGCTTCCGCTGTCTCTGCTGGAGGCGGGGAGTGGGGCTGGGGGTTCGGCTACAGGCTGTCGAGGTGGGAGCAGACCTGCTGGAAAACCTCCTCCACAGAGCCCTCGGCGTTGAGCTGGGTGCGGAGGGGTTATTGGGGGGCTCGCCCCAGAGGACGGCGCGACCGGAGCTCTTCCAGGGATGGATTTTGGCCATGGGCAGAGAGATCGGGACTGATTTAGACAAAGGGCTGCGGGGCCATCCTTGGAGGGGGTCAAGCCCACCCAAACAAGCCAGGATTGAGTTTTTTCTCCCTTCTCTCATCCATCCCCATCCATCCCTTCCCCTCCCCTGGGACCACATGTGCCTCGAGCCATGGGGCTGGAGGGGGCCGGCACCAGCCACGTCCCTGCTTACCTGGCGGACGATGCCTCTGCTCTTGTAGAAGGCAATGACAGGCTCGGTGGCCTTGTAGTAGGTATCCAAACGCTTCTTGATGGTCTCCTCGTTGTCATCCACCCGCCCACTGGTCTCGCCTCGCTTCAGCAGGCGTTTCACCATCGTCTCCTTCCCTGCATCCACATAGAGCAGCAGTGTGGGGGGGGCAATCTGTGGACAGAGGGGACATGGTCATCACCCTGCAGAACTGGCATGGGTCTGGCTTGGTTTGGGAAGATGGTGGTGGTGAGCATGGGGGTCACAGATGTCCCCATGCCATCCTTTGCCTCCCTCTGCATGGGTCTGGGGGCCACTGGGACAGTGGAACAGACGGGGGGCAAGGCAGAGGGACCTCATGACCAAGCCCTGGCACTCTGCCATCACCATTGTGCTGACACCATGGTCACCCTGTCAGCTTGAGGACACCCTGGAGAGAAGTCCATCCCACTGCACCCCGGGTGCAGGCTGTCCCCCAGGCAGGGTGACCCACTGGCTAGCATGGGGACAGTTTAGAACTTGTTGGGACGGATTCTCCACCGGGATGGGGAAGGCCAGGCTGCTGTGGGATGAAGCCCCTCTGTGTGGACAGTAGGTGGCATGGCACAGCACGGCATGGTACGGCACAGCACGGCACAGTACGGCACAGCACGGCATGGCACCAGCCCTCACCTTCTTCTCAAACTCCTCTCCCTGCTTCACCTCGCGGGGGTAGCCGTCGATGAGAAAGCCCTTGGACACGTCTGCTTTGGCCACCATGGCGTCCCGCAGCATGTCTAGCACTGTGTCCTGGGGAGGGGAGGGCAGAGCTGCCAGAGCTGACACTGGACAACAAGCCCCCACCCAGCACCCCCAAATCCCTGCTGCAAACTCCCCCCCAGGCAGCAGGTTCAGAGGTGCCCCTGGGCCACATGCCAGCTATTACCATGGTGTCCCCCCAGCCACCCCTGCCTGCACGCCCCGCCGTGCACTGGCCGGTGGCCTGCATGGACTCACCAGGGGCACCAGCTCGCCCTTCTCCATGATGGCCTGGAGCTTCTTGCCCCGCTCTGAGCCTGAGCTGACCTCTGCCCGCAGCAGGTCCCCCGTGGAGAGGTGGGTGTAGCCATACTTCTGCACGATCTTCTCACACTGGGTCCCCTTCCCTGAGCCGGGGCCACCTGCAAGTCCCACAAGGGCCCCATGCGCCCCAAGCCATGGGTGAGGAGCTGGAGGGGTATGTGGAAGTGGCAGCACAGACCCACAGGAGTCCTCAGAGCCCGGTGAGATGGGGGCTGGTGTCCCCAGGCCCAGCACCAGATGGATGGGGAGAGGTGGTCCTGGGGTGGGCTGGGGGATGCCAAGTGCTTGGGGGTGGCAAGGGCTGCTGGCAGCTGGCACATGGGCACCACCACCTTGATGGCACCCAGAGCACCACTACCCCATCATCTCCCAGGACATCACTTTCCCATTGGCACCAGGGCATCACCACCCACCCCATCAGCACCTGGACGTCACTGTCCCAGTAGCACCCAGGGCATCACGACCCTACTGGCATTCAGGACATCACTGCCTGATGGCAGTCAGGGCATCACTGTCCCTTTGACACCTGACCATCACCACCCCATCAGCACCCAGGACACCACCCCTGAGGTGTTTACTGTCACTTCACCCCAGGTCATGCTGTCATCCCATGCCTGGCCAGAGGTGCCCTCTCTGCCCCAGCACACCCCTCTGCAGCCTTGAGGAGCCAGGCTGGAGCCATGGCCACCACACAGTGCCTGGGGACAGCCGGGGTCCCACAGCCTCAGCCTCCAGCCCCAGCTCCCCAGCCCTGGGCACTGGCTGCTCCTTGCAGCTCCCACCCTGCAGGGGCAGGGATCCCTACCAGCGACAGGAACCGCACACAGACTCACCCACCACGAAGATGATTTTGTGGTGCTTGAACTTCTCTGGAGGAGAGAAAGGAAAAATATATAATTAGCAAAACCCAGAAAGCCCATCAAGGAACAAGGTATCTCTGGGGGGTGCCACATTGGGGGAGGCATCCCCAGGGACAGAGGGGACCAATCCCAGAGCCCTGGGGGGGGAAGGTGAAGGTGGGGAGGGAAGCAGCCGATGTGTTCTCCTTGTCTCATCACCTGGACAGGTCAGGACGGCCAGGCTGGACACGGCTGAGCACAAAGACCCCAGGGTCCCTCAGCCGCAGGGCTGGAATTCCACTGCCACATGGTGTCCTGAGACGGTCACTGTCCATGGCTTCACTGCGGGCAGGGACTGGCCGCATCCACCCCTGTGGCCAGCTCATCACCCCAGTGGGCTAATGGGGGCTCTGGCAGGCTTGGCTTGGCACAGCCACCTCGAGTGCCTGGCACAACCCTGGCAGTCCCTGAACCCCAGCATCAGCTCCGGGATGTGGTGGCCAATGCACAGGTGGCACTAGCCACCCTGTCCCCTTGCCAAGCACCCAGGCGCGCAGGGCTCCCACCACCTGCAGGATCTGGCCCAGCCATGGTGCGAGGCGGTGCCGGGGTGCAACGCCATGTGAGGAGGCAGAGCTAAAAATAAAGTTGAGCCACTCTGGGGCCACTTTCCCATCTCCTGGTGACAGCCGGCTGAAATTTCAACTCCTGGCACCCGGCGATCCCTGGGGCTGGGGACAGGGCCAAGTGGCTGGCAGGGACTGAGGGGGTGTGGGGCAGGGTGGGGGTTGGAGGATGTGGGGGACAGACGGGGCAGGGAGGTCAGAAGGGGAGGGATGGACGGGGGATGGAGGAGAGGGATGCAAAGCGGACCAAGGGGATGAATGCAAGGGGGACAGGGGGATGCAGAGGGACAGATGTAAGGGAAACCAAGGGGACGGGTGAAGGGGGATGAATGCAGAGTGGGACCAAGGGGCTGGATACGGAGGGGGCCGATGCAGGGGGAATGGATATAAAAGGAAGTGAGGGGGCCAATAGGATGGATGCAATGGGGATGAAGAGGATGGTTGCAAAGCTGATGGATCGGGGAGACGGATGCCAGGGGAACTCACCTGCTGACATGATGCCGTGGTCCAGGCACAGGAGCACTTCAGGCTGCCAGGGAAGAAGAGCAGGATGAGGTCAGCACAGCAGGGACACATGGGTCCCCGAGACCCATGTCTGGGGAGACAAGGGGACTCCCATCCCTGCCATGCCAGTGCCCAGCTCCATGGCCAAGCCAAGGGGGCGGGCACTAGCAGGGAGGGAAGACCCTGACCCCCAGCTTGGCCCTAAAATAGGGAGCTCAGGACCCCTGCTCCCGCTGCCATCACCTACCTGGCTCCCGGCAGCCACCTGCCGCATCCGGCTGCGGTGAGGGCTTCCCCATGCCAGGTGACGCATGGTGACGTTACCGGCTTCATCCCCTGCCCTGACCACATCCCCATGCCTGGGGTGCTGCCTGGCAGCCGGAAACCAGCTCAGGTTGACCGGTGTCACCAGGACACCGAGTGATGGAGGCAGCATCCCCACAGCTCCCCGCAGGCTGTTCTTTTGGGGGGTACTCTAAGGGGGAACTTGCAGCACCCCACTGCACCCCTATCCCCTCAGGGGGTGGTGGGGTGGTGTTGACCACCCCGCCTGCCCGCACCCAGTCCTACAGTGCCCGACCTGCTTGGCCGCACTGCGTCACCCCACACCGGCTGGACTGGGTGCTGGGACAGAGCATCCTGGGGCCACGCAGGCCACCACCGCGGTTGTGTTACAGCAGGGAAAGGGCAGAGGCCAAGAACGGCCGGGCTGAAACCGGCACCAGGTCACGTCCCACCTGCACTGCAGGGCCAGAGCCCTGCGGTGGGGGCTGGGAGGGAGCAGGACCCTCAGGGACCCCAGCTGTGGGGGGTGCTGAGCCACAGGGCCTCTGGCACCAACCTTGGTGGAGTTGGGGGGCTGGGGGCAGCCCTAGCCCTCAGTGGGGGCTCAGGGCCTGATGTGGTGCTGGGCCCACGGGTGCAGGGTGAGGGTGACATGGTTCCAAGGAGATGGGGCGGGGGCGCTGGCCAGGGGGGCCAGTGGCTCCGGGCTGTGGGCACTGTGGCCCAGGATGCCCCAACAACAGCCACCGCGGGATGCACCCCAGGGTGCTCCCATCGCACCCCACTGCCAGCTCCAACCCACCTCCTCTCCACCCACCCCATCGGCATCCAGCTCCCTGCTGGGACCCCAGGCCCAGGACTGGGCTGTTCCAGCACCCCTGCAACCCCCCAGCACCCACACAATGGCTCCAGCACCTATGCAATAGCTTCAGCACCCATGCAATGGCTCCACCACCCCTGAAGGACCCTCATCACCCCCTGAAAGCCCTCCAGCACCCATGCAATGGCTCAAACACCCCTGAAAGACCCCCAGCACCCCCTGCCAGTTCCCCAGTGCCCACACAATGGCTCCAGCACCTATGCAATAGCTTCAGCACCCATGCAATGGCTCCACCACCCCTGAAGGACCCTCCTCAC
>JAVJGJ010000062.1:12759683-12809844 GCA_035590215.1 Microhierax caerulescens | reverse complement strand
AGGGGCCCGGGGGCCGCTGGGCCAGGCCCGCAACGACCCCACTCACCATGGCGATCGACAGCCCCGACCTCCCTCCCCGCCAGCATCGCCCTTCCGGGAGCGGTCACCTATCAGCGCGCCTTGCGTCAGCCACGCCCTCCCCTCAGCAGCGGGCGGCCAATCAGTGGGAGCGGCTTGGGGCCCACGGCATTGTGGGCAGCGTGGGGCAGCTGGCGCGGGGCACGATGGGAGGCGCAGTCCTGGGAGCGGTCCCGCTGCCGCGGCGGCATCGCCCGCCTGGCGCCTGCGAGTGCCGAGGGCAGGGGCGGCCCTGGAGACCAAGCGGCTCCAATCCAGCTCCCGCACCAGAGATGCTCGTGTCCTGCGGCCCAGCCGTTCCCACGCACACGCTGCAGCAGCAGGAAGTGGGAAAGTCAGACCAAACAGCCGAGGGACACATGGCACCGGGGCTGTGGGACTCAAAGGTGCAGCTGATTGGAACGTGCAGCTGCGGCTTAGCGAGGGTGGGGAAGGCAAAGCCGCTGTTCTCCCGGGGGCCTTGGTCCCCTCTACCCTTTGCATGCATCACTAGCAAAGTACCCGGGCACTGAATGTGGCTCAAACACCCGTTAATGGGATCGTCAGCCTGTGGTGGAGGAAGAGGGGCTGTGCGCAAGCCGTGAGCCCTGGAGCCCTGCGGCACCGTCCCCAGGCCAGCCTGGCGAGGCAGCCCCACACAGGGGTGGCCCAGCACCTCTGCAGCGCGACAGATGGGGCTGTTAGAGCACAGCCTGGGCTTGGATGCAGCGTTCGGGAACACGAGACGTTCTTAGCGACTTGGACCGGCTCACCTGCCTCCCGGGTTGCAGGCTGTTGCTTCCCCTGGGCTTGTGCTGTGTTGCCAGCTCCCCTCTCCAGCCCTCTCAGCAGCAGCAAAGGGCTGGCAGGGATGTCCGCTCCCACCTGCCAAGGAAATCCTAGAAGACAAAGCCAAGTCCTATTCCATGCCCCTGCATGCCAGCAGGCCCCATCTCACCCTTCTGCTTCCTCAGCAGATACCTAAATACATTTAAAACAAGAAACAAAGCAAGAAGAATCAGTGTGAAGTACCAAAAACCTTTATTTTTGTTTTCCCCCAAACCATAACAACATTTGACATTATAGTGATTTTCCTCATATATTTGTTATTTCTCTACGTTAGGAACCAGATACAGAAAATACAAACACGATCTGTTGAATCAAAGACGGCACAGCATTCCGTTAGAAAAAGAAACCAAAAAACTAGAGGAGCAAGATAAAAATGGTGAAAAATAGTCATTCCCTCCAGCCCAAACTTTCCAGAATCATCATCAAAATAGAGCAGTGGAAGTAGCTTCTCTTTCTAAACGCACTTCTGCTTTAAGAAAAAAGTTAGATTTATCTTAGATTTCAAAGTAAAAAAATGTTAAACTATCTTTCAAGCAATTTTGGAAGTTTGCATAGACCCATTCCCTTTCCAAAAATATCAACGATCTCTCTATATCCAATATAAATCAAGTGCGTGCCTCATCTGAAGATCACCAAGCTCAATTAACTTCCAAGAAAATAAAACATAATCTCCCCTTCCCCTCCCACCCCCCACAAAAATACAGGCTCTACCGTTTTATTCCTTGTGTTTGAGGCGTTATGAGGCTTAGCCACACCCCTCGCTCAGAGCTTCATCCAAATTCCTTTCCATTTCCCAGGTTTCCACGTGGCGATGCAACGTGGAGCTGTGGAGGGCATCAAGCTTGGATGGCATGGGTGGGCTGACGGACGACGCAACTCTCAGAAGGGAAGCAGGGGGAAATTTTGCACTCATCACCCCCCACCCCCAAAGCAAGGAAGTGGCTTTTCAAGGACAAACACTTGCGACCAGGCAGTGTTTGCAGGAACTTGCCCCTGGGGACCAGCCTTGTCTACAGGGCTCAGTCACCAGAGCAAGAACTCATTCAGCTAGAGATTAGGTGGGGTGGCAGGGGATGGGGACAGAGGGGCAGGGGGTGAATTTGCAGCTCCCAGGTAAGGCAGCGAGGAGGGGAGCAGGGGGGCCCCTCGCCAGGAGGGGTGTTTAACCTAGGTGCTCTAGCGTACCTGGAGTGAGGTTTTCCCAGAGGTTCACAACAGCGTGTGCAGAGTCCAGCTGCACAGCCACCAGTTTAAAAAGAAACAGCAATGACAAAATAAATAAAAAGTCAACCCCTCCTATTAAGATGAGAATGAAATATGCATTCTTCAGGTCTTGGTCTGGTTTGGAACCCTCTAAAAACTGAAGCAAACATTTTAAAGGGCTTATTCATTTTCTGCAGGGGGCAAAGTGATGTGGCCATGGCAGGGGGGAAGATCACATGTCTGCTGCCCATCACACCATAGCACGAAGGCCTCCATTTATAGTGCCAACCACACAAAAGATGACAATGGAGGAGGAACATCCTTCTCCCCCTTTTTCCATCACAATTTCCAATTGAAACCCATCTCTTTCACCAAGTCAAACTAAGCCTATTCTTTTGGACATTCACTCAGTTTATACTGTTTTTTAAAAAAAGGTTAGTAAAAAAAAGTACACTGAATCTCCCAACTCTTTGCAATGGGCTTCCACCAACTAAAGGTCCAGAAACTGGGAAAGCAGAGTCCACACGTTTCACCTGGCCCCCAGACTGGAGCAGAGAGCCAGCTCTGCTCTCCAGGGTCAACCAGGCATGAGCAGCCCTGCTCACCAGCATCACAGACCCAGGGGATGCAAAGTCTTGCCAATAAGGTCCTTTTACTTGTTTAAGCCATCTCTGAATCCCCTGAGAAGGGAAATAATGTGGGGAAGAATGTCCCCCCGCTCAGGCCCCAGGAATAAAATATCAATGAAACAATAATGCAGTCAAAAAAAAACACCAGCCTGCTGGGTTTATAAGAAAAAAAAAAAAATCAATAAACTTCACGACAAAGAAAAAAAAAAAACCCAAAGGAAACTAGCCAGCGGTTTGGGTCTGGAAACTGATTCACTTCTTAAATGCTCAAAATCCGACAAGGAACAGACGGCAGCAATGCCACAAGGAAAAAAGTGCTCATGAGACGCAGCTTCCCAAGGGATGGCAGTGAGTCTGTGGGACAAGTGATCCCACTTCCATCACCACTGCCTCATATGCCCACCACTGGCCAGGGACTGCTGGGCATTGCTTGTGATGGACATGCAGCAGGAGCTCTGCATGGGATCCAGAAACAGGAACAGATTGCTCCGTCCTCCCTCTGGGTCTGCTCTGGGTGCTCCAGCCCTGGCTGTGCTGCACTAGGCTGAAAAACTAGGGCTGCTTTCTTATTCAAAACAAGAGGTAAAAGAGCTAGAAAGCTACATAAAGACCAGGATCTGTGGAGTCAATAGCGACGTGGAGACAAGGAAGAGATATCCTATGACACAGTTATCAGAAACACAAGCACTGATGTGCCAAGCCTCTGGAAGAGAAGCCAGAGATGTGCCCACATTGGCCACAGCTATGCGATGGAGCAGGTTATACCTCTGCCAGCCTGGGAGGATGAGACCAGCTTTCTAGAAAACTCAACTGCTGCTCCTCTTGCTTCGCTGGGAAGAGACTCCTCCCTCTGTCCCACTGTGGGTTTCATGCTGAGCTGCCAGCTCCTCAGAGCAGCTGACTCTTGCCAACAGGAGCCCAGAAGAAAACCCTGGGTTCCCAAGTGCTCTGACAGTGACTGCTATTGTTTTTCATGGGAATAAAAGCAGAGCAGCAGCAGTGACCTGGGTTCTGGCCTCCTTCCTGGCTTATGTTTGCTCCTTTCAAGTCCTGGTTGGACCTGATTTCCCGAGGGGCTTCACTGGCCCCTGGGGGGGCTGCAGATGCTCTGTGCTGGGGAGCAGCCTGACCCTCAGCTCTGCACAGCCAGGGCAGGAACATCTACCACTGCCTAAGCCTGCTTCTGCTCTCGCCCTGACCTGAACAGAGGGTCAGGCCAGGCCTGGCTTTCTGGCAGAGCCCCAGGGAGAGAGAAAAGCAAGCAGTTCTCCCCTTCCTGCAGACACGCAGCATCCCAGGAACTGGACAGGATGCTCACCAGCCTGCTAGTGAGTGCCAAACCTACCCAGACTGAATGAGGAAGAGATCACCACTGAAAAACACCAGCAAGTGTGAAAGAGCTTTTGTTCTAGACAGACTTAAAAGATCCAATACTTTTCCCCTACATTAAACCAAACCAAGGTGGTGTTGTCTGTACCCGCTTCATACTCTAATCCAAATTTCATTCCCTTTGAAGGGAATGGGTGAAAAAGATCCATATCCTATATGTGGTCGGCCCAAATACAGAAAGAAACCTCTGGAAGAGACAAACTGTCAAAACAGAGTAAGCAGCAGTACAGCTTTGCCACACTGCCTAGCATCCTCCTCATGCAGCCACCCTTAGCTAGTAGGGTGGAGAGAAAAAAAATAAATAAAAATCAAGGCCCTTTCGTTCCTTGTTTCTTGTTCTGCCAAATTCCCTTTTCCAGTAGCTCATCTGCATGCATTCTGGCCACAGAGACCACAATTAATTCCCCCCCCCCCCCCGCCCCCTTTAAAAAAAGGCTTTACAATAACTAAGAATTTGAACAATGACGCTATCAGTTACAAGTCTTTCTTGGCTGAATGGGACAAGTGTGTGCCTGTGTGCGTGCACGCACACGTGTGTCAGAGCAGGGCACACTCCCAGCCAGGCCTGGGAGCACGCCACTGCTCCAAGTGCATGGCTGCCGAGTGCTACCACAGTACACCAGTGAAAGAGGAAAGAGCACTACACAGAAATAGCTTATCAGCTGAGAGCTCTGTACAGGAAGGGCTGCAAGCACAGCCTGCTGACGGCCCACGGCTGGAGTCTGCCTAGATCCTTGCTTGCAGTTCAGCTGCCAGGAGAATCTGTAAGTCGGAGCTGAAAGGGACTGACATCTCTGCCACACACTGCAAGGAAAAGAGGCAGCTAAAGTGTCAAACAACTGCAGAAACCAAACCCAAAAAAGAGCAATTGAAAGATCAACCAGAAAACAGTTTGAAGCCTTGTCAGAAGAGTTCGCTTGCCATGAAGCAAGTAAAAACGGCTGCTGTGGCTAACGCAGCAAGTAACACCCATTCTACCTTTGAAGGCAGAGACAGTGGCTTCTCCCCAGCCCCAGAAGAAACCAGCTCAGGCATAGATCCCTGCTGACAGGGCAAGAAAGGCCAACCAACACCAATTCCCTTACTGGCCCAGGCCAAGAGAAGCAATTGTTAATCACCACCACAACAGAGAGACCACTGCAGTCAACTGCATCCTGCTCTGGCCCAGGGGAGGACTATCAGATAACCAGATTCTTTTCACAGTCCAAGAAGGGCAGTCCCCTTCCTGCACAAAAAAAAAAAAAAAGAAAAGAAAAGAAAAAAGAAATAAAAAAAGAGGCTTTGTATTCCAAGCTTTAACAGTGACTATTTGCTGAATCAGTCCAGCAAACAGGGGCTATGCTCCTGAAACAGCAAGTAGAAGCCTCCTCCAGGTAAAATCTGGAACCTCTAAAGTGCTCCTGCTAATGCTAATAGATGAACACTGCCCTTCCATGCCCAGCAGTGGAAAGGTGTAATGCAGTTAGTGGTATAACAAGCATTAGCATTTAACCATTTATCAACTCCCATCTGGATTGCGGTAGTTTTCTGAAATGCACTTTTGGGAAATATTTCCTATGAGAAAGGGATGTTTGGGGATTTGAGTGTAGGAAAGTGAAGCGAACACCGTAGCATACCTCGTTCAATAAAACCATTGCCTTGGAAGGTAATGTTCCCTTGCAGAGTCACTGGAATAAAGCATCCTGCAAGTGACCGTTTCACTAACAAGCAGCTCTCAGTTTGGTTAGAATATTTTCCCCATTCCCCCAGTGGTTTGAAGAGTTCACAGTGGTATAACCCGATGTTCTGGGGAGACAGAAGCTGAGAAGTCCCCTGCTGCAAGTGAATGGGTGGAGTGAGGGATGCAGATGAGCAACATCCTCTAGGACTAAGGATAAGCCCAACAGACACCTTGCATCTGATCAGAAACAGGGGGAAGGCAGGCACTGGAAGAAGTGGGAAGTGGAGAAGGGTAATGCCAACATAGGGAAAGTGCATGATCTGGAGTGGTCTTGGAATAGTTCTGCAGTGCAAATGTATGGGGAGGGGAATGGAGAAATCCCTTCTGGAATGCTGCATGAAGAGAGGTAAAGGTTGGCATCCATGTGGCAGCAGACTGGGTAGGGGGCCTGTTTCCAGCAGCTCTACCCTGTTCTTCACATTTAGTGGGTTTCAATCACCACTGGCTCGTAAACTCCAGATGAGACCCTGGAGAGGCAGAGGGGAAGATAATGAGAAAGCCAGGTTATTTTCCTCAGTCACTTAGAGCAAGCAAGTTCTCACTCAGAGCTCTCCACTCATGAACATCGCCCTCTAACCCCACACAAAATAGTGAAAATAACGAGTCAGTCTGGCGAGAAGTCAACACTCGTAATACAAAACAGACAGCTACGTGGCAAGCTAACACCAGAGCACTTGAAAGAGCTGCGTGTAACACATGATTCCTTCTAAAGGACAGAGGAAAGCAGGGAGTATCCTGCGCAAAGAGCCACTGTTCCTGGCTTTGCTGTGCTCCCAATTTTGTCACCAACTTGCCACATCTTTCCATTACCATTATTGCTTTTTTGTTTTTAACTTCCAAAGGTGCTATGAAGGCTCAAATGCCACTAGCCAAGACACTGTACTAAGAGCTATCGTGGCAAGAAAAAGTTTTATTGGTTCAGAAGTCTTTTGTGAGAGAACAAGCCCTGGACAATAACGGGGGAGGCAGGGAACAGGGCAACAGCCGGGCTGCTGCAGTTCTGCCGCAGGCCAGCGGGAGGCAAAGCTCCCCGCCTTTGGTCGGGCGCAGGAGCAAACGGGAAACAACCTCTACCATTTTGTCCTTTTACTCCTTACTTCTGATTCTTGGATTCAGAGGGATCACATTATCCTTCTGAGTTCCTGCTGAGAACTGCATTCATACGCCAATGCCACTGCAGCCTGTCACCAAAGGGATCCCAGGGTGTTAGTGCAGGAATAAAGACACCATGTAGCACAGTGATGTTTAGAAATCCCTCCTGCTGCAAAAGGTGAGTTTCTTGAGTACAAAGAGCTAACTAATCTCTGTGGGCCTCCTCTGTCTGCTAGACTATCAGGAAGCCTACCTGTTTCCCAGCTGAATACCACTCAATGTAGTTGTTCCATCTCTGCTCACAAACAACCTCAGGTTACTGTCTGCAGATAGAAAAGGAAGACAGACATCAAACCCCAGAACTACCAACACCAGGTGCTCCCCTCCCAGACACATTACACAACAGTCAGCCTGGGAACAAGTGTGTCTCTGTGAATGCACGTTCACACTTTCTGGTGTCCCTACAGTAACAGTGTCCTTGGGAATTCCTCCTATTGCTCTGAAGGGGACCCTCGTGTACAAATCAACCACAGCATTAAGCTTTGGAAGAATAAATGCAGAGAAATTCAGTGATACTCCACCAGTAGCTGCTTTTAAGGCAATTCTATTGATGCAATTTCTTGGTCAGCTTAAACACATCTGAACAGATGAGAAGTGGGGCCTCATGCTGCTTTTGCAGGCTCACTGGAGGACAACATCAGCCTGTTCTGCTGCTCAGAGAGGGCTATATTCAGTCTAGTTTTAACCCATGCTGAGTGAGGTATAGATACCCATATGGTAAGAATGTTGCTGTGTGCCATGATTTCAGGTGACTAATGGTAGAAGCAAGAGTAACAAGCTCGAATCAAGTTCAAAACTTATCAGAAAACCTCAACTAGATGAAAAAGACTGATGTATAAGCTAAACTGGAAAATGAAAACAAATACATTGATATTATTAGTTTTCTCTTAACAGATGCTGTGACTGCAATGGAGAAGCTCCCTTTTTAGGCTCTCAGACAGATCTGATTACCATCACACTATGACCCATCTTTCTTCCCATCTTTTTGCAGAGATATGCTGTTTCCTCTCCAGTTGTGCTCTCCTACTTTAATAAATACCCTTGAGCTGAGCTGACTCTAGATGAAAGCCACTTGAGCAGTACAGACAGCTGATGTAACTCATTTCCACTGCACTGAAGAGTACTTTTCCCTCTCTCATCCCATATGTTTGAGCTACTGTTCAGCCTCTGCTGTACTCTGTAGAATAGCAGCAAGCACTATGTCCTGAATGGATGTGCAGCTCTCAAATTCACATTGTTTGTTTATCTACCACAGAAACACCTAGCAAGCACTGAAAGCAATTTTCTGTCAAAAGGGGAAGGGAGTCCATGGCAGATCAAATCTGACTGTAGAAGCCTGGCAGCCTTGCTAAAGAAACAGCCAAGACATCCACTCTGAGACTCCTCCTCTCACCTTCAGTATTGCTGACATCTGTGAAGTCCTGGCTCTGCATTATTTTCTCTACTATATCATCAGCATCGATCCTGGTGTCATCCACTCGGGTTGGGTGACTCTCCACTGAATCCTTTTTCCTCCTGGGGAGAGAAAATAAAGGGAAAACTTACTCAGCTTTTCCAGACCCAGACTTTTATATTCTGCTTTTCATGTCCTGCTTCTCTTGGCAATAGCCTCCTCCTCAGCAGCTACAATCCAACCTACCGCTGAGGACAAAGGAATGGATTCTGTCTCGCCTTCCCAGAGAAGGGGCTTTGCTCTACAGTTCTTACCGGGAGGGTCTATCCAGTAGAAGGGCTGGTCTTGGGGGGCGGGGTGGTTTCTCTACTTTGTGGTCCCGCTCTCCCTCAGGACACTCCACAGTCATGCTCAGCCCTCCGGATGCACTGCTGCTGGTGGAGGTATTCCGGCGATGGGTCAAGTCGGACATACTAGAAGAACGGGAGTGCTCCGTGCTGTAACCTGCAAACACCGACCGATTACAAACAGATTTTCTCCCCTTCCTGGCAACACAGTTAACAGGCAGGACAGCTTCAGACTAGCATTTCTGCTCCCATATACAGAGGTTTAGACATACATCTACGAGCTCATCAGCAGAGACTAAACAGGAGACTGGTATTACAGAGGAGGGAGAGAGACATGGCTACATATCACTCTCACAAGAGCTCATTGCAGGAAAGTAAAAGGATGAGGCCAGTGCCAGCGGAGCTGTGTGGATCAGTGGTTACCAGAGATCTTGGACTGCTGGCTGGCGTAGCTGGAGTTCCGCGAGTGCCCCGAGTGGAAGACTTCTTCTGGGCTGGACAGGTTCTGATCTGGTTCTTCTGGGACACCTGCCAAAGAACAACAGGGCACTCACACTGTAACCAAGCCAGAACATTGCCTGCTGATCACCTTGGACTGGAGGCTGCTCATGGGACACTAGATTAAGGAAAGGACAAGTCCGTTGGCAGAGCCCTGCTGTACAGGCTAGCACAGAGGTTAGAAGCAGAGGGGGAGTAGGGAAGACAATAACGAGCTTCTCTGTCAAGTTTATCACTAATTCTAGCATCCAGCACCTGAATTTACAAGCATCTCTGGGGGCTTGAAGGATCTAGAAGGATAAGTAGTGTCTGAAGCTATCCATAGTTAAAAGTATTAAGACCAAGGAAGCATCAAATGGCCACTGGCAGTAAAGTACTACAACCTCCATTTGAGTTGAGTGCTTCTCCTGTTACTGCCTTTCCCCTTCTATTACTTGTGAGAGCACTCATGACACTTAAATCACATCTGAATTGATACATCTGCTCCTTTGCTATCACCCCTGCTTGTCCCTCTTGCAGGAGGCTTATTCAAAAGTGCACAAGTGTAATGCATTAGCCAGCTTTTTAAGAAGAGCACTTGCACAGTGTGCTAAGTCACTGAGGTGATGAGACTAGAGTGCTATTTTGGTGCAGTGTGTCTGCCTGCACATTTGGAATGTGCTGGGAAGGAAAAAGAAGCTATGGGAAAATGCAGTACCCTTGAAAACGGGCTCATACAGAAGCCAAAGTACTCTGCATCAGCAGCTGGAACAAGGCCATCAGACCTCAAACCAACTTCTAAAACCTTCAGAGGAACTTTTCTAGAAGATAAGTGAGCAACAGAATAGCTGAGTGGAGAACAATGTTAAGTGTCACTGAGCACAATGGAAAGCAGGGATGAGTGCAAAGCATGAATTATTAAATCCCCAGCAAAAAGAACAAATTGCTTTATCTCCACTACCAAAAATATGCATGTGGCAAGGATTCATCCTTCCTCTCGTCAGTTACACTTAATAGATGGTTTTGTTTTTCTCAAGTTTTCTTAATGAGCAGAGGGGTGAGGATGGGTGCCGGAAAACATGAAAAATTGAAAGAGTGTCTGTGCTTGCAACTGCTGGGAAAAACAAGAGTGTCCAGGCACAGCCAAGCATTGCATGGCTCCAGGACAGGCATTCATACCCGAGCTGAGAATGGCAGTTCTTGGCTTAGTCTGACGCAGAGAGCCAATCGTGGCTGAACTGCTGCTGCTGCTGCTTGAGGTTCCCTCGCCCTTACAGGTCAGCTGCAGGGTAGAGTCCTGTCCCGGTATGGTGATGGATTTGGCAGTGGAAGGAGGTCTGTAATCAGAAGTGAAGAAGATTACAAATTGCCAGGCAGGGACCAGGAATTACCCCACTGCTTTAGCAATTTCCACTCTGCTCTGTCAAGAGGATTCCCCTGCTTGCCCCTACCCTTCATCGCAGGGGGAAGCTGGCAGCCCCCTAAGACTAGCAGCACAGCATGATGCTGGATTTTGTTTTCCTATATGCAAGACTCAGGTGTTTCCTACCTTGTACCGCATTTGGTCTGCATTATAAGAAAAAGCAAGCTTCTGATGTAAATTAAGGCAAAAAGGGACCACTCAATCTTTTATACAGGACAACAGGCTCAGAGCCTCTGCACTATCCTCCAGAAGACCATCCGGAGCTGTTCTTTTCCCCCAACACATATCTGGTAGCCAGCTGGCTTCACAAACAGGAACCAGTTTGCTGTTGTTCAGCTTTCAATTCCAGCACACTTTCATTATACCTTTGACTCAGGTCAAAAAGAAAACTTTTAACCCGGCAACACTATCTCCCTATGAGAGTACTTCTACAATGATCAAATAACCTTTCCATTTTTTTAACTGACAATTAAACTCCTTTTCAGTGAGACTAAAGTGTTTTTTCAGCTGTCAAAATTATTTTTCTGGTTATTCTGCGTGCTCTCAACATCCCTTTGTAAATGCTGACTGCAGGGCAGAGCTGCAAGTGCCTGGAGCCCCCTCCCTTCCTCCAGAAGTGTTTTTGGGTGGAAGCCATGGCATGTGCAGCATGGCAAAGTGAGTATTCCTGTTGAAGCCTTATAACCTCCCTGTAGCCTGAAGTCTGAACTGGAACTAATGGATCATATTATGCTTTTTAAGTGAGGAGGGAGAAAGAAAAACTTTTATTTGTCTCATTTGGAGCTCTGAGGGAAGACACTACATGAGAGGACTCGTGCAGTGTTTTGGGAGAAAGAATAAAGCACTGAGAATGTTTTACATGGGCAGCCAAACAGCTATAAAGGTTTCAGGAAACCCACAGCATGCCTTTGCCAGGAAAAAACCCTCCTTAATCACGTTATCAGTGATTTATACGCACAGAGGTACTTTGGGGACTTTACTTCATAGGTTAATAAGGCCTTTACAGCCTTAATCAAGCAAACTGCTCCTGCAGCAGCTGTTGGAGCAGCCTGTGGGTCTGCCCGCTCAGGCTGCTCAGCCCCACTGGGACACACCTGGGAGCAGAAGGTTCATCTGAGAGCTGCAGAAAGTCAGTGCAGGGAAGTGATGTCCTAGCACAGTTTAATTCCCGCCTAATCTTCTAATAAGTGCCATTTATCAGAAGTTCCACTGCTCAAGGACTATTCTACATGTAAAACTTCCATTTTTAGACATTTGCAAATCATCAACACATAAGGAAAAAAATGGGAATGAGTGCACAAATCATCTAAGAAAATTCAGAGGTCTGACTTTCAGACTGACCCTAGTTATATTAAATGGATATTTATATCCAATTCTGTTATGATTTTCAGGTTCCCTAACAGTGGGACTTGCTACTATAGTGAAAGAGCAACAGTATTTTTTTCAGACATATTATTGCTAGACATTCTAGTACCCTAGATTTAAAACATCTGTTACCGTTACAAAGTTATGGTTTGAGATATCCAAAACTTCTTTATTACACTTCCTCCTCAAGCAGAACTTTTTCAGCATCTGATAACACTGCATTTAGGGTTTGACAGTCTCAGAAAACACTGTAGCACTACGAAAGGCCACTCACAAAAGAAACCTACCAAAAACTATGCAGCATTTTATAACAAGCGAGCAAGCTAATTTATACACTTCAAGCTAGCTCTTAAAAATAGACCTTTTAGCCAAGAGACAGCCTCAAGGCAAAGCTTTCTTCTCTCATGCTGTTGGGAGCTTCTATCAGTGCACGGCAGTGCTGCTGTGTACAGTCACACACCTTACAGCACCCTACCGCAGGCCGGCTTGGACTGCAGAGTCTTGCAATGCTATACTGCAGCATGAAGACAGATGTTGCCAGTATATTTGTTAGGATTCCCTAACAATTCTTTAAGCAATAGAACTGCTTCATAGCTTATCTGTACTTATTTCCTATCACAATGCATTAAAAAAAAAAAAAAAAAAGCAGTACACTACTGCAATTTCTCTGCTAAGCAATACAAAGTGTGAACCTAGGTCCCTGTAGAAAAAAAAAATTAAAATAAAATGTTTCAGCCTTGCAATATTTTTGTTGCTGTTTCAAATCAAGATCTTTATCTTGCGTGGTATGTGCTGAAGTGTGTCCATTTCCAAGACTGTTTCCTTCACTGACCTTTCCCTTTTTGGAGGTCAGTGAAACCAATGCCAGAGCTATGAGAAACTCTACCCTTCACATAAAGCATGAAGTTTGTCATCAACACCCATTCCTTTCCAAAACTTAACTGACACTAGCAGAAAATACTGTGCGCACCCAATAACCAAGCTGGGAAAATCAAAGCAGAGAACAAACCAATTAACAGCATTGGCTGGCTATGCTATTCTGGTTGGTTCAAAGATCCAGACCACCAGTTTCAAGCTTTCCCCTGTACTTCCCAATATCGAGGGCATCTTTTCCCCCTCCCCAACAATTTTAGTCTCCAGCAGAGAACTGCGAAAGAACCAGGTGTCCTGGTCTGCCCAGAACAGGGACAAGTGCGCAAAAACTCACGTTTTGAAGCAGGGATCCCCCGAGAGCAGGGACATTCCGATTGTGACCTGGAGAAGGGGGACCAAGGCACATCATTAGCCATGCTGCAGTGAGCTCCTCGCTTCACAACAGCCAGGAGGTCAAGGGCTAGGTGTAAAGATTAGCAAGACCTAGTTCCTTTCTAAAGGAAATCAGCTTCAGGGATTTAGCAAGGTATTTCCCTCCCTGCCCCAAATCACTCCCATCGGTACCTAACTCCCAGCTGCAGTGGCTCAGCAGAAGAACATCAGCCTGGCCACCTGACAACACATTTAGAACTTTCTTCTCCTCCTCCTGTTCATTGTTTCTTTGATGACAAAGAATGCTATCCAGGGTCATTGCTTGGCCAAATGGATGCCAAGATATCAAAGGGCAACTCTAATAATAGGAAGCTTCCCAAGTCAGACTAGCAGTGTAAAAGCAAAATCCTGTCTCTGTACATAACAGGACCTTCTCTCAGGCCTGGCACTGCACTTTGGCTGTGATCTTTCTGAATTCAATAGCAGGATTTCTACTGTGGCAGCGCTAGATGCTGTACCTTTAGGATGGAGTTGTCCTGTCGGGTGTTCTTAGTATCATACCCTTCCAGCAAGCAGCAACGGACAGTGGATCCAGAGCCTGCAAATTCTGCCAGATTTAGATCAGCAAAGCCCAACTGTAGCCAAGAAAACAATGGAGGGGAAGGGGAGAGAACAAAAATTACTCAGCAAAGGGATACATGGCGTCACACAGACCAAAGGAAGAGGGTGCATCTGTGAGCAAGGGCAAAAACAGGAGCCAGTACAGAGTCTCATGGTGTGAAGACCCCCTACTCTTAAGGACAGGCAGGGTCACATTCCTAATCCCAAGCCAGGTGGACACTCTGAGGCTGCCAGGAAGCCAGACCCACATGAAGGAAGGATGTGCAGTAGTGCTGCTGGCCAGGACAGCGTTAACCAGCCCATAGCCGTTGCATAACCAAGGGCATGGAAGGCACTAGGTCAACGATGTGGAAAAAACAGAATCGCACATACACAAACATAATAAGGCACTCTTTGTATCAGGCCATCCCAGAATGCAGTGGAGCATGTGAACCAGGAGATGAAAGGATATTGTTACAGAGGAAAAGGACACTGTCCTGAAAAACAAAACTGAGACTCAGCACAGCACCCTGGAAGTTCAGAGCCATGCAGCAGTGCATGTGCCTCACCCCCACTGATGCAGCTGCTGGGCTGGGGAACTCCTGGAGTAAAGCTTCCTCAACACTGTTAAGATTTAACCAGCAAGTAGTATGTTTGACAGGCAGAAGGGAAATGAAATATTTGAAGAGATTTAGTTGTGAGCTCCTTAAGCCTTCTGTAACAAAGGGGTAGCAAATAGGGAAGGTGACAGAACGTTGAAGATTACAGGCAAATTCAAAGCTGGTACCGATGCCTCTAAAGACAAACACAATGAAGAGTACTTTTGTTTTTCTGCTCTAATTCCTGGTGTATTAATACAATGTTTCAAAAAAAGTTACAGCTTCTTTTGTGCAGAGGTTTAGCACAGCAGTCAGTCATGTCTCATCTAATCTGATCAGGAAGAGATGTTGCACCCCATATTTGGCTAAGCTATCCAAGCGTGGAAAGTTTGTGTCACTTCAACATCGAGGTCAGGAGAGCTGGGAGTGAAGGTGGAGAAGCAGCAGCTCAGACCTAGCTGTTACTCTGTGCACTACAGTACACTTACTCCTGCCCTGGTGATGACAGCTAGATGATACAACTGAACAGGGAGCCCCAAACAGTAGCACCATCCTCAGGAAATGCGTTCCTCTGTCAACTGTGGAAGCTGATGGGGAGTCACAGCACAAACCACAGTCACTGCTGCTCCCACCATTCCAAATCAAAACTCTAAACCACAGTGCACAAGATACATGATTCAGGGGAAGACAGCAGCAAGATTAGTGTATCTGCTTCCTCCATTCCATTCTCAAAGGGGAACAAGAGCTGATGGAAAAGGAAAGCAAAAGTGTGGGATACAGCAGGAATCTTTCTTCAGCTAAAAAAGGAAGTAAAAACACCACCTAACTTTTCTCCCTCTTTCCTCCCTTCTCAAGAATTCTCTTAATGCAAGTGTTTCTCCAGCCCTTGCTGTAGATGTTACTCTGTCTCTTCTAGCCAAGGGCTATGCTGCTTGCTGAATATTCATCAATAAGGAAAAAAACCCCAGTAAATTTTTATCTCTCAGAGCTAAACAGGACAGGAGAAAGCCACAGAAGGAGCTACAATCCATCACTGTGACAAAACCGGAGAACAGAGGAGACATGGCATGACCACACCAGCAGAACAATGTGGCACAGGAGTGGCCCAAACCCAGATGCCTTCTTCACCACAGCACTAACTTCTCCGAGGAGATCAACAGAGGACAGAGTGTGGGAGAACCCTCCAGCAACCCATATGGCATGCTGAGGTCAGAAGCTCTTCTCAGGAAGCAGACTCCCAGTATATAGAGGAAGGATCCCTTAACAAAAGGATGTTTTCAGATATAACCTTTCAGAATAGTTTCCTCAGTTTTCCAGCCAGCTGATGGTGTTTCTTCCAGCTCAGAGAGTTTCCGCTTTATCAGTCCTTCCTGTTGGCTTCCATTCTATAACCCCTAACACTGAAGTGACATTAACGTCAAACCAAAAGGTGTGCAAGTCAATGGAAACTGTCTTAAGCACAAACAGCTCCATCATTCTCACTCCCTGGTGATGGGGGACCAGGTAAAGAGGGCACTCCCAAGCTGCATTTTCTTCTACATCTGCTGCCATGATTGGAGAAGTTTTCAGCTGAATGAATACAGTTTAAAAAGGTGAGGAATAATTGCATAGACATATTCCACAGACTTCTGCTAGAAAAATCAGGAATCTCAAATCAGTCAGTTCTGCCAGGACGACCTGCCTGGAACAAGCCTGGTCCACAGGGCAAGACTGCAAGGCTTAAATCAGCCTGTCTGGTGTGACATCCCTTGTTTTTGAGCTGCCAAAATCCTCAGGTCATCTGCTGCTGAATTCTAGAATGTGTCTGTCTTCTTTACAGGAAACAAAGTAAGGTATCAGCCCAAGAGATGACAGGTACTTGAGATTTGGTCTCCAGTTCTGGGTTGGAGCAACTAGGTCTCTTTCAAAATGCCACTAAATGCAACTGGAGACTGAGTAAGAAGGAAGTAGGTTAGAACATGGCCCGAATAAGAACCCAGGTTAACTCCACCATGCAGATGTGCCCTCAGGCTTATTTTAATTCTGCATTTCCAAATACTGTGGGAAGCTTGAGGACGGACATTGCAGGAAGAACAAGCTGATGTATTTATTTTGTGTCAGAGGCATGTCTCTTCTTCCAGCTATGCTGCTCTCCCTGGACAGGCAGCTCTGCAGAACAGAGGAATAACCTCCCCCCCGCAGTGTGAATTTAGTGAAAGAGAAACTGATGGCCCCAGAGACCATGTCCTAATTAGCAACAAAAAAGGAACAGCACAGGCAGCAACACTGCTCACTATCTCGCAGCACAGCAGTACATAGGAGTGAGTGCAGCTCACCCTTCACAGCAGTACGTAGGAGTGAGTGCAGCTCACCCTTCAAAGCCAGTTGCCTCCATGGTCTCAGGAAGGATATTGATTATAAGTTCTTACAAGGTTGTGCGTGACGTGAACATCTGTTTATTAGAAACTAGCAGCAGTGACTCATTTTCAAACAAACATGGTTTTGGGCTCTGTGCAAGCTCAGCTTCTAAGCCAACATTGTCTCTTGATCCAGCACACGGAGAAGGGGGTGGCACATTGTCTCTCTCACAGCACAGGCAAGAAAACAGGGGGGAACAAACCAAAACTAACATCCCTGCTGATCCCTTTGGGTTGTGCCTCAGTGCCTCCTGTGCTTTGGAAGGCAGTGATTTCTGTGGTAGGTTTCTGCCTGTACTCGTGAGGCAGCGAGGTGCCTACCCCAGCCACAGCTGGCTGCTGTGTTCTGGAGAACAGAACTGGAGTCTGTGTTTCTTTATTAGCACGACACTGCCAGAAGCCAGAGAGTTCACATCTGACTCAGAACTTCCCCAAAGTTTGAGGACATGCAGATCATCTTCCCAACCCCCTTCTCAAATCCACATCCAATGCAATCTGGATCCTGTCCCAGCCAGTCCATATTTTTCGGGAAATCACTTAAATCAGGCTTAAAGTAATAACTAATGACCATCTCTCCAGATTGCTTCACACAGCAGCCACTGGTTTCTAATGGTTGTAAAGCACTAACAGAAGACAAGACCATCATCACTCTGCCACATTTGCCCTTTCTGTGCTCTTACCTTTGAGTAGGTTTTTCCGCCTTTCAGCTCCTATAAAGGGAGACAAAACAAACAGGAAAAGCTGCTATTATACATGCTGGGGAAACGGGGAGAATCATTACTCAATCCTGGAATTTGCTCTCAGGATTTCACAAACGTCTGTCTCCCAAGGATTACCACCACCCTGGTTGCTCCCACCCTACATCAAACACCCTTGATGGAGGGAGAAGCTCCATTCAAGTCACATCCTGACCCAGTCAATCTTTCCTTCCCATCACTGTCCATGCAATTCTTCTTGCTGCCAAAAAGCAACCAGTAACCAACACCAGTACGGTGGTGGTACGGTATTACTACCTGCCAGAAGCAGAAGCTAGATGCTCACCTTACGGACAGATACTCGGCAAATGCAGGGGTCCAGGAGTCCTGTGGCTGGGTTGGCACTCATTTTACACACAAAGGTGAATTTCTTTTTCCAGCGGACACAGTTTTCCTGAACTTCCTCTCTATGAGAATGCAAAAAGAAAAAAAAAAAATTAAAAAAATACGGTCGTCAAATAAAGGTACAAAGCCAAATCAATCTTGACTATTAAGTATCTTTCTTAATGACTGGCAACCTGGACTGTAAATATCCTCTACAACACAGCTTGGTCCACAAATCTGAAACTGCACCACACAAAGGTGTTATGTTAGCATTAAGCTTTTCACTAGTCAATACAGGTAAAATCCACCTACGTTACAGGGAAGACTAATCATGTCATCAGCAGAATTTGCCTTTAAAATTCTCACAAGTCTCTGATATTTCCTGCTTAGCCGGTTTAGCTCATTCATTGTCCGGCCTGGACAGAGCCAACTTCCATAACTGAACTGGGCTGAAGGTTCTCAAGCTTATCTTCCTACCACAAGGTGCCTGTTTTGTACAGCCTGTATGCTTTGTGTCCTGGACGGCTTGTCCTTCCCAGGCAGTTATCCTGCCACTTATGCTGGGACTAAGCCAGTGAGGATGGCCAGCTCAAAAGAGTACAAAAGTGCATGTGGAATTGCTCCTGGTGCATGCAGACAGGACCACACCATGCAAATGCTGTGCTTCCAACCACGCAGGCGTTTCAGACCATGAAGCAGTCTCAGTCAGGGAGGAGGTGGCTTTGCTTGCACAGCTTCTGAGCGCCTACCCTGATCTCCAGGGTGAGCAGAGAAGCACATGGCTCCAGCGCAGCCTGAGCCTGCAGGAGGAAGAGAAGTGGCCTCCTTGAGCACAGGAATTGCTTTGGGTATAGCTTTGGCTTCTGCAGAGCCCTCAGGGGAAGCTGGATTTCACCCTTCAAAGGAGGCCGGTTGAAAGGCGTCTGGAAACGAGGTGTGTGGGTCCTTCCACGGGCTGTGGTTCCCTGCTGAGCCTGTGCAGGACCTGATCCGTTTAGGGCTCAGAGCTTGGCCCTCAGCCAATTAAATTCACAAAGTAATGAGGCCAGGGGGAGGAAAGGGAAGGCACTTTTGACAGCTATGAGCTAGCAAGTTTGCATCTTGCTCTTATCTCTTCTCTTAGCACAGGACAAAGGGGCAAGGGCACCTGATAAAATGTTTGCTTTACCAGGGAAAGGGAGGTTTCCCACCACCTGACCCAGGCACCATGCAGGCCAAAGAGATCGGTGGAAAAGGGGACAAAGATCAGTCTTGGTACTGCCTCAACTTCCCTCTTAGGAAGAGCCCTTCTGCAGCCTTGAGGTGAGCCCAAGGGACAGACAGAAGGGACTGGATCTTGACCCAAGGGGTCCCCACCAGTCCTCAGCTATTGTGTGGGACCCAAATGAGCTGGCCAAGGCAACCAGAGAACAAAAGAGGAGTAGCTGATGAATAACTGAAACCTATAATCCCCTGTAATGCAGATAAGGGCTGATCATCCCTGTTTAAAACATGGGAAAGCAGAAGGCAGCAATTCCTTCAAGGCAGTGAACTTAAACTCCTTCCAGACAGAACGAAGGCTAGCTATTGAAATCATTGAAAAGTGAGACATCGAAGTGCTGAAAATACCTTTGAATCTGGGATTAATTCAAGACGGGATCTGGTTCTCATTGCTCCACATTGCTCACCCCAGCTCCTTCAGACAGGAGAAGAAACACTCCCAGGGGGATTAAAAAGGCTTTGCCTATAATAAAATATTCACTGAGCCAGCCAAATTAGGCAAAGTTACATTTCAGATGTGAGGTGCCTTAAACCTGACTTAATAGTAGGTATCTCAAATGACCTAAAGGAAGGAAAACTCAGGTACAGACAAAATTCAACGGAATAGGAAAACACTTGCGAACACATGTGCTTCAGAAACACAAGGAAAGTGCATGGGATGCAGAAAACACTAGATATTTTAGCAGCACTAGTTGTTTTTAAAAAGGAACTGCTGTTTTCTAGAGAGCAAGGCTAATGCTAATTCTGCTAACACCACCAGAACTTCAAGATGAATCCTGGAAGGCAGCTAAAAGTGAATGATTTTCAAATCAGACAGGTACAAACAGCACACTGCTGCAAACCTTCTTCACAAACTCTGCTCAGAGCTCTAATTCCTAATTCTTAATACTCTAAAAGTCACAAGTGAATATTTAAGTGACTAAGCTCCAGCTCCTGAACGCCCATTGCATGTGCCTGGCTCCCCACAGCTGCTTCGTCAGTAGGATTGACAAAAACTGCCCTTGCATGCGAGTTTCCTTACTCATGAGTTCTCACTTTATCACAATGCGGCTATGATTAAGCATCTGCTGGATGCTGCTAAGTCCAATGAAGGCTAATTACTTCAAAACATAGCAAAAAGTACTGGATTGGTAATAAAGAGCTCCTTCATAGCTAATTTGCTGTTAGCATAAGCTCTGCTAACAGACATTCTGCTTCTTATTAAGGATGTAAGTTGGCTTTCCAAAACTGCTGTAGATACCATACGGTGCAAGGGATTAGGAAAAGGATTTGGGGGGAGTTATGTTACACAGAGCACCACAAACATGAACCCAAGCTGCAGGTGCATACGTAGCTTGGGGCTTTTTATGTCTTTGGGATACTCTGCACAGGGTGGAAAGGAGTTTATAAGATAAAATGCAGAGCTGCTTACCAGTCACAAGTTTCACAATCATTCAACAATGACTTTCAACTTTCTTTTTTAAAGAGTGGCTTTTAATGGTGGGGGCTGGGGCTGTATCGTTAGACTAGCGACAGCACTATTGTTTCAAACTAAACTTTGAAAAATTAGTTCCACATTTCCAAAAGATGGTATGTGGGGAAGTGATGGGCTTTGTCTATCCACCTCCCATCAAGCTATCGTTAGGCTGGTAATTAGAGAACACTAAAATAGGGAAAAACAGTGGACTCGGATGAGGAGCAGTCTTATATTTAGCCCTAGAATATCCTCTGATGTACAATTAGGAACCATCACACAGAAACCAAGAACACACAAGAAGCGTGGCGAGAGCTGCATTGAGAGGGGCGTTTCCTTCCATCCTAATCACAAGGCACCTAAAAGCAAAGCAGAAACTAACAGCTTAAAACCAGAAGTGTCTAATTTTAAGTTTTACTCTGTATTTGGAGAGCCAGAAATAGATCAGACCAATGCCTGGTACTAGGTGCCAATTCAATGGGTCTTCAGAAGCTTTATTTTAAAAAAGCTGTCTGTACCGTTTTTTGCAAAAAGACTCCCAGAAGGTTGAATACCTGCCAAGCTAAGCTTTGCCCTCTTCTGACTCAAGACTTATTCAGAGCTGTGTAATTACTCTTCCAGACCTAAATATAGTTCCTCAGAATAAACCAATGCAACCCTGTGACAGCTTTTGTGAAGACTGGAGATCCAGAAAGAGCTTCTCAGGGTCTTCCAACCCTGGAGCTGCTCATCTACCTCCAGCTCCTTGATCAGCCAGAAGGTACAGTTTACTGTATCCCCCAGCCACCATCCTACCCCCCTCAAGACAAGATTTACCAGAAGAGCAATTAGAAGATGTTTCACCATAGCATAGTATGAATCCAAGTAATGAGAATGATGCGCAGCAATGACCCACCCATTTACCTACTTTTATAGAAGTAGCAGTGTGTTTGGTGAAGCCACCAAGGCCTCTTTAGGTTCAGAGCTCACACAAGCCTTACTGCAGCTCTGGGGATGCGCAGAGGAACACACGATGAACAGATTTTAGAGAAGAGATGTTTACCAACTGTGATTTTAGTGCCATGAGCAGAGTAGCACTGTTACAGGAAGCCACAAAGCTCACTATGAATGCAAGTTAGCTAAAGCAAACACTTCTAGAAAAAGGCCGCGTATATGACCCATGCTATCTTGGGCTACTGTGGGCCTCTCTCCCACATGAAAACCTAGCTAATGAAACACCAGAACAGAGTTTAAACTTTCTATTTACAGACTCAAAGCTGAGTTGTGCCCAACTGGGTATCATGCTTCAAACACACAACCCGCTGAAACAGTTTGGCCTTGCTGAAACATTTAGAAAAGCAGATGTTTTGCTCCTTACTTTATGGCAGTAGTCACACGTGAGACAGTTAAAAGTACAAAATATCATGAAAGGCCACAGGCTTACGGGATGACAACAACAAAAAATAGCGCTTTAATGCCAAACATCACAGCAGAGCAATGTGTCTCACTGATATTTTATGTACGGGAGCAGATGTGGGAAAACCTCAGGCTAAATGAGACAGTATATAGATAAGCACTCACAAAGAGCTTCTTATTCAGATTTCCTCCTCCTCATCTATACAAAGGGGAAGGGCAAGCCTTCTTATTTCTGATACTCAATCCACATGCTTACTGCCCCCCCCCCCGCCCTCCGTAGCTGTGGATCTGTCAGACCCTTCAAGCAGAACTAATCCTCCTGCCCACCCAATTGCAGCAGACACTACTCTGCATCTTCTGTGCTGGTACACTTCAGCACTAAGCAGTATCTCCATCTGATAAGGCACAAAAAAGATAACACTATTTTAAACAGGCCAGCAAGCTAACTCCCAGCTCAGATTCATTTAAGTGTGACGGATTGAAAAGCAGCCCTTGATGGGGCCCTGACACATGCCAGCAGTGGGTCTTTTGGGGAGGAAGGTAACACAACCACAGCAATGTGGGTATAATCCCCTCAGTTATGGAGGGGAATCAAGTTATCTCAACAGACTGTACCCAAAGGGTGTCTTCTAACAGCATTCCTTCATACAGCTCTGCTTTCAGCTGCAGAGAACCCACCATTAAGACAGCCTCATCTATTCCCCAGCACTTCTGAAGGCTGAATTAGAGCAGGATCACTGACACTTTCTTAGCTTGCAAAGTCTGGAACAATCTTGCATATGCTCCAGAGAAGACTATTTTAACCAAGTTATCCTACTGCAAAGCTGTAGGAAAAACCTTTGGTAAGGGCAAGGAAGAGTCCCTGAAAAGAGAGTCAGCTTTAAACGAGGCTTAAGATACCCAGGTCAGTAATCAGCATTCACAGCACACCAGAATTTATACCATCCTACTAACAGAGCGGGTCCTGCTACAAGCAGAGGGCCTAATCACTGCCTGTAAAGCGTAGAAAATACAAAGGTGGATGAACATATATATATAATAGAAAGTGAGCCTTCATTTAACCATTAGCTGGTTTAGATATATGATCCAGAACCTGCAGGCATTCTCAAATAATGAACTGAGGACAGGGCACTTCCCTGCAGCACATATATTAACAAAAACTGCAGCTCTGAGGCTTTGCCATTCAGATGCCTGGCAAGGAAAAGGAGAGAAATAAACAGTGAACAAGATGCACCACTGGCAGACGGCACACCAAACAGCAGCGTGGGAATGTATCACATCAGTAAAAGCTTAGGGCTGCCATCTTTTGGCATCTTGTCAAGCTCATGCAGGCCAAACAGGTAGAAAGCAGAAGCAGACATGATGCAGCAACAGCTGCCGGGAATCTCAGTGCAAATGCATCCCAAGAATGAGAGGTGACACACCGTATTCCTCAGGGGACACCATACAGGATCCTAAAAACCAGCTGGATACACATGGAAATCCAAGGCAGTTTAACCTGGAGGTGTACAAGTGCTTCATGGCAGGTTACTTGCATGGAGGGGTTTTGCCTTCCCTAAGCAGAACAGAAATGGCTGCAAGTAGCTTTCAACAATAAAGTTACTCTGTTTTGACTGGGCTTACATCACTGACCAGAACAACTGCCAACCCAAAGAGCTGGACGTCTCCTCCACTGAAAACAACCCTGTATTCTCCAGCTGACAAGTGCTGGTTGTTGTGCAGTATACATTAGCAGTTATGATGGAAAAATGGCTCAGAGACAGATGATGCAGACTGTGTTACTAAGAGAACTAAGCAAGCCTTTGTCATCTGAAACAAGTCTTATTTGGATATTTCACTGCAAGTGTTTTAAACAAGGATTCAGCAGTAAGGTCATCACATCTACCACCTACTCACAAAATTAACCTCTAAATTCCCAGCAAACCCATTCCAGTGGCCCATGGTGGAGAAGGATGCCTACCCACAGCTCCCTCTTGGCATCAGCTTCCACCTATTAACGTCGTTCTTCGTTCACACCAGAAAGGAGATACGTAGGAGCTCTCGAAAGCCAAATTTGAACACCAATGCTTTCAGAATGAAGCATTCATTCACATGACTCAGAATTTTTAGGGGGAACAAGGCAGGCTCCAACACTTCTGGAGGGCTTCACCATGCTTGCTTAGTTCTGCCGCGCACCCAGAGATGGAACATACATCCACTCCTGCTGTTTGCTGGCAGCTGTGGAGGTGCGGGAAGAGTGAACAGGGAAGGAAGAGCAGGGGAAAGTCAGCTCAGGAAACTAGACTCCACTTACGCAGTTAACAGCACGGCCTGCATAATCCCCATTTGACTGGAGAACAGACAAATACAGGAAAAAATGTATTAACAGCAACTACACAGGAAAGAAAAAAGCTAATGGAAGAAACTTCAGCCACAGCTGAGAAACCAGGACAAGAACAGTCAAGACCATTTCATTGGCGGACAGGGGGCAATGATGACAGAACCAAGTATGTGAAAGGCAGGCGAGGAAAGAACTGGAGCAAAAACAATGGGGCGAGCACAAAATAAAAACAGGATACAAGGAACGACTTAGAAACCCTCCATAGGAATAAGCTGCTATCTAGCAGGCAAGTGATTGACTTTTTATGGCTTTAACTTTATTTCCAGGAGAAGCCTATTTTCACAGAAGCACAGCTTTTGAACTGCATATTGCAGTTCCCTCCAAGGCAGCGATGAATTTTGATAACTGTCCACCAATATAAGCCAGGGAGTGATAACACCTACTGGAGAATGGGGGTGGCAGTCAGTCAATCACCAGTGCAAAACCCTCCAGCATCAGCATTCCTAGTTGTGTATTAGCAGCTTCTTTGAAAGACAGTAATTCAGTTATGTCTGGACTCCAGTCACATGCATCCAGACATGTGTCTTTTATAAGTGACAGACATGAAATCCTGCACCTCATGCAGAATGTCCCATAGGCAAAAGCTTTCCAGCACAGTCGATCTCATGTCCTCCAGATCACTGCACTGGGTAGCCACACCCTCCAGTACCTCCAGGGCTTCTAAAACCTAGCATTGCGGGTTATTTTAGAAAAAAATATTTCCAACCATGCCTTCTATCTAAATCTGAAAACCTTTAAGCTCCTCCTAACGTTAACTATGTTAAAAATACTATGAGAAACAATGTAAGTTATTAAAAAATAGCATGCAGCTGGTGACTGAGTGCTACAGCAGACGTTGCATAATGCAATAAAAATTGTGCCAAATGGAGAAAGAAAGTCACAGAATAATGACCTTTTAAAACTTAAGCTATAGAACAAGTCAGATGAGTTTTGGAAGGGTAAGCAAGGGTGGAGCAAGGAGAAGGCAAGGGGAAATAATTCTAACAGACTCAGCTGCGGAGCAGCAAGGAACGAGTACATGGCACTTCACAGACAGGACATGTCCAGCAGAGCCAGTCTGTTTTGAAGTATTTAGAATTTACATTCTGTCATCTTGAAGCAGAGAAGAAAAGCTGGACATCAGGAAAACAAGGACAAGATGGGACTGTAACGCTAAATGCTGTGCAATACGTCTACTGTTACACACTGTGCTGAAGACAGACCAACCCAAAGCAGCACATATCCAAGGACTTCTTGCCACATCTACAGAGCACAAACTCTTTTTGGTTAGAGGCCAGGGACATGTGCCAGGAGCAAAACCAAGCAAAGAACCACCAAACTCTTAAGTGTAAAGGAATAACAGAATAGATGACTCAGTTACTTAAACAGAAGTCTGTAATAACATGCGTATTGAACACTGAAAGACGCATTTGCATTTTGAGCTCTGATCACGCACTGAGTCACCACACCAACTCCTACTTCTATTGTTCTGATAGACTACGTTGGAGCTGGATTAGCCAAGAACGAACCATGTGCCAGGCTGCCAAGCCCACCAGAAGTGCTTTCCTCTCATAAGCAAATCCACGTGGACTTCAGTTACAGAAGAAACAAGAGAGGTCTGTAGTGCAGGTTTCACTTGAGTCTGCCTGGGTCCGCCACCAGCTACTACACTCAGATTGCTGGACACTGGTGCTGCATTCTCCAGCTTGTTTCGGAAGTGTTCTTCCTCTTCCTCCCGTGGTTGCTCTATGCTGCAGAGTACCAGGCTATGTTGCAGTTCACCCCCAGCACACTGTGAAGAACTTTTCTAACTCTGGGCATAAATACCTTTCAGATCTGATTTTCTACAACTATGACTGCTGAACAATCGTATGTGCTCTATGCATAAAACGGGCATGAGGACAACTTAACTAAGAAGGGCTCCTGAATCCTCCAGCCAGATCAGCTGGAGATACAGGGGATGAGCAAACCTGAGCTGAAAGATCTCCACGTTACTGGGGGATGAAGGGCACAGAAGCAGGGGATGTTCAGGATCATTATTAAGTCAATTGCACAGTAAAACCCACAAAAGCTAAAAGGGGGCCAGGGGAGGAAATCCTGACTCTCCCAGGGCCCATTTGCCCTTTAGAGAAATCACAATTCTGATTTCCCCTGTGGTTGTAACAGACAGAGGAACTAAGGCTTTAGAAGGTCCCAAATGCTTCAGAAAAACTCCAAGGTTTATTCTGTACAGATGCTTACAAGGTTAAGGTAAATTAACCCACCATACTTCAGTCAATCCATGTTTCTGTATCACACTGTAGCTTAGAAAACCTTTTAACTTCTGGCAGACTGTAGATGTAAAAATGAAGATTCAACAATTATCCATTGCTGATATATTTATAAACTTTCTTTATCCCATAAGCATCAGCTGTCATTCTGAGAGATTCCAGATTTGCCTTTTGCTGACTAAGTTTAAATGCCTAGTGAAGACAGACAGCAACGTGAACTCTACCAGGGAGAACCCTGATAACGTCCCTACAACACAGGGTACAAGACATGGCTACAACTCCATGATGCAAGAAAGCCGTAAACAAGATGCTCTTATAAAGAAAAAATGAAAGCTACCCTTCAAAATTAAAAAATCTACACAGGGCACCCCCTGCCTCCCCAAGATGAGAAAAACCAAGACATAGGTCAACTCAGTACTCCATCGCTTTGCTGGGATAGTACATCTGGAAAACAAAAACCCTTAAGGGAATCCACACAAGACTAGGAACAACATCCCTAACGCAAGCAATATACACAGAGACAAATCTTTTTGCCTCTAAGGCAGATTTATGACATGTGAAGGCATACTGATGCCAGAATAGTTAAGTGACATTTTTTTGCCAATACCAACCCCGTTTCAAGCAGGAGAGTTTGCTAATATAGGTGTACCAGAGAAGTCTTTATCGTGTAAACTAACTTGGCATATGAAGCCAAGTTCATTTCTGGAATAATTTCATTAATACTGTGTGATGTAATATCATTGCAATTTGGCTTGAGCACACTGAAGAGCCCTTCAGTAAATAAGCTGCCTGAAGTTAAATCCTGGTGCTAAAAGTAGGTTTAGTTACCCAAAAGGTAACACCCTACTGTGCTCAGACATGTTCCCCTATGAGTCACTTCTGTATGGTATACATTTAGTCAAAACCAATACAATAGTCCAGGAGAAAGCCCTTTATATATGAACAGCAGCTTTTTAATTCCACAAGAAATACAAGTGCTTTATGATGGTTCCTTTATTAACGCACCATTCAGCCGTACAAACCAGGTCACTGGTTTTAAGGACAAGGTACAAACATTCTCCCTGAATCTCTGTCCCCTCCATTAATATCTATTGCTGTTAGGGTTTATCAGGAAAAAGGCTACTCAGCAGAAGAGGTTTGCAAATTAGAAGAGGCTGCCGAGTAAAGCCTGCTTCCCCCTGACTCATCACCATACTGGTGGTGACAGGCTAGGATTTCTAGACCCTGCCGGTCCCAACTCTCCATTCCCTTCTGCCCCAACTCTGGAGCATATCGGAGCCAGTGTTATGCCAGAGCCAGCAAGAAGGGAGAGACAGAGCAGTTAGAGCTGCTTTTGCTCCTCTGGAGCAAGCTCCAGACAAACAGAATTCTCTAAGAAAGACCAGTATCTCATAATGCAGCTTGTCCCAATCAGAGAAAGGTAATTTCATAAATTACATCTTGATTAAAAGCAGAATACAGGAGAGCTCTTCATTTTGCAATAGCAGTTGGTGCTGGTTAAGCCCCTGGGAGATGTTAGCATAGGCTTCCACTGCTCCGCTGCCAGGAGCAGGCTTCTGAGGAACTGAGAGTTTTTACCTTCTCTGTGGCTGTCACCACGAGCTGTACTCAGACACATTCCCCTGAGTCACCCCTACTGAGAGCAAATGGCATTGGAGATGCATATGCCTCACTTCTAGGGGGAAGACAACATGCAGATTAGTTCTGAAGAACAGGGGTACTTGCACAGAAAGCAGGAAAAGCCATTGCTATAAACCTACAATAGAAACAGACCTTAATGAGAACTGGGGCCAGAATGCGATCAGCTACTCCCTGTACAGCAGAAAAAGAATATTCAACAAAGAAGAAAGGCAGCAAATGTAAGAAGCAGTTTTAGAAAATATGCTTCTCCATAACATGGCTTTCCTTGTGCAAGGAGCACTGCAGGCTACTGAAGGCATGAAGATGAGCTGTGCTGCACTTGAAAGGAATTCAACATTTATGCAGATGCAATTGCCTTGTGTTACCCAAGTATGAGATAAAGCCTAACAGGCCACTGATAGAAGCCAGGAAACAGCTTTTCTGCAGAGGGCTTACTGCATAATCTGTGACAGAGGCAAGCATACTACCTCTGAACAGCCTTTATTGCTTAGACTGGAAACAGGACACTGCACTAGCTGGGGCTGACCTGGTACAGCAAGTTTACGTCAAAGTGTGAATGCTATTGTTCCGTTCCAGGCAATGGAGCGTTAAGAGATCTGGAAAGATTGCTGAATTACAGATATCCTAGATTCCTCCCTCATATTCTGTGACATGCAGGCACGGTCTAGGTGGTGATGGGAAGAATAGGGACTAGCAAGAGAAAAAGAAAAAGCACAGTGAAAACACAACCAAGCTGGCAACCCTCTTCCCAGCCTATACACATCCGAACAAAAATCCGCTGAAAACCACACCCAACCTCACCTTTGTTGTTTCAAGGGTGGATAAAGCCTGAAAGTCTGATAAAAGGCTGGGGAAAAAAGTAATTTTCTAAGCCTGAGTTTTTCCAGACAAGCTTTTCCTTCCCCCTCTCCTGGCCATTTGCATTTTTATTTTGATGAGCAAATATTACCACTTAAGAACTGGAAACAAAAGTGACCAGATAGAGAACAAGACAACTGGAAACCTTCGGCAGGGTTCGCTCTGGTCTCCCCATTTTGTACTCCTCACACTCACAACTTGCATTTCAGGAGGAATGGAAACTCTGGCAGCAGGCAGGAGCACAGCTAGGCATGTGCTGACTGGTCTTTCATATGGCAGCTGGCTGAGGGAGTCTGTTGATCATTAACCCAATATCCATTACTGAAACATCTTGCCACAGTCATTTCATACAAAGTTTTATTCTGGACGCAAAATGGAGGTACATGATTACCCCACAATGAAACCCTGAGGCCACATCCCTTTCATGGGATTTCCTGTTATGGGTTCCTTGATTTGGTTTTCCATTGCAAACCCAGACTAGAGCATAATGCTTGGTAATTTCTGAAAGGCACTGAATGAGACCTTAAATTTCATTTTCTACATTTGGTACACTGAATGGCAAGAGAAGGGATTTGCCTCACTGAGGCAAACATGCAGCTCTAGGAAGCGGCAATCCTAGAAGAAATTTTTCTAGCTTTAGTTGTTCATTTCAGAGAGCACATTTCAGGCTAGTTACCAACCACATGCAGGGGTGATGGTCTCTGTAGGTCTGTAAAGCTCCTTTGCTAATTAGCGCTGCAGCTTTCTAGCCCTTCCAGGACAGTGAATCCATATACTCTCTTCCTCCCTCCCACGTAAGCACCCTCTGTGCTTTCAGGTTGAATAGACAGGGTTCATTTCTTATTCAGAATAGAGCATGCAGCAGTATAAGTATTTTTAGCTCCAGTCCCACCTCCTACTACAACATGGGACCTCCTTCAAGGCCTCCTCTCACCAATGAATTGTGATAAATTCAGCCAAAGGAAAGGCATAATCCTGCTCTCTTGCCAGCTCAGCTACTTTCTGTCTGCAGGGAAAGCATCCATTATACAGACTGTATATGCTATTGCTTATCTCAAACATCCCGTCTCTTCACTTGCCTCCTCCCAATCCTCTAGTTTCCATGTGCTTCCTCTTAATTTCCTTCTTCATCCCCATAACCCCATCTTAATTCCTCAATCTTTTCCTCATCAGCCTTATCAATTGAACTACACAGGAGACCCATGATAAGCACGTGAAAATGACATCCATGAAGATCAGCAATTTTGAATCATGCAGAACAATTCCCTTTCTTGCTCATCAGATTAAAAATACACCAATCAAGAAGGCTGTTCATCCAGTGAACACAGCCACAACCGTTTGTCTAGTGGAAAGTGCCTTTCAAAACCAGGCATTAAACTAAGACGCCGAGTCCCACTGTATGGTACCACAGACATCACAATGCCAAGTCTGGAGTTATGATAGCGATGTGTATCATGTCTCCCAGCAAGTACACTTGGCATGGTATGAATAAATTGCAAGAAAAAAAAAAAAAAAGGCCTCTCTTCATGCAGGGTAAGCAGTTGGTACTGGGATGGGGTAACACATCCAGCCACCTGAAGTAACACCTGAAATAATCACCTTTACAGCATGGATTACTGAAACAAGGTCACAGGCCATTACAAAAAAAACAAGCGGATCCAAACGTTGGTCCAGGGCACTCCTAAAGGCTTATGTTTTATTATATAATAAGCTACAAAATAATTCCTAACTGGTTTCAGAGCAGGCTGCAAGCCCAGTGCAAAGCTGGCAGCCCACAGAGGATGCAGAGCATATCCTGTTTGCCAGAGCCACTTCCATCTGTCCTTGCACGAATGAGACCTTACAGATCTGAGCACAGGTGGATGCTGCAAGAGCTCACCATCCCACTCCATCATGCTTGCAAGCATACAGACTTGCCTTGTGTCTGTGAGGGAGGTTTCTGATCTGAGGGAGACAGGAGGTTCTTGCCTCAAACACTACCAGATATAGCTTCCTGCAATAAAATAATAATAATGAATAAATCTGTACCTGCCTCATTTATCTAAAGACTGGTACCAGAACAACTTGCCAGTGGCAACTTATGGCCTATTAAAATACCAACCACTGTGCAGTCAGACCACAGGCTCCTGAAGGCACGCATGAATTCCTCAGAAATACAGCTACAAAGCTAGAGTCAACACTGATGGCAGCTCAAGAGCACAAAAATAAACAGACTGGAATCCATTTACATTTCCCCCTGTATTTCAGAAATAAATACATGTCTTAAGAGGTGGGGGAGGCACTCTCTACTACCTCCCCTTGTCCTCGGCCAGAGCTGATGCTATTGCCACCCTGCAAATCAAGTGGGCCACCGGGCCCCCGTCTCAAAGTGGAACGTTAATTTCCAGTGAGTAATTTTTTGAGCCAAGGGCTGCTTAAGTCATGCAGATAAGGCTGTTGCTAAGAGTTAGCCGTCAAAGCAGTGCTAGTTCAGAATCTGTGATGAGGGGGAAGTTTGAAAGCCGTCTGTATCTGAACGTATTTACTGATGCTGTACACACAGCGTATCAGTTACAGGGCTTTAGATTACAGCTTCTGGTCAACAAAGCAACCCCTGCCTGAGCAACAGCAGGCAGAACAGGAGTCAGAGCATGAACAGAGACTGTTCTTTACTCAATAGGATACAGCCCCCGTGGCAGGCAAGTATTAATGTAATTCTGCCCGTCTTGCGACGGACTCCAATGCAGTGACCGGCAACAGGAAGAGGCAAGTCTGACACAAAGTAAATCAACCCACCCCAAAGCCTCTGCCATCAGACCCTGCAGGTGTAGCAGCCAGAGCACAGAAAAGGTGACAGAAATGCTCTGTAAACTCAAGACCTTACGGTGCTGTATCACTTCTGCACTTTTTCCAACAGCCTCACTTGCCAGAAGTTAAACCTCATCCCATGCTGCTGCTTTCACAACTTTCACCTACATTTAGCTACACCATTGGAATGAAACCCCTTTTTCTCATCTTTGCTGTCTAGTGTCTATATTTCAGAATGCAAGCAGTGCAGGTACCATGCCTTAATATTATCCTGAAACAGGTTATGTTTTATTACAAATAATTTCTAGAGGCTTTATTCAAATGCCTTCTCCATTAACACCCCCAGCCCGTTCCTGAGGGTGCAGCTAGGAAAGAAGAATGTTAGCATGTGAAGCTGCTCTAAAGCATTAAAACTCACTCTCTTGATCTGTATGTTAGGCATATATATACACAGGGAAGGTCTACATTTTCAGATGTTTGTAACAAAAGCACTTTTAAAATATGCTATCATACCATGTGCACTAGCAGAGGATAGAGTCAAGCATGCATCATCCTAAAACGTGGAACTGGGAGAACGGTTTAGAGCCACAACCGAGTAAAGGAGTAAAGGAGTTCCTTCCTTTACTAAACCATGGCAAGCCCACTCGAGTCAAGAGGCAGAACTCAGCCAGTGATCCTCCCGTTTCACTGCAGCAAGTTTTCTTCCCTCTTGAGGACACTGACTCTAGAATAAACTATTTTGTTACCTAACCCTTGTTTTAAGGTACACACTGGTGAAGGTTTAGATCTCAACTGGGCCAAATCAGTTCTTTAGTCTTTGATTAACCAAACAATTAACAAATTTCCAGTCTGAAAGAGTCAAATGTGGTGAACCAGTTACCTGAATGATCCTGTAGCATGAGACACAGTGACTATTATGTAAAGACAGTGAATTAGTTGATTTCTCTCACCACTGAGAACTGCATTTTAGAGGTGGTTATGACTTACACCTTTCACAAAGGTTTCTGAATCACCAGCCTTGTGTTAGCAGGGCAATGCTTCTCACTCTTTATTTATGTCCTTCAGAAATGGGAAAGTTGTGTATACCACTAAGATGCTAATAATAATAAAATAGATATTAGCATCACTAATAATGATGCTTTGCATCCCACCAGCTGAAGAAAGCAAGTAGCTTTAGGTCTGTACCTACATAAGGACGACAAAGCCACACTTAACACAAAAGCTGACCTCAGTCCACAGGGAACTAGCTATCAGTAAGAGGTACCTCCCCAAATATCAGCATTTCCTTTGGCTTTCTGGGTGCAGCTTTACAGACAGACACACAGACACACACAAAAAAACCATGTAGTGTGGGAAGTGGCCTTTCACATTCACTTAATTAAAAATTGCATGGCTAAGAACCATCTCAGTTCAGGCTACAGTACTGATATACTTCGAGGCCAGATCACCCTAACAGGGTCAGCTCTTAATGGATTGAGCCTGCATATAAACAGCTGATGGGCTGCAAGAAACAAACTATGTCTTTGGTTCAAACTGGTGCAGGAATGCCAGCATCAGAAAGCTGAAATGCTGCATGTGCTTGGGAAAGCATGGTCCCAAACGAATTATGGTCTGAGGTGCCTCCAGAAGACAATGAGGAAGGTGGGAAAAGTCCTCAAAGTTGCTCAACTCATGTACAACAGTCTTCCCTCTAAAGTCAGCTGGGGCTTTCAGAGTACAATCCCTTCCTTCAAATCCAGGAATACCAGAATGAAACTGTTGGCACACTAATAGAACTATGTAGGATGAAGTGTCAGGAGTCTGTGGATAACACCTGGCTTTCCACTTCCTTCACATCATGCACCGGTAATGCTCGCTGCCAACATGCAGCCAGAAATCAGTCAGCACCAAGGTAAAGAGCATCTGGCTGTCACTCAGCATTAACTGACACTGTAAGCAGAGAGGAGTGGGTGAAAATTTAATCAAGTCTTCCTCTTCTATGATACCCAAAGATGTACATACTACATCAGCTTGTAGCTATAGGCACTCGTTTGGACATCCAGGCTCCTGTCTGTGTTGATCCATAGATCCAAAACCTCCCGATGAGCTTATTGTATTATCTCTCTAGGAACAAAGACATGCACTCCCCCAAAAAGCTTAAAACGTACAAAACACAGCAGCCCATCTGCTTCACAAAAACTGTTGCCATGAGTAAATCCCTACTGCTCTGTGCCTGCTATTTTTAAAGATACTTGGGAGGCAACTGAATTCACTGGCAGTTGTGCTATTTAAGTCTGGATTAATACCATTCAAGGAATATATTGGTACTTTTCCGTGGGGAAATAGTGCACCTGCCTGGCCTACACCTGGCTCAGGTGCATTTTCAGAAGACCAGCTTCTGTAATCCAATGGCAGGGCAATAAACCACAGACAATAGATGCTTTTCATGTAGAGTACTGTAAACTGAAACAGGTGACATCCTCAGAAGCCCCACCAGTGTGTAAGGAGACTTTACAAAGGGAGCGGAAAGGACAAACAAAAGGATATTTACAGCTGCAACTTTAGTCACTAAAATACCCATGGTTTAATGCAAAGCCTGAGCACAGCAAGCATGAAAAAGGGGCACCTGCCTCCAAGGAAAAAAAAACAAAACCAAAACCAACCAGAAAACCCGAGAGGCAGATCCCCAAAGCTGAATGTGCTGACAGGACCTGGACCTTTTCCAGTGTGCCTTGAATTCCTAAGAGCATTAAGTCTTGATGCATTTCAGACAAGTTCCCCTCCAGCCAGGCTGCCATGTCCCAGCCTGGGCAGAGGAGGTGTGAGCAGCTCACAGCCCAGGAGGGGGTCCTGGCCCCGGGGTGTGCCCCACCAGACCCACAGTGCAGGTACATGCAGCCCAGGCTGAAGTGGACTTGGGACCAGGACAGGCCATGGCCGGCAGTAGTCTCCCACTTCTGCTCGGCTCACAGGTCAAAGTAACCCAGTGCCACCTAGCAACTCATTGGATATATATCTCATATCCCCATCTCTTGCCCCAGAAATGCACAAGCTGCCAAATGAGTTTATTGTAAATAACCTGAAAAAAAAATCTGTCTCTGGAGATTCTTATATTCTCAGGCAACGCTCTTTCTTCCACATTATAGGTCACTTAACTGACGAAAAACTTGGTGTGTCCTATGAAGGGTTCCTACACCTACTTATCCCACCCTGTTTACAGACTCCAAATGTCATGGGACACCTTGTCCAGATCAGCTCGCTGACAACTCACAGGCAGAACCAGCTACTGGTCTGCTCGATCACAGCTACATACCTCCTATTGCCACAGACTGCTGAAGAAGCCCAAATTGATTGCAAAGCAAACACCAGATTTTTTTACATAAGCAGCTCACATAAGGTGACCTGACAGACGTTACAACCTCAAATGCAATCATTTTTGGAAGCAGCGGGTTTCAGAGACACAATCACAGATCTTAAATAACATACAGACTTCTAACACAACATGGATGCAGCATGTCCTTCCCTTTAATCTTTTCCCAGATTAAAAGAGTATGAAAAAGGTCATGGAAATGACTAGAGGAGCATAGAACAGAGCCAAGGCATGACCTAGGAGCCTCTCCACACAGTAACTCTTCTCCTCACCATTCCTGGAAATTCATCCCTCCTGGGGTTTCTCTAACTGCAACTGGGGAAAATATTTGGAAAAGGTCAAATGACTCAATACCACTGAGACCTGAAACTCTTCAAGCAGGAACAGGTTTCCATGTGCTTTCAGTTAGAGTACAGACAGGTTAGGGGAAAGGTGGCAAACGCAACAGCCTACTTCCCCTTTGCTCATTTATAAGTAATCAAGCTGGTTGAGAGTAATGTATGTGTTTGGTTTAAATTACAGATGATTTTGCTGCTGGAACACATCTGCACTGCACCACACTGAGCAAACTGCTGAACCTCAGCCAGCTCAGAAAACAACTCAATACAATCCAAATGGCTGGCAGCATCAGCAAACCCCAGTGACAGCTCTTAGAAGCTGCTTTCAGGGATGACAAGGAGAAGATCGACATTTGTCTGCACCGGTTTTTCCCAAGACATCCTCCAGTTCAACTCATTTCACTGTAACTCCAGGAAGCAGAGGGGTTAATTTGTTTCCAAGTTCACATACTGTTTGAATTCCTTAGATAAGCTGCTTCCATCAAACCCAAGGATCTAGCCTCAGGGGAGAACACTGTAAGGAAAAGCTCTTTTGATAGATTTTCTTCAAAAGAGAAATTAATTCAAAGTCCATTTTTTGAGGTGTTCCACACCCACGGCTTCTACAGACTTCAAATGAGGTTGCATCATGCCTCTGGAAGAAAAACCAAGCTTTAAGCAATGCCCTACCACTTCTATTTGCCAGACAGAAATGTTTTACGCTTACCCAGTAAAATCTCTCCTCAGAAAACTCAATGTACAGCACCCCAAAGAGGAAAACTAGACCAAACCAGGCTTTAGCTTTGGGATAAAGCAGTTAACAGCTAGTACAAACTAATCCTGTACCTTTAAAACTGAGCAGTCACTCAAGAAAGCAAAAAAACAAGTTTTGAAAGCCACTGAAGGCTTCCTTCACATCTTGAGGCAGAAAGAAAGCAAGTCTGGGCTGTTACTGGAATTTGCATTTGCATACTGCTGGTGATAATCTATGTGCATAGTTGGAAACAAAGCAAATTTTTATTAGCAATTAGTAGCAGGAGTGGGGAGAGACCTGCCTGAAGGAGTCAGAGAAATGCCAATACATGATGGCAGAAGAACCTTCTAAGATGGGCAGCAGAACAATGCCAATATGACAGACTACATAAAAAAAGAAAATACTGCAGCTGTAAACTTGGAGATGCAATGGTATCCGTTCAAGGAGATAAACTGTGTCTTTAACACTGACAACTTTGACTCCAGGCAGCAGATTTCCCTTGCACAGCAATTTGCAATGCAAAGCAAGCTACTTCCACTCTTATTAAGAACAGTAATTCAGAATCAAAGGGGGAAAGCAAAGTTGGGAAGGGTTGATTTGCTTAGATACAGTTTTCTACAGAGTTGAGTTTCAAGTCATGTTTCATGAAAACAATATAGCATAGGATCTGAAATAGTGCATGAGAACTTGGGCAAGGAAGTGGGGAAGGGAGGATCTCATCCACAAACCCCAGTCCCTTTCAGAGGAGTGACCTCCCGCTCCCTCGCCACATCTCTGAAAAATTCAATCCAGCTCTGATCAGCCAACACCACCCAGGTTCAGAGCTCTCCAGCTATGTACTTCCCCTGCTCCGGAGAATGATGTGGCATGTGGGGCCCTACAACAGAACTATTAAAATACCATCAAGGGGCAGGGAAATGGTAGCCATATGCTAAACTGCTCAAGTGAAGAATAACCAGGGAAACACAGCCAGGAAGCAAATCTGCAAACAGCTTCTTACCTGGTAGATAAACTAGCGAAGTCTCCCCCATCTAGCAGCCTGATTTTGCAGAACAGAACCCCATTCACAAAGGGGACAGCAGTCAGCTCTTCTAGAGTGAAACTTGTCTGAAACTTGAATTTCTTCTTCTTCATCAGGAAAGCCATGGGCAAATTCAGTGTGGAAAGCCCAGGAACTCCAAACAAGTTCAGGGAGGAGCGGCTCAAAACACACACAGACAAGCAGAGGAACGGCACTCGTTCCGGGAGCACAAGCAGGGAGTAAATTCCAGTTCAGTTACAACGACGGCCCAGCTTCAAATGCACAATTCTCTTTTCTTTGGTGGTCGGATCTGGCTGTGGGATCATTGCCACGGCGGGCTTCAGGTGAGGAGGAAGAGGTCAGATTAAATCTCTGCAACATCTCCAAGGGAAAAGGGAGGGAGAGAAGTCAATCTTAGCTCCAGACCAGCCGGAGCTGTCCCAGTTAGTGGCTGCAGTGCTCTGTCTTCAGCACAACCCCTCCAGAAAGCATCTCTTGTGAAAAGTCATCTTGAGTCTCTGAAGAAGCCTTAAGTCTGCAGGCAGCACATTCAGAGAGCTTCCAGTTTCTACCTCCTCCTCTTGTGCAACTGCTTGATGCAGGTCTTCGGGTCAGCCTTTGGGAGGGAAATGAGTAAATTAGTCCCAGCCAGTCTTGGGCTCCTCCTCCTCCTCTAAAACCTGTTTGGATGGGTAATACTCAGTCCAGACTCATACCAGTCTTAAGAGGTATGGCCCCAATTAGCCTGGCCCCAACATCCTCTTTCCCCTTCTTGCCTACAGCAAGCTTCACTGTTGTCATCCCCCTTGTAATTTTTGTTTTTCAAAGCAGCTAATAAAAATCTGCTCTATTTTCACCCATCATCTTTAGAAGCAGTTTACAGAGCAAGCGCAGTCTAACAAGAGCCATCTCAAGATATGCAAAAATCTGTTTCTTTTCTGTATTTCCAACCAGACCTAAGTGTTAGCACCTGTATCATATAAATGGAGAGAGCAGCACAGGGAGCGGAGGAGGCAGTCTGCTCCATATTACACAGCGTAACAACCGAATCAGGTCATCTGGCTGCCCAATAGCCAGGCTCACCAAATACGCTGCCTTCGCCCAGCACCAGGTCTACACCAAGCCATGCCCTGCACAGGACAGTTTTGGGGCTGGAGGTGGTAATTTCATTACACATTTACTCAACACCTAAGCCAGGGAGGCAAGAGATAATTAGCAGCTAAAAGGGACGAGGTTATGAACACCCAGCAGTAAACAATCCTCTCCGATACTAACCATTAGTGACTGCAAACCAGTGCAGGCAGAGCTCCGGCCGCCGGGGCATGGGTGCGTGTTACAGCCTCTCTCCCGCTCAGGCAGCAGCGGTGAGTCCAGCCGGCTCTGCCCGCTGTGCCGGGGCCCAGGCACCTCCGCAGAGGCACCCCTCTCCTGCGGCCACCTCAGAGCGGAGCGAGGGTTGACACTGGTGATGGCTCTGTACCACTAGCTCCTTCCATGAGCCGCAGCCACCCTCTGCCCCTGCTCCCAGCCGCCGCTGGGTCTCACCTGCTGTCCAGCCCCCTGCGCTGTGCACCGATATGCGGACAGGTCTCAGCCCACCTTCGGGTCCTGGGGACCACGCAGCAGGCTGCAGGGAGGTCGCAGCCTGTCCCCAGCACCCCTGGGCCGTGCACTAAGCTGCGGTCAGGTCTCGGCTCACTTTCAGAGCCACGTACTGAACGGCGGCCAGGTCTCAGCCTGGTTCCCGGCCCTGCGGAGCCACGGAGCGAACTGCAGCCAGGTCTCAGCCCCTCTCCCAGCCCCGGGGTCAGGCACTGGCCTGTGGCCGGGCCGCAGCCCAGCTCTGGCCTCATGAACCATGTACCGAGCTACAGCCAGGTCTCGGCCCCCCTCCCGGCCCCTCAATCCATTTCCCGGCCCGCTCCACCGACCTGCGGCCCGGTGCCGGCCCGGTGCCTGCTCGGCCCTGCTCGCACCTCCTGCGCTCTCCTTACACAGCCGCCACAGCTACCGCTGCTCCCCGCCACAGCCGCCTCTGCCAGCCCTACGCCAACTGCGGCCGCTACGCCAACGCCGCAGGCAGCCCCACAGCAGCGCTACGCCACCCCCGCGCTTCGGGAATACCACCCCGACACTACGTAACCCCCTCCTCTCCCGAGAACGGCGAAGGCAGCGCGGGAGCGGCAGCACTCGATTGGTCGAGCAGTAAGGAGGTGGGCCGACAGAGACACAATTTGATTGGTTGCTCCGGCACGGGCGGGGAAGAAAGCGCGGGGACTGGAGGCGGAGGCTGTCGGTTGCGGTAAGGTCTGCCTCCTGGCTGAGGCGGTGGGCGGGAAGCGGGGGGATCTGCGGCGGCCCCCGGGTCGCCTCAGCGGGGCGGGCGGAGGGAGTGCGGCTCGGCCTGGCCGCGCCGCATGGCCAGTCGTGTGGCTGCCGGGCAGGGGGTTCCTTGGGCCTTCCCGCCTCCCCAGGGTGTCCCATAGCCCCTGCGCAGGCCGAGCAGCCCCTGGAGTGAGGGGGCTGGAGCAGACTGGCTGAGGTGATGGCAGGCCTCGGGCCCTGGAGCTTGCAGTTAGGGTGCCCCTGACAGGGCTGAGGTGATGGGGAGGCAGCTCTGACAGATGGGGTCTCTCTGCGTCCTCTTCAGCACTGCCTCTGGACAGCCGAGACAGCTTGCCCTGTCGTTCTCCCAGTGCCTTTTCTGCTCAAGCATCTCCCGGTGACATCTCTCCCAGCAAGCATGTCCCATGGGCTGCAGAGCTGGCAGCCTGCGCCGCCTCACAAATGGTGGCGTGGCTGCTCTGTCCTCTCTGTACCACCAGGTACCACACAACGGGCTGTGGGTCAGGCAGACCAGCGTGCTGTTGGTCAGGCTGACAGCGGCTGGGCTGGGTGGCCTGGTGCAGGAGGGAGGCCCTGGCACCGCGTATCCCTGTGGGCAGTGCGAGGCAGAGCCGGGAGCTGGAATCTCACCCTCCATGTGTGAGATGTGGCAACCAGTTCAACACATCTCTTCATCAAAATGGCTCCCTGTTATTATGTGCTGCTGCTGTGTCCTGTGCTGTGGCTGGGATCCCTGGTTAGGCAGGATTCCATCATTTAAAGGCAAGCAGAACAAAATGTCTCTCGTTGTCCTGAAGGAGTCTCCAATCAGCAACATGATTTGCTTGTTTTTTAAAGTTAGCGATATGCCTAAGAGCCTTTGTGGCAGAGAAGTTGAGGCTGATATGGGAGAGACTTTTCCCAAGGTTGATTTGCATGTCTGGCAAAGCTTGGATGAAAGCCTGGGAGTCCTCGCTCTCTTTGCCAGGCTTTGATGCCCAGACTCCTTGCCTTTAATCTTTGCCATCTATGCAGGCAATATCAAGGCTATCAAATAATTCTACCACAATGTGAGCCTTAAAAAAAAAAAAAAAAAAAAAAAAAGTCTGCTAGTAAAGTATATGGCAACGTGCTTGGATAGAAGTTAAAAACCGGATTAAGCCAAATGTGCTGTTATGATTCTTTCTTACCAGGTTAGAGCAGATGCACAGACTTTGTACTGGGAGAACTTTTCATATTGGTACAGTGAAACCAACTCAGAAGATACCAGTCTTCCCATATAGCAGGGTTTGTGGAGGCTGCTTTTAAAGGCAGGGCTTAAATTGTTCCATCAATTGATATCTGGTGTTTTCAAGGCTTGGAGAAATAGAGATGGGCTGGGATTTTTTGCTTTCTCTTTCTCAGTTTATTGGGAAAGAGCTCAGTCTGCTAAATATTTGATATTTGCCAAGCTGGAATGCTTGAATGCTGGACGCATCTGAAGAATCCAGCCCAGTCCTCACACTTTTCATTCTCTGAGCGTACTGCTGACATGCGTGTCAATCTTTTGCTTCCATCACTAGGTAAAGGACAAATGATCTCTGTTTGTGGTGTGGGAGGAGGCTGTGTGTTATCTGGTATGATTCACTCTGATAAATAACCTCCTTGGAGGACTTCTCTTGTTTATAGCAACAGCCCCAAATGCTAAAGTTTACAGAAATTTTAATCTTTGCTGTTCTCATGCATATTTACTCTGCAGTTTTATTAGAACTGTCTCGTGAAAACCTCAGCGTTTTTATAATTAATTGAATAATGTGACTAATGTTAAAAATAAATGGATTTGGAAAGGTGTCCAGTGTGCTGCTGAACAGTGTGTAATATAGCAACTGTAGCTGGATTCTCATATGTATATTTTCCTAACAAATGCAGTCTCATAACTTAGAGATTAAATCTTCATTAGTTCAAAATTCACCCTGCTGATTTTTCTGTGTTTATGCTGATAATTGTTCTGGATATTTCTGGACAAATTAAACGTTTTTTAAAGGGACAGTGGTCCTCTGAATGTGCCTCTGCTGATCTGCGCATGAGTGAGTTAGCCAGAGCCCCATGGAGGCACCACAGAGAGGATGTGGGTGCAGGGTACCTCCATGCATCCACCATTCCATTGGCTTTGTATTCTTTTCCGAGCCAGGTCCAATCCATTCACTGAGGGGCCGTGTGTGTGTGAACAGGGTGCTCCAATATGTATTGATTCTGCTTACCCCAGGCTCTGATGCAGTTGACTTCTCCTTTACAACCTTGGCCCCACTGTGCTCACCTCACCTCTGCTCTGTGAACCTCAGCTATGTCCCTGCCCTGTGCTCTCTCTGATCTAAGCTTTTGCTGGTGCCGCTCCCCAGTGCTGCCAGGACTTCCTCGACTTCTGCTGGCTCAGGGCATTGTCTTATCAGTCTGGGGTAATTTATCAGTTTGGGCTCTGCAGTTAATTCTGACCCTACCTCTGCTATTGCTGGAGAGGTGTGTCTTGCCAGCCAGGGGCTGGCATCTCTCAGCTCTGCTGGCCTCGGGATTGTGAGTGAGCAGGAACAGACTCTTTTCTTGCCTCTTTGCTTCAAGGACTGAGATAAAGCAGCAGGGGCGAAACAAGGCAGGATAAATTCATAAGGGACAAAAAGCGAGGTGAAGCGAGATAGATTCTGTAATGCATCTGGTGAGCCATCAAATTCAATCTCTTATCCCAGGGGAATCCCAGATACAGGAGCAAATCATCAAGCCCTGTAAACTACATCATCAGCATCTTCATCTGGAAAACATCATCATGGTAATCCGTTTGTCCTAGCAGCCAAATGATTAAAGTTTGAAAATGAAATTATACATGCTGCCGCAACAGCTCTCCTGTATTACACCTGTAACCTCTGTTATAATAACTTTGATGATCTTGCAGCCTCACCATCCAAAAAGAAAAATTACCACACAATGCTTTATATTATAAATCTGTTCTTTGCACTGCTGGTGGCTGAGCACGTGCAATGCACCTGCTCCCAAGGAGCTGCATGGGAGCTGCGGGTGCCCAGCCCGCAGCAGAAGGGTGCCCTCCCCAGAACTGGGGGCCAGACCCATGTTGGAGAGCTCCCAAAATGGGGCAGGGGGTACAGGCCCCTGGGGCAGGGCACTGCAGTGGTATAAGCCCCATCTGTAGTGTGCAGGCTGCTGGAAACCCTGTGAGGGGAATGGGTACCTATCCCCATTACATAGGATTATCCTATGGTGTGGAATTATTCCAAGCTTGCACCTTCTCAGCGTTATTTAATAACAGGCTGTGAGCTGTACTTTGATCTGCTTGTGTTTTTCACTAGTTCCGTATTTAATTGAAATAATCATAAAGTCCAGGAACTGTTTCACTTTCTGTGCCAGGCTGGGTTTCCTGTTGGACATGCAAAGGACACACCTGCACAGTGGGATTCTGGCCTGCCAGGACAGGGGATCCTGTTATCTACAGAGACAAAGGGAATGCAGGAATCTGGAGTTGGTGGATTCCTTTCCCCAAACATGTGACTAGACCTGAAAATCCAGCTGCCTGGCTTTTTTTGTATACTGTTTTTCATGTCTGCTATGGTGTGTCCTGGGAATGTGTGGCAGGACTCTACTTCTTCCCAGGAGGCCTGTCAGTGGAACTGGAGCTGGTTTGCCCCTTCCAAAATCTGCAGACTGGGATCCGCTTTGCCTCGAGGCTTGTTGTGTTTATTAAGCATTATCCTCTGTCTGTATCCAGTGTCACCTTCAGCACTCTGCCAGACAAGAGACTTGCTGGCCATGGGCTCTCCCACTGGTTCTGTGCTTCTGGCTACAGCCCCAAGTACTGCTGTTACCCCAAATGCAGCAGAAACAACTGTAAGTCTGTGGTTCCCACTTGACAGGGAAGCCTCAAATTTGGGATCCCAGGCAGCAGAGGCAACAGAAACTATCCCTGCTGGGGCTGGGCTTCTGCCTTGGGTTAATCACCTTGCAGGGCTGGGACCCAAGGGCTCATAAACAGTTTGCAGGTCATGTGGGCTTCATTCCTGCTCACAAAATGAAGCCTGGAAGCTGTGATGATCATTCCCATGAATCTTCTTGTCAGATACCTTCAAGAAAGATAAAGACTCTTAAATGCTTCAATTTTCAGACTTAACAGTCCACACTTGTGCTGACTACCTGCTGGCAGTAGCCTCTCAGATGGCCACAGAAAAAAACAAAAAACACCCCCCACCCCCAAAAAATGCTTTGCCAAAAAGGCCTGACAAACCGTAAAAAAACATGCTGGAGGAGGTAAAGGTACTTGGGTGATGTAATTCTGTCCCAGGGGATCTGCTCCTAGAGCTCTGTTGTAGCTGTGGCAACGCACTGTACTTGTGGGATACTAACATATTTGTGTGTGGTCTTCTAAAAAATACTAAAATCTGTCCCTCTATTTATAACTGAAGAATTAATATGTTTTTTTATCTTGTGCGTGCCCATTCAGTTCTGCAGTGAACTCATCCCAGAGACGTGAGCTCCTGCCATCTCTGTGCCCTCTGCCCATGTTTGCAGGAAGCAGAGGGACCCAGTTTGTGTTCCCAGGCACCCTGGCTTTCCTAGGGGTACCAGTGTTCCTCATCGCCGGGCTCTGCCCATTTAATTTCTTCTTCTCTGGGCTCTCAGTCCTGAAAAGATTCATCAGTGAGAGGAGCAAGGAGGATCACAAAAGGTCTGGATGACAAGGGTTGCTTCTAGTACCATCCTGCCACGGCCCTGCAGTGCGCAGCACTTTGCTGCAGCTCAGATCCCTGCGCCTCGCCCCGTTGTGCAGTGCCATCTCCTGGAAAGCCGTGCCTGAGCTGCACACATCACAAGCAGTTTTGCTCCTCAATCAGCTAGTGGTGCTGCAAGCAGCTCGGCCGCTGCCTCCCATTGCCGCAAGGATTATCTTCTGACCCACCAAGAGTCCCTCACCAAACTTCCTCCAGCGAGTACGTAGGGTGCTGCTCACTGCCTGGCTGCTCGCCCTCACCTCTGAGGTACCCTGAAGCAGAACATCCCTGCACAGCTCTTTCCTGCTCTGGATGCTGAAAACAAATCTCTAGTTACCAAAAGAACAGTAAAGGAGCACAAACGAACATCTATAGATGTTAACCCGTAACTTTTGTTCTGCTTGGGAACCAGTTCTCTGTTCAGTTGAATGTCCTGCTCATGTACGTCCACCCTGTAAGCGCCCTGTTTACCTGTTCCTCCTGGTTTTAACTTCAAGGGACACTTCTCCCCAAATTTGATGACCTCATCATGAGCAACAACCAAGCCCCTCATGGCACTGCTCACCCTATAGTTACCATGTTGCCACATCTTTTTAATGAGACAAAAATGTGTACCTGGAACTCGCACCTGAATGCTGCTGGCTTGACTAAGCTCTGTATTTATCCTGAAATGACAAGAAGAATGGGTGGTTCCAAAGGCAACAGGCTTACTCCTGTGAAACAGTAACACAGGTTAAGTGTTTAGTCACTGTAAAAATGCACACTGCAATTTAAAGCCAAAGGCTGGTACTTCATGCATCACTTTAGGCTACTGTGGCAATTTCTGAGCAGCTGGGAGATTAGTATACTTCAGTAATCAGGCATACACAATGAAATTACTGCTGCAAGGTAAGGCTGTAAAAGCTGTTATTTGAAAAAGACCATAATTATGTAAATACAAGGCCACAAAGTTCACTAATGAGAAGAAGCTACCATGACATGTGGCTGTTCACAGCTTTCTTTGGCCTCTTCTCAGTGAGGAGGATTCTGTGTGCCAAACTTGTCACAAACTCATTTTTGCCCTGGAGCATACCGATGAACTGAAACAGCCTGTTTACCAAAACTGCATTTTTATTAAAATTCATATTTGTAAAGGAGAGATCATTACACAAATGAGGTAAACCAACACATATGACATAGTTTTCACTTCAAAAATAAATTTCAGTTGAGCAATTGATTTAAATCCATGAAGTCTGAGAGGAAGAGTCAGGCCAGTGTTACTCATGTAGTGAGATGCTGGACAAGGTGGGAAGACACAGCTGATGCTGCCCTGACTCAGCACTGAGAAGTGAGAGCAGTGCCAAAGGGTCAGGAGTCTTCCAGAGGCCAAATCCTTCTCTCTGCACCATCCTTTCCTCTCCTGTCAGACTTGCAGGTGAGGGGAGATGAGTAAAGGCCAGAGATCGGCACTGGTAGCCTCCTCACCTGCTACACTAACCAGGCCCCGCCCCCCCATCAGCATCCCCCCATAAAAGGCTGTGTAAAGGTTTAATCTGATTGTGCAAATTCACTCCCTCATCAGTTTTTGTTCACCACGTCTCAGCCCTGAGGGAGACTTAACAGCAAGCAAATACCAGCTCTCAAAAAGTTCCATTTCAAAAGTAGTATCTGGCAAGAAACAAGCCTGTGAAATGTGACACACTTTGCAAGGTACAAGGAGAAGAAGAGTTACTCTTTCTTTCTTCTTTTTTTTTTTAAGTTTGCTTCCATGTATATACAAGTGGAGCTTTAATCTGAAAGTTTATGAAGTCTGTGAGAATCATGTTCACCATCCTGTGAAACTAAGCTTTTTCGTTGAGGACCAAGCCCCACAGTCTGAACACCTCAAAGAGGAGAAAAGTGGTTGCAATGTTGTTTCACCCTGTATAATGGTAAGAAAATAGTTAGGTGAACCTCACACCCATTTCTTAGAATGCCACTCAAAGCCAGCTAGCAGACGAACAAATAACGGCTGTACTCACTTCCAGCTCCTAACAAGTACAGAACAAATACCGCTGCCACCAGCAGAACCAAATAACACTTCAAAATTCACTCAATTAAATCAGTTGCTGACAAACTCCTAAATGCTGGGAATTACAGTGTGGCTGAAGCTCTGTAGTCCAGGTCCACTTTGATGAAACAAGGTATTATGGAGGTGACAAACGATACAGATGAGACAGAGGTGGAGTTTCACCTTTTACACCCACCTGAGCAAAACTCACCCAGGCCCTTGTGTATTAACTATGTTGAGACAGGCAAGACATTGCTCCAATACATATCCCAGGACAGTATCTGGTAACAAGACATGAAATTTTCATCACATCCACCAAGTTTACAGTGAAATTTCATGACCGCACGCAGATGGAACATGAGGCGAATGCACTATTTCATATCCTTGGAGGATGTGGGTGGGATTTAATCTGCATGTAGGCTTGGTGGTGATCTGCATGGGCTGGATGTCATGCTGTGAGAGCAGTAGCTGTAACTCTCAGTGCAGAAAGAAGGTTATACCACATCCGGTACCATGCTTCCAGTAAATGCTTTCAGCAAGAGACAGAAATGCATTCACTACCGTGCATTACTGTTTATGGTAACTGTACCTTGGCAGCTGCAGTACTGTGATATCACAAGACTTTTGACCTTAGATGTCAGTTAAAGGCTGCAGATCTTGAGAGAGGGAGAAATAGAGAGGTGTCATACTTAGGAGACCTTTTTCCAAACAGAAATTAAAAAATACCTTTTTTTTAAAAAAAATAAATCTATTGTTTGAGGAAAAAAGCAACCAGTGTTAAGTTCCTCGTTTATTACACATCCTGCTATGACTCTGTATGATGAGTCTGAAAAGGTAGATGAGCTTAAGATGAGCAGAGAAAGCTTTTTAGGCTCAGCAAGTCTCCAAGGCGAGCCATTTCACATTGACAAGAGCTAGCACCCCTCACTCCCTGTGTCCACCAGCAGCACAGGCAGGTTTTTTCCAAGAAAGATGTCCCATAGAATAGTTTAGGTTGGAAAAGACCTTTAGGTTCATTCAGTCCAACCGTTAACCCAGCACTGCCAAGCCCACCACTAAACTGTGTCCCTAAGTGCCACATCTACATGTCTTTTAAACGCCTCCAGGGATGGTGACTCTACCACCTCCCTGGGCAGTCTGTTCTAGTGCTTGACAACACTTCTGGTGAAGACGTTTTTCCTCATATCCAACCTAAACATCCATCACTGTTTCTTTCACTGGATCATGCCATCTTGCTGCCCTGTCTGGCTGGGGTCAGTGGTGACTGATGGACTGGGTGTATTGCTCTGCAAAAATCGACGAAAGTCCTTAATCATGGGGCGGAGGACTTGGATGAGGGCACTCAGTGCCGCCTGTGTTCCTTCCATGGCTTGTGCCTGTCGCTCCTGGGCACATGCCTGCACCTCCTGAGAGCGACGAATCATCTGAAGCAAGTCATTCTGCTGTTCCAGGTGCTGGGCAATCTCCTTCACATGCAAGTTGGTCACTCGCTGCTCCTGCAAGAGCTTGGCTGAGTTCAGAGCAATTCGGCTTTTCAGCTCCTGGGGTTTTGCAGAGACTTCATGTTGATGTGCCATCATCTCCAAGGGTGCTTCGGTGGTGACTGTGGTGGGGGCTTCTGTTGTGCAGTATTCCACAACTCCGTCCTCCAGACTGTGGTAGGTTGTCTCTGCAGGAACTGAAAACAAAGGACAGAAAGGGAATAAGAAGTAGCTGCCATACGGGGATTTTTATCTACAGGACTATTCAAAGAATATCACAGGAATACTGCCTGCTCAGTGAGATAACATACAATGAACAGCAATGCACAAAATGACCTATTTAAGTCTACTCCACCCTCATCAAGCTTCCTTCTAGGCTGTATAGCCCAAAGGAATTGGGCATGCCATATCTGTCTAGACAAAATAATTTCTTGACCTCAGAACAATCTTTCCACGTGGCATTAACCAACTGACATAGGGGCAAAGGCAAGACCCAGAATGGCACTTGTCAGAAGGACAGCTGCTCTTTGGGGCAGACTGGGAAGTCAGCCCTGGAGATGTTTCTCCTCCTGGTTTTGTCCCCAGTGAGGGGGACTGAAGAATCCATAAGGTGCAAAGGATACTTTTTTCCCTTTTTTTTAAGGCTGAGCCCCACTTTCAGCACGTGCCTATTTTGCAGCCACTCCCCTACAGCACGAGGACATACTGGGAATGGCATTTTTGTTACGGAGGTGCTGTGGTTCCTTTTTGCTGGGGCTTTCCCCATGCAGGGCTCACGGCTCCTGGCAGGTGGGTGGTCAGGGCCCCCTATATGACCTTCCAATTCAGAACAGAGCATCTTCAGCAGGCGCAGCACTCACTCTGGGTCAAGGTGACCGTGGTGGCTGATGCGGTGATGGGTATCTCGGTACTGTCACCTGCACTGCAGTCCCCGCTTGGCAAACTGATGATGGTGGCTTCTCCCAGCAGGTTGCAGATACGTTGCTGCATGGGGGTGAGGATAACTGGGGTGGTTGCAGCGCCTGTCGGGTCTTCGCTCTCTGGCCCATTGCCGTTGCCATTTTGGCTCTCGCCTCCTCCTTCCATAGCAGCCCGGACTTGGGCCACTTTGCGTCGCACCTCGGTCTTGAGGTCAGACCACTTCTTCTTGACCTCGGGCAGCTCACGGTGGCAGGTGGCGACGGCATTGACGCGGCGCAGGATGTCATGCCAGGCGGCGGCCTTGGCAGCCAGGGGCACACCGGCGTTGAAGTGATTGATAAGGAGGTGCTTGCCTCGCTCCAGCTCCTCCACGATGATCTCCACCTCCCGCTCTGAGAAGTTCATCTTCCTCTTCTTGGCTGGGGGTGCCGGGGGCGACGCCATGGCCATGGGGGGCACCGGGGAGGGGGTACTGGGGGGCACCTGCAGGCCTGGGGGGCCTGGCCAGGCCCGGGGGGGCCTGGGGGAGGCTGAGCAGGGCTGAGAGGTGGCAGGGCCCCCCAGGCCTGGTCACCCCCGCGGCCAGGGACAACAGGGGGGCCCCGAGGCCCCTCAGGGCCCGGCGGTGTCCGTCCCCCCCCGCGCCCCTCTCCGTCCTGCCCCCGCCGGAATCCCCCTTCCCTGCCCTCTCGAGGGGTCCCTCTGCCCCGGCGACACTCCCTTTAGGCCACCCTTCAGGCCGCTTTTGTCCCCGGGACGTGCCGGTGCTCCGCTGCCCCGGCGCTCGCTCCCGGAGCGCGGTGCCCGCTGCCCGGTGCCGCACGCCCGGTGCGCAATGCAGAGGGTCCCCGGTGCCCGGAGCGCGGCGCGCAGTGCCCGGTCCCCAGCACCGCGGCGCCGGCGCCCGCGCCGGCTACGATGCGTGCCACCAGGAACACTGCGAAGTTCGGTGCGAGCGCGGCGACCACGGAACAGATCGCGTAGATCGCCAGCGCCCACATCATGACCTTCTTCCGGCCGATCTTGTCGGCGATGATGCCGGAGAAGATCGCCCCGAAAAGGAAGCCGAACGGCGCCGCGGACGAGACCAGTCCGAGCGCCGCGTTGCTGAGATGGAAGACTCCGCGCAGATCGTCGAGTAGAAACGCGACGATGGCGGCGTCCATTCCGTCGAAGGTGTAGCCGAGCCCTCCGATGAACAGGAGGCCGAAGTGCGGCCTGCTGAGGGGCAGACGGTCGAGGCGGGCGGTAAGCGACATACACGATCCAA
>JAVJGJ010000062.1:12748324-12759583 GCA_035590215.1 Microhierax caerulescens | reverse complement strand
GGTGGCAGGGCCCCCCAGGCCTGGTCACCCCCGCGCCCAGGGACAACAGGGGGGCCCCGAGGCCCCTCAGGGCCCGGAGGTGTCCGTCCCCCCCCGCTCCCCCCTTGGCACCGCTAACGATACGCAAATTGCGTACCACCGCCAGCCAGCAAGCCCCGCTCAACGGCCTCCACCCTGCAACGCTGGCGTAATGGCTTCCAGAATCAGCCCCCTTTCTCGCCCCGCCTGATAGGGCAGCCCGCCTGCCCGTCAGGCGGAGGCTTCGCCTCCATCCCGCAGTGCCGCACTGTCATTGGCTAGAGCGCTGCCCATCGGGTGGCCAAGAGACGGCCCAACCTCGCCAACTGTCTGGGCCTGCGTGAGGCCGATGGGGGACTGGGCCCGCCCCTGAATTTCCCCGCTCTAGCTTTATTGGGTACTTCTCGCGTCCATCAAAGCAGAGCAACACCCCCTCCCACTTTGAAAGATACCGGATACACGCCGCGTCCGTCAAACGCAAACTGACTGCCGGCTCCAGATCTGATTGGAGACGTTGTCGCTTTATCCCCACCTTCCCCAAGGTTTTAACCAATGGGAGCTTGGTTCAGGGTCTTGCACCGCCCTTTTCCGCCCCGGGCGGTGTTTCCTCCCGATTGGTGAAGCGGAAGGCGTTCCCCTGACGTCACGGTCGCCCACCTCGCGGGAGCTCGTGGAAGCCGGAGGCGTGGGCGGGGGCGTGTAGGCAGGCGCCGGCGCTCGGGCCGCTGCCATTGGTCGGCGCGGCGCGTGGCGCGAAGGCGGAAGCGCTCTGTGTCGGTTCCTTGCGGCGGCGGGAACGGGGGCCCCTGCGGGCGATCTCTATGCGAGGCCTCCGAGCAGGACCGGCGCCTCCGCGCCCTCTTCCAGAAGCTCGACGTGAACCGCGACGGCGCTCTCTGCATCCACGACCTGGCCGTGGGCCTGGGCCGCCTCGGGCTGCACCGCACCGAGCTGGACCTGCTGGTGAGCGCCGGCGGGGCAGGGCCCGGCGGGGCTGCGCCGGGCTGCGGGGGGGCGAGGGGGTGGTGGGCCGCTGTCCTCGTCCCGCGTCCGGCCGGCATCGCTGGGCTGGCTCCGGAGCTCGCCGGGCTCCGCGGTTCCCGGGAGCGGGACGTGGGCGTTGAGGCCCCTTCGCCGCGCTTCGGCTGGGCTGGGGGTCCGCCGGCTTGAGGTGGCAGCGGCCTGTCGCATGCCTGCACTGGCATCCCGTCACCTGCCTGCTGCACAGCCCGGGGGAGCCGGAGTGAGAGCAGGCACCGCGGCTTGGCACCGGGGATGTTTAACCATTCCTCGGCACCTGCCTGAAAGCAGCACTGCTGACCTGGGCATTAAACCGGGAACAATCGGCTTGCTTGCTACGTGTAGGCATGTGCTGTAGTAACTGCGGAAAATTAAGATTGAAAATGTGTTCTTTGGGCAGGAAGAACCATAAAGAACATTCTCTTTACTCCAGGTCTGAGGACTAGGAAGCTTGCATGCTTACTTAAATTTCTAAAAGATTTTTTGGAAGGGATAGGTGCAGTCAGGTTGTGCAGCTTTCATTGCATCATTGCGTTTCCTCACATTAGTCTGTTCAGCACCATCTTGCTACTCAAGTTTCTTGCCCAAGATGGCTTATATGTGCTAAACTCACTTGTCTATTTTAAAGGGTTTGAAATACTTTAAAATGTAGGAAGGCCACTGTGTTTGTACGGTTTGCACACGGAGTACCTAAAACAGCGCAGTGACTTCCTACTTCAGTCCTGGGAGCTGTGCTCTTTTGTGGTCGCACAGCTCTTTGTGTGGTGCTGTATGCTGACTATTCTAGGCTTCAAGGTTCAACATGATGTTGCTCTATTTAACTGTAATTACTGCAATTTAGATCTGTATGAGTTGGAGTAATGGGCTTGTAGTCAGTGCTTTGTCTTTTGGATTTTATACCAAGGACCATAAAAAAGCTGAGTATCTTGGGAGCATAGTAGATAAACAGATGGGTGCACTCAGGGATGTGCTATCTCAGAATGCCTCAGTCCTGCAGCAGGAAGGAAGAAGATTTTAAGGATAACTTCTGAGTCACTGAAAAGACACCTCATTCAAGTGACAGGTTTTATTTGCTCCTGGTTCTGGGAGTGGTGCTCCATTTGCATGCTTTAATTGCATGTATCTGTCCTTTCAGAGTTGCTAGTTCCTTTCTAACTTTGAATCTCTAACATTTTAACATCTAACACTTCTTTTTGGTTGGCATCTTCCTTGCTGCTGTAAACTATGAGAGTTCTTTGGCAGCGTGAGGATCTTGTGAGTGGTTTAGTTGTGTTGTTTCTAAAAATAACGTTAGTGCCATGGTGATTTTCTGCTGTGCGCGTTTTGGTAATGAAATCTGATTACACCATATAAATCATCTGTGCATGCCCTGTGAAATGCTGACCTGCTGCCACCCATGGGTGCCGAATCCTTTACTTCTGGCAAAAGTCTGTCATCCACCAGAACGTTCTGTGCTTATGCCTGCATGCCGGTCTCAGTTTGCATTCCCTTATCTTCTTGAGCATGTTATTCATTACGCTCTGACGTTCTGCAGACTAGGAAGATGCACCGTAAAACCAAATGCCTTTTTACTTCCCAGCAGATAGTTTCTTTGCTTGCCATGCTGTGGGAGCAGCAGAGAGGAACCGTTCTGCAGGGACTGGAACTGCTCTGTCAGAAGGAAGTGCTGTCTGGATGCTGCCTAACAATCCTGTCTTTCTGCTGAAGTCCTTCTCTGTCAGTATTCCTCAGCCCTTTGCTTCCTCTGCCTACTCTTCTGCTGCTCAGGAAGTGAGTGGTTAGATGAATGAAGTTTGCAAAGCATTGTTAGTATTGCAGAGCAATCCCCTTCAGCAGTGTACAAAGTGTCCATTATGAATGAGGATGCAGAGTTTGAAACTCTTCAGTTCCAGTTAAAGATATGGGAACAGTCCTCAGAGACGTGGCTAGAAAACTTCCGTGTTGTGTAATTTTTAGGAAAATCAAGTAACTTCCTGTTTCCCAGGCAGTTCTATTAATAAAGTAATTCTTTTTTCTGCCCCATCCTTAGCTAATAATGGCATCTTGACACTTGGGGTAACTAATCTGAAGTCACGCTTGAGAGGAGTGCTTAAGCCTCTAGATGAAAACCTTTTTGATGTATCTGACATGGTGTTTGGAGACCAATTTAGACATAAATCACATGGGTTGCTTGTGATTAGTAAATTACTTTGTGGCTGTGTGCATTTTATTTTTTCCTTGTGTGCAATAGGATATTTGATATGGGAGTTCCCTTCTAATGCTTGGGAGACAGATGGAGAAATTATTAGACTTATAATGTGAGGTTATCACCAATCTTAGTTGTGAGTTGCTAATCTCTTTGCGTCAGTAGGCTAAATGTCCTTGTGGTAACAATAATAGTTTTGGGCTGCAACTTGAAAAGAAAATGAGCAATATTTTGGCTCTTTCAGTGCCTGAGAGTTCTCACTGAGATAAAACCCTTTGTGGCATTCTTGGAAAATTGCTGCCTTCTGTTTTAGAGGTGGCCTTCTGTGGTGGGGGAGAGAAGGGGTTGTACTTAAGTGTTCTTTGAGATGGAATTTGCTTATGTAAACGATGCATTTTTTTTAACCGATGCTGTTATCTTTAAACCATTTGACAAATACACTGTACCAAATCAGTGAGCCTTCTAACGAAATGCCTGTTTGCACTGGTTAGCATGAAGCAATTCACATACTTCACTTTGCTTGAACAGTAAAGTGGTAACCATTTGGAAAATTTTTTAAAGGCTTTGTTGTTCTGCTATGCAAAGGGGTAGTCTTCTACTGCTAAATTACATCTTCTTCTGGTCTAGTCAATCTCCTGTTACTACTACTTTCTGAGTTCCCTCATGAACATATTTATATAGACCTATGGAACTGGCAATAGGCACTTAATGGAAATATGAGTAGTTGAACTGGAACTATGTTTTCTACTCTGTATCTGGAGATTACGTATTATTGAAAGGATGTGTAATGGTAGTATTTGTGTATTTGCTAATATAACTGTTCTACTGATCCTGATTAACTGCAGGGCTGGAGTGCTGTTCTAGAACCTCATCTCTGCTGCTGAAGTTTGGGACAGTTTGAACTGGTGGAATTATTCCCAGCTGCCTAGAGACAGACTGAAGTAGTGAACTTTGTCTGCAGCTACCTCTTCTGTGGTGGTTCTGAGCATCTTCTGCTGGACTAATTCTCTCAGCTTTAAGAAAGAGAGCAAACATAACTCTTGTCTCTTTTCAGTTACAAGTATCTGGTTGCCTCTGCTGTAATGATGGTCATCTCCTTGGCCTTGTGATACTTCCTTCTCCCAAGTTCATATATGTGACTGCCTATTACTCCCTTGGTATCAGCTTCCCCATGTGAAACTGCGTCAACTCCCATTCTGCTGAAATCTTCACATCTGCTTTCATCACTTATTTCTTTGCCTGGTATCTCCTCTTTGATCTCCAAGTTCTGGCTGTCCGAATTCCCACGCAAGTTCTGTTGTTCACCTATCACATGTACTGAAGAAGCATAACTGCACTGCTGCAGCTGGACTCTGCAGTGTTCTGTTTGCTTCAGGCCTCCCCCCTGAACAGTTTCGCCTTTTTAAGTAAGTCTCTGGACTCTTCTAGCTGTCAAGAGAACGCTGTATCCATGCTGTTCTGGGATAGCTGATCATGAGAAACTCCTTCTATTGTAGCAGTTGCAATCATAAAGAAGTTTAATCTTTTTCTGATCAATACTTTATCTTCTGTCATGACATCATTTAATTCTTCCTTTCAGATTTTTTTTCCCTGTAATTATTCTACTTTCCAAGTCTTTTGAATACTCTGTATTATACTATGCATAATGTACTAAAATTCCTAGCAACTGTAAGGGGTTGAGGAAGCTTGAAATTTTTTCTGTGTGATGCTTTCACCTGTTTTCTGTTCAGAGTCATCTGGAAAAGGAGGACCTGAGTTTTTATTCTGTTACAGAAGTGTGTTTATGATAAAGGCAATATTCTAATACTGTTTTGTAATTTAGACTGGAATATCTCACCAACCCTATATACATTCAGATAAAACATCTTCATGTTTTTTATGTCTTGAATCCTGCTGGGGCAGTTGTGGAGCTTTTAGTTAGGCCTTTGTAATTCATCATGAAGGGTTGTGCAGCACAAGGTCATATCAAACAAATGAAACTGTTAGTTTGAAGTTTCAGTTGATACCTTTCCTTCTGCTGAAAGGTTATTTGTCAACAGCTTCTCAACCACCCAAAGCACAAGTGTGGATACCCTGAACCAGTTTAACACAAGGTGAAACTCCTTTCAATAACACGTTAAATAACTCCATGCATTTATGTATAATTTTATTAAAATAGCAAGCAAAAAAGATCATATTTTCTGGGTCTGTAGGGAGTGGAGGTCTGTTCTTGCTCTTTGTAACTTACAAAATGTATGGTTTGATGAAGGCCTCATTCTGATGCGCTTGGGAAACCTGGTGCAAGAGTAGAACTTTAGGTCAGTGATATAGTTGTAGATAAAGCCTTTACATCTGTGGTAAGTGGATGAGCTGGTATGAGTTCTGGGTTCTGGGACCTCCTCTGATTTAGGTTTGCTAGAGACCTGAATGACCTCTTTGTGATCAGCCAAACGAGTTCGTGACAGCCGATGTAAAGACTGTGAGAAGAAATACAGGGTCTGGCTTTGGCACAAGGAAACTTCTCAGCACAGTGTTGGTTATTAATAGTCTTGGCCAGCAGCCTCCTAAAGCGAGAGCTTTGCTGGGTTGGAGGGTGCACTGTGACAATGACTTCCCTGGGGAGGCTGGCTGGCACGCTGGCTGCCTGCATTGGTGGTGCTGCCTGCACCCAGCAGTCTTATGGGGGACGGCAGGAGGAGGGTGATGCTGGAGACCAGAGAATCTTGCACTGTAATGGTGGAAGCCTTTCCTCAGGCTTGGTCTCTGGTCATCAGACCTGCCTTGGTGTGATTAATATATTAAACTGGCAGTGTGTGTCCACTTGGTGTTCAAAGGGGTAGATAAGAAGCAAGTTTTTAGATGCAAATTGTATGGGAGAAACTTGCTCTTCCGTAAGTTTACCTTGCATATAAACAAACAATTGTGGATTAAGCAAGTGTTGCTTTATGTTCATGTATGTACAGGACCAGGTATGTAACTCTTGAGAGATGCAATCTTGGAACGTTCTTCCAGGATTGTGTTTTGTCCTACCTTGGCAACGCATTGGAGAAGCCTGGTGGTGCTCAGGTTTAGCAGAGACCTTTGTCCTATTTGCAGAGTGATAACCAGTGAAGGATACTGCCTGACCTTTGTGAGACACAGATGCAATTTTGACTTGAGCATATAAATTTCAAATGTTGATGTTGTGCGAGAGCCTCTGTGCAGAAAGGCACGCTGCGTGTTACTGATGGGGCCTTGCAGTGTTACGTTTCCTTCAGGATGCTGTGTGTTCTGGACTCTTAGTGAAGTGAATGGCTGTAGGACCCCAGAGCCTGAGTGAAATGAAACAACAAAACTGATCCAAAGCAACCAATTGTGCCTGTGTAGAATATGTAGCAGGGTTTGGGTTTTCTGCACTGTGTCCTGTAGAGTGTCACTTAGTTACCAGGGCTAGGTGCCATGGTAAGAGGTGGAAAATGGCTCATACTCATCTGCACTGGATTATTAGATTACTGAAACAAGGGCAGGTAAACCCCCCACAGGACTTCAGTATGCTTGCTGTGTTTCGTTTAATTTTTTTTAAAAAGAAACAAACCCAGTGATGAATCTGTCTGAATATTGAGCAGAACCCTTAAATGGTTGATGAGTGTTAATACAATGACATCAAAGCCATAATAAAGACTTGGTCTCCTGTCTGAGAGCCTTAAAAATGGTGATGCTGCAGTTCCATGCTCTTGGTTGCATATATTATAATGTGATATGGCGTTGGGAGGAGGAGAGGGGAGGATTTTTTTTTCCTTTCAGACCTACTTGTAGTAAATGGTAAATGAGTCTTTGTTCTTGTTCATGTCCTGTTGCTATATTCGTCCCTCTAAATGTGGGACATGAGCAACTTTAATGATGCCCCAGACTTTGTCTCGGGTGGAGAAGCATAGCAGTGATAACTAGTGTCAATGTGGAATAGCAGCAGAGATGTCTTAGTTTTTTTTTTAAGTCACGTGTAATGAGCTGCAGGGAAGCTTCTGGCAGTTAAAGTGGCTTATAGTGGAGAATTCTGCTGTAAGAGAAATTACTGAAATTTTTAGATCGTGAGTTGCTTGGAAAGGCAAAGCTGTTTGGTATGTGAACCTGTGTCGCTTAGCCAAAGGGGAGTGGGGGCTGTGTGAGAGCAAGCCTGGGCCTGGGCAGCCTGAGGGCCATCATTTCTTACTAGCTGTTTTCCTGGTTAACTTTCTAGTGCAACAAGCGTTGACTTTCTAATTTCTGAGTGCCAAGGATGCCCTTTCTCTTGGTCAGTCCCCAGTTCTTCATGTGATACGACATGACCTCAGTGGAACTTGTTCTGGGCAACGGCTGTGCTTTTTCCCCCTCCCTGCCCAGCTCTCTCTGTATCCCTGTGTTTGGCACTGGCCCCCAGTTGCTTTAATATATCAGCTAGAATTGCTAATTACTTGTGCCAGGGTTCCTATAACAAGGTGACCTGGGTTTCTTTGTAGTGTTTGCTGAAATATGCTGTGTCACCTTAATATATTAACATAGTTGAGTGTCACTAGACAGTTTAATTATTTAAGTAACGGTGGCCAAGACATTTAGATTTTATGGCTTGGTGCAAGAAACACTGTGCAGGGTTAACTTTCTTGGCTTAACTTTCTTGGCTTTCTAAAAAGTGAGAACTACTTACGTTTTCCTCAGAAATTATATTTGAAAAGATAAGCGTTAACTGAAAGAGTTGTGGTGGCCCATCCCAGCTGTGGCAGGCTGGGGCTATCTCTAGGTGACACGCGTAGGCAGTGCTCCTTGGGGTGCTCCCAGGGCAGCTCCCAAAGGAGATGAGTCATGGCTGATTCCTATGGGGTCACTTAAGGAAGACAAGGCAGTGGCAGCTCTTCCTGTGCCGGGAGGAGGAGAAGGGTCATAACTCTGAGTACAGCTCCCTTCCCTCTGCCTCCCTTTTCACCCTCCCTCTTGCATTTTTTACAGGTTAGCTAGTTGTCTGGTGACCAGGCTCACATTCTTGCTGGAAAATGCTGTGCATTTATTCAAAGTCTTCTAGAAGCCATCTTAAAGCAAATGGTCCGAGTCTGAATTTCTGCCCAGTACTACCAGACTGGAAAGGGCAAGTGTCTGTTTGAAAACTCAAGTTTTAGACTTAGCAGGTACTAAGACGTGGCCTGCACGATGCAGCTGCAAGAGGATACAAGATACCCTGGGTTTTTGGCTTAAAACAGATCCTCCCTCTGACAGCTTGCAGTACTGAGTAAAATATTGTTTTAATTAAGCAAAACATGTCATTCTCTTGCTGCTTCCTCTGTGCTTTGTCTCTGTTTGGATAGATTACATGACTTCGTTGTTGGCTTCTCCTCCGGCTATCTAATGACTACCCATTTTGGTGGCGTAGGACTTTGAGGCTAGCTGCCACAGGTACCCTGTGTCCCCTGTGGCTGGTGTGCTGGCTGAGAGCCAGCTTTCAGAGTCGTCTTAGTGCTTTTCTGCCTTCAAAATCCTGGGCTTGGTTCATGGAAACAGCTGGAATTGGAGGGCTGGCTGTTTCCTAATGAAGCTTAGGTTGGAAAAGCTGTTTCACTGTGGCCTAGGTGTTTGTTCATGATTTCTAGAAAAAGTGGATTTTTGTTCCTTATCTGTTCCTTTGTGTCACTGTGCTGGCTGGACTCGGTATTTACTGCGTCTTTTCTTGTGTGAATTATTGGCTTTGTGGTGGAGTTGGTAGGGTAATACTTCCCTACAAATTCCCTGTAGGAGAGCAGTTGTCTTGCCTCTAGCTATAATCATCTTGTCGTTACTAGGTTTATTATTCTGACCTAATAAAATTCCCCGCTTGGTAAAAGAAATGCTTTTTTCCCCTCCCTAAACATGATTAGAAAAGTCTGTAGTTCTCAAGGAGCTGTGTGGATTAGTGCAGTGGCAGAATTCCTCTGAGGTTTTCTTTAGTGAGGACAAAGGCCAAGGAAGCACTGCTGAGTTTCTGCTTTAATTGCACCCCAGGCATGTAATTTCTTGCACAAATTATTATTTTACTGTGGAATCTTTGCATAAACAAAGGAAGATGGGGTCCCTGCCATGCACACACCACTAAAGCTATGCAGAGAAACTGTAAGCAATCGTGTCAGGTAACACCAGCTGGTTTAATGGGTCTTTGTGAGGAGCAGCCCAGCATTAAGTGGCCAATGAGGACAAATCTAAAGTCCCACTTGGGTGCTTTGCCTTCCGTGTGGTGGCTTGTAGCTCTGAGACTGCCCCAGGGGCCTGTCTGTCTGCTGCTGCAGCAGGCAGCTCCAGTGCCCTTTCCACACACAGTCACAGTTTTTGGACCACATCCGTGAGTATCCTCAACTGGTTACCTCAGCAGAAAGCTCTGTAATTTTTGACAGGGTTAATGAGATTGTGGGGGGAGCAAGGTAAGTACAGAGCTGATGTGGATGTGAGAGGACTGCTTTTAGCAGCCAGCACTAAGCTTCTGATCAGTTTACTGCTTCTTGTGAAACAACAACCTTAGGTTAATAGGAGTTGATTTTGAAGATCTGTGCCTGGTTCAGAAAATATGCTTTGCTCCTCCTCTGGCTTGAGAGCATTAGAAACTTTCAAATATCATCTTAAAGGGTATGATTTACTGCGTTTTAGAAAGTACTTAACTTCTGTGCTTGTAATTGTGATGACTGGCAGCAGCCTAAGGTAATGGGGGCATGGCAAAAATGCCTTGCTCTTTTTTTTTTTCCCTAAGCCTGGGCTTTTGACCACATCCTAAATAGAACTGGATTGTGACATTCCTCAAAGAGGGACAAGGCTTTCCTACATCCTCACCCTAGTGTTACTGCCTCTGAATTCTGTAAATTTTTTCTGTTTTGTTATTTTTGTTATTTTTCAGGGTAAAACCCGTTGTTGCATAGTCTATGTAGGCCTTATAACTGAACAGCATTTTTCTTCTTAAGTAATTCTGAAGTGTGTTTGCAGAAGAATTCTTTTTTTAATATGATGTCTTCTATGTACTGGCATGTCACTTTTTCCATTACTCAGGTTGGTCAAAGGAATTCACCATCACCAAGTTCCTGAGCGTGACGTTCACTGTTCTTCCTCTCAAATTTATTTGCACGTTGGCTACTTAAAGCTTGCAGTCCTTCAAGGTTTTGAATTTTGTTTTACAGATATTATATTATGAAAATGTTTATTACAGGCTGTCACTCAAAAGTTAAAAGCTGGAAATGGAGGTACTCTGCTCCCTGTGGATCTTGCTGTGCTACTGCGAGTAGGGAGCCCCAGGTGATGGAAGCTGTGGGCTCTACTTAATTGTCCTGCATGTTAAAAACCCCAAACTGTTCAGAGAAGTCATAATGCATTGGAAAGCGAGGCATGCAGTGCCCTCTGTCTGTAGATTTTTTTTTTTACTACAAAGTTGTCAGTACTTTGAGATGGAAAATGAGCCCTTGCTGTCTCCGGGCTGCGGTTGTGCCTTGCTGGGCTGTGCCAGGTGTGGGTGCTTGGTTCCACCAGGGCGAACTGGCTCTGCCAGTGGTGCCCAGACTGGGCAGCCGACAGCCCCAGCCTTACAGCAGTGGCTCTGCGCGGTTGCTGCTGTGGTAGCAGAGGGAAACGACGTTCCTTGTAGAAGAAATTCAGGGAATGTCGTGTGTTCTGTGCTTGATATATTGATACACGCTTGTATTGCTGCTCTGGCTAATCCTGCCCTTGACTGTTCGGTGACCAGCTCCTTCAGCAGAACTCGGCCTGTTTGACTAATAGGCAATAGTTTAACCACAGCGTATTACATCTTGCATAGATGAATAGCCACAAACGCTGTGTAAGCGTGTCGCTGTGTTGTGCTGAAAACCAAATGGCAGAAGCACAATGCAGCACCAAAGAGCTATTGTAATGACGGATGAGACTATAATAGCCCGGGGAGAGAGGGTGTAGTTAGAGGTTAATTCAGCCGTGGCTGGGAAAAGCCGGCTTCTCTCCGGAGAACCATCTGCTGCTCTAACAAAGCGCTGCTGCCAGGAGCCCGAAGCGGGTGCGTACGCGCCTCGGACAGCGCTGCGCCGCCGACCTGTCCCGGGGCTGCGGCT
>JAVJGJ010000062.1:12728391-12748224 GCA_035590215.1 Microhierax caerulescens | reverse complement strand
CCGGCGGCCTCTCCGCGCGCTGCCTCCCGCGCCGCGGGCGCGCTCCCGCCCGGCTGCGCGCGCCGCCGTGGTCCGGAGCACCGCAGTGCTGGGAGCGAGGATTGGCTGGGCGCTGCTGCAGTGGGGATGCAGCCTGGGTGTGCAGCCGCGCCGCTCGCCTGAGGTGCCGTTAGGATGAGCCGGGACGCGCGGGTTAATTGGCAGCTCCGAGAAGCTTCTCTCGGAGAGGTTCCGCTTTAGCTTTCCTCGTAAGCGCAGCGTCTCGGCTCCTCTGTCCAAGCAGTCTCCAAAGCTCAGCGTCTTGGCTTCTCCGTGCCAGGGGTCTTGTGCTTTGTCTGTTGCCATCAGATTTCTGAGGCTCTGGTACAATAAGCTGCTTGTCAGGCCAGGCACGACTGCAGTAGCAGCAATTTCAAAAGGCAGGAAGCGTCCGCAGGAGCGGTAAAGAATCTGAGCCCGTGGAGTCGCTGGGCTGAACCTCCTGCTGGCTGCCGTGCCGATTCCCATCTTGGGGGTGCTTGGTAGTGCAGTCACATCATCCTTGGCAGCGGGCAGCTCCCGAGCACGCAGGGTTTCCCTGCCTGGGATGGTCGCTGGAGCAGCAATGGTGCAGACCCTTTGGCATTTTCTGTCTAGCTTCCTTCCCAGGGCCGTATGCCAAGGTCCTGCAGATGAAAAAGAGGATGAGGCCAGAAACACCACCCCGCTTCCAGGCCCCGGGGAGAAAGGGCCAAAGATGTTGGGGAAGCCACAGGACAGAGGGACTGATCCCACTGAAAGGAGACCAACTATCCTACTGGTGGTTGGACCCGCAGAGCATTTTCCAAAGGTAATGGGATATCCAGGGGCCTGCGGAGGGGTTGGTGCACATTGCAGTGGAGCTTGTGGTGTGCTGGGAGCAGGGGTGTTGCAGGTGGAGTGTGTCAGTAGCTGGGTGTGCGTGTGTGTATTGGGGAGGGGGAGAGGAACAGGAGAAGGGAGCAGGGTCCAATGTGTGTGCTTGCTAGCAAGGAAATGTGGGGGGGACCGTGGGAATGACTGTGAAGAGAGGAGGTGATCTAATAATTCAGACATGATGTTCAAAGTGGGGAAAAATTGCTGTTTAGGGACGAGGGAATACAGGGTCTCGAAGGTTCCTGGGCAACTTGTAAGAAGCATGACTGAGAGGGCAGGGGATGATAATGCATGTTGGTGGCAAGTCCCACCCCTGCACTGGAGATCAGCAAAAGATCAAATAGATCCTAAAATGTTCCGGGCTCAGTCTCTGGTAATTTGGTGAGCATCTGGAAAAACTTGCATGTTTTCAGCAAATGAGTAGCTGGCTGTATTATTTGAATGGCACAGCCCAGAAGAGAGTGAAGTCTGTCCCTGAGGAGAAGGTGGCATAAGGGAGAGACTAAAATCCGCCTTAGACTGGGAACTTTCCGAGGGGTGGGAGAGCAGGGAGGTGGTGGGCGCATGCAATTGGCAGAGAATAAATGGTGAGGCTTTGTCTGGGGGGAGGTGAACAAAAGCTGCTTAGTTCAGTGCCTGGGCTCCTAGCACAGAGCTGGCTGACTGCACTTCTGGTTTATTTTTGCTGGAGGGGAATGCTGTCTCCCCTGAGGATGGTGCAGTCAGCTCAGACCACTTGTGGCTTAAAACCAAGGGTGTGACCTGGGGTTAGGGGAGAGGGAGTTGGGCATAACCTCTGCAAGCGCTGGGAGCCCAATTGGGATAATGCTGAAGGGCTGCAGCAGGGGTAGGGGTGCATGACTTGTGGGATCCAGTTTCTTTTACAAGGAATTGGGCTTGGTTGTTGCTGCAAGCTTTCCCTCTAAAATGGGGGACAAACAGGTTTAACTTGTAGAGGGGACTAATGTCTGTTCTGCTGCTATTTTGAATGGAAAGAGGCAGGGTGGCATTTTGCATTCTGGGGAGCAGAAGCCGCTCCCTGCTTGGATCAGCCTGAAACACCTTCAGGGACTTTTGCCTTCATCCCTATCGTTAGCAGTTAGCACTGTGCATCCTCTTCAAAAAGAAGAGTGTGCACATTTTGAGAAGAGGAGGACTTCTGTGCACAGAGGTGAAGAAGGACAGAGGCTCAGAACTGAAGGAGGTTGCGATGAAAACCTTGAAAGCCTAGGGCTGAAAATGTCTGGTGTCTTCCAGGGAACAATGGTCCCTCAGTCAGGGAGAGTCCATCTGTTCACACCTGCAAATTAAGCCTTCTCTGAAAGCTGATATCAGTCTCCTCTTTCCTGTGTGACCCTGGGAAGTTTTGCTGCACTGGAACCCTGAAACTGGCTAATGGAGAAATACCTAGAGGATAAGGACTTGGTAAAATGGAGTTATTGCCGCTTAGGAGGTAACTGTCCATCTGCTAGGAGGTTGTGACTGTGTAATTTTAGCCTGTCCTGATTGTAAAGTAAAAAGCACTGTAAAGCTCTTCTGTTGAGGATTATGCAGATATGTTTTACCTTGCAGTTCCAGCTGGCTAATACTGCATCCAGCCTTCGTGGCTCAGCTGATGGACAGTAACTTCTTAAGCTGCAATGACTTGTTTGTGCTTGATCAGATATCTGTGTTCTAATTACCTGTCTGAAGGAGAAGTGTTGCAAAAAGTCTTGTACAGCCTTAGGGATAGATTATAAACCACTGTGAGCAAACTATTATTTGGTGATTAAAGAAAACATGGGGGATACATGGCTTTTATTCTCTTGCCACTGATGGTCTGTGACCTTGGGAGATGTCTCTTGACTGGTATACCACTTTTTGTAAAAACACCTTAAGTATCTATTTGCTAAAAGCAGGCAAAATATCATGCCTGATACTGGGGTTACTGAAAGGAATTGACACGTACTGATAAACTTGACAAAATGCATCCTAGCCATGTCTCTTCAATCTCCATGTTGTTATTGGCCTGTTTCTGCTCAGACCCTGCTTAAAGATAGTGATTTCAACATGAGGCTGTTTCTGCAAATGTGGGAGAAAACACTGATTGCAAATGTGATGTGTTGGCCCCTGGGTGTGTGTACACGGGAGAGAGGTATGATCTGCCTCTGACGCCACCACCTGGACTTGTAACTTTGGATCTGTGTGTTGTCAGTGGAACAGGTCACCTTTCCTGGTTACCTTTATGTCAAATACCATGTAGTGTTGTCTGCCTTCCCTCGTCTCTGTCCTTCCCCTTAGTCGTGGCTGGCTACAGCTCTTAACTCTGCTGGAGTCTCTTAAATGATTAACTCCCCTCTTCGTATACTTTACACTCTTTGTGCTCTCTGAGGACTTTCTGTACTGTACAATTAATTATAAGCCAGTTTCCACAAATTAAAGAAAAACAAGTCAGCAGAACGTAGTGAAAAATTCGAGCAATAAGGGTTCTCTTTGGCCCACGGTGTCAACCCAGAAAGCTGTTTTGCTGGTGAAGGAGGATGTTTGTTATGTAGCAGTGACGCTCACTGGCACTTGATATTTTTAGATATATATTTTTTTTTAATAAGCAAAGTGAATTCAAAATTAAACAGCATACTTTTCTGCTCCTTGTATGGCTGCATCCTCTAACCTTTTGGGAGGTACCTTCTGGAGCTGGTGTAGTAAACCGGTGATGAAGCAGAAGCCTAAAAGTCTTGGAAAAGTTAGCGTTAGAACAGCAGGGTATTGAAACAGGTAACTGGTGCAGCATTTAAATAAGAACCAAATCCTATAAATAAAATGAAAATGAGATTGCAGCTTCCCTGATGACAAGAAAAGCGAGTCTTCTGTAGAAGGAAGATGGACGCGTCTACTGCTCCTTTTAGCAGAGGAGGGTTTTAGCTGGCTTCACATTGACTAAAAATGTGTAAGTCCAGCTCTGTCTTCATTGGCAGAATTTTTGGATAGAAGTAGTATCAGGGAGGACCGACTTAAAAGGACTGGCTTTTTTTGGAGATCTGTGCCCTGTCCTTGCTTTGATCAGGAATAGACAGTGCTAATAAGGGATGTACTGTCCGTAACTCATGTCTGAAGGCCTGGGGTGGGTGTGCTGCTGCCTGCAGGGGCTGGGGGAGTGGGACCGTTGACCCCACACTGGTCATGTTCCAGCAGCACTGATCCCTGCAGCTTTGGAGAGCTATCTTACTTCCAGGTTTATCAGATTTTTTTTCTTAGGGGGATTCTAAAACCTTGTTAATGCTTAAGTTTCCTTTGTCATTAGAACCAGAATTGCTGGTATAAACTTCATTTGTAATCTGTCTTTCCTTCTTAGCTTGCTGTCCTGTAATTAATACCCTGCTTAAAATCAGCTTTCTTAACCTCATTACCTCTCTCCTTTCCTCTGACGTAGGTAGTAGGGCTTTTTTCCTAAAATGTGCAGATTTTGCCTTTTGTCTCTGGCTGCCAACTCCAGACAGAGTTTATTAGGAAAATCTGCATCATGTTGGCATAGCAACTGAACTGCCAAGCAGCTATAATAGTGATGCTTGGCAACTCGTGGGAATGACTACAGAGAGCATTAAGGCTTGGTAGAGCAATTTGAGTTACATTTGTTCACTTACTACATGGAGCTGGGGGAGAGCTGCTCACCTTGATCAGGCTGCTGAAGGTGCTTGCTGCTGGCTGGTGCTGTGCAGCAATTAGCATGCTGCTAGCAGTGAGACTTGCTGGGAAGGCTGGGGTGTGCTGTTGGTGTGCATGTAGTGAGCTGCTGCAGCTGATCTTTAAGAGGATCTGGAGTCTGAGAAGATCTGTTTTCGTGCGGAGAGACGTCAGCAGGGAGTAGGTTAAGCCTGGTTAGGTAACGCAGCAGTAGTGCCATGGTAGGTGAGGTGCTTGGGGGAAGGCATAGGAAACCGTTGTAGGTCACGATTCTCAAGGGTACTGAATTGCCGTGAGTCGTGATCTATTAAGATTTGAAAAAAAAATAATTCTTGAATAACCCCCCAGATTAAATATTCCCAATTTGTGTGATTAACATGCAGCTCCACAGTTTATTACAGGCCTTGGCTTTTCTTTAAAGAATGAAATACCATGGTAAAGACTTAGAGGCCCCTGGTGCGTTTAGATCTGAGGAGGGAAATGCTTATTGGACTTTGTGCTGGCCAGGCAGTCTGTCTAAACAGAGCAAACACAAGAAAATGTTGCTGTGTCCGCAGCGGTGGGGAAGGCTGTTAGCTGGACTGGCTTAGACCAGTTTAGCAAACATGCTGGGTTACTACAAGTGCAGGCAGGATTAAAGTGTTTTGGTTATTGGCTATGGCTCTTTGTGTATTCCTGGTATGATAGCTTCTCTTTGATGAATATCAAAATGATAACTTTATTTCAAAGTTAATGTTAGTAATTCTGTACTGAGCAGCATTGTTACCTACTGCACTATTTTGGTACTCTTTTTGTAGAGCTAGGTGTTAACCTGTGCATCAGACTCCACTAAATGCTCAGAAGCCTTTAATTATATCTGCGTTAAATGATGCGCGTGCCATGCTCCCTCTTCAGCCTGGCTTTCTGCTGATGAAAGCTCAGGAACTCACTTACAAAGTGGTTAAATGGTAGAGACTGGTAAACGTTGTTCTGCCCAGGCCAATTCTCATTATAGCGCATATCTGACTGCAGTGTTTAATTGTAGTTGGAAGAGGAGGAAAAACTATTGGGCGGGGGTAACTGCTATGTGGTTGCTTAGCTATGAGGCTTTGAAGCAGCTGGGTATGTTTTGAAGCCTGCCCTTGGTTTTGGTGGGTTTTTGGGTGTTCAGTGCAATGACAGACCTTCCCCACGGGCTTTATGTGGCTGCCTGTGTTAGTAACTCGGAGTGCTGCAGAGGGGAGAGAGCGAGGTCTGCAGGGGTTGCCTGCTCTGAGCTGGCACAAGTGGTTTTGGGAGAACTTGGAAGCAAAGCCAATCAACTCAGGCATAGCAAAGTAACCTTAGAAAAGTGGAATTTCAAGACTTTTGCTTAGGCTAGATATCCTGTGTATGTCTGAAAGCAGTAAATGGCTGACATCCTGCTCTTATGGTGTTTTAGAGGAAGAATTTTTTGGTGAAGGGAAGACAGAGTCCTTCTGTGTTGTATGATGGGAGAGGTTATGATCAGGACTGGTCCCTACTGTGCTGCTTGTGTAAATCCTCAGAGGGGTGAGAACAGGGTCAGGAAGGACTGATCGGATGTAAGGAACAGTAACTGCGTGTCTTGGAAGTTGGCCAGAGCTTCTTGGGTTAAAGGAGACTCTCGTTAAGAGTTAACTTGTTCCGAGGTGATGTAAGGTTTCTGGGCTTAATGGAAGCCTGGTGTTGAGCAATGGGAGGCAGCTGGGTAGTGTGGGATGGGACTGTACAGCCACGGTTTCCCTTTTAAGTAGAAGGGCTGGGCTTGTTCAGCCAATCCCACCGGAGCCAGCTGCCTCATAGGCATGTGTCATGGGGCTCTGCTGGCATTTCCTTCCCACTAAGCGCTGAAATTAGCTCAGGGGACTCACTCAGTTTTACTTCGCTTCCTGGCTGGTCTGAGCAGGGCGGCTCAGCAAGATGCTCTGCCTCTGTCTGTATGTGCCGGTGTTCGGGGAGTCGCAGACGGAGTTTGAATACTTTGAGTCAAAGGGGCTGCCGGCTGAACTCAAGTCTATATTCCGACTCAGCCTCTTCATTCCTTCCCAGGAGTTCTCCACCTACCGCCAGTGGAAGCAGGTATGGCCCCGAGGGAGGAATGGAGGGGAGCGAGCAGTGGAGGATTGGTCATGAACAGTGTAGATATGCTTCCCTTGCCCCTTGGCAGGGATTGCTGAAGCAGCATGGAGCTGACTGTTCTCTTTTTTTATTATTTTGGTTTGAATTGAGTGAGATCTCGGTACCTCTAAGATTGTCTAAAGCAGTTGATTTGATGCAAGTTAAATAGAAAAAGGTGGTTTTTCTTTTTCTTTAACTGGTCTGCGCAAATATGGTGTTTCGCATCCTCTTCCTTTTCCTCCTTGCACCTTTCTCCCTGCCTCCCTTCTGACAAGGGGTGTGTAGTCCCGTGTCAGCTCGAGCTGATGTGAGCCTCACCGTGGTGCAGTGAGCTGGTTTGTGCTGTGAGCAGGAGGGCAGCTCCGTGCGAGTGGTGTGGCGGTGGTGGGTTGAGCCAAGGAGGTTGTGCAAGTGTGTCCCTTTGCCGCAGAAGGGAGATGTGCTAACCCGGCAGAGCGCTCCGGCTGACTCTGTGTCACAGCCTTTGCTTTCAGCTTGCTGCTGCTGGTGTGATTTTTGTGACCAGGTTGTCAAAAGCCCAGGCAACTGATTTTTGAGCAGCGAAGCTGGATAGGCTTTTTATACCTTTGTGCAGACAATACAAGCAAGGGTTGTAGCAGGCTTTAAGGTGTACAGGGACCCAAAGCAAGCTGCAAGGGCTATGTGTTATGCAGGTGACTGTAGAAACATCTGCAGCCAGCAGAGCTGTAAATGACCAGTTCTGTCTACAGAGATTTTGTATTTGCTGTTAAAGGCAAAGAGCTGCAGGCAAATATTTGTTCATATCACTGGCGAAGATGCTGGGAGCTTGGCTTTCTCACCCTTCACACACGTGTTGTGGGTTACTGTTTGACAGGCTTGCAGCATTTTTCCTTTGTGATCATGGAGGAAGAAGGCCGGCAGAGCAAGGCAGCCTTTACTACTTGTGGTCTCTAATCACTCATTGCACATCTCTGCAGTTGTTAGGGGCGTGCTGAGAGAGCCGGAGCAGTTGCACAGTCACATCTCTCTTACAGTGCTTTTGAATTATTAATGCCTCTCAACTGGTATGGGGGTTGCCAGTCAGAGGGAAGCCCTGATTCAGCTGTTCAAGGCCAATCCGCTGACATGTGAGGGGTGTTGGTCTATCTTTAGCCCACAAGTTGAATGTGGGGTCATATCTGAACTTTAAAACAGTCATATGATAAATTACAGGTTAGGAATACCAGGCATACCTCAAAGGTCAGGACAGCTGGGGCAGCACTTTCCTATTTAAGGTTCATAGAACAATTAGGAATAATCCTCATAGCATTAGTGCTAAAGTGACAGGACTTGGTGGGGCGAGAGAGAGTGAGTTTTAATAGTGAAGTATTTAGTATTGAAGTAATTTAAAATGCCATTGAAACAAAAGAGTTAAGGCTTATGAAGGGGACTGGTGCTCACAGGCCAAGGGAACACCACAAAAGCTTATGTTTTCCTGTTACCTTTGAAGTCTAAATATTGAACAAAATATTGCTGAAAAGAGGGTTAGCTTAGTGTTCAATCTTAGCTCAGAGCTTCCTTAACAACCCACCTGCTGTTCACATAGATTTACATAAATTCACGTATGTTTAGGTGATGCAGTAGGCTGAAACACACCTCATTTAGTGTAGCTCAGTGATTCATCTTGAAAAGACTTATAAGCTGTTGAAGGCAAATGACTGATCAAGAAGGGGAATAGGAACTCCCTGAGCCACATTCCTGCAGCCTGGAGATCACCTCTCCTGTCAACAAGTAGCCACGTGCCCTTAGATAGGACAGTCCGTCTGCTATTGCCCCATGCTGGAGTGAGTTAATTAGTCATTTGCCTTGTCCTAGATGCCTGGCACAGGGTCTGATGTAGATTTCAGCTGTCCTACTAAGAACCTTTTCTTGTTCTATATGCATCTTGTGAAAACTTGTGTAATTAAAGCATATAGCTTCAGGGTGCCTAAACCAGTTCATAGGGGTTTTTATCTTTGCCTGTGTCCACTAGAGCTGTACAGGCTTTTTCTGGTTGGAGTTAGTTATTGCCAGAGGGAGTTGACTTCTCTAAGGATCATAGTAGGCATGAAATTCCTTCTCCTGTTCATTTTTTTTTATTACCTGAAGTTTTGTGACTCACTTTTTTTAACGCAGATCTGTTGCCTCATACTTAGTTCAAAAACCTCCACAAGGGCTTTGTAAGGTGTTAATCAAGACTCAAGGCTTGAGATTAGACACATGATACTGGCAGAATATATCTGATAAAAGCATGAGGCATTTCATCTGGGTAACTAATTTTGGGAGACAGTTGCATGGAATCAGGTGACTTTTCTGCACTACTGCTTTGCTCAAATTTCTTTGATGAATTATAATTCTGTTGGCTGCTTTCTGGAGGAAAAGTCAAAGTAGTGTAGGAAATGATCTTTAAATATGGTAGAAGGGGGGACAGATTTGTCTGGATGAACAGAAGAACTGACAATTTTTGATTGTTTTCTGAACAGAAAATTGTGAAGGCTGGAGACAAGGACCTGGATGGACAGCTGGATTTTGAGGAATTTGTTCACTATCTCCAGGATCATGAAAAGAAGCTGAGACTGGTCTTCAAGAGTTTGGATAAGAAGAATGATGGTAAACACCTTTTTCATGCTCATGAGTAGACTGCTGCATGTGCTACCTTGTAATATGTATACTTGAGCTCACTGGCTTATTTTTGCAGGCCGTATTGATGCCCAGGAGATTGTGCAGTCTCTTCGGGACCTGGGAGTCAAGATCTCTGAACAGCAGGCTGAGAAAATACTGAAGAGGTGAGGATTTGGCTGGCTTTTCTGTTTTACTGTTGAGGGGGTTAGAAGGAAATGTAGGGATATGGAACTCATCTCTTCCTTCTACCTTGTACATGCTTTCTAGAGGCTCCAGCTCTTTTGCCTGTTACTCTTAATTTTGATTTTTTTTTTTTTTCCCCCATGAATTGACACTTGTAAGGTTGTAATGCATTAATGGAGAGTTACTGTCAGTCTCTTTATCTTCCTGACCTGTTGTGGGGAAGTGCTTGCACCTGACCTGATTTGCATCCCTGTCTGATTGTCCTGCTGCCCTGGGCTTGCTGCTTTGGACACGGACTGTGCAGTTGCTCTTTGGAAATGCTAAGTGCTTTATGCATGTGGCACTAACATGTTAACAACCACTTATTTGTGCTGTTTTTTCCTCTTTTCTTTCCTCTGCTACCTTCCCTCTGTGTGTTTGCCTGTATGTCAGAATAAGGACGGGACACTTCTGGGGTCCTGTCACCTAGTAAGTATTATTTTCCCTTCAGTGTCAGTTATGTCCCTAAGTTTGATAGGAGGGGGTCTACTGTGGGCCAGTTAAAGGGGAGAGAGAGGGAAGGAAAAAGGGAGCCCAATTCTACCTCTGCAGTGTTTGGTGAACAGAAGCTTTCCTAGTTTTGTCTTGTGTCTCTTTAGAAGTCTTTTAGTAGTTGCTTTGCAAAGCTTTTTTTGATGTAGGCCTGAATAATCAAAGGGAAGGGAAGGAGGAATTTGTCACCCAGTGGGAGCCTGTACTCATCTAATGATAAATCTTTTCAGCATGGATAAAAATGGGACAATGACAATTGACTGGAATGAGTGGCGAGACTATCACCTGCTGCACCCAGTGGAGAACATTCCTGAAATCATCCTGTACTGGAAGCACTCCACGGTATGAGAGAGTTCCTCTGCAATAGGTCCTGGTCCTTCCCTAGCTTCTCAGTCAGTCCTGACCCCCAGGAGCTGTTATCGGCAGTCCCTATCTTTCTCTTCATGGTTCAATAGCTGCCTTGTAGCCCTAGAAGCCCAATTGCTTCCTGTCCTGTCCTGTTATCTTGCCACCTATCACTGGCACAGCTCTGAAGCCTCTGGCACAGGTGATAACAACTGCACGTTCTGCAAGATGAGGGTGTTGGCTTGCACCTCCAAGAGCTCGTACCAGTGGCCAGCCCCTGCTGGTTTGGGACCTGTTAAGACTAGAAGTTGACTTGACAGGCAGCCGTCCTTCCTGGAGATATTTCAGGGTGTGTAAATAGCATGTGACGAGATTAAACTGGTTCCAGTTTGGAAGCTTCCAGGCTTGGAAGGTTCCAGAGAGGTCCAGCTTTTTTGCCATACAGCTGCCGGCACTTGGTAATTTTGTTCATTACTATGATCTGTAGTGTTTTAATGCACATGAATGTTGAGCAGTTGAAGCTGCTTTGACAGAAATAGTGTCAGGTTCCCCCGTGACATGCTATAGCAGTGGCAGTTCCTGTGACCAGACGCAGCGGTTACTCTGGCAGCTTATCTATAGCCATTAAATATAGCGACTACTTCAATGCTTAGCACTGATAAAGAACAATAAAACTTTGGCAAGATCACTAGTTGATGAAACATTTCTCAACACTTTATACTTTTGCAGATCTTTGATGTAGGAGAGAATTTGACTGTCCCTGATGAGTTCACAGTGGAAGAGAGGCAGACAGGGATGTGGTGGAGACATCTGGTTGCAGGTGGAGGTGCAGGTGCCGTGTCCAGAACCTGTACAGCTCCCTTGGACCGCTTGAAAGTGCTCATGCAGGTATGATGGAGCAGTTCCGGTTTGTTTGAATACCCAGGCAGATTCCTTTAATGTTCTTGGATGCCTGGGAGGTGATAATGTTTGTTGACACAGTACAGCAGGCTGGCCAGGATTGATCTCATTGTTCTTATATTGTTATTTTTGAAGTCTTTTTGGATTATTTGAATGGTCAAAGTAATGTTAAAAAATTACTTTTCATTGACTAGAAAAAAATACAGAGAATCTTTTGAGAGGTAGACATGTGAAAACTGTCAGTAGTTAAGGGGCTTTGTGGTTCCGAGTACTGGAAAACTTGGGTTTTGGTGAAACAAGTTCTTAGTCTTGTGTTGCCGTGAGACACCCTGAGACCATTGTAGCGGTTGTATGGTCAGCTGGCAGAGCTCACACTCAGTATAAGTATTATCATCATTAGAAAGGAGTTAGAAAAACTTGAATTTGACTGGCTTGTCACTGTACCTGCTCTTGAGCCAGCTAAGTTTACCATGGGTCGCTTATCCTACGCTGGGTGTTGCCTATTTAATCTTTCCTCCCATTCTAGAGTGAGATATTGATTAATTTTATTAGTTAACACTAGACTTTGTAAAAAAGAAAAGAGGCTTGCTTTCCTATTGTAGAAGTTATCTGGAAGGGATTAAAGCCTTGGCAAATCCCTGGGTAAACAAAAAAGCGCCCTTTTGTCCCTGGATTACAGAAAAAACGTAACACTGTCGTAATCAGGGCTGGAAATAATCCAAGCTTGCGTGCTCTCTCTCCCAGGTTCATGCCTCCCGCAGTAACAACATGTGCATCATTGGCGGTTTTACTCAAATGATCCGAGAGGGTGGACCAAGGTCACTGTGGCGAGGGAATGGCATCAATGTGTTGAAGATTGCACCGGAATCAGCCATTAAGTTCATGGCCTATGAGCAGGTGAGTAAAAGGGCACAGACAAGTCTGGCTGCAGAAGGGCTTGCAGAAGGACAAGCTTAAAAAAAAAAAAGATGGCTGAGATAAGTCAGCGAGCCTCAGTGTCTGTCTTGGCTTCCACAGATCAAGCGGTTCATTGGTACCGACCAAGAAATGCTGAGGATTCATGAGCGGCTGTTAGCTGGGTCTCTGGCTGGGGCCATTGCACAGAGCAGCATCTACCCGATGGAGGTGAGGCGAGTCGCTGATAGTCCAGCCCGTGAGGGGTCATGGCAAGGTGCTGAGATGGGAAAATGTGGGTAGGACATCAGCACTACGATAGCGTAATTAATGAATTCTCAGTGGTGATGTGGAGTAATATGTCTCGCATGACACTTGCTGTAGTCCTGCCCATCATGCTCTGAAGAATGATGTTGTCTATACGTTTTTCTCCTATTGATTCTCCTGTAGGCCTTCATGGTATTTATTCTTGTCTTCTAGGTTCTGAAAACACGGATGGCTCTAAGGAAGACAGGACAGTATTCAGGCATGTTGGATTGTGCCAAAAACATCCTTTCGAAGGAAGGAATGGCTGCCTTCTACAAGGGCTACATCCCCAACATGTTGGGAATCATTCCGTATGCTGGTATCGACCTGGCAGTCTACGAGGTATGAAGCCTTTAACTATTGTAGGGCTGTGCTGCTTGTGTAGCTTTATCACTGTCAGACCTGTCAGTTACTACAGTTTAAATAATTTATTGAAGCTTTATTGATCGGTCTTTTGGAGCATAAATAGATTTTTTTTAACCCAAAATGGCATAAAAGATAATCCAATATAGCGATTCTTCTTTCCTAGTCAACATCATGCATGGTCCCTTGTTTCTTAGGAGAAAATTGCAGTAGGAAATTAAAGAAGGGATTTTCCCCAGGCACTAAAGTAGCAGTAGCTCAAAAAGATTTGAGAAGCCGTGTGCTTCTGGCTGAATTGGCACTTAGCTTTCTGAGCCTTTACACTAGATCTTCTATGTAATGTGATGTTCTTTTGATTACCTCTTCACTGTTAACATCTGGCTTGATCCTTCCAGACACTAAAAAATGCCTGGTTGCAACGCTATGCTGTCAACAGCGCTGACCCTGGAGTCTTTGTTCTGCTGGCTTGTGGCACCATCTCCAGTACCTGTGGACAGCTTGCCAGTTACCCACTGGCTCTTGTGAGGACACGCATGCAGGCCCAAGGTGAGAATTTCTGGGAACTGTGTGGACTTGTGTCATGGTCTCTGAGCAGGGTAAAGGTCCTCCAGTGTAAACATTGCAACAGCAGCCTGAACTGGCCTGTGCAGCTAAGCAGTAGACTATTTGCTGTGCTGTAAGAGGACAGTGGACTTTGTGCTGCCCTTAGCACCTCCAGGACAGAGGTTCTGTTTTGCTTAGATCAAGAGTTTTGGGCTAAGGGTTTCTGTGGAGCAGTTTGACAAAATGGCTGTGATGTGCAGCATGGCTACGGCTTGCTGAGAAGTTAGGTGCTGTTCCCCATGAAGCACCTTTTCTCTGTGAGCATCCACAGGAAGCATGTGAATCAGAACTGCTCTTTGAGACAGGTGTTACCTTAAAGTGTTTTCACCACATAGGCTGTATTATTTATTGTGGTTTTTGCTATTGCAGCTTCAGTAGAGGGTGCTCCTGAAGTGACGATGAGGGGACTGTTTAAACACATTCTGAAGACGGAGGGAGCGTTTGGTCTTTACCGGGGTCTGGCACCGAACTTTATGAAGGTGATCCCAGCTGTAAGCATCAGCTACGTGGTTTATGAGAACTTGAAGATGACTCTGGGCGTGCAGTCACGGTGACCACAAGATGCCGAGGACTTTGAACTCTGAAATCTTGGGGTGCAATCCCAAGACGTATAGCCATCTCTCATTCTGTGAATGTGTTGACACTAAGCTGACTAAGCAAAGCTGTGAAATCTCAGATAGTTTGTGAGTCAGTAAGGGGAAGGGGAGGATCTGATGTCCTTTGCCATCTTGCTGCTCAGAGCTCCACAATAAACCATCACGTGGTCCTTTTTGGACCTTTTGGGAGACCAGGAGGTGAACTCCTGGGAGAATCCTAAGGCACAAGTTGCTAAGGTCAGTTCCCAGCAGTATGGCAGAGTAGCAAAGATTTGGGTAACAGGTCTGCTTTCAGTGTGTCGTGTGTACAGAGCTGTTCACCTGCAGATGAGCACCTTCTGACTTGCTGAAAGAGCTTCTTTTTCCATTCAGAGAGCTTCTTTTTCCATTCAGTTGTTTAACTTCCTACCCGTTGTTTAAATTTGTACAAACCTTGTGTAGGAGCTGCTGCCACACCAGGCTTGTTATTATGTTTACATATATTCCTTTGGGTAGGAGACATTCATGTTCTGCTTCCAAGACTTGACATGAAATATAACTTTGAACTATACCGGTTTTGAGGGCTGGTGGGCAGTGGTTTATCCAGTCAGGCTGAACGTTACTTAGGCCAGCCTGATGAAGAATTAGGATTATTTATTTTTTATAGGTTTAAGTGTGTCTCATAAATCCACTAACAAGATGCACTTACTAACAGAAGCAGCAGACTAGAGCCTGCATGCCTGTATCCTTTGCATGCCGGGATTGGCTTGTCTTATACTCAGCAGGGGCTTGGAAAGGGGAAGGCGGGAGAGCTCTGGGTGGACTGGCACCTTGATGCATGGCTTTAGTGAACAAGACAGTATTTCACAGCTCCTGTGCAGGCGTGCTCCCAGCACGACACGAGCCCCTGTGCAACATTGCATGGACCTCTGAATTCCATTCTGCCTGCTGCCAAGGATAGCTGGTGGACCTTTACCAAGCCCCGTGCCTACGCTGCTATCTATCTCTTTAGACCTCTTTGTAGATTGATGTTCAGGTTTGCGTTAGCGGAATGGAGTCCCCAAGCCAGGAGTATGTCTGCTGTGGGAAGGGGTGTTAGGGGCTGGTTGTCACTGGGGGAGGTGAGCCTTTAGTCCTGAAGACATGCTTGCTTTTGTTTCAAAGGGTGCTTTTCATAAAGCTAAGGGAAAGAGGTGGCTTTAAAATTTCTCTGACTGCATTATGGGCTACTTCAGTTAATAGGATCTGGCTTCTGAGGCCTGGGAGATCCTCACCCAACTTTTCATTTTGGGCAAAATGGACCAGCGTTTCATTCCACTATTTTACTGCTTAAAGCATATTTATTTTGTATTTATTTGAACAGAGTTATGTCAGACTATTTTTATAGACTTGTTTAAATATTGTTACTGTGCTTGTATTTCTCCTGTTTTAAGAAGTTCTCTATTTGTTCTCTTACATCACACAGCTGAGCCATGGGGAGGGGCACTAAAGTTGCTTGTGTACCTTCCCTTTGGGGCTTGAGCTGTCTTTCCCATGCCTGGGGTTGTTGCTGGAGGACCTCAGCCCAGAGAAATTCTGTAGCGAGAAGCCGTAGGAGAGAAGGGAGCAGGTAAGGAAGCAGTACCTTGGGAGGAGGGAAGAGGGTGCACTGTGAGGCTCGCCTTACTTTGGAATTGCCTCTGCGCGCGGCTAGAAGGCTTTCAGGTGAATGGCTGAAGTTGGGAAGTAGAAGGTCTGTGAATGTTGGGTGTCAGTGGTTAATTGAGAGTGAGCTTGGGGAATTTTTAGGTAAGGGGGGCGGGAAGAAATCTCAGGGACCGAAGAAAACACAAGTTTCCAGAGAGATGGAAGGAAACTTGCACTTGGACACAAGCTGCTGCAGTTGTGCTTTGAGGCTGAATCGGCAGACCCTGCTGCTGAGCCAGTGGTCTTCACATGCAAGGTGGGCACTGTGGAGAATTGTGTGAGAAAATGGGAAAGGACTTGCTAGCACTCAGCAGCTGCTTTTTTGCTGACAGATTTTGATGGTTTGTGGAGAGCCTTTCAGGTGAGGCTCTGCCTTGACTATCTAGTGCTGTCAGTATTTAGCCACGTGGAAATCTATTGGATTAGTGGTATGATTTTTTCCCACCCCCCTCTTCTTGAGACCTGTCATAAATTCTGCAGTGGCTCCTTCCTACCAGCGTGGCCTAATGGGAATATGAATATCAGAATGCAAAAATCAATGCAAAATGACAACCATCTTTGTAGCTATAACCACAAATTGTTATAATGCAAATCTAACTTGGATTCTTCATGTAGGGAACAGTCTGCTAATAAAGGTCTGTCAAAGAGATACCATGTGTCTGCATATCTTTTTTTGATATGGTTCATTGGTGCTGTTTGTGGCCAGACTGTTCTTGGGATAATTATCACCAAGGATGCTGTCAGTGGAAGGATCGTCCCTGTGAGGACCTGGGAGAACAGAATTCTTCTTAAAAGTCAAAACCAGCAAAGCTGAGGTCAAGGCTAGTGATGATGGTGATGAGTCAGGGATGTTCGGATACTGTTAACCTGTCTGAGTGTTGCTGGACTTTGATCATCTGTGCAGTATCCATAACTCCGTTCAGAGAAGCGAGTTTCCCAGAAAAGCTGGAAGCTCTGCCATCCAATTACACCCTCAAAGGAACCTGGCTTATAGGGTTTTCAGAATAAAGGCTTTGTACAATTCCTTTCTTAAATAAAATACCCAGCCAGGAGCTATTCTTGAAGGTCATTCAGGAGCCAGAGCTGGTGGTGCCAGTAGCCTCTGATTTGGTTAATAAAACTTGCTGCAGGGCCAGACCAGGTCTGTTGGTTCCTTAAGTCCCTGACTGCAATTCAAGGCTTTTATTCAGCCATAAATCTGCTCATAAAGTCTCGGTCCTGGTAATCTGAGCTGCTGCTTTCCAGCGGTGTCGGCTTCGGTCAGCTGAGACGCTTATCGGTGCCCCTTGGGTGGCAGTGCTGACGGCTGCTGGCAGCGTCGCTCACTCGCTGCCCTCGCCTGCCCTTTAGCTGTTGCGCTGCTTGAGGCAGGGCATTACGTTTTGTGTCACAAGCTGATAAAGGTGTCTGAAGTAAGGGCTGGCTGGGTACCTGCGCCCTGAGACCTGAAGGGAATCGGCTGTACTTGGCCTTGTAAAATTCATTTTTGCTACAGCAATCACACAAAGGCTGGGCACTGAAACGCTGCCCAGTAATCGCCGCTCTGTGGGGCCAGGGCACCCCGGTGCTGCCCAGCGGGAGGAGCAGGGCACTCTTCCTTGCTGTGTTCCCTCCAGCTTCTCTCCTTTTCTTCCCTATAAAGGAAGAGAGATATTTTCAGTGCTTAATTACTAGGTTAGAGCTGAGGCTGAATTACTTTCCAGACACGCAGCAAAAGCAGTCTTTTGTTTTGTAAACCCTCCCCCTTTTCACAGTGACGGTGCTTTCCTCCCTTTGGGGCTGGGGGCGTGATGAGGGATGTGTGAGGTGCCTGACCAGTGCAGGAGTGGTAGTGCCAGGGGCACGGATAGTCCATGTGAATCCTGGTACTTGAACCTTCTCACCTCTGGGGTGCTAAGCTTATTGGGGAAATGAGGAAATACACGCTTTTTCTCTGGGGAAGTAAAAATCCAGCCTGGGTTGGGTTAGCACCCCTTCCCTCTCTGGCAGGAGGGTAATTTGTCGTTATCGTACTGTGTTGCAAACCTTGCTCTGGCTGAATGCTACCAGGGAGTGCTCGCCCTGTCTGAAGGTTTTGGGCAAGACCACCTGCCCCGGCTGGGCTGCTTCTGGCAGTCGAGCTGCTGCCAAGAGAATTGGTTGGCTGCTTCTAGCTAAGCACCCTCCTCCGCTCAGACCGCCGTCAAAGAAGTTTCCAGCCTTCTGTATATTCGTTGCTCACCAAATGCTTGGCACGCTCATTTACACCAGTTAATGATCTCCCTCTTCTGGTTAGCCTCTATTACTGCTTCGTTTAATACTGCTTTTTTAGTAGAGCTCTGTTGCAACCTTAGTGTGAAGCTGAGTGAACCGAGTCAGTGCCAAAAAAACTTCCACGTGTCACCTTGTCTTGCATCCCTGATTGCTTAAGGTTGACTTCCCAGCTCCTAGTTGAATGGCACACAAGGTGTATTCGGTGTGCTGTTTCTTTTTGCAAGCCCTGCTTCTGATCTCTTCAGAACCCCTGCTCTCCAACACCTCGGCGAGAAAATGCACCAGATTTGAAGAAAACATTTATTGTGTAACATGGCATCGGTTACCCGTGCTCCCAGGTGGGTGGGTACCCGGAGGAGGTGATGCTGTGACAGCAGCCGTGGGCTCCGTGCATGGGCTGTTTCCTTCGATTTCTTTCATTTGACACAGCTCCTTCCAAAACAACAATAACAGGGTAAGCGAAATGGCCAGTGCATCAGCAGGAGAGAATTTACTGAAGCAAGAAGTATTTTTCTTTTCCTTTTTATCTGATTGTAAGTCTAAGAGGGACTAGAGAAGCTATGTGCTTCCCCACGCTGCCCCAGTCACAGAAGGTCTGGCCCCAGGTGCTGAGCGGCTGCTGGTACCATTTCCCACACCTGTGCCGTAACAAGGGAAGGAGGCAAAGCTGTGCTACGCTGGGCGCTCAGTAAGTGGGCTCTGCAGGAAAGAGGGATTCAAACTTTCTGAGAAATAAGTAAAAAGCTTGTGCTACCCAGGCATTTGGAATTAGTGTGGTTTTAAGTTCTGCTACTGCCTTGGGCTGACGCAGGGGTACCCACAACTGCTCTGGTGCTCTGTTCACATCCATCTGCTTCAGCCTGATGTCAACCATCCTCAAAAATCTTTTCTGCATTTACTTAATCAGTTTCATTTTACTACTCAGATGTGTCCTGCCTCTTGGTTGGGCAGAGTGCCCTTCTCTGCCAACAGCAATTGTCCCAGAGCATGTAAGGACACACAGTTCTGGCTTATTCCTCTCACCTTACTTTTCTCTGAACTGCACTCACTGTGCCCATATTTAAATATGATGCAGACACCTCTGCAACCCTCTGGGTCAGCAGGTGCCTGCTGCTAATTAGAGAGAGCTGGGTTCTGCCTCCCAGGTGCTGCTCATTGCCTAATGAAGAGGGGAGCCACCCACCACGGGGGCTTCAACCTGCCCCTGTGCTCCTCCTTGGCTCCCTGAACCTGGCCGGAGTGGTTCTAAGAGAAGCATTGTGGGGCTCAGGGGGGCGTTGGGGGCTGTGTTGTGTTTGACCAAGCTGCTTGGAGTGGGGTTTTGGGCATCTCTGGAACCTCAGAGTCTCCTGATGCAGATGAGCAGGCGGCCAGGCCGGGACAGGAGAAGGTAAGACATTTTTCACTTTTGCTTTGCAAGAGGGAGCCTGGCCAAGCTGCCCTGAGGCCAGGGTTGTCCTGAGGCAGGATAAAATGTCCTAAATCAGGTGGCAGAGGTTAGTGCTGCATCTGATTATTGTGTCAATGGAAAAATGAAAAGAAAAAGCCTGTTTTTGTGGGAGTGGATGGTGTTGCCTCTTTCCTGATGTCTGGTGGGGCCAGGAGCTCAGGGTTGGACCCCAGCCCAAAAGGAGCCTCTGTGCTTGACACCCCTTGCTGGGGCAGGGGGGACTAGCTTGTGTGATCTTCCTGCGCTTGCAGCTATCCAGGCCGGGACCCAGCTCATCACAAAGCACCTCGGGATGCTAGACAAGCAAATCCCAACCTGAAAACAAGCTGAGGTTCTTAGGGGTCTGGTTGTAGCTTGGGCTGAAGCACAGCCATGCAGCACGCCAGGGCTCCGCCCCCCCCCCCCCAACCGCTGGCAGGGGGGTTCTGTAAATACCGGTGGACCAGATTG
>JAVJGJ010000062.1:12691945-12726376 GCA_035590215.1 Microhierax caerulescens | reverse complement strand
TGCCTGCTCATCTCAGAAATGAAGGGCTGCAAGGGACCCTGGATTTGCACCTCACCCACATTTGCAAGTGTCTTCCTAGAAAGTCCTGGGCTTACCCAAGCCCATGTTGTTGCCCTGCAGCCAGAGAGCCTCATCAGGTGTGAGGCCAAAACCAGACTCAACCCATCCAAAAAACAGACTGGGCGATAACCCCACAGGTGCTGCTCACCGTGCCTCACCAGCGTGGCGTTATCAGCAGCGATTTCGAAGTAGGTGGAGTTGTTGGTGAGACATTGGTCCCCCCTGGAGAGAGAGAGAGAGAAGGGAAGGGGATGATGCAGGGAAGGGGAGCAGGGGACTCCGTGCCATGGGCTGGAAAGGATGGGCAAAGCTCCAGCCCCCCATGGGCACCCGCCAGCTCCGGCTGCTGAAGTTGAGCCATTTCTCCTGTGGGTTTGTCCGACCTCCACCTGCAGCTCAGGGTCTCAGCTCTGCCCTTGCCCTGCTCCTTGCTGGTGAGACCTTTTCCACCCCAGAATAACTGAAGCCACAAAGAGCTGCCTGCATTGGCATGGAAAAACTCATCCCCTTAAAGCCTGACCCTGGAGGGAAGCAGCTTTCAGTGCCTGGTGGAGTTTGCAGGGGCCTTGGAGAGACCCCCCCTCACCCATGTCCTCTGTGCCCGCAGGGCTTAGCACCTGTGTGACCTCTGTGTCCTGCAAAATCTGCCTGACCCCAGGGGCTGTTGAAATAAATAAATGGGTAAAGGGGGTGAGGAAGAGAGGAGATGGGAGAGCGTGCACAGGGCAGCCAGGAGCGACCCTCCCTGCAGAGACCGACCGAAAGCGTGCCCATATCTTGTGCTGAAATGGCTGCAGCCTGGAGGGGGGTGGGTGGGTGCATCTTACACGGCCAGGTGCTGGGTGATGAGCAGCTCCTGCTCACTGGCATGGGGCTCCACGCAGAGGTGGCCGTGGTCGATGAGCAGCATCTCCAGGAGGTGCTGGGGCAGCTGAGCGGCCCCGGCCACATATAGCCACGTCCCCAGCAGCTGTGGGGAGAGAGGGACCGGGTGGCGAGAGCTTCTGGGTTTGCAGGGGCAGCTTTGGGGAGGAGATTTTCACCCTCCCCGTGGCAAAACGGTTGGTTTTGACCTCAAGGCACCGCTAGTTCTCCCTCTTGCGCCACACCAGCAGCAACAAAATGAAACCTGTGGAAATGTGTGGCCGAGGGGGAAGGGTCGGGCTGGGGGCTGGGGAATGGTGCTGGTGTTGGCTGTGGGTGCCCCGGCATGGTGGGGCAGGGTCAGGACAGCCCAGTGCTGCCGTGGTTGGATTTGCACCAAAAAATACCCAGCCAGCCCCTTTTGTTCCAGGGTGGCCTTTGGGACTTGCTTGGGGGCTGTGAGAAAACTGGGTGATTTGGGCTGGTTTGGAAAGCAAACGTTTCCATTTGTTGCAGGTGTTTTGCTGAGGGTGCCGTGGCACCTGTGCCGGGGGGGACGAGGGGGGTTCCCCCCTTTCCCAGGGGACAGTGAGGCTCAGCAGAGCACCCACAGACCCATTGCAGGAACGGGGAAGACCCCTGGGGCTCAGGTCTCCTACCTTTGGTGCCGTGGTGTTGTCGGGGCGCAGGGCTCCGCAGGGGAAGGAGGCCGTGGGCAGCAGTGCCGCGAGGCCGAGCATGGCAGCGAGGGTGGCCGTGGCCATGGCTGCCCAGCAGTGAGTGAAGCCGGGGCAGGCAGACGCGCTTGCTCGGCTGTTTGCTCTTGCAGCCCTGCGGGGGGGCATGGTGCTGCCGGGGGCTGCTGGCCCTGCGCCCTTGGTGCAACCAGCACCTCTCAGGCCAGAGAGGAGCCATGTGCCCGGCCCTGGCCTTGGCTGCGGCCTCCAGTGCTGAGTGTCCGGAGCCGTGGGCAGCTGGCGTGGCCAGAGGTGACAGGGCAATGCACTTGCTGCATTTAAGACTTGAATCTGCCCTAAATTTCCCTATTTTTCCCCTGTGAGCAGCCACTGTAGCTGCCTCTTGTTCTGCTGATGAAGCACCGTGCACGGCTGGGCTGCAGCCCTCCCTGCACCTTGGGGCAAAGCCCAGGGGGCCTTCAAAGAGAAGGGCAGGTGTTTTTACTGTCCTCGCCAAAATTGGCCACAGAGATGGGCTGAAGTGCCCCAGGAGGTCACCTCTGTCCTGCTGGATGCATCCCCTGTGGCAGCTCCCTGACGTGCTGCCCCTATGCTGCCGGGGCTTTTCTGCCTCTTTTCTGGCTTTATTTCTGTTTGCCTTTTCCCCTCTGGTAGCAGAGCTTCCCCGTGTCCCTCGGTGTGGCCCTGGGGATGGTTTGTTCCATCCTCGCCCCCTTTCCTGGCTCGGAGACACCCAGGGAAGGCACAATGCCACCCTGTCTCACCCCCTCCGGCTGCGACTCCTGCACAAGCCCCTGCCATGGGCTTGAAAATTCTGGGTGGGATATTTGGGTGCTAGAACCACCTTGGCTGGTTTGAGTCATGGGGGGGGGACACGATGGGGACCCGAGCTGGTTGGCAGGTTTGTGTGGGGTCAGGGCTGGTGGTGGGGTGCTCAACTTCTGATGCACTGTGGGTGGAGGGGACCCACTGGGTGTGAGCTTGGCCCCAGGGGGTTTTGTCTGTGGCTTTTCACAGCTCTCAGGGGGTTTGGAGATGCAGCATTGTGGACAGGGCAGGCAGGAGGGTCCTGCCAGCAGTCCTGGGGGGGACACAGCAGGAGCGGCAGGTGGTTATAACACAGGCATTTATTTCAGGTCAGGCAAAAACAGGGAAACTGAGTGTTTCATCTGGGAGGAAAAGCCAAAACGTCAATAGCAAGTCCTGAGGCTGCGCTGAGCCCAGCCGGGGCCGTGGGCACCCAGTTCCCCATGGAGGGGCTGGAGGAGGATGAGGATGGAGTGGCTGACCTGGCCCATGGGGGTTACTCTGGCTGTGGATCCTTGTTGCCTTCACCCATCTCCTCGGGCAGGGGACAGACATCCTGAGGGAGATGGGGAGGGTGGCCCCGTCACTCCAAAGCCGCCCGGATAGCAGGATCGGCTGAGGTGGATGCTCGGGGTGGAGAGGGGATGTGCAGAGGGGCAGCCATGGGGAGCAGCCACCTTACGTCCCCGCTGGAGCCCCATCCCGGCAGGGGCTGGCCCACCCTGGGGAGCGGTTCATACCTTTTCAGAAGTGAAGAACATCTCCTCCTCTGTGAAGCCCAGGCAGTGCATCTGGGCTTTGAACTCCTCCAGGTGCTCCTTGCTCACGTTGGGTGTCCGGGCTGTCAGAGCAATAAGGCAGTAAAAGGAGAAGGGGAGGGGGAAAAAAAAAAAAAAAAAGAGTTTTAGGGGGTGCTTTGCTCCTTGGTGGTGCCCATAATGCAGACAGGGAGCATGCTGCCTGCCCACCCCCACCTTTCCTCTCTGTGTGGGGGCAGAAGGGCCTTTGTGCCCTGCTTGTGAGGGCTGGGGATGCCTGTGCCCATCAGGGTGTCCCCAGGCAGGGACAGACCCCACAAATCGGGGCAGCACCCACTCACCCGACAAGCTCAGTCCTGTGAAGTCATTGTTGATGTGCTTCAGGATCAGCAGGTCCTTGTCACTTTGGATCACTTTGGCTATGGAAACCGTCCGGTCATCGACTGGAAGGTACAAGGAGAATGGAGTCCTCTGTTAGTGAGGGTCGCCAGGTGCTAGGGCGCAGCTGGGGCAGAGCCAGCAGTGTGGTGGGGGCTGCTCGTCCCCAGGGGCACCCATCCCAGTGGGGACCAGTCTGGTCCCACGTGCTGCCATATCCATTGCATGGAGCAGAAGAAATTCCTCCCTCCCCTTTTCCTCCAGCCATGCATTTAGCAGTAAAAGGGCTGGGTGCCGGGCGCGCAGGGTGCCCGGTACTGGGGGGGTGGGGTGGAGGTGGGAGGGTGCAAGGTGTGGCTGCGGTGCCCCCCCGGTGCTGTGGCATTACCGTGCATCAGGGTGGAGTTGTGCCAAAAGACCTGGATCTTGCTGACGTTCTTCAACACGCACGTCTCGTTCCTGCGGGGCAGAGAGGTCAGATGGGGCAAGTATCCCCCCCCCGCCCAACTGCCCCAACCAAACCCAAGGGATTTGGAAGCTGAGCCAGGCTGCAGAGCTGAAATAAATCTGGCATAACCGTGCTGCAGCCCCGGATTTGTGAGGGTGCCTCAGCCTGGAGGATGGCACCAGTGGGTGGAAATGCCCCTGGGGATGGGGGAGCCTGGGTGAGGGGGTGAAGCTTCATCCTTACAGTCTCAGGACTTCGGTGGTATTGAGCTCATCCTCATGGCTGCCAGGGAAGATGGAAAAACTTGCGTGTTTCAGCGCTTTCAGCTCTTCCAGGTGAGGTGGGTACCTGGAGGCACCGGCAATGTAGACCCAGTGTCCCAGGAGCTGCAGAGAGGGGCAGAGTAGGGAAGGGTTCGGGGGGCCACGCAGGGTTCACCCATGGCCGTGACACGAGTGAAAGCAGATGCTGTGCCCTGCTGTCCCATGGCCACGAACGCTCTGGGCAGGAGCTGGGCTGGGTGGGGGGCTCCTGGTTTTGTCCCCTCCCCACTACAGGATGGCCAGCTGGTTTCTGCGGTGGATTCCTCCCGCTCTGCACCTGGCTCTTGTTCGCCTTCCTCCCATTAAACACCCCCAGAGGACTAAATACTGTTTATGCAGCGAAGGATTTTGCAGATGGAGACTGTGACCCGCGTCCCCATCACTTGAAGGGCTTAAAGTAGCGGCAAAGCGCTGTGGCGGGCGTGACAGCCGCGTTTGCATGGGGGCATGGAAGATGGTGCAGAGCTGTACGGTTCACCCCTTCCCCGCGGCCCTGCACAGCAGCTTGGGCTCTGTCAGGAGCAGAGGCGCTGAGGGAGGCGCTGAGCTGCCGGCTGGGTTTGCAGCCTCTCCCCGGACCCGCGAGGGCTGGAGGGGCTGGTAGGAAAGGAGAGGCTGGGCGCCCCGGCTGAGGGCAGGACTTACCCCGGGGATGGTGGAGTTGTCGAAGGTGACTGAGACGAGCGGGGCGCAGGTGGGGGGCTCGGTGGCAAGGGTGAGCGGCAGCCCCAGGAGGAGGGTGAGGGTGGCCAGCATCGCTGGGTCGGCTGAGAGGAAGCTCCTGCTGTGACGGGCTGTTGCTCAGCTCCGTCCCTTATATATGGCCACGCGTCCCCAGCCCTGCTGTGCTTGTTCAGTGGCTGGGCTGTTTGCTCAGGCGTGAAGCAATAGCAGGTGGAGGAAATTCAACTTGCAAAAGCTTGGATTTCTCCAGCAGGAAAGAAGAAACACCACCCCCAGACTGCAACCCCATGTTTCACCAATACAGGCTTTTGTTCTTGGAAGCCGCAGTTAATTTTGTGGGTGCCTGGCGAAGTGCCTGGCTGGTTCCAGGTGTGTTTGGTAGCCTCAGGGGCACCAAATGGCACCTGGATGTGGCTTCCTTCCACAGGGCAAAGAAACCCCCTGGCCATGGCTTGGTTGGGGCTGCGCAGGCTTTGGGTGGGCACTGGCCCTGCTCTTTGCTGGGTACAGGGCTGGCACTGGGTGCATGTGTGCTCTCGTGCGGGGTCACCGTGTGGATGCTGTTGGGGCTGGGACCTGGTGCTGCAGTTTGGTGTGAGCAGCAGGATTTGGCCCCTTGCAAGCTGGGACCCTCAGCACAGGAAAGGCAGGGACCTGCTGGAGCCACAAAACCCACCTGAGGGCTGGGGATGTTCAGCCCGGAGCAGAGATGGCGCTGGGGAGACCTTGGAGCAGCCTCCCAGTGCTTGGAGGGGGCTTACAAGAAAACTGACTTTTTAGCAGAGCCTGCAGTGAAGAGACAAAGGGGAATGGTTTTAAAGTAAAAGAGGGCAGGCTCAGACTAGATATAAAGAAGCGTTGGGACAGGTTGCCCGGAGAGGTGGTGGATGCCCCCACTCCTGGAAACATTCAGGCTTGGGTTGGACATGGTGCTGAGCAACCTGGTCTAGCTGAAGGTGTCCCTGCTCACTGCAGGGGGGTTGGGCTAGGTGGCGGTTGAAGGTCCCTCCCAACCCAACCCATTCTGTGCTCTGATGACAAGCTGCGCCCACCCACCCACCATTGCCTTCCTCTCACCCGTGGTGCTGTGCCCAGCCCCGCTGCCTGAGCAGCTCGGTGGGACCCTTCATCCATGAAATCTGGGGGGGTGGGGGTGGCGTCCCCCTTTCCTGCTGTGCTCCCTTTTGTGTGCTGGCAGCCTTTGGTGCTTGTGGCTTATCTTAGCACGGCCTTGCGGTGATGAAGTGGCCTTTAGGCTGTGGATGCCGATACCATACATAGCTGATTATCGTACGTAATCTACAAGAGCTAGTAGAGACAAGGACTTATTTAATAATTCCTGGGGTGGGTGGTGGAGTGGTGTGTGGTATGAGGCAGGGGAAACACCAGTGCAGTGGACTCAGGCTTTTAATAAAATAAATTACAGCTTCTTTAAATGCAGAGTCTCTCTATTTAACAGTGCCTTCTCTCCCCTCTAACTTTGGCCTCGTAATTAAATGCATTGATTGATTTATTAACTGTGTTTGTTTTTCCCCTGACTACAAGCAACATGTTTCAGGAGCAGCAGGCTCACACGAGCGAGGGTCAGCCCCAACTGAGCCGGGTTTTACTGCGCTGCCAAAGCTGGGCTGGTGCCATCACGTGGCCCCCACCGTGCCGGGGGTCCCGGTCCTGGTCCCAGAGCGCTGCTGGGAAGGGGTGTAGCACCAGGTGAGCAAACACAGTGCGGCCCCTTCCCGCGCCCCTGACGCAACCCAGGAGCAGCCAGGGCAGCTCCTGTGTGTGGTGTAACGGGGTGTGGGGGTGTCACCCGTGTCCCCCTCCCCGGCTTTGCTGCCATCTCCAATGTGCACAGCCACCGTGATCCAGCTTGGGGCTGGGGCCAGGTAACCTCCTTAGCGAGGAGAAATTTGGTTTCAAAGTCAGCTTGGAGCAACTGAGGTGTGAGTTGGGCTTCAGCAATGAAAAGAAAAAAATCAGCTCGGCTCTTCCCTTCCCTTTTTTTTGATTTTATAGTTTTTTCTTTTTCTCTTGCTCCCCAGCACTGGATGGCCGTGGGTGAGTGTGGCACCGCACAGGAGCCGGGGGGCACCGGAATCCCAGCCTCATCATTCACCGAGCATCGTGCTGAGGGGTGGGCAGGTCAGGCTGAGGAAGGGTTTTGGGCTGGGGGTTGGGGTCCCTGGCTCATCTGGAGGGGCTCTGGGCTTGGGGGGGTTCTCCCACCAGCACTGGCATCCCCCAGCAGTGGGGTATTGCTGCATCTCTTGCCCACTTAGTTTCCCATGAAGAAGCAAAAGACCCAAACCAGTCCCATTTCATTGCCTCAGTTTTAAATATTTATTTAAAGTAAAAAAGAAAAAAAAAAAAAAAAAAGGAAGAAAAGAAGAGAAGGAAGAAAAACTTTAATGAGAACAAATGGTAACTCCAGTCTTGAGAAAACACTGAAAACTGATGGTGAAAGGATGAGAGAGGGCGAAACCAGGAGCGTGGGAGTGTGTGCAGGGGAAGGCAGCAAGCCGTGATGAGCGATGGTGATTTTTGGCCTGGGGGTGCCGGGGCGAGCTGCCCCGGGTGGGGGTGAGGTATTTCTGAGCAGAGGCAGGGCTGCGTGGAGGGTGAGGTATTTGGAACAGATCTTGTTAACCTTTTCTGATGGTTGTTGGAAACGAACCAGCAGGCAGTAGTAAAAAAAAAAAATAAAAAAAAAAATACACAAGGAGAGACTCACATATAATTTTTTTTTCTCAAAAAATAAAATCCATAGTCCATATGAGACATGAAAACTCCAAACAGGCACTGAAGCATTTCTGATACAGTACAGCTCTGATTACATCAATATTATTCCTTATATAGAATTAAAGATTACCATAATTATCCTCTTAAAAAAAAAAAATCCTCCAAATTTACATATAGAGACTAAATTTCTACAAAACTTAACAAAACGAAACCCCTCCAAGCCCGGCTGGGTTCTGAAACCTGGTACCATCGTGTCAGCCTTGGCAGAGGGGCCGGGCAGGAGGGCTGCGGCGCTGCGGAGCTTAGACCAGGGGCTCGCTGTGGGCACCAGCCAGCGCGGACGTGGCCAGCGCCGCTACAGCAACACTAAGTACGTGACAACCAACTCAAAAAGAGCTCTCTGAGGCTCAATGCTTACAGATGAGCTGCATCCCTCACTCCCCTCCCAAAGCAGTGAAGTGCTGATTAACAAGAAGAAAAAAAAAAAAAAGCAAATTTGCTTTTAAAATATCCTGTAAGTTATTTTGGACATGGTTTGTTGTGCACCATGGACATCCACGGCGATGAAAGGATCCCTTTAAAGGTGGCTGCTTCTCGGATTTAGCTGTAGAACGTAACCTCCTCTCCTCCCAGAGAGATGGTCCTGTGGGCTTTTTTTTGGGTCTGTGGCAAGACACTGTAGCACCTTCACAACCTTAAATAAAGTCATATATATAAAATAACACACTTTTTTTAAGAGCACCAGAGATTTCACAGTGAGAGGTAGAAACAAATCAGACTAGCCCATCCTCTCTCTCTATTTTAGCACCAATCTCTTTCCCTCTCCTCCTTCCATTCCCCCCTCTTGGCTTTGGGACTCTCCCCTACCCCAACACCACCCATGAGCAGGGATGTTGATTAAACTCACCCATGGAAGGGGGAACTTAGAATTTTTTTTTCTGTTTGTTTTTTTTTTTTTTTCTTTTATCTTTTTCTTTTTGCTTTAAATAATATAATATATATATATTGTTTCTTCTAATATTGCACATCAAAATGCTTCCGGTACACAGAGCAGCCAGATTCAACTTGCAGCTCCGCCTGGGAGACCTGATGCAGCACGTGGCCGTCCAGAAGGCGACAAGCTCTGAGAAGGAAGCTCTATCTTTTAATTACTTTTCAATGGAAAGAACATTTGGTAACTCAGGAACCAGGTAAGACAAAATGGGGTGGGGTGGGGGAACCCAAAAAACCACGTGCTGCAAGTTGCTTGAGGTTTCTCTCAGTATTTTCTTTGGTCACGGAAAAAGCTTTGTGTGTGGAACTGCTTGCAACATCTAGTCCCCTGATCCCTTTTCACTGTTTACGTCCTGACTGATACCCGCTTCCCCTACACCCTTGTTATTCCTCCTTCCAACAACCTGCTGAGTTCAGTAGATCACGGGTTCTTTGAGACCTTGAGCCGAAGGCTAGAGCAAGAGTTGACCCAAGAGATACAGCCCAGCTGTCCCTGCTGCAGAGAGGTGGGAGAGCCCGTGTGAGACACCGGCCAAACGTGGGGTCAGCGCCTCGGAGCCCCGCGGCGGTGGCTTTGTTCAAAGGAAGCACACGGGGCCGACCTCGAGGTGGTATTGCTTTCCTGGCTCGGATGGGGGAAGGTTGTAGATGTTGACAATTGGCAGCTGCTGAGGGTCCTGCGTCCGAAATGAAAAGAGAGTCTGATGCCAGCGTCCGTCCTTGATCTGTGCAGAGAGGAGGGACAGAGAAAAAGCTCTTTAACTGGAGGGTGAACCCTGCTGGAAAGGAACGCGTTCCAGGAGGTGTAAGCTTGAAAAGCCCTGTGTGAGGCCAGGGGCTGCCCTTTGGGCTGGGCACGTTTGGGGTGAGGCTTAGAAAGCATTTTGGGGAACCTTTATCCTGGTCAAGTGGATGGAACCCAAGCTTGGAACAGCATCAGCCAACACGGGCTCCCACTGCAGTGGACCCGAAATGCTGGGGGCTGTCGGCGCTGCGGGGCAGGAGCTGAGGCGCTGCCACTTAACTGCTGCTACACGTGACACCTCACGGTGGAATTTAGTATTTTGCTTTCTATTTGAAGGCTGTTTACTTAACAGGAACTGTTAGAGCATCCTGGAAAACCAGAGTGATAACCAGAGCCTGCTCCCCTGGACTTTGCGGAACAAGCGGCGCGGGTGGACTCGAGCCGCGCTGTGTGCCCTGAGCGGGGCAGCTGGGCATTTCGCTCCACCGCTCCCTTCTTCCGCAGCAACGTACCTTGCAGTCATCTGCTGCCACTTCTGGCCTGAGCTGCCCGCCTGCCTCAAACATCTGTCCGTTCCAGGCCCTGAAACGCACGGCTTTTTCCGAAGGTTTCTCGGAGGAACCTTCCCGCCAGACGGAGGTATTCAGGCAGTGGATGGTGATGTGCTGCACCACCTCTGAGCTCAGGAGCCGGAGGAAGTTCATCTGGACTCTGCCGATGTCAAAATCCAGCTGTGAAGGGGACAGAGGTGTTGGGGTGTGTGGTGCAGCGGCAGGGCCAGCGTGAGGTGGCAGTGCCCCTGCGCGGTGTCCGGGGCTGGGGCTGCTGGGAGGGTGGGCATAAGAGCCAGATGCCAAGTCGATCTGGAAAGTTTTTGTGGGGACACGGCGGGTCATTTGTTTTACAGAACAAACTGTCAGGTGCTTAAGTAGGAGGAAATTAATGTAAACTTTGAGCATGTACTTCTGCAAAGCAGCAATGCAGCAAAGCAGGAGGTTTCTAGTTCATCTGCGGGTGAGCCTGGGTACTGTCATTGGTATTTTTGGTACAGGTGCTCCCTCAGGAAAAATCCTATAGCATTAACTGCACTGGAAACTTAAATACTTAAGCTGACCTCACCTTTTCAGGTGGCAGAAAACAAAATGCAACAGTGACCTGAACATAAGTTAATTCAACAAAGCATTTGGGAGCAGAATGTTTGCAAAATTAGTGCCCTCTGTTAAGGTTATGTGTTAACTAAACATTGCTGGAAATGTACTGCTTTGTCTTGACAAGAGTCAATAAGTCTTGGGTGTATTTTTTAACTGCCTGCGGACAGTTCTGAATGTTACAGCTACACCAGCTCTGCCTCGAGGAGAAACCAGTGTGCTGTGTCATAGCGGTCACCGTCCAGTGCCCCGGGACAACACACCCCTGGGTAAATATTTTGTAATAGTAGTATGGGAAATGCCACGCTGGGGCTCAGCTGTGTGTACCTTGGAGACGGTGATGGGGCTGAGACATGTCTGCCCGCCGTTGGTGAAGTTGCAGATGACCTGTATGGTGTCTGAGGAACAGCCAAGATTTGGGTCAATCCAGTAGGTACCTGAAGAAACGGAGGATTCTGGGATTAACAAGGACACCTAACCTTTTCTGTGGATGAGAAAAGGGAAGTTTTGTTTTCTGCATCACTGGTTCCAGGGAAGGAGACCAGTTTGGGCCACGTGAAACAGCCCTGTGGAGGATGCAGCCTTTGCACTCTCGGGGCTTCCTACCATCGTTCATCTTCTGTTCACAGTTCATGAGGTCTCGACAGATGCGTGCAGGGTTCTCCTTGGTTCCCAGGGGTCTTTTGATGCTCTGAATGAGGTTGCTGAGGTAGTGTAGAGTCTTAAAGATCTCCCCTCCGTGGTCCAGCATGAGAAGGTCTGGATGTTGGTAACCCTGGAGAGAAAAGGAGGCAAAATCAGGTGTGCCTTGGGGGGCACCGGGTGCTGTAACCACAAGGGTTTCTGCTTTTTCTGTGGGTCAAAGCCAGGCAGCGTTGGCTGGGATCTGGTGAGCTACAGCCCTTGCCTGGAACAGGGCATCTCTGAAGTGCTGGCAAAGTCATGAGGTCTGAAGCTTCATAAACAAAACCATATCCTTTAATTGGATCTTTGCATGCATAAACCCCAGGTATTCCACGAGAACAGTGACAAATCAGAGCTTTGTGTATCAACTTTAAGTACACAGAAAGAAGCAGCAATGCCGTGACCGTTCCCAGCCTCCAGCTCCAGCAAGGACCAGCGAGTTCAAAAGTACTGTCATACCTCTGTCTTGAGTGCGGTGTTTGAGTCGATCAGTGTCTGGAAAGCTGCCCCAAAGCCATCTTGTTGCTAGTGTGGGGTGAAAAAAATGGTAATTGAGATTGTTAGAACCTGAACAAGCCCTGATGCAAGCAAATGGTTCTCAGTCTAGGGCTGCAATTCAAGCATTGCTCTGCTAACATAGCATCTCTTGCTGGACCCGAGTGTGTGTCTCCAGGGTCCCAGCAGCTCATTCTGGGTGTCCCATCAGCACCTTGGCTCTGCATGACTTATTATCATTGTTAGAAAACAGACAGAAAACAGCAACTTACAAATGAGACTGGAATTCCTGGCGGTCCCTAGAAATCAAAGCAAAAAAGGTGCATCAGCCAGAAAGATGGGCAGTTGCTATTGCAAAGATACTCAGTTGTGTCCTTTGAAACCCTCTTTCCCCTGGAGTCCCTCAATGCAGACGAGTCAGAGAGGCACAATGCTGTCTCTATAAAGTACTTGGAGATGGTGCAGGCTAAAGCACAAGAAACACTGGTCCATTCACACACACGTTTTTGCATACAAGGAATGGGGCTAAGCTCTCATTTCCAGTGAGTGAACGGTCCCTCTGGAGAGTATGTTGGCAATAATTTTAGCTTGTTTCAATAATGTCTTTGAACTCTTTCCACATATACTTACCGGAGGGCCAGGGTGTCCTCGTGGGCCTGGAGGACCCTAAAGACAGAGTGGCATCAGTTAGTGAAATACCTCCAGTTTACATTTCCAATTCTCATGGTTCTCACCAGCATGAATCTGTTCCCTGCTGAAATCCTCTACATCAGGGGTCCTCAAACTTTTTAACCAGGGGGCTGGTACACGGATTAAGTGGCAGGCAGTCATCTGCGCCTGCTTGGTTTCGCCACCCAACCCCTGGCAGGGGGTTCTGTAAATACTGGGGGGCTGGACTGAAGACCCTGGGGGGCCATATCTGGCCCGCGGGCTGTAGTTTGAGGACCCCTGATCTAGATTTTTGACATCTTACACCATCTTCTCCCTCAGACCTTTCAGAAGACAGGAGATGACTCCACTTTGCCCATCTCCCACCTCTAGGTGCATCTGTCTGTACTTGGTCCATACTGCATCCCTTCCCAGCCCTTAGCGCCTTAACAATCATTAATGCCATATCCCCAGGCACTTACCACATTCCCTATATGCACAATTACCCACGCTGCAGCTTTACATTTCCTAAAAGCAACTGTTTTATTTAAATACAATATATTAGTCAGAAAAAGTGATTTCAAATACTTACCCTTGGACCTTGTAGACCCTGCAGAAAAAAAAAGGCAGAAGCTGTCAGAATAAACTGACATAATAAACCAGAATAAACCAGAATTTCTCTGTAGAGTTGTGAGCTGTTCCCAGGGTGCCTGTGCAAGGACTGGGTGCTGTGCTGGACGGACAGTGGAAAACATGGGCCAACAGTGTCTGCCAACAGCAGAGAGGTGGCTGCAGTAAGGGCTGCACATGGCCCCGACACCAGCAAACGCTCGCCCTGGGGCTCAGGTCCCTGCCAGCCCCCTGTCCTCTGCTGTGCCCCTGGGGGTGGACAGTGGTGAGCAAGAAGAAAGAGAGGCAGCACCCTGGCCTGCTAGAAACACGCACTGGGATTTTTGGTGTCTGTGGGACATGTGCTTATAAGAGGTTTTGTTTGAAGAGGGCACGAAACAGCCTTCTGCACTAGCTGTGCGTGCCGGGCTCTGACGCCTGGACCAAGCCCAGGAACAACCACTGGCTGTAAAGGAAGCAACCCAGAGCCACGTTATGGGTTACAAGGAGGATGAACAACACGTAGCCAGCGTACCCCACACATCCCCTGCACAGTGAGCACACCGAGGAGCTACGAGCAGGTGCACAAGTCCATCAGAGCTGCCCCAAGGATGGGACCGGAGGAAGCGCAGCAGAGCAGCATGTGCCCTGGCCCTGCTCTCCCAGCTGTGGGGGCTGCACCCCGGCTGCTCAGACAGGTCTGTGCCCCTGGCTCAGGTGGCCTGTGGTGTCCTGAGCTGCTGCTCATTGTGGTTTGTTCCTGGAGATCCCACAGCCATCACTAAGGGTAAAGCGTTAGCTTTTGTGGTGTCATTGGGTGATGCCAATGGGAACCAGAGTGGGTGTGTGTGTGTGCATACGTGGATGCACGTGCACATACATGACTAGATGTGTATGTCTTGCCCTTGTGGGAGCCTGATGCCACCACCATGCTGAGCCAGAGCCCAAGCAGGTGCGGCGGAGCCCAGTGTGACTCAGTTGCTCAAAGAGAGGGACCCTCTTAACACAGGATGCGCCCCGGCATGCAGAGCAGCACTTACCACTTCTCCACGGCTGCCTTTGTCTCCCTTGGGCCCCTGTTAAAGCAGACAAAGTGGCTGTCAGTGACTTAGCAAGCTGTGCTGCTGGGATGTGCTGCCACCCAGAAGCCCCTTGCAAGGACCCAAGCGCATCTTTAAACAAATCAGCCCAGGTTGCCACAGTGGTCCACCCATCCCAAGGCAAAAAAATAAAATAGCCATTACTGGATGTTTTGGCAATGTCCAAGTTTATCTCACTGGCTTTCATCTCTGTCAGTAGCAGCCTCTGTACCGAGCTCTGAGTAGCATCATGCTCATGTTTTTATGTAGCACTGACCTGAACTTTAGTCTCTGCTCAGTGCCTTTGGCATTTTGGGGTAGCCAGGGATTTTTCAACACTTCCCAGAACCGAGCTGTTCTCAGTTTAATACATTTATCAGTTTTTGAGGGTTTTTTTCTCTGTTTTTTTTTGCCCCCACCCCCAGGCCAAGTTCTTTGGAAAATCTGGCAGCTTGCTTTTGAAAAACTGCAATAACATCTTTGTCTTCTAGTCTGAGCCAATCTATTGAAACACTGGCACTTTGGTAGAGTTGCTCCTCACTGATGTCCCTGCAACTACACATACAGCCAGAGACTAAACCTGCACTTCTTTCAAGCTGCTCATCTTAAAGTCCATTTTGTTTCCCTCATTACAGCAGGACTTGGGATTTACTTATGCTGGCCTTGAGCATCTTGGATCTCAAACTGCACTCTTCTCAAAAAATACAGGCAGAAAAAAGCACCGATACTTACTGGACTTCCCGTGGGACCCTGAATGCCAAGTGGACCAATAATTCCTTCTTTTCCCTAGAAAAGAAAAATTATGTGTGAACCCTCACATGGGAGCTGGTGGTTGCTTTTGCCATGGCAGACTCAGTAAAGACACTGAATCGCTTCGTTGCTTTTCAGCAGCATGATCGTGGGATTCGCTGTAGCTGAAATAAAAAACTGTTTCAAAACACAAGTCCAAAGATACAAGCCCTCACAGTACAGTCATGACGACCCACGTAAAACCTCAGAAATTCCAGAAACAGAAAGATTTCAGTGCAGCTGGAGTGGTTTGTGCAGTGGTCACAGCAGCATGACTGTCTCCAAGGCAGAAGGGACCCATGCACGCACGGTTGCCTACAGCCACGTTCTGGTGGCCCAGAGGTGGTGCCACGGCCACAGCTTGTCTGCTGGGCACGTGGTGAACAGTGGGCTGTGCGCCTGGTAGCACCCTGCAGCCTCACAGCAGCAGAGGGGGGAGGAAGGAAGAAAATCCACCGAAACCAAACAAACTGAAAAACCACTCACCATGAGACCAGGCGGCCCACGCGGTCCCTGAATGCCTTTGAAACCAAAGTCCCCCGGGGGGCCCTGCAAGAAAAATGAGACGCTGGGTCCCCTTGATAAACATACCCCATGTTTATGCCCCTGCTTACAGCTCTGCTGAAAGACTGAGGTGCTCTCTCCTGTGTATGGGAATGTCAGAATTTTAAAAAATTCTCTCCCCACTCCTGTTTTGCAAGCCCTTTACTTCCTACAGAAAATAAACCGGTCCTCTTTCACCAGAAAAATTACATGCTGATTAAATGAGTCTAAATTTCAAATCAAGGCTCTCAAGATTGAGAATGCATATTGGTGATATGCAGATATCAGATACAGGGTGATGGCTGATGCTGGAAGTACAAGTGTCTGAAAGATGTTCAGGTGGGGAAAACAGCTCCAGGGTCTGTAGGACAGCCCTTTTCCCTCTACCATCAACCCATTCCAACAGGAATAAGCTCCAACAAAGCATGTGTAAAGGCACAGCCATTTAACAAATGAAGATTCATAATAAACTAAAGTTGGAATCACAATTCAATTTCAATCGTTTCTGCAGAGCTGCTAATAAGGTCTTTGCAACAAGTATTGCATTGTCCACCTCCAGCAAAGAGAGGCTAGAAAGCCAGCTGGTCACAAGACAGCCTCTTACCTTTGGCCCAAACATGCCCACAATCCCTGGAAATCCTGCCTCGCCGAAGTCTCCCTGCAAACAACAGCCAAGACAAACACAAGAACAAAGAACAACAGTAAGTTCACACCGAGTGGCTGGTCACTCCAAGAGTTGGCAGTTCAGAGAAGAGAAATCCATTAGCATTCTTCAGTTTAAGCAGGAATGATAAGGAAGAGGTATGAAAGAAATCTGAAGGAGGAATTAAACAAACATCAGGCTAGAAGCAACTCCAGAGGATCTCATAGACTCGTAGATTACTCAGAGCTCATAGACTAAGCCCTTTCCCCCCAAGATGGGGGGCACAGCTATGCTATTTCTAGCAGATGCTTGCCTAGCTTGGACCACAGCAGAAGCAGGATGGAGAGGATCTACTCTGAGACTGGTCTTGGAAGTTCATGCTGCAAAAAACCGGCCTCAAAGCACTTTTCAGCAAGCTCTTTTTTTGTTTCTAATACCAGCTGGACTGACCCACTGAAGGATAGTTTCAAACTATGGTCATTCAAGTTGTCAAAAAAGTGCATGTTCCTACAACATAACCTCCCACTCAAACCCAGGAAAACCATGCAGGGATTTTTGCTCAATTTCTGAAGAAAAATAATAATAAAATATTTGGAAGGCCGTCAAGCTTGGATTAGCACATAGCATGCACTCTGAGAATATAAAAGCCCACACTGGGTAGCATGTCCTTATGTAAACACCCTCATTTCACCATGTTTGAGATATACGTCCTTCGATATTTGTGGGCTTCTCAGATGTCAAAATGTGAAATGATTCAACATTAAAAAAAAAAAAAGGGTCAGAAACATACACCAGATGATTCATCTACAGCCTTATGAACATGAGAGGTGCAAAAGGCTTGTTTGGACTCTCGGCAGGACTATGTGACCCATGCTGGATTGTACTTTATGGGATGTTTTACAATGTCTCGTTCAGCCCAGTTGTAAATGAGTCAAGTGATGGGGTTTCCACCACCTCTATTACAAGGCTATTCCAGAGTCAGTCAAGAGACCTCACTGTTAGGAAGCTTTTCCTGCCACGACAGTGAGAAACTGCTTGGCAAGAAAGAGCTTGGTTGGACTCAGTGGAGCATAAGAAACTTTCCAAGGATACAAATTGATTTAACTGCCCATTTATGGATCCTGGAAAGGAAAACTGCTACTAATGGAGGACTAAGGACGTTCCTGCATCAGGAGAACCAACCAAGCCCTCTTTCTAGAGGAATTTAGGGCAAAAGTAAATGGGAAGTCACAAGTGTTTAAATGCCATGGAGTCCTCTCCGCTAAGGGGGCCTGGTTACCAGTTACACAGCAAGGCAGGCAATGGCAGCGCTGGGCAAAGGAACCTGACGCTTGCGGACGCAAGAGGCAAAACGAGATTGTTGCTATGTTGTTGGCTACTGTCTTTCAGCCTGAATACCGCTCTCACAGGGTTTTATATAACTTGTACAAACAAGTACATTTTAATTGAGGTAGCTGGGGTTCACCTTGTTCCTTGTTTTGTACTAGTCCTAATCTCTTTTCCTCATGTTAGTTTCACACCCGTGGCCTAACTAGCCCCCCCGATGGTGGTCCCAATCTAAACAGCTGAAGTATTCCCAACGGTAAAGCCCGACATCAGCGCTAACCTGGGCAATCCCAGCTGCACAGCAAATGGGACCAGTGAGGGTTAGGAACCTGCCTTGGAGGAATTTAACTCCTGTTTTGGCCGAGGGCTCCCCGTGTTTCTCCTGGGGTGCTCTGAACTCACAGCTCCACCACCCTCAAACCTGTGCTGGTGACGCCTGCTCCTGGGCCTCCTGCATGTCCCAGCAGGGCTACAGACCCCCCTTCGCTGGCACCTCTGGATGGCTTGGGTGCACCGTTCACGCTGCACACCCACCACCTCCCACCGGCTCCATGCGCTGCTCCCATAACAGCCCTCCTGATGACGCTGCTGAGGGGTGGTTGAGGTGGCCCTGCAGCCTGGCTGCCAGCACACTCCGTGGCCTCGTGACCACAGGCGTGGGGATGACGTGAGCAGCCGTGCTGCCCTGGGGAACGTGGCCGTGGGTCAGGCAGCTCTGTGCACAAGTGAGCAGTGAAGAGCAGGGAAGCACGCACGCTGGGGAGAGCTGTGCCGATGCTCCTGCACTCACACACAAGCTAGTTATGGGTTCCCCTGTAAAAGACCCTCCCAGGGTTCACCCTGCTACCCCAGCCTGTGGATCTGCACCCCCTCTTGCAGGAGACAGCTTGGAGTCAGGTTTGGGCAGCCCAGTCCGTCACTAACCGGCTGTCCTTTGGGTCCTGGCTCGCCAGGGTTCCCTGGAAGGCCCGTTCCTCCTGATGATCCTCGCTTCCCTGTTTGGCCAGACTGTCCAGGCAATCCTCTTTCACCCTAAAAATAACAGAATTCAAGTAATTCCGAAGAACGGGAGCTAAATATAACAACACTCAGCTGAAATAGCCATAGATGGAAAGCTGGAAAAGAGTGGTTCATTGGGATAAGGAATGCGGTTTCATCAGGAGACACCTCAGGTCTGCTAAGGCGGATTGTTGCAGGATGGACAGTGTGAGACCACCGATTGGCACGGCTAGGTCCCCTCTGGAGCTTGACACAGAGCAGGAGCTTCAGCAGAGCTGTACTGCCTGGATCGGGGCCAAGGACAGCGAGGGGGTGAAGTGCCGTCTGTCTGCGCTTCTGTGTGCTGTCTGTCCTGCCCTGCGGTTTCCCATCATCTCTTCCCCCCAGCAGGCTAGCAACTGATAATTAATCCATCTAAAATGCCAAAGACATGCCAAGCCTTTAGCTGGAAAAACTGAATCCAGAGGCTGCAAAGCCAGCATTTTCCCCAGTACTGACAATGCAACCCCCGGACAGGAGAGGGGCTTCTGAGAGCCATCACCACGCTTCGCTCCCCACTTCTTCCCGCTGCCCAGCGCTGGGAGCAGCACAAGCCCCAGCTGCTCCATCTGGGGCAAACTGGGAGAGACGAGCAAAGGTGGCGAGAGCCTGGGGTGGCAGAGCAGCTGGCAAAGGGGCACGTTTCCCTGGGGCCAGGGTCCAAGCCTGTCACAGTGACACGAGGGTCTCTCCGCCGTGCCTGCTGACAGCCTGTCATTCTACCCAAGGCCGCTGGGGGGCAGCAAGTGACAGTTTGAGATGATGCGTTCTGGGCGGCATAATTCAAATCAGACCTGATAACCTCTCCAAACCCAGCTGGAGCCTTCCTATTTACAGAGCCTTTCTACAAACGGCTGAATTGCTGTTGGCCCAGTTCAGATCCTGTGGCCAGCCTGGAGCAGGGCAAGGACCAGGAAGAAACCTCAGGGCCATTAAAGCAGCTTGTCCCTCCATCCACCCAGAGTGATGTCCAAGCCCATACCGGTTTCAGCCGATCCAAACCTGTAAATATATGCTAAAAACCAAGCAGCACAGATTTCCCTTCAGCAGTTCAGGCCTCGCAGAGCAGCAGCTAGAGGACACCTGCACTGCCCATGAAGTCATCCACTCTGGACATCCTACAGTTCCTTTGCGGCTTTTGCAAGACCATGGTATTGTAGCCAGGTTTCTAATAAAAGAAGGTTAAAGTGTTCGTAGTGTGGGTACGTGTATCTGTAGGCTCCTGAGCTCAGTGACCTTTGACAAAGGAGGAAGGTCTGGGACATTCGGCTGCTGTGAACCTTGTGGAAATGGATGGATGGATGGATGGATTGGATGGATGGATGGAGAGAAAGATCTACTGAGCCCCCAGCTATGTGAAAGATGGCAACAGGAGTTGAGACTTTATTAGACCTTGGAGAATCCAAGCTCTAGAGACAACAGGCTCACAGACTGGTTTGTGCGTAGCAGCATGTTAGGAGTCAGAAACTCACCTTGAATCCTGGTGGTCCCTGTGCCCCAGGGAGTCCTGGTATGCCAGGGTTCCCTCTTTTGCCTGGCATCCCTGTCACACCTTCTCCCCCATCATCACCCTGCTCTCCCTAGAAAAGAAACCCAGAATAGTTTATGAAACAAGATGCTTTTTCCACCTCTGCAAAGCTTCTGGGGTGACAGGGGAGTGGTGTGATTCTGCCCTCTGCAAGCACCATGCATCTGGGCACGGGTGCATTTGCGGCAATGCATAGAGCGGTGTGTGCATGCAAGTATCTGCCAGGCTAGAAACACAGGTTATTTACAAACTCGGCCATGCAAAGGCAGCTGCTGCCTCTATGTGCATGTGAGATATGAAGAGGAGTATATGATCAACTCTGGGTACATGTGAACTGGAATATCTATAGCTGGACTGGATCTGTTTCTCTTGTGCTACCTTTTAGCTTTCCAGCTCCAAAGATGCATTTGCTATTGGTGTTACAAAGTTACAATTGCAAACTCACCAGCATCCCAGGCATGCCATCCTTCCCCGGCACTCCATCCACTCCAGGGTCACCCTCTTGACCCTGCCTTCCCACCACTCCTCGAGGACCTGGTAGCCCAAGGATGCCCTAAAATCATAAAGGTGTTATTGACGGAGCTCCTGGACAGCATTTCCTGGGGCAGAAAACTGATTTTTTACCTACCGGTGAGCCTCTGCTTCCTGCATTGCCCCGTGCTCCTTGCTTTCCTTTTTGACCCTGCAAATATAAAAAGAAAGACATCAAAAATTGCAGCAGTTCTAGCACAACTCCACTTGGGAGCCTGACTTCAGGGTGTGCTTTTGCATAGTGGTTGGAAAGAGTTTTCTAAAACGAAGATTTATAAAGTAAGTTGCTCCAACACAGGGGAATGAACTGCTATTTGGTTTTATTACAAGCGATTCTTCGTACGTCTTGAGAGTTCTAGGGCAGGAATGAATAGCTAGAAGGCAAGGACCTACATTTTTCCTAATACAGAGCAGATGAGGACAAATAAAGCAGGATGAACTCAAGCGAGGACTCAGTGCGCTGGCAAACATTAGAACAAGATTCTTAAACCTGCATCCTCTGTCAGTTCATTGACAGCACCATGCTGAACCAAGGACCCAGCAACTCTTCTGCAGGCTGTTCAGTAAGAGCTTTTCTCTGTGAGGTAGCTCCCTCTATTTTGAAATGTTAATGGAAATGCAAAAGCTATCTTGTGTCTAAAATTTGCTGCTTTGTGAATAAAGACATAAAAGAAATACTCCTGAGGTTTATTAGCTGTAAAAAGGATTAATTTCTGCAGAATGAATGGAAAACTTAGCCTCATCACCTTCACCAGGGCTCTTTTAGTGAGGTCATGCACTAAAGCACTTTTAAAATGAAGCACTGCATTTTCTGTGCATTGTTTCTCCATCTGCGGAGGACCAGGCAGGCCAGCTACACGAAACAAATGCTCCTGGGGGTGCTTTCTCTGCTATTCATTAGACCCAAAGGCAGTTCCACATTGTCCATTGATGGGTAGAGTTTATTTATCTTATCACCTGGTGCGCTTTTTGCCAAGAACACCTACTGTAGGTTAAACTATCTTCTGGCATTACCCCAGCAGCGTCAGATTAAAAATCCTGACATCTGCCAAAAGGGAGCAAGAATTTGCTGAGTATTGAGATCACATGCTTATGTTTTAGCAACTATTGTCCTTGATCTGTGAGAATAATTAGCAAGCTGTCATTATAGCCAGATGTGGAGGCAGGAGTAGGTATGAGGTACCCCAATGAACCCTGAAGGACCCAAGCATGCTGTTTTCTTGCTCAATAAAGGCAAGAAGTTAGAGGGACTTTTCCAAGAAACATAACTGCATGGATAAATGGGCTCCAAATCTGGAAGGTTTCAAGCCAGGAAAATTTACAGTACAAGTGAAAGAGAGACACTTGCCTGGCTCAGACCTCCTTAGGGACAGACGAGCCAGCTGTGGCTGGAGGCACCACAAACAGGGGTATGGGAAAGGGACACAACCCATGGCAATGACTAAAGACCTGCCCAAGATTCACCCATCACACTGGAGCTGCGATTCTCTTGATCTTCTCCAGCTCCACAAAGCCAACAAACTACTGGGCTTGGACACTCACATACATGTTTACAGCCCTCCCACTAGGTTCTCCACAGTCTTTCAAGGCGTAGACCATAGGCCAAATCACACATGCTGGGGAAAAACATGAGAGTCCTCTTAGACAGTTTCTTTCAACTTGGGACACTAGAAATCCACCCTACTGAAACCTACCACATCACCTTTGGATCCCTTTGCTCCTGGCTGGCCTGGTGGTCCAGGATCCCCCTACAAAACATAAGCAAGAAAAATCTGCTTGAAATTCTCTTCTGGCAGGATCTTGCACGAAGTACAAAGAACAGCATTTTTTGTGCCCTAACAATGCTGGCTGTATGGAAACAATTCAGGGGAACAGCCTGTGCTCAGACAGGCCCCCTGGGGAAAAAGGAGCAAGGAACTGTCTCCAGAGAGCATTGAACAGGGTGTCAACCGGGCAAGCAGCAACGCTACCCCCTCACTTGGGTGGTGTTTGCATTCGTGGAAATCATTCACTAACTCCCAGATGGTGCCTGGAAAACTGCTGAGAAGCGAGCAGGAAGGAGCCTGTTTGGAGAAAGGTACTGCAGAAGCTACGTGCAGAATGAGGAGTTTATACAGGGATGGCACCTTTAGTGTTGGTACCACCTCCCTCTTGCAAGCTGCAGCCCCTCCTTATTTTGTCCTCCCTCATGTCCTTTTTGTCTGGCCATCCAGGGATTTTTTTGTGTGTATTTGTGTCAGGGGCAACTTCTGACTAACATCAAAGAAGCGGTAAGCCAGGACCCACTTGCAGAGCTCTCCTTCCTCCGCTTGCTTCTAAGCCACGTGTTTCTAGTGACTCTTTACTAAAAGCAATCCAGAGCTCCCACTGCCATCTAAACCAGTGACATCTGAGGGGCTGCCACCCCTCAGGATAAAGTACATCTACTGGGGAATGCAGCAGCTCTGCCCATTTCTAGGCCGTAAGACAGAGCACTAAGGTTTTACCCCCAAATAGCATTCGCTCTTCCCAGCAGCCCTACAAAGAGCGGGAATAGATACAACTTTATTTCTCAACACAAACTATGTCTAATGTGCTGCTGCACTCACACTTGCAATAGTCCCACACACAAATTAGGCACTGCCATGGGTAGCAAGGGAATAAAAAAGTCCTTCCCTTAAATTCTGATTTAATTGAGCTTTTCATAAATGTACTAGTCTGAGAGGGAACACCATGCAGGCACCTCAATTGAGGACAATATGCTCTCACCTTGTGCTGGACCAGCTCTCACCAGCAGTGTGCCAAATGTATCATTTCCAAGCAGACCCTTTCACCGTCACTGTCACCTCCCACCACTCATCACTTGACATTTCCAGTCCCTCTTCACCATTCAGAAAAGACAGTTTTGGAGACAGGCTTCTGGAAGCACCCCCTGCTCTGTCACCCACTTACGAGTCTCAACATTTGGCCCCAAATGCCCCTTCCATGGGTCTGGCTTATGGAAACACTGCGTCTCACAGCCACCGCTCGCCCCTCACTGCAGCCCTTCCTACCTTCCCTCCTTTTTGCATCTACTTTTCACATGCATGTGACATAGGTTAGCTTACAATAAAGCAGTGTCTCTTACAGGTAAGCCTTGCTGTCCAGGTTTTCCTCTTTCTCCATCAAGCCCTTCTTGACCCTTAAATAAAAAACAGAGGGGATGTGTTTGTTCTTGGATACTTTTGTGGCAATGGGAAACAAAAATGGATGCAACATGCTGTATGGGGCAGGAGAAGATATACCTATCTGCATCCTGCTAACACAGAAATGTTGGAGCTTGCACGTAGTGTGCGTGCTCCCATGATCTCCCATTGGAAAGAACTAGCTAAGAGGAACTGCTAGGCACCACCGAAGCAGTAAAGAAGGCTCTCTAACGCGCCCCTAAATACACAGAGCACTAATGTCAGCACACAGTTGGAGACTGCTGTCCTGTGAAATCAGGCAGCAGCACTGCTACCCTGGTGAATTTAAACTCTTCTGTACATTCCTGTAAGGGGTCGCTCTGACCAGCTGCTTTTGGATGGAGGTAGGAGTCCACAGAGCCTTTGCAGATCAGCACCAGTCGGCTGGAGCTGCCCCGCTCAGAGGGCATCAGGAGCACAGGGGATCAGTTCATAACCCTGGTGTTGCTTTTGAGAGAAATCTCGGTAAGATTTCGGAAGCTTCCAAACCTCCAAGTTAACAGAGATCTTCCCAAGAAAGTCTACAGCCACAGGCACATCAGTCTTGACTTTTGTCCAGCATCGACATGACCTCTCTTGTGCCCAAGGTATTTCCTTGATAATCACGAATATCTCTGATGAGATGGTCCTGCTCATTTTCAGTCTAGTGTGCTTAGGCAGGTGCATGGCCTCGTGAGGTGCTGACCTGCAGGACCTACATTTGCCTTCAGCAAAATTCTTACCACTTCAGGTAAAGCACCTGACTTACTCCTCCTCTGAAACACAGCCATGTGCAGTGGCTGACATGGGACAACTGAGTTATGAACCGTGACTACTGGGCAAAGGGTGGACCTTCTGCAGGCTGTTGCAGGTTGGAAGCACTTCCCCAAGACAAACATTTCTGAATCACGTATTGCAAATACTTACAGGATAACCAGGGTCTCCAGGCTCCCCTCGATCACCTCTGGCACCAACAGGGCCCTACAACACAAGAGTTAAGGTGGATGGAAACAATCTGTCATCTGCAATATCTCAATGGCTTGTGCATGTTCCACAAGTAAGGAAGCAACCCAACTAATCCACCTGCAAAAATGAGGCCAGGATTGAGTAGGGAAGGGATTTAACATCTTACTCTGTCTCCAGGTGGTCCCTGTGGGCCTTCTACTTTCCCGTCATCGCCTTGTTCTCCCTGTGAAAAAAAATGCTAGTATTAATATAGGCAGCATCTATATGGCAGGTGCTTCTGTACACACCTGGTCCACTCCTCTATATTGTGGGCTCCTAAGTCAAAGCCTCTGATGATTTATTAACTTTTCATCCAAAGAAAGTCTAAACAATTTTTATTTGTTTGTTTTAGGCTTTTTGGGTTTTTTTTACTTTTCACAACCTAGACTACACTGACATTTCACAGCACTTTCCCGGTGGCTGTTTCTGCCCGGTCAAACCATCCTCCCTGAGGAACCAGGTGCAAAGGTTATTCTCAGCAATTCCAAAAACTAAGCAAGAAGCACGTAATTACAACAACATGGGAAATGGTTCTCTGCCTCTGAATTTAATTGCTGACAGTTAAACCAAACTCCTTCATCAAGCACTTCCCCACCCTCATTGAGTGCTGTCCGGGCTGTCATGGGAACAAAGGTGGTCTGGACGGGTTCCTTGGTTGTGTCACCATTGTGGGCTCCTCTTGTGCTGCTCAGGTGACAGGGTCAGCCCCTCGCACACTCACTGCATGAGTCCCTCCACTTGCTGGTGGGATGCTCTCCAGCAAGAGCTCAGAGCTCACGGTTTGGTTGGCGGATAACGTCACCCAAACTGTTTATAACTGAGGTCTCTCTAAAACATCCACAGAGAGATCCCTCAAGACTTAACACAGACACTATTTCTTTTAATTTTGTTGTATAAGTCACTTAGGGTCATGGTGTCCTATTTTCTCTGGAGTCTGGCTCAGAGGCGGCTGTTTCTTTGCTCCCCATAGAGGATAGCTACATTCCAGCTCCTCCATTTTTTGGCTACTTCATATCTCTGAGTCCCTGGCACTCTGGCTCTTTAGGATGAACGTGTCTCAGAGCTCCTTTGATGTTGCAGCTACTGGAGAGAGCAGGTCTGGGGGGCTTCTGGCACAGCAGAGCTGCTGTGTTTGGAGTGCTTGGGGTTCTCCTAGAGCCTTGAACATCCAAATCTCCATAGCTATGAAAAGCCAAGTTTTCCACAGACTTCTGTAACTCTCAATGGTTGCATCAGCCCTTTCTGGTGTATTTATGACTGTCTAACTTTCTCTCTGGGCTACTCTCATCTTCTGTTCGAGTGGCAGCTGCTGACAGTAAGGGTGCTTCAGCAATTTCTCAGTGATCCTGGCTCTGGGAGAAGGCATTTGGGGTGCTTTGCTTGTGTGTGATGTTTGGTAATGCACACCTGGAGCAGTGAATAACCCTCCGTGAAAAAGCTCAGAGAGTGGAGCCCGTATATTCTTTTCTGTAGGAGCTGGGTCACGGCTTGGAATCTGGGCTGTGCCACTGCTGAGGGACACGCTGACCCACACTGACTTCTCGCGGCTGAGCACCAGGATTGATGTTTACAGCTTGGTGGAATGAGGCTCAGGATGTGGCAAAATCTCTTGCAGTGAACCTCGACAGGTAGCAAAGAGCTCAGCGCACCCCTCTCCATTACACACTTGGTGACAGCGGCATCTTCTTTCTCTGCTGCTGTGACATGTTGGATGAATGTTGCCAGGATTTCATATGTACCCACCAGTTATTGTCCTTAAGAGATCGTGTGCTGGGTGGGGAACCCCAGCTTCTTGTCTGGAGTTTTGAGGAGGTATCACAGTAGAAGAAATATATAGGGAGAAACTGTGCCAGGATGGCTTAAGAACATAGTACTGAGCAACACGGATGGAGAAATTTGGGTAGCAAAGTAGAGAGAAAGAAAAGCAATGCCTAACAGGCTCTGCCAACAGTTTCCAGTGCTACTGAACTTGCTGGTTGAAGTCAGCAGCAGAATATCTGGCAACTGGTTTGCTTTCTAGCCACTATCAAAGGAATGTAGGCTAGAAGGAAAACAAAGCCACCACTTCCCTCAAGACTCAGAGAAAAAAAAATTTAAATCCCAGTATACGTGTTACTATGCAGAAGTCTTGGCACTGATTGCTTCTTCCCAATGTGATGTGAACACCTTGCCATCTGGGAGCTGTGACAAGCGTGATGAACTCAAAGAAAGCTCATAATTCTGGGGACCCTTGAAGAGCATCAAGACTCACAGACTTTCTCCCCAAAGCTGAATTGTGGCTTCGTGTCCTCTTAAGTCTAATTCCTACCTTGTCCTTTGTCTTCTGACTGAGAAAATCCTGCAGCTTGGTCAGCTCTAGGACTGCAAGACCAAGCTCCTCCAGGACTTCCTGATGCTCAAGAAGGAGATGAAAGGTCTGCACTAATGCTTTGGAAAGTTGCAGTGAAAAAAAGTTAGAGTAAAGGGCAGCAAAGTAAACATGTTGGGATACAAATGGAAAATGCATGGAGAAGGGAAAGCTTGTTGTTGTTGGCTCCTCTCCCAAAGTGAGATACAGCAGTTTGTAATTTTTAAAAGGATCCCATCTGGACTGCTTTAAGCAGCTGCCAAGCGCAGGCGTCTGCTCTGAGCAAGGCCTCTTTGAGGAGCTGTAAATGTATTAAATGTGGCAGAGTAGCTGGCTGGCATGGCACAAGGGAGCTGGATTCCACAACACATGCCTCTCACTAAGGCACTTTCTTCTCTAGAAAAGGGAAGACCTTCCCCACCATTATACATCCTCCTTTGGCACAGCTAAGTTTACCACTTTGTTTAAAGCTCACAGAGCAGTCATGGTCCCTTTTTCCTCTTCACTTCTCAGATTCAGGCTTCCATTTTCATGTTCACATGTGTGTGCAAAGTTACAGATGTCTGGAGGGAAGGAACCCATCTATCCTTAGGCTGGGATCCAGGCAACTCTTAGGAGAAAAGAAGGAAGAATGGACAAGAAAACTTAGATGCAAGACTTTTATGGAGCACCTGGATGCTGCAGGAACAGTGCTGGAGGCTCAGCACGCCACGCTGTGCTCTCCTCCTTCAGACGGAGCTCTCCCCAGCAAGGTGCCAGCAGACCTTCCAGGAAGACATGAGATCTGGCTGTCAGTGGTCCTTAACGGACCTGCCTGTTCTCAGCAGGATGCATTAGATGCTTTGGTGTCTTTGTCAGGCTTCAGTTTGGATCTTTGCATGGAGAATTCATTTTATCATCAGCGTTGCTGTGCTCTGATGACACCAGATCCACGGTGTTTCTGAGGAGTGCTCTTCTAGTGTCCATTTGCAGAAGAATATTTTGTTGCTGAAGGGGAGAGTGCTTCACTGAGCGCTTTAGGTTAATAATTTGGGGACCATTTGCTACTGAAACCATGGGAGCTTTCTGGCCAGGCTCTCAACTGACAGTGTGCTTTGTCATGAGCTCTGGCATTGTTATCCTGGGCTGGCAGTGCTTGGTTAACACTTGCCACTTCCCACACGGCCACTCAGCAGAATTCACCTGAGAAGGAATGCTGCTGAAGTCTGGGAAAGCAAGCGGTGCAGCTCAGGAAGCAGATGGGACAGCGTTAGAAATGCTGGGGGTGGAGAGGAAATTCAGCAAGGGAGCGATGGAGGTGTGGAGCAGCAGGAACATCACCAGCTGTTCTTCCATGGATGTGTTTCAGCAGCAGGAAATGAGAGAAAAAGCACTATGACCATTGTTCATCCCCAAAGCAAAATTTCTGAGGCTTGTGAATATCTTAGTGGAACAGAACAGTCCACCCTGGACTCCTGGCCACCAGCACAGAGATTGACTGCTGCGCAAGGGGTCTGGAGGCAGCAGCGTGAACAGGGTGTCCTGACACCCAGGAGCATGAGCTGGAAGGACACAATCACAGCCCCAGCAAAGACGAGCCCTTGGGATCTCTGTTCCACAAACTCCTTTGTAAGCAATGAAGCTCCGGCTTGCACACGTACAGCTGCAATCGCACCCCTGTGCCGAGGGAAAGCCGAACGTGCTCTCGGTGCCGGGGCGTGGAAAATGAGCGAAAAGAGTTCGTGCACCTTTCCTCCTCATGGGGACCCCACGACTGACCAGTCCCAACTACCATCGCTTCCCTGACCTGTCCCAGTTACTATCGCTCCCCTTCCCACACAGAGGGAGGGAGCGTCGCTGCTGCAGGCACGTGAGGGGCTCCGGCGAGTCCGTCCAGCCCAGCTGGGCTGTCCCCCAGCGCCCCGCAGCCAGCTCCAACAGGAAACCATTACAGCGTGAGTCACTTCTCCAGCCTGAGCTGGTTATGGCTGTGCTGACTCAGCAAAAGGGGAAAAACACAAGGGGAAAGCCGCTGTGGGAAGAGGGCTCTGACTAAGGCTGGCTGCGGCAAGGGAGCTCGTCGAGGGGCTGGGGGGGACGAGTAAGGTAAGGGGGCGGCAGGCGATGAGGAAAATGGAGCGAGGGCAACAGAGAGGAGACCAGCCCTGCCTTGCTTACAACACAGTATCAGCTGGTTTAAGCACAGACGGGCAGCTGAAGATTAAGCTAGTTTGTGCAGGGTGTTGCTCTGGCTCCATCACAGAAAGCTACTAGTCTGATTTCTTCTGGCTTGGGGGTTGAGCAGAATTTCTGTGGATGCAGGAAAAACTCATCCCCAGAACGCATGCTGGCTGGCTCAGCCAGCGGCACAAGGGCACGTGGCGTCTGGAAAGCACGTGCTAGTGGCGTGGGTGTCCTGGTGCGGATCTGCAGCAGCAAAGCTGCAGCAGGAGCTGTGTAGGTGGCCCTGCTGTTGCGGTGGTGCCTCTGCCGCAGGCAGAGGAGGAGGGTGCAGACGCCTGGGTGTTATGGCAGCAGGACAATGTCTCTACTTCAGCTCAGCTTCCGTGCCATGGGAAGATGAGATGGCTAAAGTCTGTGAACTTACCTTTTCCCCCTTTGGCCCTGGTGGTCCAATTGGCCCTGGTGGTCCTGCATGCCCCTGTGGAGAGCAGACAGCATGTGAGGAGATGGAAAGAGCTGCCTGACTGAAGGTCCTCCCTGGTTTGCTGCCAGATCTCGCAAGCCCCGTGTTGTGCATCCCAGCTTCGGAGGGACATGTGGGTCATGGCAGGGCCAAACCAAATGCATCTGGAGAAGTTGTGATGGTGCAAATAGAGACTAGAGAACTAAACTGAACTCAAGATCAGAAATAAAGCATGGGTTAAGAACGATTTTTCATTCTGGAGTGGCAGTTTTTCTGCGTTTGAGAACAGACAGAAGCTGGAGGATGAAAATGAAATCCTTACCTGGTAGCCCTTTAAGCCAGGCTCGCCTTGAGCACCCATCCTTCCTGGAGCACCCTGGAGAGGCAAGCACAGAAAGCACCATGAGAGCAGCCTGTGGGTATGACCTAAGAAGAGGATGTGCTGGACTATGCAAAGCTCAGCACCACACAGGAGTGCAGCCACCTGTTCTCCTGGCCACGGCTGAGCTTTGCTGCAGCCATCTGAAGTGCTCTTGCTTGGCTTTACCTGCTCATACATGGGGAGAGATGCTAGGAGTCAATAGGTCCCCCACCTCATTCACATTTGCTACCAGAAATGGCTGCATAGTGTGTGCCCTTCATCTGCCCTTCTGGATATTTTTATATCCAAATTAGCTTTGTGCTAGGAAGTCCACCAGCAAGACCCTTCTCATGCATGACCTAATCCTAAACTGTTGGGAAGAAACCTTTTGGTGGTGGTTCTGAGGCCAGGAAAGGAGTTTTCTGGGTTGTGATGAGGGCACTGAAAGAGCTGTTTATTGCACCTTTAGCAGACAGAACAAAAGTTTAAAATCAGATCATCAGATTAAAGCGAATTGCAAACTTTCCATATAATCCCATTTAGTGTGGAAGAAAGCTCCACAAGACAGAGACATGTTCAGTCCAATAGACTGCTGCTCAGATGTTGCTTTGCTTCCTTACGAAATAATCCATGGAGGCTTTGCCAAGGAATATGAAAGGAGGATATATGGGGAGGCCATAATTTTTAGTGCAGGAAAACACTACGAGCAGAACTATTACTCCATCACTCATATCACTCATTTGCTACTGTTCTGAAACATCACCATGATTCCTTGTTCATAAATAACTCCTGCTTTTTCACAAAGCTCTACCAAATCTAGTTTCCTTACCAGCCTGTAACGCATGAGGAGGCACTCATCACCGCCGCTGTCCCAGTGCCTCATGTGCCTAAAGCAAATCAACTTTCTTCCCTCTCCACCACACTACTGTTGTTCTCCCTGCAAGCCTCACCTTCAGTCCCTAACTCAAGCCCTTTCCCATGCTGTGTTTCTTCTTGCTGCAAGTGTTTTAGTTAAGTAGATCGAGTGGGTGTAGAAACAGGGCAGAAGTCCAAGGCAGAGTTCCTTATAACAACATAGTTTGACTTGGAAGCAGCTCTTGCTATGAGTGTGCGGTCTCAAAGGGAAAGATCTTAGCAAAAAATAGCTTATCAGCTCACTCCCTTCTCAAGAAAAATCCCCGATATTCCAGCCCATCTGGGGAGTGGTGACGAACCGCCACGACACAATGTGAGCTGGGTTCACGGGGCACCACCAGAACCTCCCCCACGGAGGCTCTCCTGCGCCAGGGTTCAGCCCGGCGCGCCGGTGAAACCCAGCTAACAGCACTTGTGTGCTCTGAAGCCCTGCTGGGCTCTCTGCTTCACCAGGCCTGTGCCCACCACTGCCTGTCACGTTGCTGCGTGTTGTGTTCAACCCTTCGCAGAGCTCTTCTCACCATAGGTCCCAGGGTACCTCGGGATCCTTTGGGGCCTTGGTTCCCCTTTGGCCCCTCCTTCCCTGGAGATCCCGTCTCGCCGAGCTGCCCCTGGTAGCCCTTGCTGCCCTGCAGAACAAAAGCACCGGCATCAGCGTAGGACAAAACCACTTCTACAGATAAATATCGAAGATGAGCAAAGAAAGGGAGATCCAGAGGAGGAGACGTTATCAACAGGAGATGTTCCTACCTTCTGGCCAGGCTTGCCCTTTTCCCCCTGTTTTCCTGGTTTCCCTTCTGGTCCCTAGGAGAGCAAGAAGAGCTGTTGGAATGGGAAAGCAAAGTAGTCCCATCCCAGCCAGCCGCTCCCAGGCCGCTTCCCTGGTACACTCAACCCTGACAGCATCCTCAGCCATCCCACCCTATTCCCGTGGGAGCTAACAAGGAGGCTGGGAAGTCACAAGGTTAAGTCAAGGTTAAGGCTACGATTCACAGGTACCACAGCCTGAGTTTGTTCTTGAGCTGCTCCAACCCATGCAGAAGGAAATCCCATTGCTTAACGGTGGAAAGGTCTCTGTGCCCACATGGCTATAGGGCTACATGGCTGAAAGGTGATGTTCTTCATCATCAGATCACACGTCAAATATAGGTGGGTGATGGAGAACTCTTGTCTGATGTGTCCGTCTGTCCTCAGGGATGCAAAAGAGGGTTCTCAGAAGTGCTCCTTGAAGACAGCACCCACTGAACTGAAAAATGGCACCTACCCAGCCACTGCTACAGAAAGGGCTGAAATGTGAAAACACATTTACTCTGCCCCCCACAAAGCGTTTCCTCTGGTCTGCAGACAGAGCTGCCAGCTGTGCACTGCTGCTGTACAGAGCTGTATCCTTCACCCGCAGCTACGGCCGACTTGGATATCAATGCTTTTTGCGTGGTTTCAGGGTACTGGCAATGGAACCATTGCCTCAACAGCAATTCTCCTTGGTTTTACCTTGTAAAATGGTTTCCTTTTCCATCTACCTGCCACACACAGCTTTCTGCTCACAGTGCAAAGCCCTTCCCTCTATTTGTATTGTTATTACTGCAACACACAGCACCTAGAAACTGCAATATACTGATCAGGAGTCTAGAAACGGAGGGGGATGCAAAACTTCAGGCAGGACCCACAGCAGCGCTGGCTGGCTTTGCACACCTAGTGTGAGTGCCTCACAGGCAGCAGAACCTGCCGCCCCTCCTTGCATGCACATGGCAGCAATCAGCTGTGATGAGCAGCTAATTATAGCACACCCTCCTCAGGGAGCCCAGGGAGTTCGTTTCTTCAGTGTTTGACCCCGTTGGCTGTGAGGCAGACAACATATTTTAGATTTGACAGAAAGAAGCACAAGTATCACCGAAGAAAATAACTCATGCTTTTTGGCAATTGCAACAAGCTTTTCAACAGCATCTACACACCAGCACGGCATCTCTCCCACTGCTCTCCCGCCTCCCAGTTAAGAAGGTGTTATTGTCACCACCATCGATGCTGCAGTCTCAGCTGAACAAAAGCAACTTACAAAGGCAGCTGTATCGGAGGGTTTTCAACTCTGATCTGAAACGTGGGCCTTGTAAGTGCCTGCTTGTGACATAAAGGAGTAATTCAGACTTACAGCCCTAAAGAATTGTGCCAGTCCTTCGCTTCCCCAAAGGGAACAGCTCCATTTTATCTAAGTCAAACATTTCAAGAGCCCACCTTGCCAACACTGTCAGAGCTTCCTAAAGGACAGCTCCGTGCCAAGGAGTACATGAGTCCCGTTCTGTCATCTCTTCCATACTGCTCAGGGTTTTTGTTTGCTAGTTTGTGCTGGCTTTCCAAGAGATTGCTTTTGGAATTATTTTCCCACTGATGCTGAGCAGCCGTGATACGTCATGAATTGTGGGTGCCAAGCCTCCAGCATCACCCACGTGATTTACACTTTTGACATGAGTAGAGAGAAATCCCCACCAAGGAAAGCATCAGCCTGAGGGGTGGCCATGCCCACCCAGCTCCGCAGCTGGCTCACCACTGGACCTGGTACCAGGTCTCTCAACTTCCCTGCATGTATCGGTTGTGATGGGTATAGTGAAGTAGCTGTAATGCTCACAGACCCTGTTCTGCAGCAAGACCGTGATGCTTAGTGGCTTGAAAATTTGGAAAGCGAATAATGGAATCACTCACAAAAGTTTTTTGTCAAAACAAGATGTGAACAAATAAAGAAACAACTGGGATTTCTAATTAGTTGCGTAGTGTTTTTCCATTGGCCTCCCTCGACTGGGTAGTGAGATCTTTTGGAAGCACGGACAAGAGATGTTTCTTGCAAATGGGAGAAAGCCGGTTTTAAGCTAAATTTGTTCTGTTGGCCCCAGTGATGGCCAAGCCTTTGATCTTCTCCAGCAGAGTAACTCTGCACACTTAGACATGCTCCTGAACTGCGGTGCTCTAACAGCTCTTGAAACAAATACTTCCATCCCCAGGATGCTGTGTTATACTGTCTGTAAAAAATGCAGACACCAGTGCACTGATGGTCCCCTTTTGTTGTGCAGGGCAGAGGGACCCCGATCACAGGGGAGGTCATGAGGATCTCAGAGCTACTTCAGAAGAGTTTGAAGTACAGCCTGGTTCCCCCCACTCAGACACATCTCCCCAGGAAGCAGTGACTGAAACTTGCACCTGCCCTGTGCTGGAAAATGTCTTTGCTTTTCAAGAAGACAGGTTCAAACCTAAATCTTCCCATCTGAGAGACAAAATTTCCACACTGCTCCTAAAATCTGCCATCATTCAACTTCATACATGTACCCCTAATCATGAAGTACAGACACTGGGTTAGTGTCACCTGGGAGAGGAAAAAACCCAAAACAGAACCCCAACATTGATGGTCCAAGCCCTGCTCACAAAAATAAACCTGATCCACAAAAGACTGG
>JAVJGJ010000062.1:12643135-12691329 GCA_035590215.1 Microhierax caerulescens | reverse complement strand
TGGTGTTCCCAGATATGTGATATCTCTAGTTGTGATGTTCCAGATGTGGTTGCTGTTTGTCGCAATCCCAGATGTTCACGGGGCACATACGCAGTGGGGTTTGCACGGTTCCCAGAAATCACGGCACTCTCACATGTCACACGTTACACAGGCAATGACAAGCCCAGCAACAACTCTGGCAGCCTTCAAAAAAGGTCAGATCGTTTTTCTCTCCATTCTTCTAACTCATCTGTTGAGGGATGGAAAAATCAGAGCCAGAACAGGGGGAAAAAAAATAAGGATAAGAATAAACTTCAGTGAGATTCTAACTTCATTCAGGGTTTCCAGCGTACATCAGGAATCTAGAATCTTTTGGTACCTCTGTCACTGCAACATGAAGTTCCTACCATTCCTACTCTCCTTAGCTGAGACAACAACGAGGGGCAGAAAATGTACAAAAGTCTATACATAAGAATAATTAATTCTAAGTTCTTTTTGTGGGGTTCCAATCAGTTGGGTTACTGTGCCAAGGCACTACACATTTGCTGCTTTTGTTCTCAGAATTTGTACACATTTTTGTTGTATGCTTTGGGTTACCTGTTTGCTGAGAAAACAGATCTTCTTTCCAAGCTTTTTCCATGAGCGGGATTATTTCTCTCTGTATACTGTACTCTTCACTAGAGAAGCATAGCAGCACCTCCAGAAGGTGATGGTATTTGTGAACAGGGACAGTGGAAAGCAGTGGTTTTACAAAGTTATATGCCTTCAGGTATGCCAAAATATCCAAGGAAAGCAAAAAACGTATCATCTTAGGTCTAAGCAAATTTAAAATTTAATTGCCAGCTTTGATAAGAACCCAATTTTACAAATATAGCTTTTAATATGGTCTTAGATATTCCCCTAAGGGAAAAGCGGAATGGTTTATTTTCCAATGCAAATTGATTAATTTTCAAGGTAAAAAATGGCTTTCAGCTGCTGCTGGCCTTGGCAGCAAAGTCGGGTCTCTTGCACGGCACAGCAGTAATGTTTATTGGGAGCAAACGGATGAGCAGCCCAGCTTTAAATTCTCAAGACATCAACAGTTCTAATCTATGTTACGACAACAACATCCACAAAAACAAAAGGAGGAAGTTGAATGAAATGCGGAGAGATATGCCCTAAACGGAGCCAAGCAACAAACAGCGTTAAAACCCAAACTTCCCCACAGCCAGTGATGCTGTTACGTGCCCCACATCCGGGGAAGCGGTTACTGAGATGTGACTCACCGTCCTGGTTTGACTCAAGCGGGACGGTGGTTCTTGCCACTTCGGAGGATAGATAGATTGCTCCAGCTTTGCTTGCAGACTTAGAGCACGGTGCGGGAGGGAAGCTCTGCGAGGGCGCAGTACCGACGAGACGGCTTCCCAAAGCCCAGCTCAGGCAGGCTCAGGATTGCTTGGGACTGTTGTGAAGCAGAAGCATATTTTCTACTTTTTTGGGTGTCATTGAGTGAAGGGCTGAGGTGTCTCCTTCCTACCAAAAATGAGGCAGGAAGAAAGAGAAGAACCAGTAGGCAGCTACTGAGTAAAGAAAAGAAAGTGCCAATGGTGATGGGGAAAAAAAAAAGGTGATAGTTTGAGGCACTGGATGTGGAAAGGGCAGAAAAGCTAAAGCAGCAATAAAGGTAGGAACCATGAAACATAGGATGAGCATGCCCATATTGTTCAGGGCCCAGCCAGCGAGCTCATTTAAAGGGAAATGAAAAAGCCCCATATAATTTCCTACTGCTCAGCAATGTCTCCATATGAGAACCTCTACTTAATAAACTTTGATCGAGAGAAGCCTCCCCCCATGGAGGACAGTTCACAAGCACTCAGGAAATTAGTGGGATTATTTGGGCCGGGCATTTGAAGACATAAATGTTTCAGATTTATAAGAAACACATTTCGTAATCACTCTGCCTAGCAGTAGTTTGGAAGGGGAGGAGACAGGGCAGCAGCTCCTGAATGAGTATGGGGAAAGAAGAAAGACTCAACTGTTCTCGGGAAGAAAGACTTGATTGTACTGCGAGGTTCAGAGGGCTTCATGGGATCACTGGGAAGCAATGGGCTCTTGGCCTGCCTGTGGAAACCCGAGTGGTGAGTGCAGGTAGAGCTGGCTGGCTGAACCCACAGTAAAAGCGAGATGGGGAAATCCTATAAAAAGATCTCGGATGGAAAGACTACAGCTAGCGGCACTATGACTTCCTTTTCAGCTGTGTTCTTCAGCTTAAAATGTGGAATCCAACCCAAAATCTCTTATCCCAACCTCTCTGCTTTAGTACAAATTCTTATCTGCATGCAGATGTTGCTCTGAAATACGTCGCTTTCGATTTTGTGGATGAGGAGGTCTATTTAGCCTGGTTTTTCTAAGCAGTCCCAGTGTAAGGCAGCAAAGAGAATCAGGTACAGAGCAGTGCTGTGTGCTCTGAGCTGGTCTGGTTCGGTCTGATAGCCCTGAACTGCCTCTAATTTGCTGTTTCTGGGAAAATCCCTCCGCCCTCCCCCCCCCTTTGTCTCTATTTCCTCATTTCTAAGGAAGACGGGAGAAAAAAGTGCCACCAAAAGGCTTGATGGTTGGGTGGGAAGTGTGGGAAAAGTGCAAGCCCTCACATCCCCACTGAGCTGTGAAGCTTTCAGACTCGATGACACCAAAATGCTCCGAAGACTTCGCCAGTGCTGGAAGCTGACGGCTGGGAAGAAAGGAACAGCCGGAGCACTTGGGCAGGATAGCTCTGATTTACACTGACAGCAGTGCCTGTGCTCCTTTCTTCCTCCCCCAAACAGTAAGGGTTAATATCTTCCTTTTGAAGGACACAGATGCCCTGGGGTTGTGGAAGAGGAGGGGAATGAAATCCTCTCTTGCAATAAGGAGGGGAATCTCGGTGTAACTGCCCAAAAAGTGCATCTCCTTCGTCTGAGTCAGGAAAGAAACTGTGCCAAGTCCATGGGATTTATTTCAAATTCTGGCTCATTTTGACTCCTATTAACTCTAAACGAAGACCAGCTGGGATCAGCCTGCCTGCCCGAGCAGTGGAGAGCAGGCAGAGCTGGCTGACTCACTGCATGGGTGAACACCCCGGCTGCAGGAGAGCAACTCTCCCCAGGACTGGGAGAGCTCTGCGATTCCCCGCAGGATTCCCAGGGCTCATAGGCAGCCCTGGTCTGCTCCAAAGGTTTCGATGGATTTGGTGGGCTGACTCACAGATACCAGCATAGCAGACATGGAAAAAAGCCCACCCCTCAATAAAATCTCCCAAACAAAATCCAGCATGCATCTCTCCATAAAAATGGGATGGCTAGGTTTCCACGGAAAAGGCTGAACCTGGGGCCATCAGCGATGCACTGATTATTAAAGCGAAAGAAGGAGAAATTGATTGCAGCTAAGGGCAGATCTGCCCAGGGATGACAAGATGACTTCTAGAAGGGGAAGGAAGACCGGCCTGTGGGCTGCAGCTACGGCACTCGAGAGGCACCAAGCCTTGCCCTTGCCCCATTCCAAGCAGAGCTCAAGCACTCCTGGCCGCATTCCTGAGCAATAACCTGACTTGCCTTTGAATTTTGGTGCAAGGCAAATACCTGCTTCAGGTTTTTCTAGATACTGCTCCACATGAGCAACGATGCTCCAAGGCTGTTACACACTGACACACCATGGCCAAGTACAAACACCTTCACCTATAGAAACTGGACTCCAGTACAGGAGCCGGCCCTGCTGATGTAGCAGGAACAGGAAAGGACAGGCTGTAGGGCAGGAAAAGTTTGTCCTGTTGTGTCCCCTCCTCCTGTGCGGAAGGGGTAGCTGTGGCTCGGGATATGGATCATGCCCAAGCCCAGAAGACATTCATCTCTGCAGCAAAGGGTCCATTCCCTTTGGGCAGGCACAGCTGTCTCTGTAAAGTTCTACCAAGCTGTGTGGCCCGTGAGCCAACACAACCTGTCCTGAGCCCCTGCGCGGGGCATGGGAGCAGGGCTGGGGAGCGCCTAGCCCCCCTCTGCCACTGACTGACCTGCACGACCCCTGGCAAATCCTTCACTGCTCTGTGTGCCTACTGCCAACACGTTATTCAAGGGCAAGATCAGGAGTAACAATACTCATTTCCTAGAGTGAGGGTGTGAGGAGCTTGCTGTCACCACTGACACGCTGCTGGGGCTGTCACAGCCCTCCCCTGCACACCGAGCCTGGTATTTTCCATCCCTTCCTTCGCTCAGTCGGAGGTAACTCCATGCCTTCCAGCTGAGGGAGTTTAAGAAACTTTTTTCAAGTAAGAGCTCTGCAGACAGCCCATAGACCGGGGCACGAAAACCAGCTTATCCAGGAAACAACAGCTCAGCATTTTATCAAAAAAAGCATAGATTCCTGCATGGAGAGCAGAGATTAAAACCAGCAGTGACTCCAGGTTCGTCCTTCAGCAGCCCCAGTGTTTTCAGGGAGCTGAATGCCATGCAACTGGTGTGACGTTGCCAGTTGTTGCTGAGCCCATGTGCTTGGAGTGAATGGTTGGATTCAGCGACAGCAGAGCGAGGCACTTTGTTGCAGAAAATCTTTGAATCATGTTTTCAGTGGCAGGAAACAGAAAAGAACAAAGAGAAAAAAACCCACTCTGGGACAAATTCTGCTGTAGATGATGTTTGGACAACTTAGTAATAGAGCAGTGTGTCGGATGAGAACGAGCTCCTGCTCTGCCCTGGCATTCCAGGGCTCGGAAACCAGCCCCATCTCAGCTGTGACCACAGCACGCTGTTTCTGGAGCAACTCTGCTAGCTCCGAGCAGAAGGTCCATCCTGGCCAACAAGTCCTCCTTCTACTTCAGGAGCGTAGCCTGTAGATGATGGAGAAACAAGAACACAATGGGAAGGCTACCGTCCGCAGGACACCACCCAGCACTGTGTGTGGAGACCCCAGTGCTGGAGCCAAGAGCCACGAATTCACCCACTGCTCTGTGGCTTTATCCTTTTCAAAGCACTGTGAGTTCCCTCAAAAAACCTTCTCAGATCTCCACCCCAGCCCAGCTCTGTCACTCTGCCCTCTTGGAGAGCAAACCAAAGGACTTTGGACCTTGTCGCATCAGAGCAAAATGATTTACCAGCCCTTAGAGCTCTTTTGGTCTGCTGGTGCACATCTGCAGCAGGCAGCAGTGCCGGCACATGCAGCCAGGTCTTCTCTGATGTAATTGTTTATGGCGATTTATACTATTGGAGCATCTGGCTCAAAGCTTTCTGAGTCCTGACGTGGCTTGAATGACACTGCAGATAGGATTTCAGGTTAAAAAGGAAGTGGAAAAAGAACTCAGCTCCCAGTTTTGCTGCACAATGAGGGATTTTCTTGTTTCAGAGCATGTTGTATTTCATTACTTACAGGCTCTCCAATTGCTTTCCTGGAACTGTAAAAACTTCGCTATCAGATGTCTGCCTTGTATGACAACCAGCACATTACGAAAACCACAGCGCACAGCTACGAAGTGCAGCTGGAAACCCACCGCCTCCCTCCTGCCAACTGGCCTGGGCCGTTCGCACAGCCACCGGCGGAGAGATGTCCTCCGAGGAAAGGCTGAAATGTCGTATTTTCTGTAGGTGGAGAGGAGAGGCAGTGGAGAGGAGCACTTCTGCAGGGGCTGCTCCCAGGGACTGCTTGCCTGCATCCAGGTTGTTGGTTGCATACCGGTGACTTCAACCTTTGGCTCTTACCAACCCATGCTGCGCAGAGCAGGGCTGACTGGCAGCCAGGTCCTTTGCAAACATGCACTACTCTCCAGCAACGTTCCTTGGGTGTTTCAGGCTCTGTAGCACTAGCCTCTCCCACACTTACAGGTCGGCAGATAAATTACCTTTTTATTTTGGCAGACTACACCGTGACACTTGCATTGCTGACGGATCCCTTGCCAGGGTTCGATGGGCCGTCGTATCTTCCAGTCTCCCCACAAGCTGCAGAGACATACCCTTGTCCTGCCTTGCCCGTACAGAAAGTCTGGATCTCCAGCAGGCAACTCCTGCTCCCTGCGCTGTCTACCTTGGGATACGCATCTCCAGGCTGCCTCTCTGAATGGAGATGCCCAAAGGGTCCCTGCTCTGCAAGGGGAAGAGATTTTCAGCACTTTGCTGCTTGAATGAGCCAACCAGAGGTCAAATGGCCAAGTTCAGAAGAGAGTCAAGATCAAGTGAAGGCAACAAGTTTGTATTAGAAGATGGAAACCGCTGGGAGGAGATGATATGTGAGACAGCAGCTCAGGAAAGGTGCACATCTCTGATGTGATTTTTGAAGTCTCAAGGGGTTCTTGCACTCCACTGTGTGTTCATGCTTCAGGCACTCAGGTTTCTCTCTTATGACCGGCGGGACAACTGGCCCATCCCTGGGCTGAGCAGGAACTAAAACTGAACGGAGCAGTGTGAACTTGGACAAAGTGACCAAAAGATAGGGGATACTTGCATATCTCAGCTCCAGCTGCCTCGATTCCTGCCAGCCACAGCTGTGAGACTCATGGACCATCTCAGTTGCCAGGTTTGTTTGCTGAAATCCACTGGCTTTGAAACATGTACAAGCTACCCCTGGAGACTCGGCTGGGGCCTCCCTGCTGCTTTTGTTTGAGATTTAAAACCACAGTGGAAACCGGTTTTAGATAGGTTAATGCTGGGAACAGCTGAGCCAAGTTAAAGCTAATGATCTCTGAAAAACGTTCCTTGAGCATCAGGGAAAGTTTGGTTGTGCTCGGTCGGTAATGTGGTTTCGGCATTGGGATGGCTTTCTGCAAAATGCAACCTCACTGGGGAAAGCCAGACGCGTCCCTGCTGCAGGAACCCATCGCTGGGTGAACATCTCTTCTCCTGCGTGACCCAGAAGGGTGGCACAGACCCTTTACGCTTCCCCCAGCTTCAGCACCTGCGAGGGTGCTCCAGCACCTCCCCGCACCGCCACCTCCCAGGGAGCGCTGTGACGTGCAGACTGAGCAGCTCACCGCTCCCCAGCGCTGGTGCTGGCCTCTCACCATGCCGCGTGCACGGCTGGACGTGTTCGAAGCTCCCCAGCTTCCACCTGTGGCTACACGGGCCACTGCCAGCGCCAGGCCTTTGCCCCAGGTGAGGAGGTGCAAAATGGGCTGAAAATGTACCAGCAATAAAGGCAGATCATTTCAGAGCAATTAGGCACCTCATTTCCTACATCTGCCAAGAGGACACTCGATAGTGAAGTGTCACGTTCCTTTAGACATAAGCAAAGTAAAGATTAAGACTAAACATGTCCTTAGTGTTAAGGAAAAAAAATCTTCAAGAAGTGGTGTAGCTGCAGGGACTTGTGATGGAAAGGGTTTCTGCAGAGGCTGCCGCTGTTTGTGGAGGGGGTGTCTCCGTGGGTCCCCTCTAGTCGCGAGGCAGAGGGCAACATGTGGCCAAGCCAAGCAGAGGAAAAGCTGGCCTACACGTCCACGACTGCAGGTGGCCATAGGCTTCCTCAGGCTAATATGAACGTCTCCCAGCAGCAGATGATGAGCTACACGCTCCCAGAGGGAGTCAGTTTGGTGGCACAGGTGACCAGGCAGATCCTTGTGTGTGTCTCCCGCTAATGGCACAGAAGCACAACATCTTCCCTGCCCCCTTCGTAGCTGTGCGGGGTATCCCAACACTATCAGAGCAGAAGCAAGCATCTCCAGCCCAGGGAGTCAGCGGATCCAGGAGGAATGCAGTGAAGCCCAGGTGTAAGGACTCCTGGGTGTCATGCCAGGAGAGACCAAATGAAGATGCAATAGCTAAAGACAAAGTTCTCTTTAAAACCATCTATAAACTGAGTACTGGACAGCATAACACTATCATATCAAATGTATTAAAACCATATGCAACATGCATAACGCATAAACAAAGTGTCTGCAGCACACCCAACCCAACATGCTCCTCCCTGCCATGCAAGTGCCGCCACACCTCCCCCAGGCAATTTCCATGTGCTCAACAAATCCTGGACAGGAGTTTGTCACCGTGTAACCTTGGCACTTGCCTTTGGGTGAAAACCTCCAGGATATTTCCCTGACAAGATTTTTGTTATCTTTGTCCAGCAGCCTTAAAAACCTGTCTATCGTACACGCTTGTGGTGGGCTGTGCCCATGGTGGCTTTTGGGCATGTCTTGTGGAGGTGGGCTGACCTGGTAGTCTGGCTTCCAGTCCCCAGCTGTAAAGGAGCAGGTTGCAGCCATCTCCAGCAGCTCGCAAGCTTATCTCGGAGCTGCAAGCTTTATCTTGGCAGAAATCTAAGGAAGATGCCACTAATATTTGTACCTTTTCTCCACGGAAAGGCAGGAGAAAAGTCTCAAAGGAAAAATGGAAAGAGAAAACCTGCTTGTACTTCTGTCAGAAGACTTCCATCTCTAAATTCCCCCAGCGAGTACAGGAACCTGCAGATGAGGTACCACCAGGCACTGGCAGGGCTATCTGGAGCCCGCGCAGGTCTCAAAGCCTGTATAGCCTTATGTCTAAACTCAAGCAAAGCAGCATATTAAAATAGTAGATGGAAATATAGCACTCCGCAGTAAAAAAAAAAAACAACAAAAGGGAGTGATTATGAGCAGGAATCTTGGCTCTACTGACTTTTTTTTTTAAATAAAACAGAAAACGGCATCATGTTCCCAGGGACATGCTGGCAAACAGCAGGGACGGAGTCTGAGAGAATCTATACTTTATACTCTATAACTTAATATGGCTTTTGCATGTTTTTAGTATTTTTATTGGTTCTTAAAACATGCACAATATAAACACGTGAACCAGCCAGAAGCACTGCGCATGGAGGACCTGGCACTGAGGACAACTGACAGGCTGTGCCAGTCTGCAGCTGGGAGGGACCTGGGGTATCGGGGACCACTCCTAGCCCCGGTATGGTTCCAATCCTGCACAGAGCTCCCTGTGGGTACAGGGGGCTGTGGCCAAGGATGGCTTTATTGGGGCAGGACTACAGCCTTATTCTGCACATTTATGGTGCTGCACTGCAGTATTAAGCCAACGTTTCCACTTTCTAGTCGAGTCAGTGCTCAAATCCTAACCTCAGCCCAAAAATAACATAAATCCATCCCCTTTGCTGCTTCCATCCCCTCACACCCTTCTCCCTGTCCTCCTTTTAGCCAGCCACAACGTCACTAAAGGGAAAACCAACATGCCTCAACATCAAACATCCACCCAGAGCTCAGAGGTACCTGCCACCACCCAGCCCAGGCAGGGCTTCCAGAGCCACCATCACACTTGTGCCACTGGCTCCTTCTCAGGTGCTGGGATGCCCGCCTGCCTCCCGGGAATGTGTGGGGTGGGAGCCTCTGTGCTCACTGGCTGTACGAGGGGCCAGACCTGTGCGGCAGGGGGGCACAGCCGCGCTGGCCAGGCTCCTGCACCCGGCTCCACCAGCCAGCCCCTCGCAGAAGGAGCCTCCCCAGTCTGAGCTGCCAGCAACTGTGATCCGCAACAACAAACACAATGAATAAATCATGTCATCAAACTGATAAACTCCATGTTTCAAGCAGAAGGGCCTGAGCTGGCTGGCAGAGCAGCCCACCGGGGCACTGGGCAGAGCCATCCTCCGTATGGCACCACCTTATGAGCCCCAGGCTAGACCCTGCCCGACTCCTCTGGCCCCACAGGTCTCACCCCAGAGCCAGAATCACACTTTTTCTTTCTATGCCACTGAGATCAGACCTCCAGGCAAGCCAGAGATGCCTAGGATATTCATTGAGGATTCAGGAATAATTTCCTGCTAATTTATTCTATTTGTTATCTGTATTTAAGGTGGAAGCCTCAGATAGGAAAACCAGAAACAAGCAAGAAATCACCAAACAGAAGCAAAGGAAGGCAAAAGCTGGCCATTTCCAAACTCCAGGCCAAGGCTAGCTGTGGCAGCCAGAGGAAACTCAGCTCCTCACAGGCCCCTGTGCATCCCTCTCTAACCACGCTGCCAGGTGGTCCGTTTTTCAGATGCAGCAGAGAGGCACAGTGTCCCAAAGGCCATGGCAGACCAGAGAAGTGATCCACATCTCACGTGTGTATCCTGACTGAAAGACCAAACCATCTCCTGGACGCATTTTTTTGCAAAATATCATACTTCACAACATTTGCAACAAGTCACGTCTCAGATGCCTGCCTGCCCTAAGCGGTGCGTGGTTCACTGCCTGCATCTCCCTCTCAGTCTGCCCCCAGGTGTTCTGTCGCAAGGCAGCATGTCCTGTGGCAGTATCGTTAATGTCTGCTGTAATTACTGCACTTGTCAAAAAAAAACCCACCCCAAAATGAAACCAGGCCCCACCCCCCTTATTTATTCCTTACTGGGGTTTAAATGCAATCCAGCCTCTCAGATACAAGACTGCGAACTTTCACCTTCTCATTGCAAAAGGACCACATCATTCCAGAGGAGCTGTTTGCCCTCTGCCCCCAGAGCTCAGCTCGCTGCCTGCCAGCTCTGCCCCCATGCCCCAGCTGCGAGCAGCGCTGCACCTCTGGCTCATGCTGCACCATGGGACGGTGGCCATCGTCCTGCACGCAGGGATTTACACAAGAGCATACAGCACCCTGCTGATCATTTTGGGGCAAGATACAATGGCTACTTTGGAAACCAGGGTGCAGGTGGCCCTCAGGAGAGCACAGGAGCTGCGTGGGACCAAAAGCCGTGCCTTGGTGACCCGAGGTCTGCAGACGGCTGCCCGTGTGCCTCGGCCAGGGGAGCCCAACTGCTGCAGGAACTCGGGGACTGGCTACGGGGGCGAGCGGTTTCGCAGACTCACTCGGACACCTGTGATGCCGGGATATCCAGGAGGCCCTTCTTTTCCCTTCAGTCCTTCGTTGCCTTTTTCTCCTTTCTCTCCTTCCAGGCCTTGCTCTCCCTTGTCTCCCTGCAGAAGAGAGGAGGATGGGAGCTTTTCATACCCACACAACACACGGGTCACTGTACATGGCTCTTGCAAGGAAAAAACCCACCACATAATTAATATTTCAGGAGTCTGAGGGGAAGAGAGCCTGCAAGCAAAAGGATGAATGAGGATGAGTCATAATACACTTGACATTTTAAAAATGAGCAAAACCAGGTTTCTTTTTTTTACAAAATCTCTTGGCTGGAGGAGAAGGAACTCCCTCATTACACAGGGTAATCTGAACCTCTTTGCTTCTCTTGCAATAAGGCCTGAACCTCCCGCATGAATGAGACAGGCAGACAAGACCTGAAAGTCTCCCTTGCCTCACCCAGAAGCCCTGAGCTTGGGATGCTGAAAGATTTTTAATAGGATGGGTTTGTCTGGAGCAGCCGCTTGGCTCTTCCTGCCAAATGGGAGTCAGCCCAGGGCTCAGATGAACACTGTGAAACAGTGTCATCTCGCCCCGCGAAGGATCTGTGGTCCCAGCAGTAGGTATCATGTCAAATCACTGTTCTTATAAGTGATGGCACAAAATTTTATGGAGACAATAAAAAAGGGCAGTTCTGTACTGACAGCAGGACCTACGCTTGTGCAACCAGCCAGCCTTGACAGAGTTGTTTTCCACTTGCACCTGCATTAGAGAGAGCACAGCAATGTCTCTTCTGGTTAAACAAATGCTCCTGCAGTCAGCTTGGGCTCTTCTACTGCCCAGGGACACATTCAGGTCAAAAAGACCCGGTTTGGTTCAAGAGCCCTTGGGGACAGGTAGCAGTGGCAAGAGAATAGAGAAGTCAGTCTTTAGGGCAGAGTCTTTTTGTCATAACAGGCACAGATAAGCAGAAGCAGAGACACATGGCAGACAGTTTAACTAGAATGAAGCAATAAACTGCATTGTTGTGGGAATGGCTGCTTTTTCTTTCCATGGAACAAAACTGTTGGCCTGCTGGGGAAGGCTGGCTGTGCAGGGCCAGAAATCAGAGCCCCGTTGCAAAGGCAAGGTAGCAGCTGGCAGCAGATGGAGAGCACAGGGCAAGCCCTGGGCGAGCACCTGGGGCTTTGCCAAGAGGAAGGGGCTCTGGTTTCTCTACTTGCTAACAACGTTCTGGTCAGTGGCGCAGGGGAGAGGGATGGACAAGTCTTGATTTCCCCCTGCCAGGACCAGGAATTCGTGATTGCTTGGAAATTTAATCTGTAACGACTCAAATAGAACAGACAAATTGTTGGAAAGTATATTTTGAAGAACTTGACCTTTTTGGAGATCTGATTAGATGCCAAAAACGTGGGTAGAGGAGTCAAACAGGAGGAGTCCATTATGCGTGCTTGCAGAAAAACATCCTTGGTGGGAGCAGGGCAGAGGCTTATTGCTCAGAGGACCCAATAACCCCCTTGGCTTCAGCCTGGCCCCGGGAGTCACGGGGCTGGCGTGCACGGAGATGTGTGTGAGAGCCACAGTGTGCCATGAGAACGAACTTTACCTTGATGCCGTCTGGCCCGGGTGGCCCGCCGTCCCCTTCCAGCCCTGATTCTCCCTGCAAGGCAGAAGAAGCACCATGAGGCTGTGCCTACGCGTGCTCCTTCTCCACGCTTTCTGTGGCCCTGCATTTTGACATGTCCCATCTCATACCCTAGTGCTGAACAAGCTCTTCCTGGAGCAAGAGCATGAATTCAACCTCCCACTTGATTCTGAGCCATAGCTCCTGCTCCACAGCCCCCGCTGCTGGTCCTGCAGCAAGACCTCCTTCCCCGCGCTGAAAAGGGGGCTCAGTCTGTATTCATTTAACCTGGGGCTTCCCCATCCTGCTCCAACAACTGACCTTAGTCCTGAGAAGGGACAAGAGCCACTGCTGGCTTCAATCCATGCATTCATCCCATCCCTGGCTCCCGCCCATGCATGCATAGTGTAGCCAGTGTTTCCCTGCTTAATGCCTGCTCCTGCTCCGGCGGCTCCCTGCCCCGCGCGGATGCAGGCTCCCGGGAACAGGACGGGTCTGTTCCCACACTGCCCCTTTCATAGGCGAGGTTGTCACCGCGCTTTGCAAAGCAGCGCTGCAGCATCGGGGAGGCTCACGTAGGCTGGTGAGCCCAAGCTGACAGGCTCTGAAAGGAAGGTGCTTCCACCACCCGCAGAAGAAACAAGGGCTGTACGGGTTATGGGATGCCCCGAGCTGGGTCTGGCTGCCCAGGCTGCGGGTGAACAGCAAACAGAGCCCCTGGGGAACTGGTAGGGCACAGAAGCCCTACCAGAAGGTGACCGTACTCACTCTTTGGCCAATGAGGCCTTGCTCTCCAGGGACTCCCAGCTGGCCAGGATCACCCTAAAAAGAAGGAACCACAGATATGGAGACAAGCTGTTCACCGACGGTGAGCCAGCAATGAAGCACTTCCCACTGCACCCCTCACTTTGACTTTTTCTTTCCTTTTGCCACACAAACACCTTCACTTCAGTTTGCAAGGGTGTCCAAAGGACAGGTTGGCATCATCAGCACCTCTGCTTGCCCAGGGCCAGCACACACCTCACAGGCTCTGTTGCAGCGGTGCTCAGCAGGACAGGGGTTGAGGAGCGCTTCGTGCTGCCTGCACCTGCAGAGCCAAGAAGATGCTCCCTCGGCATGGCCCTTCGGCAGGAAAGCAGCGATGCTGGCTGCAACGCTGTGTTGGAGCAGGCACAGCCGGAGCGAGGGGGCAGGAAGCTGGCTGCTCTTTGAACTTCAGCGTGACTGAGGAGGGCGGAGAAGGACAGGAATCTTAGATGGCACCAAAACGAGGGAACCAAATGAGTTGGAGCTGGCAAACAAATGGCTCTGGGCAACAGGCTTCAAGGTTGCAGTTTAGCCCAGGGGGTACAATGGCCATAGGGCAGCTACTTCCCATATGTGCCCGTCCAAGTGAACTGCTTTGCCAGGAAGAGAGCTCAGGAAACAGAGGCATAAAGAGGAAAAGGTTCTGACCTATCCATACATCTCATCCTGCAGAAAACTGGTCTGCAAGTGATGCCTGCCCAAAGCAACCCCAGCCTATCCCAGCACCTCCTGCCTTAGGAGGAACAGCAGCATGGGGCTCTTGCCCCCCAACTCCCCAGCAGTGATGTGCTGTGCTGCCAGCGGGTAAAGGGGCGTCTGTGCAAATCATCGCGCCCTGTTCCCAAGGAGGGCAGCCAGGAGCACGGGAGCTGAAACGCTCCTGCAGTATCAGGACGCCAAAGACACGGTAGCTCCAGTGAAGTGTCAGATGATTTGCCAAGGAAAACATGGCAAAGGATGGGGCTGGGGGTGGGGAGTGAAGAACAGCAAAGAGGAAATCGCATTTAATCCCCACACAGAGTCTGTTCAAAAGCTCTGCACAGAGGAGCGAACCTTCAAACCAAGCGGAAAGGGGCTTAGGATAAAAAAAAACCCCTCTGAGCTGCTCAGCACAGGGACCTTGTTCAAACAAAGAGATGGCTTTTATAGGCCTTTCCATGTGGACAAGAAGGTGCATTCATAGCAGGGCACCCTTCCCCCATAACCATCAGAGGAGCTCAGTCCCCACATTGCTGAGGCTTGGAAACTGTGGCAGGACCTTGTCTGAGGGTAGTTTCAAGTTTGAGGCCTTCCTAAGACTCTTTTTGTTTGAAGTTAGAAGCTGCTGGGATCTCTGGATCTTGAGGACTTCCTGTTCTCCTCAGATTTTGGATCTGCAGAAGAGTCAAGCTTCATTTCCAAGCCCCTTCCCAGATTTGGAGGCACAAGATCCCTGGGACGGTGCCACTCCCCAGTGCTGACAGCCACCCCCTCACAATGGGGCTCAGGAATTTGTAACCAAAAGCTTAAATTCCACCCAATTTTATTTTTTAAACTACCTTTCGTTGAATATGCTGTCTGCTGTGACTGCTGGAGGGTGAACCTGCAATGTTACCCAGTCCTGCAGGAACAGCAGTTGCTATTGTCTCGCCGGTCTGACAGAAATTGCACAAAGGGTTTTTCTTACCTTCATGCCAGGTTCACCTGCAAGGCCAGGTTGTCCCATTGAGCCAGGCGGTCCCTGGAAAAAACACAGATAATGAAAAAAAAACCATTGTAACCAAGTAGAAAGCAAGATCAAAGTCATAATTCCTTTAGCAGAGCTCTCCTGGGACAGCAGAGCCCTGGTTGCAATGTAATTACCTCCCTGGAGCTGGCTCAGGGTACGCAGCATCAAAGCAGCCCAGTACCCCGTGTGCCTGGTTCCTGGGAGGGCTCTGCTCATCGCCCATGCCCCCTCCCTCTCCCCAGCCTTCTCTGCCAAACACCTCTAACTCCTTCCAGCCTCTCTGCTTTCTAATGTTAGCAATCACACCGGGGAGCAGCACTGGGACTAGTTGGGAAGGAAGGGAAAAGATCCAGAATTATACTTGAAAGCCCTTTCACAAGGGCTCAGCAGGTTGGCTGACACAGTGGATAACAAAAATGCTCAGCTGTGCTCTTGCTCCCTGCAGCCCTGCTTCTCCATTACTGCTGGTGTGAGCACGTTCTCCTCGCCACTGGTCTCATTTTGGTCAGGGTTAAGCCTTCACACAGCCTCGGGGTTTGCAGGCGCACTGCATGTCCCTGCCTCTGCAGGAGCAGCTGCCCCAGAGGACACAGCTTCAGGCTGTGGGAGGCAAGGGGCACAACGGCGCTGCCAGCTCCAGGGCAGCTAAAGCAGCCAAGAACAGCAAGGTTACACCAAACCCTCCAGCACAAACCTTGGCCAGGTTAGTCTTGACATCCATCACCAGTAACGGGCCAGCAAACACACGAATGCCAGCGCCTGGGCTCGGACCAGAAACCCACAGCCCAGGGCTGTTGCCAGGCTGCACTAGCTGAAAGAAAGTGGCTGGCTCCTGCCTGATCGAGGGGCTTGGCATCCCTCAGGGAGCCTGAAGTAAATGCCTGACCTGGAAAACTATGGGAAGTAAGACAGAAAGACAAAAGAGGGGAGAATGACCTTGAAACTGTTCTTACACAGTGTCCAGCCACCACGTGCAGCCTTGCGATAGAGGGGTCACGCTCAGCAGCTATCTTTAGTATCAAGATCAATTGGGAGCTTTAATCTTTGTACATTTTCTACTACTTCTGGGAAGCATGGGGAATGAGGATCTGTACAACAATCCCAAAGATGGACAGCACAGCTTGTCTTTAAAAGATTTGAGTGGTTTATTTACTTACGGTATTTGCTTTCCGGACAACAATCTCCCTTCTCTTTACAGTTGGGAATAAAGGAAAAAAGAGCACATAGTCCAGGGAGCACTCTGCTGCCCAGGGAATAAAGCCAGTTCCTGGCTTGCTGAAATGGATTCAAGCAGAGGAAGGAGTAGGGTGCATGTTGGGTTTATGAACAAATGGTCAAGTCACGCAATGAGAAAATTCAAGCTCCAATGAAAGCAAAAATCCTGCTTTGGTTTCTCTAGAGGTGCCAGTGCAGAGAAAGGCTCCTGGAAGAGTCACAGATTTGAATAAAGCTCTGTGCTTTCTTGGTTGGCAACATCCAGAGCGGCTCGGTAGCAGCTTTCCAGCTCCCTAGTGTGGTTTACCACGCTGAGAGCTTGCTCCATCCAGTCTAGCAGCCATGAGAATGGAAACTTTCATGACTCATACACTTTGCAGTAGACTACATTAAAAGCCACCTTTGCTGCTGTTTCCACAACCGAGTGAAACATCATGTCTATATTACAGCGCGGGACCTACGGAAAGGAGCTACCCAAGGGGAACTGGCACATCTGGTCTAAACAGCCAAGACTATAATACTTCAAGGGGAGTGAAATCAAGCCAAGACGGCGGATGAGTTAGGGGGAAACCACAGAGGCATCTCCTGCGCTCCATCGGGGCACTGTTTGGCAGCTGCTGCTCCTTTGGTTATGGTGTGTTTGTGCCACTGCTTCATGGCAACAGCAACCCAAGAGCAGAGTCAGCAGCAAAGGCATTTCTCTGAGCTTCCTCCACTGGCTGCAGCGGCTGTGATGGGGCTGCCACAGCAACCCAGGTGGGCCAGAAGAACTGTGGCTGGTCAGCACCAGCACCAGCAAGTGGGAAAGGAAAGGCCAGTTTTGGGTTTGAATTGTTGTTGTGTTAGGTCCCTGACCCTGCACCCTGGTGCAGAAAGGTGGTCCCTGGAGTGGTCACAGAGCCATGCCTGGGACATGCTTGTCAGCGTGGTCAGCTTTGAAATGTGTCTTTTGTTGTGAAGATGGGTCTGTGCATCTGCCAACTGGGTGTCTATGGCCTGTGATGAGAACAATGCTTGAATTTCTGATTTTCACTGTTGACTTTGGAAGCTGACTTTCAGACTTGAGGGCAGTCCTTCCTGCTCACATCCCCCGGTGTGGAAGGATGTGCCTCTGCACATTTATTCCTCCCTCAGTCCTGCCACTCCTGATTGCACAGGGAAAACAAATAGGAGCAAAGATCAGACCTACCTTATGCCCGATTTCTCCCAAAGGCCCAGGTGGCCCCTGTGGTCCTTGTGGCCCCTGAAAAACAGAGACACAAGGCTCTTTTCATGCAGTATTCATTTCTGAAGGGCTATCATTGCCATGGTCTGTGAGATAAAACAACAGTTCCCTCCCACACCACAGGGAGCAATGCAGCATGCAAGAGATGGCCAGTGAGATGGAGAGGCTGGCAATGGGTGTGCTGGGGCACCTTAGCAGGCAAACAGCTCAGAAGGCCCTTCATCTTTCTGGCTCCCATCTAAAACAACTGCAGTTGGCAACCTAAAACCACCTGGTTTACCCTCTCCCTTCATAGTCCAGGTCAGTTCCTACAGACTTAGACAGCAGAAGATTACCCTTTTCTGGCTTCTGTGGTCCTGTTGGTGCTCCGTGGGATCTGTGTCTTCACTTGTCATCTCCCAGTGCCTCCCCCAAAGCTGTGGGCTCAGTTCCGACACCATCAGCCTCCTTCCTGGTCACACTTCTGCTCTACCTACCAACCCAGTCCAATTCCTCCTCTACATCTGACCCAACCTGGCCCTTCTTTTATCTCTTCCCTTCCAAAATCCAGCCCAGGCTGTATCCTGCACTCTCCTTGGTTGATTCATGGCCCACTTTTGCTTTCCAGGGTTCTGACCTTGTCTTCCTTTCTGCATCCTAGGACTCTAGCCAAGTCTTTCACTTCTCTGACCACACTGGAATTGGCAAGGACAGAGAAGCTGGGAATGGGGATAAGTGGTGGGGAAGACAGAGGGAAAGAAATGAAGTATCTGTGCATGTCCAAGGAAAGACAGACAAAGGGAGAGTGGAAAGACACTTGCCGGGTCGCCTGGAGCCCCTTTTGCGCCTGGAGGTCCAGAAGGTCCTTGGATACCCTAGAAAAATGACAAGCACCAAGGTCAGCTCCAGCCCCACAGCAATCCCTCGTGCCTCTCGCAGTAACGTGCATCTCATACGCGATCCAGTAAAGGGAGGGTAGAGATGGCCTCCTAAGTGTGAGACACTGTCCAGATTCTTCCTCCTGGACCAGGACTCAAAACTTACGGACTTGAGTGAAACCAAACTAACGAAAGGAAGCGCAAGGGATGGACACTTACCGGGAAGCCACGTGCTCCTGTCTCCCCAGTCTCTCCCATCTTCCCCTGTGAACACAGAGTTACAGCAGTCAGCAGCCGGCAGTGTGCCGCGACACCTGCGGCGCTTTGGCACAGAGAAACTGCAGTCCCTTGGGCACCATGTACGTGTGGGTGTCCCCGGGGGGAGTGACACCAGGCCAGGTTTGGTGGCCTCACTGGCTCTCACGGAGGATGTACCTGCAGCCCCTCGGGTCCCAGCTTGCCTGGCTCCCCTGGGCGGCCCTGCAAAGCAAAAAGACAAAGATGCATGGCAGGGGCACAAACTACTACTGGTGATGCTCTTCTGCCCCAGACCATCTGGTTTTGGATTTTTGTTCAAACAAATATCCCCTCCAGTTCCCTGGAGCTTTTGAGAGGCCAATTGCCCAGCATCCTGCCCTGAGGAACAGCCCAGCCAGCAGAGAGTGTGGACAACGGGCTGCATGACTCAAGTTTTTTTGAGCAAAGACTGCTTTGGAGGAAGCTGGGATTCTCAGGAGACTCGGCACATCCCTGCCTAGCGGTGCATGAAACAAGGGAAACTCCCCATCCAAACTACATCCAGAGGGCCATGCGCGCTGTGCAGGGGATGGAGTCTGTGACCTTCAATGGTAGGACAAGGGTCCTACAAGGGTCCACACTACTCTTACATCAGGCTGCTGCCAAAGAGAGAAACTCTCCCATGCACCCATCTCAGAGCCAATGGTGCAGCAGGATCACCCTGGACAACGGTCTGCTTGGGCAGGGTGCCTGCCAGGCTCTCTTTCTCTTGCCCTGCATTCTTCCTATCCTGACTTAATTAACATGAAGTGCATCAGAACAGACACTCATTTCCTTAGGTCATATTTTAACCAGTAGTGTTAATGTGTTCTGATTTTAGTGCTACGTTCAGATGTGACAGTCAAGCACACTCAATTGCTGGTTCAAGTTACTCCCACTCCTGTGAGGGACTCTATTATTTTAGCAGCAGCCCTTCTATCTTTGTGGGCTGTCTCTGTATTCAGGGTCTCAGACCCCAGCAGCAAGGGCTCTGATGCCCATGTTGGACAGATTTTACTCTGGCTGCATGAAAGACCCATCTCTGCTGGTTGATCCTCACAGAGTTGTTGAAGATCCCCTGTTCCTGGAGGAGGATGTGACCTTAATCCTGCCCAGAGCATTTCACCACGCAGCTAAGAGCAGCCTTGGCCAGCCTGGGCACCCACTGGCACTCACCTTGACACCTCGTGACCCTGGCTCGCCTACTGGTCCATCAGGCCCTCTGGCACCCTGGAAAAAAAACAAGAGAGGAAAAAATAAGAACACAGAGTGTATGTCTCACTGGAAAAGACAGCAGTTACCCTAGCTTTGGCCACCAGCAAAGTCAATGAGCTCAGTCCTGGTTAAGCCAACCCATACCTGTTTGGGCTGAGCACAGCAGCTTAGAGCCCAGGACTCAAAAGATCCTTTCTGTAGTTTGTTGCTTCATTTCTCACCATTACCAGCACACAGCACCAAAATACTTCTTATTTCTGCTAAACCAAGAGCCAGCCACAAACAAAAGCCAGAGGAGAAAAGCAGGCCAGGCACAGCCTTATTTCCAGAGAACAGGTACATGACAACAGTTTTGCAATGCACAGCCTTGCAGTTCTGGTCTTACTGGTAGCAAACCTCTTCCTTCCTAGAAACTCTGCTTTTCCAACTGCCCCTGCCTTTAACTCTCGGCATACTGTGCAGTCTCATGGTCACAGTCAAGGCAATAAACCTACAGAACATAGAGGCACATAAGCGCCCCCCATCTAGTACCTTCACAAAGAGCAGGTGTATTTGCTGGCAGCTGGACCATGCCTTCTGCTGGAGTTACCTGCTATTGAAGGAACTGGCTGCTGTGAAGGATCAGGCAGGTGCTCATGCATGTGCGTGCTGGGAGCAGCGCAGCCTGCCATCCCTGGTCCTACGCCCGGCATCTGCTCCTGGGCGTGTGTGCAGCAGGCACGAGGACCTGGGGAGCTGTACGGGACACGCACACTGCTGCAAACACTCACGGCACGTACGAGAGTCCTGACAGTGAGTGATCCTGGATGCGATTAGCTAAAAGTGAACAGTTCATGGTACGGCTTGGGCATCCTTGAGGAAGGGATGGTCCCTGTTCTTCCAGAGCGTTCTAAGCAAGGAGAGCCCTGGGAAGAGGGGTTAGCTGTGACCCAGCTTTCAAGCTAATTTCAGCCGAGCTGAACGCACAGCCCTCTGCACCATTCAAACCCCAGAAACCCATGTGTCACACTGACAGAGAATAAACAGAGCCATAGTCAGGGAAAATAAAACAGTAAAAGAAGGGCATATCAAGAGACTCTATTAATGCACGTCATGCTCATAATCAGGCCATGAGCTCAGTTGGGACTCTTAGGCGCTACTGCAATATAAATAATAAATAAAAACACAGAGCGGTGCTAGAATGTAGTGGTAAGAGGAATCCTGAGAGCAGGCCAATGCGGAAATAGAGAAAACAGGAGCCAATGTGCTTAATCGGGATGCAAACCGAGTGCCAAAAGTAATAACAGGGCTAGGGAGCCAATGCGTCAGAAAAGCAACTCCAGTATGACAGGCGAAGAAAGAGAGACTCACAAAGAAAGGCAGTGTAACAGCAGAAGATGTATAGGAAACTTAGCCAAATTATTACAGCAGACAAACACTGTCAATATAAAATAATGCAAAAACTTCTACTGTGCTTGGCAAAACCCTGTGCCGCTGAGCGTACCAGAGATTAAGTAACCAAAAGCCTGCATTGCATGCCAGCAAGACACAGCTCTAAAGAATGCTCAGCCTGGTCTCCAGGACAGATGGACAGCGGAGGACTGTGCACCAGATGGGAACACCACAGCCCGACGGGGCGCTTCACAGGTTGGCGCTGGCTACACTAGTGCAGCAGCAGCTCTCACCAGCCCCCCCCCCCCAAGTCCCCTGGCTCATGCTGGCCACTACATCAGAGAGCAGTGAAGACCAAAAGTTTTATTAATCCATGTCCCTATAAACCTCAAAGCACAATGACATAAACCAGAAGGTCATTTAAAAGCAGAGCTACTGACAGCTCAAGTCAGACAGTGCTGTAAGCTGGAGCAGGGGGACAGCAGGGCTTGGGGGCATCTGGGGAGCTGACCAGGGTGACCGTGACACCCAGCAGAACACCCAGACCTGCCTGGGGCTGGGGACTGGGCTGCCCAAAGAGAAGGGAGGCGTCAGCATGTGTATGGCACTGGCACCCTGGGAAAGCACCGTGCCACCCAACTTATCCTCCTTGGAAAACAAACTGTTCCCCTCTTTGAGCAGCCATTCAGGTATTTTGTGCGATTACCTCTTTATTAGCCAAGACGATGGGGTGACCTGCATGTGAAGAAGGGGAAGGCAGTGCAGAGAGGGAGGATGCAATAGCTCAGCACTGGTAGGAGGGAGCAGGCATCAGAGGCAAGTGGGACATGGAAGTGACAGTGATGACTCAGGTTAGAGGTTTCCTTCCATTCCTGGACAGTTGCTACCAGGGAAGGAAAGTGGGAAGCACCTGGCCCTTCCAGACCCATCTTCTGTAGCTTGCCCTGCCCTGCCCAGCCCCTTTGCCAGTGCCAGGCTGCTCTGAGCTGGGTGCAGGCTGCTGGGTGCCCTGAGCCCTCATGCAGCACTGCAGCAAGGGCAGCGATGGCTGTGGTTCTCAGCAGTCCCACCCAGCAGGGCTGGCTGGCTGGGGAAGTGTTTATGGTATCCTCGTATCTTCCAGCAGAGCCCTGTCACCAGCATTGCAGGATCTGCCAGGGCAATCTCACTTCACAGCAGTCACCTGCCTAATCCCATCACAACACATCTCATCGGCATTTGACCTAAAGGAGGAGAAAGTGACCCTGTATTCGCAAATGCATGTAGCAAGCTTCATCTTCTCCAGCCTCCTGGGCTGAAACCCAGGATAAAGGCTTCCCCTAATTCACCCTGACAGGAAAGGCTACATTTAGTCAATTAGTTAAATCTTTAAAACTCTCTTTTACTGACAACGCTGGTTAGAGATGAGCGAGTGATGTCCTGGCAGCTCTCCAGGGAGCATCCCATGCCAAACGCTGCAAGGCACAGCATGGTGCCTTCCCCCTGCAGACCTGGCGGCTCTGCCCGCAGGGCTGAACGGAGCTCCCTGGGCTCCCCTTGGGCCCTCAGTGTTTCAAAATTAACTGAACAGCCAGACATGCCCACCTTGAGCATGGCAGGGCAGAGGGACCAGGGTGAGCGTGTACAGAGGGTCTTGGGGAATATCATCCTAAGGGCACATGCAGCGGGGACCCATCCTCAGAATGGCATGGCTTTATCACTGGTGTCAGCGTCTCTAGGAGCCCATGAAACAGAGAAAGAAGCTTTTCTTCCGCCTGTGTTAGTATTTACATGGCAGTACACAGCTCAGGAGAGGTCCCGCTGGGCCAGGACTGTACAAACAGTACAAGCTCCAAGTAGCTTTAAAATGTAAACAGGAAAAAAGGAGGATTAAATTGAGATCTGCCTGCTCCTTTGCATGTGGGCAGCCAAGGCACAGAGAGATACAGGTTCATGGCTGATGGAGCATTTCAGAACCTGCTCAACTGTTTCACCAAAGCCAGCTGGTCATGAATGTGCAGCTCAAAGGCATTGCCATGCCTATCTCAAAGCCGCTCACCCGAGGTCGTGCAGAGCGTTACAGCACAGGGATGCGCCTGCACAGTCCCACTGCAGCACATGAGCTGCCGGACCAAGTGTCATCACTCACTGCTACCTAAACAGATGAGTTTTCCCTTTTGGTTGTGTTGTCAGGCAAGAGGAGCCAAATGGGAATGGTGCAGGAAATGGCAGCTCTGCGACCCTGTGGCCGAATGCCAATGCTCCAGCTTCAGCGCATCGCTGTGCTGAGAGGTGCTGGATGTCAGCAGGCAGCGAGATGCTCAGGGCTGGGCAGAGCCTGGCATTTGTTAAATTCTAGTTTCAATGTCTTATGTGGGTACATCTTGTGCTGTAATCCCTGTGTAGGGAGCTATGTAGTAGCATTAAGTCCTTGCAAGCCTCACCTGCAGACCCATTCTGCCGCCTATAACCATGAGTTATTTTTAACATAGGCTCCAGCAACGGCAGCAAAGCTGGTGACAGTGCCACAGAGCAGTGGGCACACAGGCTGAGACAGTATTTCCCTCCGAGAGTGCACTGAGCAGCACTATCAGCAATCCCAGACTAAATAAACGGTTACGATGTCGGCTAGATATGAACACTGTCAGCTCATAGATGCAGGGGAATTCAGCTCCAGGCTCTGCCAGTCAGGTCTACGGCTAGTCCCTGTGAGGCAGCAGAGATACACCCTGCTGCTTGTGCTGACAGTGCTCCCGAGAACACAGCTAAATGCTCAGAAAGGTGTTTCCGCAAAGCAGTGCTGCATGTTGCCCTGTTTAAACTGATACTCAGAGCTCAGAGACAGTAACCAGCCTCTGGACAGCAGAAGCAGGAGCATGAACAAGCAGTCGGTAGCTCCCTTCCAGAAATCCAAAGCCTCTTCCTTACCCCTTTATCCAAATATTGATATTTCACTATCACCATCTGGCCAAATCAAAGCAAGCAGATGCCTTGACTGGAGCTGAAGGGAGACATCGCTGGCCATAGATCTGTAGCTAACTTTCCTTCAAACACTTCTAGTGCTTTTTCAGCCAACTAGAAAGATGACTGCTGGGAACAAGACAATATTCCTCTGCTTTTCTTCTATGAACAACTTCTCAGCTAGTTCTGGAAAAAGCAACTATTTTCAGGTTTGTTTAGATAACATCACTTTACAAATCCCTAGCATTTACAAATCCCTGCAGTTGGTGATGCTGGGAAGCATCGGGTCCGTGTGGCGCAGAGATAGCGGTCCCCTCGCGCACTGGGAGGGCAGGTGTGCTCACCTTATCTCGCCTCTGCCCTTATCTCGCCTCTGCAGGCTGCACCTGGGCAGCAGCTAACGCAGGAGCTGGGCGAATGAATGGTGCAGTCAAAGAAAGAAATATGCTTTGGGATTTGAAAAGCTTCTCTGTTGCCTGAGTCAGTACCCAGCATCCCAGTGGGAGGACAAAATTCCAGAAATACTGACACACACCATGGCCAGAAGCATGGGGCAAGGTACGTTACTTCAGAGCAGGATTTTGGGTCCAGCTTTAGGATCTCAGTTGCAAAGCCATGGCTCCAGTTGATATTTAACCTTTTGCAGAGATTCTCAGAATTTTTGGTATCGCTATCCTCAACGGAGTATGCTGGAGACCATATGCTGTCCTGCTACGAGGAGCTGATGAACAGAAATGTACTTTTGCATTTAAGTGAGATAGGGTGAGGGGACTTGCTGAACCTTAAACCTTGATTTGGTTAGTCAGGTTTAAACATGTGTGTTGTTGTCACTAGCTGAATGTTAAGCACATGTCTAAGTGCTACACTGAGTACAGATGAAGGGAGATAAGCCTGGGCTAACATGGCCAAGTTCCTTGTCCTTAAGGAAGAGGAGAGGGGAAACTGTTTGTGGAAGATTGTTCAGTATCAGCCTGATGGGCTAAACAAAGGCTTGGGAAGGAACCATAGCCCTGTTATGACTAAAAAGAAGGTTACAATTTTAAAAGAATTTCTTTTTAGAATTTGTACTTATATCTTGACAATACAAAAGCTATCACAACATAAATGCAGACCCCAAAAAGTCTCCATTGTTCTTTACAATCAAAACCATATTTGCTATTTACGTTTCCTTCAAAAGCAAAATTAATGAAGTATCCACAAACAGAGCTCATGGAATCCACAAACATCTGGCAGAGGCTGCATTCATGTTTCCATTCTGAATTGAATTACGTCCCTTTTGTAAGCTAGGATAGACAGAGGGTAATGTCTGAAATTACAATTGGGGGATCATTTCCCCATCCTGAGAAAACCAAGAGCCGGAATAGCAGGACAAACTAAGCAAACAAAGAATACTATGTGCCTGGAATATCTTCTGAGAGTATGAAGAGAAGGAAAGCACGAGAGAGATACATACAAACCAGAAATCCACCAGGCAGGAGATCTGCTGGTCCCTGCAATACTGACTTTCCCACATCATATTCACTGAAATCTGTAGGACTGCAGAGCAAAGTCCAAGTCCCTCCTCTCTGCTGGGGACCTGAGAAAGGATGCCTGTCTTGCAAATTCCGTATGGATTATATCACTGGCGCTCAAATGCACTGAACCTCCACGCTGCCACAGCCCAGCAGCGGGTGTTGAGGACAGGACCAGCGCAGGGCACCAGCAGCAGATCCAGCCACCCAGTGCCTGCTGGCAGAGGCTCACCCCTCTCCAGTGCCAGTGTCCTCAGAGCAAGACCAAGACTGTAAGGGACCCCCTTCCCCAGGCATCACCTCCTGTTCTACTTCCACGTGCTGCGCTTCCTGGGGCGACTCTGCAGGGCTCTGGGGCCAGCTGGGGCACAGCCACTGCTGCATTTCTGGTTTTCAGGGCTGGGATGCACTTGAAGTCTGGGCTTCCTCAGCGGAGGAATGTCCAGGGGGACCGACTGGCACAGGGTCTGCCAGACTCCACATCTCGGGAGGAAACACAGTCCAAGGCCTTGAAGCTGAACATCTCTACCATGCGCTGTGTTCTTTTGAGGATAGAAAGTGCTGGTGGCAGCTGGTGTCCTGCAGGATTTCTCCTGAGGGTTTGGCACCCTTTCTCTGGGTCTAGCTACACCCAAGGCAGGTCCCTGCTGTGCCAGCCAAGCTCCTTTCTTAGAAGCTGAATCCAGCTTTGCTCTTGGTTTTACCTTGTGTGATAACAAGTATCACCTTTGTCATTCCTGGCAGTACAAAGTGGAGCTGAAAACAGCCTGGTCAGCTGTACTCACCTTGTGGGGTGAGGACTTTAGGCTAATGGAGATGTAAGAAGCCAAAGAAGATTTATACAAGTGAATCTCGCCCAGCCCAAGAGCCAAACACCACAATCCACACGTGGCTGCCTGCCGTAGGAGAGGCTCCGTGCCGGGGGATGCGGCTGCATCCCTGGCTGGCAGCTGGAGAAGGCAGGGCTGGGACTCCTCCTCTGCCACCGCACACATTGAAGGCACGGGCAGAAGTGTCCCACCCCCATCGAGGACTCACCCCTCCAGGAGCCCACCAGGTCGAAGCCTGGGTTTGTTCAGAAGGCATTTCCCATTCAGCTCTGCGCTGTAGTTTTACCTTGAGATATTTTCTGCCATCTATTCAAAGCCTCCCGTGAAAAAACGCCTCCAGTTTCTCATCCATCAGGGTCATGGATGTCCTGGACAGCTCAGTCAATTGCTGCTACGGAGCAGAGAGAAACCTTGCTCCCCAGGGGACCCTCTCAGAGCGGAACTGGGGAATGAGATCCATGGCTCTTCCCACCAAGGAGGACAGAGGCAGGGAAGATGTTTTACCCAGCCACAAGTTAGAAGTTGAACCCTAATATACATCTGCCAGGCATGGATGTTACTGGTGTCCTAGCTGTGCTTTTAAAACTTAAAGCTGTTCCAGGGTACGTAACTCTGGTTATAAAGCTTCCTAGTCCGTTATTCCATTTCCTTTTGCCAGTCCCAGCTATTTGAAGACAGTATTATCTCTGGTAGAGGGAAACAGGCAATCTTTAGCTGTTCCTAGCTCCCCAAGCAGGATTTACAGTAGAAGCAGAGACTGAGGGTGGGTAAAATGTATGGTTTACTTCAAACGACGTCTTTGAAAAAGAAACATGAAAGCAGGTATAAGATCCTTGGAGGGAGAAATGCAAAATATGTTGTTGTTGGGGCCTTCAGCAGAACCCATGTGTGCTCGCTATTAATACTTTGCAAAGCAGCTGGACAAGGGAAAACAACCCAAAGCAAGGATGCTCCTGCAATAAATGTCCCGTTGAAGAAGAAAGATTGAAGAGCTCAGCGGGACATGGGTTGGATGTCACAGGCAGGAAAACAAGCAGCTTTGGCAGGTCTAGAGGTCATTCTGCCGTCGGCTGTCACCCAAACAGAACAGGAAGAACCACGCCATGAACTGATACAGAGTGCTTGTGAAACATTTATCCAGTGTGACATGTACTTGTAGCACTGTCAGTGATGCTGTTTAGTACCGTTACCCAGCACTAGGCTGGGGGGCTGCCCTTTCCAGGCACAGTGAGGATTCACACACGCTTACAGTGTGGTACTGTTTAGATAAGCACAGGTAAAATCAGGCCCTTTTGTTATGGGCTGGAAAGACCCCTAAAAAGACACAGGACATTCTTACAGTTTGATCTACTGAGAGCATGGAGCACACCTTTCTCACAACCCTGCGGAACGCTGCCGGAAGGCATTAACCCTGTGAGACTGAATGGGGAGACATGGGAAGAGTAGGCTGTTCAGCTCTGTGTCAGCTCTGTCTCTGCCTGCCTCGTCTCTTAATTCTATGTCATGGAGGAACATTTCCTCCTTTATCTGCCTCCAGTTAAATTGCAACATTTCACATCTCAGCTGTTCTCTCTCCCTTGGCAGCAGAGACACCTTTTCTGGTCTTCTACCCACACCCTCTCACCCTGCCCAGGTACATCTTCAGATGACTGAATCTTCAACATCCTCACCAGAAGTGTCCATAAGTCCCATCTTGCCATTGCAGGTGGTTGGAAAAGTCAATCTGGACCATTTCCACGACAAACTCTACACCAGGACGCCCCTCTGCCCATACACATCACTTGCATTTGCAACCCTGGTCCGACTTGCTTCAACGCCTGCAGCGTTTGCACGCAGCAGAAACACAGCTGCGGGGTTCTGCCCCCACTGCTGCTCATCTTCACACCCCCAAAAGAATCCACCAGATTACTTTTCCAGTGGCTGAAACAGGAGAGAGATAAAAGCTTTTGAAAAGCGCTTACCCTGCGGCCTTTCGCCCCTCTTATCCCTGGTGCACCACGGACTCCTGCCGGACCCTGGAAGGGAAAAGAGAAACAAAATGAAGATGGAGGAAGAGGAAGGCAGCAGCTGTTGGTAAGACCCCACATCCCTACGTGGTCTGCAGGGGCCTCAGGCACAGACCCTTGACCAGCAGGTTGGTTCATTAAACTCCTGCCAAAGACATTACAATATTTACTTCTCTATAAATGGTCTCTTTTAAAATGCACTGATTGTCTTTGGGTTATGAACATTTATGCCAAGGATCCTGGCTGAGTTTTGTATGCTTAAGTTATCTGCAGCCTGTTGTCTGTACAAGTGGTGTGATCTGAAGAGAAGTCGAACATCCAGAATTCCCTCCAAAGCTATTAAAAGCAGCTGTTGCTCAGTATCTGTACAAAAATAATAACAACCAGGATCTGTTTTTCAGTTGTCCAAATACAAAATCAGACACCTCATCTTAGGTATCCAAGTTTGACCTTTTTAGCCAAGTGATGATTTTATCTTCAACTATCTGTTGCCCTGTTAATGCTGCATAAATATTCATACTGGCAGATAGATGCTAATTTTATTTGGACTGTTGGTGTTGTGGATGAGCCTGTTCTTCTTACGCTTACAGAAAGGTTTCAGGTTTTAACTAGGATTTGTACACACTTGATTCATTAATGTGCATGCAGGAAACACCAAAGAAAATTAAACAGCTTTTTTGTTTGTTAGAATATTTATGTTTCAAAAATTGAAGGATATGTTCAATTAACAGGAATTATTTCTGTGTTATAACTTTCAAAACCCACATTTAAAGTTAGTGCCTTTCTGCTGTCAGAAAACCTCAAAATGACACATTCCATTCTTATTCTCTCAAACATTCCACATCAAGTTTTGCTATTTATATATTAATAGCTTTTACCAACTGTCAACCCTGCAAGCTTCACCAAGGATCAGAACAAAACTGGACTGTGATCTTCCTACTGCTTGTACCACTGCCACTAATAAAGCTTTTGGTTTTGGAATGGAGGCATCTTGCTGCATGGCATGTTAAGTTCAGAATACAAATGCTTAGCTGTTCTCACTCAAGATGGAAAAGTTACTTGACTGTAACTATATTTGTCATCACAGTAAATCTTGGTTTTGCCTAGTGAGGTCAGTAGCAACTGGCACGGACAAGCAGTAGATGTGTCAGATGCCTGTTTTATAGAGATTTTTTATGATAAACACATACTGAAATGAAATTCTTTGTTGGTATTTGGAATATCCTCCTGGAAGCCTCAGCCTATCCCAAATAGCTTATGGAAATACGAGCACAGAAACACTCGTTGTGGTGGCAAAATGCTGAGGGAATAACTACATACCATGCTGGGAATTTCAAGGAACTGTTTAGGAGAAGATGAGTGACCTTTAATATACCTATACATATGCATTATTTTCAAAACTGTGTATTAAGACAAAAGATGTACCGTGATGGTGAGCAAGAAGAGGGGAAAAGGAATTCTCAAGTGTTGGCGAGCTGAAATTAAGGGCAAAGTTTCCTCCCATTGACTAGATATACCTTTGCGTCCCATTCCCAATCACCCTCTGCTGAATTAGCCATTATTGCTGCTAAGGCTCACTGGATAGCTTAATCTCAAAGATTTTAACAGTTTAGGACAAACAACAGCAGCATGCCTCAGGTCTGGCTTGAGAATCAAATAATGACTTTTTGGTGGAGAAACAGGCAGAAACAGCTGGAGTTAATGAGTGGGGATTTGATATTAGGGGATTACTTGATTTACTGGCTTTGTGTGGAAGTTTGACTTATTGAATTATGACTTTTTAAAATGCAGTCTTGGAGGAAACATTTTGCTTGGATGAACTTGTTATTTGCCTGCAGGAGAACAGGGGACTGAAGGAAGCAGAAGGACCTGGGGATGCTCTCAGCTCCCAGAGTTCTTCAGAGAGCTTTTGGCATCTCCAGTCAGAACTGATGCCTCAACTCATACTGCCGTCATCATGCTCCAGTGAAGTAAGACAAGACTCGGCCCCAACTAATGGTACTAGATAGCGGTGCACTAGGCAGCGCTGCAGGACCCCCAGGGCTGGTGCAGAGAACCCCTGTCCCCTCCCCAGCTCACAGGCGTGCAGCAAGCAGGGGGCCTGCCTATGCTCCAGCTATCCCCAAGTCTTGCAGCAGCCAACATGCTGGGAAAGCTGCTAAAAAAGGGACATCTAGAAATATCTGCTGCCTCCTAGACTTCTGTCAACAGCAGGGAGCTGCCATGAGGGGCCACAGAGCAGCTCCCTGCCGGGGCTGCCATCAGCATCTGTTCCTGGCCAGTGCCGCGCTGCTGCTCTGCCCATAGGGATGGGTCACCTGAGGTGCTGCTTGACCTCAGACATTTTCTTTCCCTCACATCCATTGCCTGGAGCTGCTCCTCGCAGCTGTGCAGTCCCTCCCCAGGCAGCAGCTGGCTGCAGCCGGTGGGCCCAGCGCATCGCCGAGCTCCCCACTGTGGGCAGAGCTGCCGGCCAGACCTTTGGCACTGCCTGGGCATTTCGCTACTGTGATCTCCCTCCCAATTAACAACACTGTGGGAATTCACACGCTGAGCAAAATCCATTCCCTGTACCCGCCTAGAGCTGCCTTTCTCTTGGTTCCAGCAAACGACACACAGCGGCATCTGTGCTGCTGGGAGAGCCAGGGCTGCATCCGAGCAACGGCTGTGGGAAACTGGAGCCACACTAAATTCTACCTCCACACCAACTGCAGGCTCCAGCCACAGCAGCACATGCACCAGCTGAGCCCATCCAGAGGGAGGGTGCACCTGGGGGCAGCTGGTCTGCTGCTCCTCTCGCTCCAGCCAGCGTCTCTGAAAATGCACCGTGTAGTCACTGCACGATAGAGCCGCTGCATCGCGTGACGTGGTCACCACGCTGCCAACAGCTCCCAGAAGAAACAGAGGGCCTTGCAATAACACCTTGAGCTAGTGTGCTTGTGTCCTGCTAAAAGACTGAGGCTGGATTGTGAGTTTTGGATCCCCCATTAGGGAGATGGGCTACAAAAGTTTGAACTAAGCACCACTTCTGATTTTAGCATCTCTTTCTGTGTTGCTCCACCCATGCCCCATCTCTTCCCCTGTATCTCTTGTTCACATCAAACTCACATCAACTGGGACGTGGTTGCCTGGCTCAGCCCATAAATGCCCAGGACAGGGGATGCTGATTTTTGGTCTGTGGTATTACAGAGTGATGGTAGCCTTTACTTACTGTTGGTCCAGGGATCCCAGGAAAACCCACTCCTCCTGGTGTCCCAGGGTGCCCCTGAAAGGGAAGAAGAACATGCCTGGTGTGATTTCCCAGGATCTGCTCAGCCCTTCTTCCTCTAAGTGGGAATAGAGGAAAAAAAGCCATTGTGGGTTGCTGACAAGGTCAGGCAGGTCTGTTATCTGTCAGGGTAAAATTGTGCAGGGGCAGATGGAGAAGGCCAAACTGTCAGAAGCCCAGCTCCAACCTTGCCAGCCATATAAGCAGCGAGATGTTCCCAGCAGCCCGGAAGAAAATGAGTTGAATTCATATGAAAACCTGTCTTTGGCTCTTGCGCTGCAGTGGACAGGAGGTGTCAGAGCAAGACACGACCTTGCTGAGGTCCCCCTGGTAAACTCCTAAATGAGGATCCCCACGCGGCCGTGCACACAGAACAGCAAACCACCATGAGCGTGTGTGCTGCCCAGCAGCCCCGCGTCTCCAGCTGCCCCTGCAACTTGCTGAGATGGGAACAACAGACCCCTGTTCCCGGGCCCTGCCCGTTCAGCAGCCAAGATGCTTGGGAAGAGGCAGCCCTTCAGGAGCCGCAGCCTGCGGTTATCTCTACTGGACACAGCAGGTCCTCAGCTGGCCCAGCTGCAGGACACACGTTGAAACCCAGCGTGTTGCTGGAGGGGGGATTGCTGAAGATAGTTGCTGGGGAGAGGTTACACCTCAATATCCAGTCAGTCAAATGGCCGTTCCCATCCCCACAGAGATGGGAAGAATTTGCAGCTGTTGTCACGTAACTAAAAGGCCAGGAGAAGCTGCACCCTTCGCTAGGGCAGAGAGAGAGGCAGCAGCAAGAGCGAGAGAATGCAGACTTACTCCTTACCATCGACCCCTTGACTCCTGGAGGCCCTGGGGGTCCCACTGAGCCACGGTCACCCTAGGAGAGACACAGGCACATGGGGAAGAGTAAGGACTTTTGCTAACTAGCACTCTAAGCTGGCAGCAACAGGGATCTAGAGCCAGGAAACAACTAAAATTTCCATAAATCACAGTCTGTGCCATCAAATTTCTACCAGAAAGGCTCCCAGTACAGGATAATCATCCTCCAAGTATCCATCTCATCAGAGTAGTTAAAGGGCTATAGCGAGAATTAGCTAATCCTCTATATCCAGGAGAGAGGACTTTACTATTGCCATCAAACCACCAAAGAACAAGAAACAAGCAAAGTACCTGAGACCACCCCCAACCCCAGACATTGCTAGGACTGGATCCCAGGGGATCTCCAGCCCTTCCCACCCAAGGCACCGGATGCCGCTGCCTGGAACCAGCAGCCGGTGCTTTCAGAAGGAGACTGTAGGTGTTTTGGGGGACTCTCTATCCTGTGGCTCATACTGAGACCACAGTGCAAACAACAACAATCTGCAATGACCCTGTGTTTCTGAGGGGCTCCTCCATGGCCCACCCTAAGGATACTGCCCCTTCTAAAACAAGCCACCATTTGGCATTAAAACCCAACATACTAAAAAAATCACTTACTAATTCCAAAAGTCTTACTTATCCCCACTTGCAGAACATCTCACTTCCCAAGTGCATCCTTGGCCCTACAGCTCAGCCAAGAATGGGAGATGTCCGCGAGCACCACCGTGACCCGCTGCCACCAGGGCGAGCTGGAGGCTCCAGTGGCAGGGCATCAGCTGCTCCTCTCGGAGGCGGTGGCAATTCCCACCATGGCTGCCTATCCCCTCCCTTGGAACACTGGTAATGCACCGGGAATTAGGTGTGTTACACTTGTGTGCTTGAGGGGATGAGGAAGGAGGAGTTAGCAAATGCTGCCAAGTAGTTGACACCCAAAATCTGACCTACCTTCCAACAGCTAAACTGTAAAGGGAAATATTTCTTGGGCTCTAAGCATCTTATTAAAAACAAATCCCAGAGTCTGTGTTGTCACCAGTTGGCCCTTGTAAACCAGTGTAAAGGATTTTTTTCTCCCTGAATGCATGGATTTTATTAAGTATGTATTAACTGTATTGTTCTCTTTGATAATCTTTGGATTCTACTGGCTTCAGTCTTAAGTTTTGCAGCTCTCAGGACGAAGACTGCTGACTCAGCTATGTCTAATGAAAGCATATTTCCCACTTCATTTAGCTCACAACAGCATAGTAAGCTGCAGGATGCTATGCCAACTGGAGGCCTGGTTGAGGTTTTGATTTGATGATAGTTATTTCTGTCATCTGCAAGTTTGTCCTGGTAGAGAAGAAGTCTGATAGAAATCGCAGCTGTGCCGAGGATCTCCTAGGGGAGATTTTCAAAGGACAGCCTGGGTTTGCCTTGACACCAATGTAACATTATCATGTTACAGAGTCGATCTGCGAGATGAGGATAGCTCATGTGGTCAAGGCATTGGCATTGAAAACATGGGGTCAGGCGTGAATTTACTGGAGTAGGGAAAAAGATCTCCCCATGCCTCTTGCATGGCAAACCCTTCACTCCTCATTGGATTCAGGGCTGCACTTGCCACTGAGACAGCTCACTCAGGCAACCAGTTTTCTGTGTAACCACCTTGGACACATAACAGACTCTTCATTCCTCCGTTTTCCTTCTGTAAAACACAGCTCACATCGTGTCATTCCTTGCAGTTCTTGTGTGCCTTGACAGTTTGGGCTGAGCCTGTATCTGCTACTGTCCCACCAGAGTGCATCCAGCGTAAGGGGCTGCCCAAAGCCTGCTGCAGACAGGCAGTAAAATGCATCTGCAGCGAACACAGTGTAACTGTCACAGAGTCCTGACATCATTACCCAGAGGACAGGGCCTGAAGTAATAAAAGCGCGAGAGAGAACCGATGTGTGGAATGCATCGTTTTGTGCTCTTTACTATCTTTATAGCTGGACTGTGAATAATTAAACCCCCAATGAAAACCAGCAGTCTGCAACTGAGATGCGGTGAATGACATAGATGATTTGTCTTTGGAAACTACCCCTGAATAAAATTTTACACTAATAGAAAACAAATTAATGTCCATTTACATTTTTATGGAAAATAAAACCATTTTTCTTCCCAAAAGAAGCATGTATCTGCACTGCACACAAGAGGGCACCAGGCCTTAGCAGGTGCCCAACGCAACCACAGGGGCGGCTGGACAGGATGGTCCTCATCAAACAAAAAGAGAAATATTTGAACCAGCCTTCCCTCAAATGGGTGGCTGCACTCCTGCACCTTCTCTGTACCTGAGAAATTGCTGAAAGCTCCTGTTGAATGCAGGCTTAGCCCTGGTCCTGTGCGACCCCACCAGCAACTCAGCCTGGGCTTGTGAGCACGTCTCTGCACAAACCCACCTGTAGGCTGAGATCCCCGGACTCTTCCTTTGACCAGGAACACAGGGCCGATGGGTCCCCCATTCCAGGAATAAACAGAACTGACTGTCAAATACAAGCTTTCTGGCAGATTATGAATGAATAAAGTGTAAAATTTTAGAGGATATCTGACAGCATCTCCTTGGAGAGCAAACACACGTTAATTCCTAAATGCAAAGTGGATGACCCTGGATGTGCTGCGTTCCCACTGGGTGTTGCACTGACACGACAACTTAATCCACAATATTCCTCCCATCCCAGTCTCCCTCATCCTGCAAAAGTTTTAACAACCAATTCGTTGCAAGCAATCTTACCTTTTCTCCCACTATTCCAGGCTCCCCTACGGGACCAATGAAACCCATCAGACCCTGAGGAAAGAGAAAAGCACAATTAATTTTCGGTTTTATTTGCTGAGAAAGTAAACCATTTCTTTGGTCCATCTTGCTGGTTGAAATAGCACCGAATCCCTTGTACACCGCTCAGTAATTCCTACTGGCTACCAGAGCGGACAGAGTTGCTCCCGGCCATGGGAACGTCTAACTCCACAGCTGGTTCTGCTTTAGGCGCCAGCTGGAACGGCAGCACTAGGATCTGCAAGAGCCACAACACACAGTATAGGGGATGAGTTAAGCATGTTTGGTAGAAAGGCTGAGTCTATAGAGTGGCTTTGTTTTCCCAAAACATCGGTGCAGCTTCCCCAAGACTATCGATAGCGGGAGCTCCTGGGTTGCACAGGCTCTGAGAGTTGCCATCATTTTAGCTGCTGTACTGGGTACGCTTCCTCTGGGTTAATCTGAGCTGCCTCAGACCCTTGTGCAAACTAATTTTGCCCTGGACGGTGTCATGCTGTTGCGATGTCAGCAGAAAATAAAGGTCTGAGGACAGAGCCAGAGGGGCCAGCAGGGCAGCAGATCTGTCACACTACTCAGAAACTATCCTGGAAAGAAAAAAATAGTTTAAGCTCAGGATTTGTCGGCATTTAACACGTTTGGGATAACTAAGAAACAAACAGAACTGCTTTTAATTAGGAAGATGGAAATAGATGGAATCGCAAGCTAAGATTCCTGAGAATCAAAATACATCAGCTTCCCTACCAGCTTCAGTGGGTTTCTGGCTCTAGACATGCAAGGGGCCGTCCTCTCTGCCACTGTAGGCACTCTGCCACGGTGCGATTCTCTTAGCTTCATCCCTAGACCCGGCAAGGGTCATTCGGAGATAGGTATGGTATATTTGGTTCTTCCAATGAGTCTGTCGCTAAAGGGATTAATCTCCTGTTGAAACACTTCAGAACCTGCCCACAGTTGGCATGGGTGGTGTGAATTGAAGCCATGCCCCAGCTTGTTTGATTTGAGGCAACAGATTCATTTGGGTTCTGGGAGGTGGTGGCTGAGCAAGTCAGAGACAGGAGATGGATTCTCCAGTGGTATCATCCTACTTTTCCTCTTTTTTAGAATAATTTGAAACCTTCATAATAAATTGTAAAGTTCCTCAATGCAAATACATCTGACTTTTCACTTCAACATCAAGGAAGTTTTCAAATGACACACTCAAGAAAACATTCAGCATGAACAAACATAATGGGGAAAAAAGCAACATTATCAAGGCAGCTTCTGGAGAGTGGTCTCAGAAAAAACGGGAGAGCTTTTCACCCTGCTATCTCCTCCTGCTTCATTGCTTTTTCTGTTCCCAGCTGGCCTAACGCGTGCGGTTTGTAGTGGAGCTCTCTGCACTCTGTGCATTGCTGTGGGGCTGTTCACAACTGCGCACTGAGGGTGCCAAGCGATACCACCCAGCTACAGAGGAGCATCCAGCACTAGAGAGCCACCCCCTCGCAGGTTGTGCAGCTCCTTCTGCCACCAAAAGCCTCTCTCCATGGAGTTACACTCGCAATGTAAAGCTGTGGCACAAAATGACCAGCCTCATTGCTCTTCCCGTACGTGTGAGGCTCAGCAGACCCATTCAGAGACATAAAACACAATGTGATCCCCTCTCTAAAAGTCGTCGGAGGGAACAGCTTCTGACGATGACTCCAAACACTGAGAGATTTCATGCATTAACATTCCTCACATGGTGCAATTAAATGCCGTCCTTTGAGCATCACTGGAGACAGAGGCTCTTCAATGAGGCATGCTGATGGGTTCCACAAAAGCATCTCTCACTTGGACGCTCAGCTGGCTTCACCTCTTGCAGGGAGCAGCTACACACTCTCTGCTCAGAGCAGCCTGTGTCACACTCTGGGATGGGAGCAAGACGCAGGTGAAAAGTGTTTGGGAAAAATTCTTCATGAGAGAAGGCAAAGTGCTCAGTGGGTATGTCAGAGCATGGAGTCAAATGCTTGCATTAGAAATTCATCCATAGATGATGTCCCAGGATACCGGCACACCACTGTGCCGTGATGGAAATACTGATCAACCACAGGAAGACAGCGACCACCAGGAAATCTCTACTACTCCAACTGGGACTTGATGTCACCAACCCTTCTGATACCAGCACTGAAATGGGCTTTGCTGCAGCTGCAGCTGAAGCAGTCCCAGTGCACAAGCGTGCCACTGTGGCCAGGCAGCGTGTGGGAGCAAAGCAGTGCTGGACTCGAGCAGGTTGTCCTGCAGGAGCCAAAGGGAGAGCAGGCAAATTTGCAATATCTGCACACGCAAGGTTGCCACTGGGTGGCATTGCTGAAGGCTGCTGAGCCAATTATCTTTTCAATTAGACACAAGTGCAGAAACATAGCTGATAACTGTATCCAGTTACTGAAGTTTTCCAGTAGCCCAAGGCCATGAAGAAAGCAAATGTTAAGGCAGAGAGAAAATGGCAAAGCAATGAGATGAAACAGGAAAACATGCTGCTAGGCAAAAATAAGATAATAAAGCAAGAAAAAATAAATATGTTCCTTAATTTCCAATTTCTCAGAAAAGCTGCAAAACCCTCTCCCCCCCAGGGAAGATGCTCTCTTTAAGATATTTCTGGATTACTTAGGTCAGTCCCTGCAGAAGAGAGATCCCTGCTCTTGCAGCAAACATTACTGTCCAGAACGAGACTATTTCAAAAACACTTCTGAGGGACATCACATATCCAGACTCAGGCTGGATGGCCAACCTTCCTGCCACCCACAGCAGCACCACCACCCTATAAACTCCCTAAGGAATCTGGGTCACGAAGTGGGGTCCATTGGTTGTGCTTCCCCGCCAGCCCAGTGGTGCCCTGCAGATGGGCGGCAGTACCCGCGTACCCGGCAAGGGGAGCATCCCGTGGCCGGTACGGATAGAAGCGAGACAGCACAGCAGGGACCCTGTGACGTGGCCAGGCTTGCAGCACAGTAGCTCTGTAGTGTATTGGCTCACAGTAGCCAATACTGCCTGCTCTGGGCTAAATTAACTAATACTCCTGTGTCGGCAAGCAGACACAAATCGAGATAGATATGTCTAGGCAAAATAAATCTTGATAAATTATTGGGAGTATATGAAACAACTGAGGGAGACTGGGTAACCATATTCTTAACCGAACAAAATGGGATCGACACTAAAGGGAACACAAGCAGCAAAAGATTTAGGTTTTAAGGAACCAGAAAAGCCACCAGTGGCAAATATTAAATCAAAGCAGACCTGAATCGTGGCCATTGCACTAAAATGGCTGCGGCATAACATATTTTTCCCAGGTTCCCAGGGCTGAAAAGAAGCCCTGCATCAAATGCGACTCCAGGCAATGTGTGTAATGATGCACGTGAAGTCCCAGCAGCGGTGGCTGCCCGGATAAAGGCCCACAGTATACAGGAAAGAATGTAAAACATTTATATTAGATGGGGAGTTCAGCATGTCACTCATGATTCAGTCTGCTGTATTCCCCAGCCAAGGGCATGGCGGAAAAGGGATGGAGATTGTTAAAAAGTTGCTGGGGGCTTGGGGGGAAGGAAAGAGGGGGGGGGACTGGCGGTTGTAATTCTTAACTCCTGTCTGGCTTTCCCCATTTATTGTCCAGCTCTGTCATAATTAAGCCCCCCCCCCTTGGCTGCATCAACAGAGAGCAAGTCAGCAATGAAGCCTTGCATAAATCATAGCCCATTTGAGAGAAACAACCGAAAGGCGAGCCCAGCGTGAGCAGGGTCTCCCAGGGACGGGACCGCCAGTTGCTCCCAGCAGGAACCGATCATGGCCTTTCTGTTTTACTGGTTCGCTAGAACTCAAAACAAAACAAACCAGGGACAAAGGACGGGAGGGAGTAAATGTACAATTCTCCCATTCAGATGAAAGAAAGGGAAAGTAAAACAGTAAATATCACAGTTTAAGGGAGGACGCTCTGACCCGCAAAGAAAAGCCACGCGGTTTAACCCTTTGTGCACCAGGCTCAGCCATACCCTGGAGCCGTGTGGGGCTCCCACCGCGCGCTGGGGGGTGAGGGGACAAACACCGGGTCCAATCAAAGAGGCTGCACACACTACCGTGACTGTAAATCCGTGAATGAGGGGGCTGCGGCTCAGGAAGACGCTCTGGAGGGGAAGGCAAGTGTACTGGGAAAGGCACTGCTCTAAGACGGTGCAATTCCCTGCTTGGTTCTCGGTGACCCGTCTGACCTTGGTCAAGTCAATCCGTATCTCTGCATGTCAGATCCCACCTGCAAAATGATGTTACAGCCCAGCCCTCCTTTGTAAAAGCACTGCAAGGAAAATACACTAAGGTGACAACCGATGCCGCCGGTTTCCTTTGCCGAACTATTTTAGAATAAAATCTGCTATTGGGACAACATGCTTCCCCCTCGCAGGGAGAGAGACCCCCCGGGGGCCGTGGAGTGCCTGCCTGCCCAGCACGGTGCGATGGGTGCATGGTGACCCTGACACGGCCACGTGAGTGAGCAGGGCTGTCACTTCTTGTACTGGAGGAGGGATTCAAAAGGCTGCTCCTGCTATGACAGGACCTCCTCGTTCCCGTTAAGGATGTAGGTCAACCATAGCCTCTTTCAGCTGGAACACTCCATTGATAGTTTCAGTCTCTAGTGCGGGGGTGTGTGTGTGTCTCTGGGCTTGTGTCACCCTTCTCAGTTTGCTCTCCCATCTGCTGCAGGGTGTTGCTTCTCCCACAGGGCTGTCTGACCTCCAACGTGGACATTGCAGTCACATCCTCTGCTCTGCATTCCCAGCTCTGGAACAGGAAGGCTGGTGGCCTGGGGCAGAGGTCCTGTATTCTTCTTCATACTCTTCTGCCTCCATTTACTAGCAAGGAAGGGTTAAATCACACATTTCCAGGGTACAGGGGAGCCCAGCAGTTGGAAACCTTCCAACATGTGAAGACAACAAGCACCTTATGAATGAACTTCCCGAGTCAGTATCCTTGGAACATAAAAACAACACACCAGGGACTACCCTGTGGCTTAAATTTGTGGCTTTTCCAATGAGAGCTCAAGTGTCACTGGAAACCTCACAGAAACGCCCATGTTTGCCTAACGAGCCGTCCCGAGAAAGGGAAGGGGCTCCAATGAGATGGACGGCTGATCTTTTCTCATGCTGCTATGCTGAGGGTTTCTGCCCAGAGGGAGCCCATATGGAGGGCAGAACAGCAAGTCTGAAAAGTCTGACCACTCCTACGTGCACGGGGGTTAGAGAACATCAAGGCCTCCACAAGAAAAACCAGCAGTGAGGCGAGGGTGTTTCCTAGTGCCAAGCGACCTGGGGAGCCCAACCTCTCAGAGCTCTGCAAAAAACCAGCCCAGCCCCAAAATCCAACGCTGAGGTGGAGGGAGGGATCAAAACCAACACTCCAGCATCGTTCAGCAAAGGTGTGATGGGAAGGAAAGGAGGTGATTTCTCACTAATCTGGTGCAACATTTTTGTTCTAATGACTTGACTGGTATGGAAATGGAAATTCTTTCTGGGTGATATTTCTAGACAGAGACTAATTAATACAGGCAGCTTTCATACTGCTGGGCTGGTTTCGGTGTCAGTGGAGGCCAGCTGTGTTTTCTTTTTGGTGAACAGTGCCTACAGTTTTCATCCAAGGTTAGCCCTGAGGGACGTTAAAGAATAATAATCCTAATGATGTTTTGTCCTTCAAGGACAAATCTTGTTAAGGATCTCAAAGCTCTTCAAACATTCATTTGTAACTGTAATACAACAGCACCCATAGGTGCCACCTGAGAATAGGAGACATTGTACTAAGCACTGTTCAGAGCTGCCTGATGCCTTCCACAGAAGGGGAAACTGAGGCACAGAGCACTGGAAGATGTTGCCTGAGATTGTGCAGAATTTGATACAGCTGCAACTAGAACTCAGATGTGGGGAACAACTTTTATTCAGTTGTTGCTCTTCATGGAGTAAATTATTAACCGTAATATAGGAATGACTAATTTCCAAATAGAAATAACTACCCTTGTTATATACCCAGGTTCATCAGAGTGCTGGTACTGAAGAGGATCCACCTTGGTTTTTTGGACTTGTTTGGTCAGAAACCCACGGGAGAAGTGGCCTTCAGTTGCTGCATACCGCAAAAGAAGAGCCCAAGAGGCTGATGAGCTAAACCAAACCAAACCAAACTCGTTGACGATGCAGCAGGGAAGGTGTTGGTAAGGGCAGCTGTGCTGAGAAGCAACACCCTTTCTGCCAGGGCCAGCTGCTGCAGCCAGCTTGGTGTGGTCATGGAGCAATACACAGAACATGTTGGAGGCTCTGTGGCTGCAATTTCAGGGTTGGTGGTGGACAAGTTAGTTGGTTTCAATCACAGAGACATGGGAACAATTGTTTCTTTTTCCTTGATGCCTGTGGTTCCCCTGAAGCCTACAGGAATGATACATGTCCCCTGCTACCCCAGCAGAATGTTCTCTTGCGGTACAACGAAATGTAGCTCAGTGCCTCTCTTCCCCAGGGTCTGGTTTCTTCAGCGGCTATCTCCTCTGCTCCCCAAAAAATCCAGTGGGAGTCAAAGCAGCACAGCACCCAAAGCAGGGATTCTACCCTTAAAACATACATAGGCAAGGTCTGGAAATTGCCCTTTTAGGGATAAGAGGAGTATACAGAAATCCATGATCTCTTTCCTGATGACAGCTTTGCTTCCTTGAGGAGCACAGCTGGCCGCACGTGCTGCACTGCTGCCGGCCCTGACGGCACATCTGCTTCAACTGTGACTGTAACAGAGCACTCTGCCTATGGAAAAACCTCCAGTTTAAATCAGACACCATGGTCACCCTCCGTGCTGTTCACTGAGAGCTTCAGCCAGACTAAGAGCACTCCAGCTGTAGCACCAGGGCTATGGACAGGTCTGAGGTGGCAAGAAGCCCCTGGCCACTGTCCTCTGCCTGCACTCTGCTCAGCTAGGAGACACTGTACATAGGAGACTGTCGAACAGGGAAGGAAAAGAAAGTTTACCTGCTCACCAACTTTCCCTGGTCGGCCACGGTTTCCTGGCTCACCCTGCAGGACAAGGAGAGAGGCACACGGGTTACCTGGGGCTCGCAGCCAGACCCTCCCTACAGCGCGGCTCTGTGCACGCCTGTGGTCTGGGCTGCTGTCGTGAGTCGTGGAAAATCTGCAAGAAACACCTGACAAAACCAACTGTGACTCGAAAGATAACCCAAGGCAAGAGACACGGCTGACAAACACGGAGCAAACCCTTGCTGCTCTGGATTGAAATGCCCCCAAAGCAGCTGGTCCTGCTGTGATAAAATAGCCCCCACAAAACCAAACCCAGATACTGAAAACTGAGCCATCTGCTTCCCTGTGGCATAGCCCAGTCCTGGTTGCTTTATCCCCATGTTTGAAAAAGCACGAGCACTCAAGAGGGATGTTCCTGAAGTAGGCTGTTTCTGACCCATAACACTTCAGTCTGAAAGACTATGTAAAATAGATGATGACAAAAACACAGCAGCAGCAGGGAAGAGTAGGGAAGGACCCTGATTAACCAAAGGATTTGAGGAAAGCAAGAGTGCAGACAACATGAGGAGGTGTAGTTCCTGAATGACAGAGGAGAAAGGATCCAAGAAAATACACCTGCTAGTGGAAAAGACAACCCAAATATTCCCAGGCGATGCTGCATCCTGATTCTGCTCTTGCAAAATGTCAAACATAATCATGTTACTATCACATGGAGCATCCGGATGAAAAACACAGAAAAAACCTTACGTAAGATAAATCACAGTCAGGATGAGAGAAGTTCAGAGAGTAAGAAAAATGAGGGGTGAAGAGGAGAATTTCAGACCCACCAGGGATGAGGGCAGCTGTGGCAGCGCTTGGAGGCCAGCGGAGTGCCCCTGGATGGACCATCCAGCGGCTGCTCACCACTAACCAGTATTGTCTGCGGGTGATGGCAGCTGTATTTTCTCAGTAGGCAGATACTCCAGATGTGCTGCCAGGCCACATTTTTGCTATTTACTGTTTGAAGAGGTTGTTTTTGTTGGGTTTTCTCTTTCCTTTTGACTCTGGGTTTGTGGAGCGGACTGCCTTGGGATGGCTCCAGCTGCTAATTAGGCAGCAAAGATAGGAATGATGTGCATTGTTTTAGAACAAAAACGTGGAGAAGCAATGGAAAGTAAGATGAGATGATGGAGAGGGGAGTTGGTTAATATCAAAGGAGGAACACACTTGTTTATAATAAAGCACACAGCTTAAAAAAAATGCACCATCGTTCTTTTTGCTGAAGACACCAAACAGAAGCTAAGACCCCAAAATTCAGAGAAAAAGAGAAATTCCTCAGGTCCCCTTGTCCTCTCTGGAATTAATACCCTAGGCTCGAAGCATGGTAAAGTTGAGAGAGAAAAGCTATTTCCCTCTTTCTTTCCACCCTTCCACCCGCTGCCTCCCTGATCATGAGTGAACTCTTTCCTCACCTTTGGACCATCGGGACCAGGTCTTCCCGGAAATCCCTTCTGGCCAGATCGACCCTGAAATACATGGAAAAACAATAAAGAGAAAAAGCTTGCAGCTGCCCCCGGTCACAGCAGCATGTCTGTGAACCTGTGTGGCGCAGCTTACAACCAATCGCCTCCTGTGAATTCAGGGCGCTGGAGATGTAGCAGCCCTTACCGAGGCCAATGCAACACAGCAAGAGGAAAGCGCTGTGCCTTGAGCAGCACCAGGTTTGCTCCACACGGAACGCGCCCAGCCAGTTACTCCAAGGTCCAGCTCGTTTCTGACCCTCCAGCTCAATTCCGTTACCTAAACATTGCATCCGAAACGTAACACCTGGACTATGGTCAACCATGCCAAGGGCATCGTGGCTGCCCTTCGGTTTACCGTGCTGCATTCGGCTGATTTACCCCACTTGCAGCAGTTTTCTTGTAGGAATGCCAACAAGGACATCAGCAGCCTGAGCATTCAAAGATGGTACTTCCCTAGTGCTGGCAGGGACTCGGCCATGTAAGCTTCTTATGGGCTCTATCCCGGCATCCAGAGAGGATTTGGGAGTTGGACTGTCCCTACAGTGGGGGGAAGCCAGGCTGGCACTCACAGCTACAGCTCTGAAAAGCCGAAAAAACCCTGCAGACCAGAAGTCTTCATGTTGAGCCTTCCCTTTGGCTAGAACACTTACAGTGCTGTCCCACATGCTGGAGAAACTGGGTTTATTATGTTGCTCTGGAAAGGAATGAATGTGTCTACCAGAACAGTGGAGAAAATTCAAGATAAAACATTTATTTCCTGATTCACCTAGAAGGTCCAGCACACTTATCAATTTTCAAGATATTTTATTAACTTGAAATGACAATTATGTACATAACCATTACCAAATCCTGACCTGGCAAGCTAACACTTATGGTAAAAATCTTTTTACTTCTTCTAACTGTGTTTCTGTGATACATCACAGTGTTCAGAGTGACTTAGAGGTCAAAAAGGACTCTCTCTCACTGGTCCTTTTTCTTGCTTTTCCCTCTACTCATTGAAAAGCACCGTAAATCAAGGAAGAAACACCAGGGCTGGCTACAGAGAGGGGTTCCAGTCAATGTGCTTTATCATGAGGATGTACTATTTAAATATTAGAGGGTTTTTCAAGGTTTGAAGATTTTAAGCAGGTTACAAAATTAGAGTCCCACTCAACGCCCTGTGCAAGATACTTCCTTGACTTTCAGCCATCCTGGATCAAGCAGCTGGACCAAGCCCTGGACAAGACAATATTTCTTGGAAGGGCAGATCAGTCCCCAGACCACAAGACTTGAAGCTTTATGCTAGTTTAACTACAATTTCATTGCAAGTCAGAGCTGGTAGTAACTGAGTAACCAACTGAAACCTACCTCTGGACCAGGGACTCCTGGTGGTCCTAAGGGTCCTTCATCTCCCTGAGGTGAAAAGAAATTAAAATAAAAGGCAAAGTAATGACACAATTTGCACCCACCCAGCAGCAAGAATGAAAGGTCTGCAGCATGAGCAGCAGTTAAACATGGGCTGTGTGCTCAGCTGTCACTTTTAACAACAGAGTCCTTTAGAATCTTAGGGCCAGGAGCTCAGCATCTCAGGTTTCTCATCTCCCTTCCCCATCTCAAAAAAAAAAAAAATAAATTGATCAAAGCCAGCACCAGTTGATTTGGCTTATCATGGGGTGGATTTGGCCCATAGGGTACTGTGGACATGCTCACATGACTCTGCTTCATTTGATTTGGCAGGGATATGAATGCTGTAGGGCTCTCTACTCTTTTTCTTTCTTTTTTTTTGCCCCACAAAAAGGGTGTTGCAAAATTTCCCACAGAACCATTTGGCAACTGTATGAAGGTTTCCCTTTTGCTTTCAAATGGGACTACACATGCTGCAGGATGGAGCTATCTCAAAATCTCACACAGCAATTGGACTCGGTCCTCCCCCTTGGCTCTGCACCAAATCCTAATGTGATAGGATCAGATCTACAGTTTCTAGGAGACCTTCAATTAAGCCTCACAAAAATTATCTCAAGTGTCTAAAACCAACTGCCAAGAGAGAAATTAAAAGCGCCCTTGGCAGCCACAGTTCTGGCTGTTCTCATTTAGGTGGTCAGCCGTGGTAATGAAGTGGCACGAGCTGGCGGGCTGAAGATGGGACTGGAAGTCAGGAACCCAGCTCAGCAGGCTCAGGCAACCCCACCCCACCCCCACCCCCCGCAATATGCTACATTTCTAAAGAAGAGGTAACCCACAGCCTCGACCTCCTGCCTTGGGTAGGTAGAGACGATGCTGTGGTCTGGTGCACCTTCAAAGTCCTTCAGCACAGCTACGTCAAACTCCATGTCCATGTCTTCAGTCTTACTTTTACACTCACTAACCAGAGTAAATTGAAGGCAGCTTGGTCATGCCTGCCTGAATCTGGAATGCAAGGCTTCGATTCCCTTTGTAAACTGTTTAGAATATTTCTCCCGCCCCCCAATTTCAGTGCAAATAAATGAGCTAATTTTCATTAATCCCATTTAGAGAGCAAGCGAAAGAGTTCCCAGAAAAAGTTAAGATTATTAGTGCTATTAGAACAAGCTCCTGCCCACGCGTGCAACAAGTACTATTTGCACAATGTCTCACGACTCTGGACAAACAGCTTACGCCAGAGTAAATGAGACGAAGCTGCACTGAAGTCACTGGAGTCCCAGTGGGGTAAAAGAGGGCACCGGGGCCACCTCTGCTGCTGCTGCTGTGTTCGCAGTGCCCAGACAATGACCTCAATGACAACCGCCCTGCTCAGTGACTGTGGGCAGAACGAGGCTTCACGTGAAGCGGTCTGGGCGAGCTGCGAGCTCCGAGATGCTGGCGCAGGTGACTCTCCACGGAGCTGCAACTTCAATTCATGTACTCTGTTGTACGAAAGGACACTGCTCCGTGTGAGCGAGTGGGGTCTGCAGGGCTCACGGCTGGAAGAAAACGCACTTAGCAGGAGCGGGAAGCAAAAGCCAAGTCAGGGATGCCTGTGCAAGGGGGTGTGCAGGGAACAGGGCGCTGACGCCCGCTTGGGGTGCGGGGGAACAGGCTTTGAACACAAAGTGGTGCAGAGCTCAGGGGCAGCAGATGCCGCAGCGACCGCAAGCAAAGATCGCAGGACTGCAGTTAGGGGAAGCTCTTCTGCAGGTCTCTGATCACTGAATATAAGCCTCTGCTTCCACATGCGACTGGGGGATTAATCTTCAAAACGCAACATTATTCTTTAGGTCCAATCTGCTATTAGTCTGAAGACACTCACCTCCTGTCCAGGCAGTCCTCTCGGCCCAGGTAAACCTCGTGCTCCTGGCTTTCCCTGAGAAAGAGCCAAAGGAAAAGACAATCAGAAAATAGAAACATAAGCTCAGAAGGGCAATTAAAAAGAGAAAGTCTCTTTCACAGCTACGGGAAATCATCCAATGTCAATTCTGTTACAGAAAAAAAATAATGAAAAAAAGAAAACCCTGCACTTGGAGGGACCTCAAGCCAAACAGACCAAGCTGAAGCACTGGCCAGGACAATCTTTAGGAATCTCCAGGGCTTTCTCTCCCCCCTGCTTCCCACTACTTTGTTTTCCCTGGCTGCTTCCCACCCCACACAGAGCTACAGTCTCCACTCCGCTCACCTTCAGGCCTTCGGGACCATTTTCTCCTGGGGGACCAATGTCACCTGGGAAGCCCTGAAGAAAATGAGAAACAGTGAGGGTGAGGAGAGGTGGACCTCTGCAGCCAGCTTCAGAGGAGAGCCTCCACCAGGGTTTTAATTCAACGCTGAGGGCCGAGACATCTGTTAGGTGCCAGCAGTGTCCGCGTGTGGGCCACTGCGCATCTTCCAGAGGGAACAAAACAGGACAATGGGAGCAGCGCTATCGGTTTGATTCGAGAGCAGCCTTTCCCAGCAGCTCCCTTTAGGTCTATCTTCTCACAAGAGTTATTGCTGTGAGGGCCTCCTTGTCATCACACAGCTAAAAACAGCAATTTGGGTTTTAATTAATCTTTATGAGTCAGCGCGTAATCTCACTGGCTCCCAGAAGCGAACTGCACTGCACGCCTCAGCGACAAAGGGGAGCAGGCGAGGAATTAGGAAAGGTGCTGACATGCTCGTTAGCCGCTGCCTTCAGCCAGGCAGCGACTCCTTTCCACCCACCAGCCCTTCGCAGAGGAAACAAAGGAGTCTGTGCTTATTTCCAACAGCAACAAAGAGGAACGATTGCTAAGTGGCAGCACTCGACTAAGAGCCCTTCCAGAGCCAGCAAAATACCAGAGCACTGATGAAGGGAAAACAGGCCTTCAGTTGTGCTGGAAGTGGCTCTTGAGCATCTTACAGATGTTGTCTGGTTGCATATGAAGGAGAGAAATGGCAATGTGCTGGGGGATGATGACCCTGCGTTTAATGTATCACTGTGACAATTTTTTTGGTAAGGGCAGTTAGAGTCTTTTTCTACTTCAAATGGTATTTTGTGGGGGAACCCCCCCCCCCCCCCCCCCCCCCCCCC
>JAVJGJ010000062.1:12576024-12610055 GCA_035590215.1 Microhierax caerulescens | reverse complement strand
GCAGCTGCAGAGGTGGGGGATGGAGAAGAGCCCACAGCTGGCTCCCTCAACCCAAACATGCATCTTAGTGCTCAGTTTTGATGGACTGCAGCTGAACTAAGAAGGGGCTTTCTCGGGTAGCTATCGCTCCTTCTAGGGATAACACCTTAGCCAGGCAACACGGCTGACGTCAAAACGATGCCTTTGCCTCTTGGATCCCAAGACAAAGCAGGTAATTCCTGAACTACTCTGCAGAAGCAGCTGCAGAGGTGGGGGATGGAGAAGAGCCCACAGCTGGCTCCCTCAACCCAAACATGCATCTTAGTGCTCAGTTCTGATGGACTGCAGCTGAACTAAGAAGGGGCTTTCTCGGGTAGCTATCGATATTTCAGCCCTCAGCACTCAGGGCTGCAAAGTGGAAAGTAATTTTCAAGTCTTACGTTCTGCACATCTACCACATGACAATTACATGAAGTCCTGGTGAGACCTGTGAGACAGATGGACCAGGGAAAACTTCAGCGCCTGCAGAAGCGAGGTGAGCTGTGCTATCTCAGATCTGCCTCTCTCCTGCAGGACATAGAATGTGCCATCCCCCTTCCCAGCTCAGCAATGCAGCTAGCTACAGGGCCAGCATTTATTTATTCCTTGCAGTTTTCCTAGTGATGAAAGCCAGCTGGTTGAATTCACTGCATATAGAGAAAGTATCACATGGTAAAGAAATAAGGGATTTTATTGGCTCTGAATCTCTTTGTGATTTTATAATTGCAGGAAAAGAACAAAATGTGATTAACGAGAGTCTCAACTGGTAAAAGAAAATAAAAATAAAAATCCTTTGCAGTGAGAATGAACCCCCAGCAATTCAATTTGGTGAGCAAAACCAGGCAGAACAGAGATATTAATGTTTGTATTTGCACATGGCTTCAAGATGCTGGCTTGCTATTCTGCATAATGATATAAATCACTCCCAAACCCAGGACTATACCCAAAAGAGCTCATATTCAGCATGGTCAAAGACCGCTGAACCACACTTAGTGAAACTAAAGAGGCCTTTGGGAGATGGGGCTCACAGAAAGTTCAGACTTTGGTCTTTGGTAGGAATTTCTATGCCATTCTTTCCTGCAATGTGAGCTCTAAAGGGGTTGGCTTTGTATCATCAGCACTATTGGTGAACTTTGATCTTGGTACATATTTCACGTTTAATTTTAAAAATTTAGCAGTGTTTCAATAAACAAGCAGCACAGTTCAAATCCCCTGAATTCAACAAATTAAAGCAACTAGTCTCAAGATGGCAAAATTCAGCATAAAGTTTCTTGAGAAGCCTTTGGTAAAAAATAAGCAGAGAAAAGACAAATGAAAGGCTGCTTACCCGACTTCCCTTTGGGCCAGCTTCCCCTATGGGGCCAGGTAAACCCTACAACAGAAGGGAAAAAACAAAGACAAATGTGGACAGGCTTTAACTTAACCCAACGAGCAGTGCCAAATCCCCAGCACCGTCCCTGCATGTTCTGCTTTCAGGGCCAAGTCCAAGGCCTATCAACAAAGGAGGAAAAAGGACAAAATGATACAAATAACAAATCTCCCATTGTTGGGGAGCTGAGGCTCTTCAGAACCTGAGACTGCTGCACATAGTGAGCCTTCCCCAGGGCTGAAGTCGAGATTTCTGATCATAAAGACCGAAAGAGCTAACGCAGCAGGGTGCACGGAGGTTGCGTTACACCGCTGATGCGATGTACAGTGATGCTCTGTACCCAGCAGCTCTCGATTCATTTTCCTGCCTAACTGAACACACGCACAACAAATGACAAATGAATTTCAATATCTGTTTAGGGAGCACAGGTGAGCCCTGATGCAGTGAGAAAGCCTCTCCGATTTCTACAGCCTAGAAAGTCACTTAGCAGTGCTGGAACTACAATATCTCTAACCCTTTGCAGCATCAACAGCTATAGAAAGAACTGAAAATACATTCTACTGCTATGCCTATTGCTGCTCACTTGAAGTACTGTGAAAAAGAACCCTGTAAAAATGCATAATGCATTTTCATGTTCATTGTCTTCTAGCAAGTTTCCAGGTCAATTTTTTTCTAGTTCCAAATGCTGTTGGGCTTTTCTGGAAGAGGGGAAGAAAAAAGAAAAAAAAAAAAAAAGCTAAGCCTATATTTTCTTTAGCTGGCAGCACTGCACACTCAGCCTGGGATGTGAATGTCAGGTTGTGCTCTTTCCTGGCTCATGCACCATTGCCAAAGATCTCAGCCATCCGGGTGAAGTTAACAGTTCTGCCTATGATGCACAAATCAGAACAGAGCCAAGCTCCCTCTCCCATCGTGCAGCACAGCCAGCACAGCTGACAGCAGTAACAAGTAGTAAAATCTCAGTAAAGTAAACAGCTCTGATGCTGGATACACACAGCATTCAGATATGCTGAAAAAAGGTGCCTTAAAAAAAAAAAAAGTCACTTTCCTGACCCAAACCACATTTTAAGAAAGCGCTTTTGTTCTTCCTATGTCAGTCACAAATATTTCACCCTGCTTATCTGATGGGCACAGCACTGCTGCGAATTGTTAAGCAGCGTTCATTAACCTTGTATGTCCAAAACAGCTTGAACTTCTTCATATCGATCATATATTGGTCATATAACACAGATTCTTTGGCATGCAAATCTTGAAGAGCCTTTCAGAGTATGAATGGAGCATTTAGTCAGGTGTATAAAGCTCTCCTCCAGTCCTACCATCTGCACTCCCCAGCGTGCTAAGCAAGGTATCAACTTAATTTTCAATTTTAAATGGATCATACATTATTGATAGTTTGAGGCAGGGGGATGCAGACGTCTAGTTCACATTTAGTCCAATAACTTGCACATCTGGGTAAAAACACATACAAACTCATGCCAAGTCTGAGAGAGCCCTGACAGGCTGCTGGGGTCTTGGGCACCCACCTGGCCTCTCAGGCACGCACTGACAGATAAATGGGGCGGAACCCAATAGTAATGTGTCCATTTCAGAAAACCACGACAAATCCATTTCACTGTAAAATGTTACAGGGCCAGGTCTTCTGCCCTCCAACAGATTCCATTTAGGGTTTTACAAATTCTTCCTCTTAATTTTTCTTCCTACTATTCAGTATCTTACATCAGTAAGACAATGAAGTATCCAATCTTAATCTCCACTCCTCCATTCCTAAAGTCACAATTGTTCATTTTTTCAGAATGAAAACAAAGACTTGGTTTTCTTTCTTCATCTTTTCTGCAGCTGCAAATATTATTTTTTATACATTTATGGTCCATGCATAATTTTATATGCACGTGTGTGTGTATATATAAGATTATACTAGTGAATTTTACTGGTTAGAGTGCATCTAAATAATTTCTTTAGGTAATACACCTTTTGCTCTCTCAGATTTCTAACTTGTTCAGATACAAAATGTGCCTAAAAGTGAAGGGAATCACCATTCTGCGATTCTGTTAGCAGCTTGCAGGTATGTTTCTCTGCTCTGCTGTTTTGGGTTTTCCTCCCCTGCCCCATTGTTATATTGAAGCAAAATTTTGTCAGATTTTGCTATAGAAATTCAGATTTTGTCTATCACAGGCATAGAATACTTTCTAACAACCTTAGTGCCCTCAGAGTTGAAAGACCGTGTCATTGATACAGCAGCTTGGGGAAGGAAGAAGGAAAATATTCAGTCGTATTCTAGAGGTCTGCACTGTCTTTAGTGGGGCACGTAGTCAGCTACCTGCACACCCAAATCCCTAGTCTGTGCACAGCACGATGAGATTTACTGCACCTGCCTGCCAGGATAACCTTTGGCACCTGGGCTTCCATCTGGTCCTCGTTCGCCCTTCGGAAAGAAAAAAAGAAAAGGCACAGAAGGTGAATGTCACACTTGGGAAGCCTTTTTAGCTGCTTCATTCTTTGAACTGGGGGCTAAGGAGGGTGGAACGGATTAACCTGATGCAAATTTACAGAGAATAAGAAAATATTGCAGGTACACAGTGGAATAAATTAAAACACACAGAAGCCAAGTCAATAGGATCCATGTATTAAGCAAGTGTCGCTATTTCTCCTCCTCCCACCATCTGCAGTGAAAGCAGCAGATAGTTTGAAACAAGAAGGCTAAGAGAAGGTGTAAGGCTACATCTATATCTGGCATATGGAACCGTTCTACTGGTGAGGAAGCACTGCCAAAATTCTTCAGAACTAATTCATGTATAATATCCTTTAACATCATTGCTAACAGGGCCTGCTATTCATTGCTTTTTTTTTTTTTTTTTTTCTGAACTGCAAACATCAGACCTAACCAAATAAAAAGGGGGGAGAAATGGGGAGAGGGGGAATCAGCTTTGGGAGGGGAATTACATGTTAGTACTTAATATGATGGGGTTAGTTAACTCCAGATGAAATTAATGTAAAAGGAGAAATAAAGGGGGAGCAGAGTAAGCTGGTATGTCTTCCACCATGTAAACTTAACATGGTTGAGCAATAAAGAAATCAGAAATTAAATTTAGCAGCTCTGAGGCAGTCTCCTCCCACCAACCTGCTGATGTTCGGCCAGCCTACACGCACAGCTGCCAGCAGTACGGGAGCTCACTGCGCATCCCTGTGTGTCCCGGGCTGCCCCTGCAAGCAGCTGGCTGTCCACACCGGGTAGGACATATGTCATCTAAACCAGCATCAGTCAGCAAATCCACCCCTCGTTAAAGGTCCACTGCTGGAAAGTGGGAAGACTCACCTGGTGTCCAGGGTGGCCTGGTGGTCCAGGGTAGCCTTTATATCCCTGTTGAAATAGGATGGAGGAGATGAATATGAAGGAAGGGGCTGGGGGGAAAGGAGTAATAAAATGTTCTGGTTTTGTTTGGAATTCCTCTTTGCAGGGGGAGTAAAGTTCTGAGGAGAAGCAGGTTTTAGGTATGGGATAGCACTGCGCAATCAGGCTGTGGCAGCAGCAGCCCGCACCCGCTGGGCTCTGCCCTGGGGGTGGTCCACCAGCAACGTGGAGTTGTATCTACGCTCAGATCTGTCTATTTGTAATCTACACCTTTAGCAAAGCGATCCTTAATCCTTAGGAAACCACAGGCTTGTAGGATGAAATATTTGCTTTGGGCAGGCTGGGGGACTATACAACATGAGTCACTCGCATTTCAGAGTGCTCACTTTCACTTTAGAACTTGAAATATCATAGGAAACATCAAAATAACTGTTTACTGTCATGGGAAAGTTCAGTTTTGTTTTTAGCTTGAATTTGTCTAGCTTCCAGCTTTTCTAATCTAATTACTGCAAGGTATGACAAGATTCAGAGTCCTTCATTATGAAGCTACGTAAACTGGGGAGCAAGCCATCTCTTAACCTGCTTGCTCTCTGCTGAATTAATTAGAATGAGTTTCTTAATCCAGCTTGTTAGCTGGCAAGTGTAGCAGGCTTCAAATAATTCTCGCAGTCTTTCATAAACCTGCTTCAGTTTTTCAGGTTTTCTTTCGAGATGCAGACACCGAAGTAGGACAAAGGTAGCCTGTTCCACTGCAGACTGAACAGTACGTATTTTAAGAGTTTGCTTTCTCCAGGATTTACCTAGATCTCTCTTCAAACACTGAGTCAATTCTGCAAGTGACAGGAACTTCAGATTCCCACCCCCTCACCCTCCCCCTTTATTATCTTGCTTCACCTATTTGAAACAAACTTATTTCCATCAAGTGCAGTCAGAGCAGATCAGAAGATTGAGTTCAGTTACAGAGGTGACTGTTTGGCTGGGCTACTAGCAAGATTCAAAATGAAAAAAAAAAAAAAGGCCCAGAAAATTTAACTTGAAACGAATGGAGAAAGAAAATAAACAAGAAACAATTATTGAAAAGATACTACAGAAATAACAAAATGCTTTCAGGGTGGGTTATGAGTGTGAATTGTAACTCAGCCTCCGCTACTCACCCCGTCCCCAGCCAGGGCTCCTGGCACGTGTTGCCTGCGAAGCCCGCAGGGAGCATCCCCTGCTCTGGCAGCCGTAACCAAACCCAGGCTTGGCCGAAGGCTCGGCCTTTTGCTTCACTCACCAGATGAACCCAGGCCTGTTTCTGCTCCCAGGTCCACACCTCTGCTTAACAGCTTTTTTATTCTTCCCATGGGCTATTCTAGACCCGCAGCCTAAGCCTTCGCTGGCGGAGGTATGCAATGCGCTCAGCCATCCTGGCTACTACCCACTCCCCTTTGCATTCCTCCTCGCTCGTTATTTCAGACATTTTGGCCTGGAAAAACATTGATTCCCTTTTCCCCAATTCTCTCCTGCTTGACCTGGCTGATGTAGCATGCCCCACTCTTGAATGAGTTGCACCTCCAGAGGAGGCAGCGGCTGACCCGAAAGACCATTTGGCTACTGGCTGGCCCTTATTTGAACCACGCTGAAGGTCCTTTCTCCGAACGCTGCTAGTGCCTTACGGCCAGGGGCTCCTAACTGGAAGTGCCTCAGCAGCTCCTGGAGCAGGGCTGGATGATGGGACTCCCTGCCCCTCTCCAGGAACCTGCCCCACGAGATCTTCCTCTTGCCTATCCTCTCCCCGGCTCCTCAGCAGAGGCTCAGCATCAGCAGAAAGAAGGGAGGGTGCTCCACCTGGCCAGGTGTCTGGCCTGAAGGTGAAGGCACGGTGTGAAGGTCCAGACCCACCTGGGTGTGGGAGGCCCAGCACTTGGACCACCTGCAGCACGGATCAGCAGGGCACTGTGCAAGCGGAGGGCGTCTGTTCTGGCCCTCACCCCACCAGAGCGCTGCCAATGGGAGCAGCCCTGGGTTCAGCATCTCCAGACATGCCCTGGGATGCAGCACAGAGCCCGTGGGCTTTACTCCTGGAGCTGCTGCCCAGCTTGTCCAGCCACAGTCTACAGCAGGAGCTACCTTTGTCTCCAGAGAGCTGGAGCACCTACTTCCAAGGCTACAAACACTTTGGGCTGTCTCAGTCTCTGCACTGATAAGGAAGAGGTGCCTAGATTGGCTGCTCCAAACCATTCTGCTCCAACTGGGCTCCCCCAGGACAGGTGTTTCAGGTGTTTCAAGCCTGCCAAATCCACCCAGAGCAGGTGGGTAATGACAGCCCTTTGAGATGCTCAAAGCACGTCCTGAGCTAAAACATGCCCCAGACACTGCATTACTAGCTCTGTAATGGTAAGTGAATGGCACTTAAGTTAAATAGGTAGACTACTACTGTTACATCCTATTAAACATCCTCCTCACTACATATAATGAGCTCTGGGAAGCTTCAGATTTGTGTTTCTTCATAGTATGCTGCAGTTATTTCTGCCTCAGGTTAATTATAGCAAGGAGAGAGCAGAAAAGCTTGTCTATGCTGAAGCTGGCTGCAACGTGAAAGTATTTACCTGCTAAAATCCTCTTCAAATAGCACTAAAATGACAGGGCAGAGGCTATGAAAACAACTGCATTTGCTCTTTTATCCAAACACTTCCTGATGATTACAGGGTGCTCAAGAAAAAAGGGCTGTGATTTAGAAAGGAAATTGCACTCCAGTGAAGGATTTACTCATCTGTGATGATATTTATAATCCACTCTCTCCTAGCTAAAAAGGATCATCCTGCACTTCGAGAGGAAACGTGAAGAGCAGAGAGGCCAGTGAGCGAGATCTGCAGGACAGCATGTGTATCGAAGCACCGACCAGTTCCCAGCTCTGTCTTTACTCTCTGAGTGACCTTAACAAAGCTTTTTCCCTCTCACTGCTGCCGTCTTCTACAATCTTGTACTTTGCTACAAGCACTTTCTCCTCCCCAGTGTCTGAGGCTGGGAGCTGCGACGCAGTGCCCTGCTGAGGGGGGGTCTGCGCGGCCCCCAGCCGAATTCCAGAGGCACCTCGTAGGTGGGGGGGGAGGGGGCAGCCACGTCCTGCCACCGGTCCCAAACTGCTGGGCAACACCAGCAACATTCGCTCTGTGTGGGGAGGGTGGGAATTACATCCAGGGGTTGAAAGGCAGTTTCATAGACTCGTGGATGGGTGCAGGCAAAATGACTTTGGGGGTGCGCTGAGATCAGACCCTCCAATCCTACAAAGAGCAAAGTTCTGCATTCTAAGGCAGCCATGCTATCCAAACCCATGTGCTATGTGGTTGTGGCTCATGCTGCCGAAGCAATTTCATTTAGTGGCAAAAGAATTTTGTTTCCCCTGGTGAAATGTTTTGCCTATTTGAAAGTTTCTACATGGCGTTCTGAGATCAAAGCCCTTTGAGCTCTTTTCACAGTTCCTCCACGGTATGAGCACCCATTTCCAAGGTGTTGCTGTTTTCTGGTAGCCAAGATGTATTGCCCACCTTCAGCCAGACACCAGCATGTTTTCACTGGGAAAATGCCAGCAGGCAATCCAGATAAAAAAAGATTTTTTTCCAAACGTTTCTCCAACAACTGTAAATTCTTAATGCAGGATGCTAATAAAAGCCAGGTTACACCAAAACTACTGCCAGACTAGTGCTACTGGGAGGTGGTTTTTTTTAAGTTCCACCAAAGGAAAAATTTCAGCATCCAACTTGTTCATTATTTGAAAAAACAGAAGCATACCCCTGCCTTTGCCCTGTCTGGGGAGAGGCGAGATCAGATGCGAAGGCCATATGCTGGGCTCAGGGTTGTTTGTTCAGTCTCTTATTCCTTCTCCACTTTTTCCACTATAAGTCCTTGTACTCCTGACACTGCATTTTGCTGATCGTAACCACAAGGTTTTGTTTTATGAGCTGTTATACCAGGAGAATGGTATTCTTTGCACCCTATTTGTTAGAACTTGTTTGTGACAGCAAAAGACCGGTAATTAATCATGCTATTGCTCCTAGCTCCGCACAGCACCCCGAGTGTGATCAGCTTTGGGAGTAGAAAAAGGAACCCAGCCCCTACTCTCGGCAATTTATTCCAATATAAAGCAGACAACAAACAATCATGGAGAGGGAGGGTTCCTTTCAGACTCCTCCACACCTCCTTTCTCTCCCCAGAGTCTTAAAGCATACCTGAGTAAGTGTTTGTGTGCAGCTAATTGGCCTGAGGAACAGTATATCTTCAACCGCCCAGTTGACTGATGAAGTGATTGAAACAAGATGCTAATTTTAACTGTTCAGCTTAGCTATGTCAATATTGGCTGGCTGGGAAGGGGAGTCAAGCTCACTGAGCCCTACCATCAAACAGGTCCCTGCAACAGGTCCAGCTTCCAAGAAGCCAAACCAACCTACCAACACAGCCTGGATCTGGAAGGTCTGAAATGTCCTCGATACATAAAAGACGTGAGATCAAGGAATGGATTGCTGAGGTATTGCTGTGCAGACATGAATGCACGGATACAAACATACACACTTGCTGCACCGTGAAGGCAAGGATGGATCTGGTGCTCTATCCCTCCATATCCTTTTTTCTAGGCACAGGTATGTTATTGGTAATGCTAACGAAATTGAAGCATCAATATGGAAGCAAATAAAGTAAAACCTGACTAGTGCTACTAGTCAGTCTCAAAGTAAACCCGAGGGAAGGCATAAAGATAATTGGTTTGAAACGTGCTTGACCAGGACAGACAGTCAAGGTTTCCTTGGAATATCTAAACCTGTTCTGAATCCAGCCTTTGAGTATTGCTGCTGGTTGCAGACCCCTTTCATTACTATATTGGCTGAACCAGACCTAACTTCAGCTTGTGATGGAGATCCAGTGCCAGGGGGCAGAGGGATGACGCAGTGCAGTGGGACATGAAATACAAAGAAGCAACAGAAATCTGGATCCAGAATTTCATTTCACACTCTTACATAATCTTGCTGGTACAATCTTTAGGCAGTTGCTTTCCAGTTTATACATCTGCAAAACAGGCATAAGACTTTTTTTTTGCTGGGTAGTATGACCTAATTAAATCTTTTGGTAGAGTCAAAGGAGAAAATTTTAAAATAAAAAAGTAGTGATCTAATTCACTAGAAAAGAATACTCTTACCTTTCTACCAGGTGGTCCAGGGAACCCAGTCAAACCAGGTAAGCCCACATCTCCCTGTAGGAAGCAAGCAAGTTTAATTAGTTTTCAGCAACATTTTCTCTATGACTAGCATATTACTGAAATTATTTTGCTGACAGTAGCACCCAAGTATTGATGTTTCTAATTTCAATAACAACTCTTCAAAAACTGACTGGATAAGAAGTGTAGATTTAAACAACATCTCTATTAACAGGCTCATATAAATAATAAACCCAACTAATTAATGGCAGCTGCTGCTAGAGTCCAGCTTTTTGCCAGCAGAATGAATGCCTTTTTTTGGGTCTTTTTTCTTTTTTTTTCTCAATGATCTCATTCAGTCACATGCTTCATTTTGCCTTTTGATAGGCATTTAAATTGCCAAGGCAAGAAAATTTTAGTTCCTAAATGCAATAAAACCAACAGGTACCTCCTGCCAAGTCCTGTGATTGTGCTCACACTACACCACTGCAACAGCCCAGCCCTCAGCTCAGCTCAGACGGTGCTGAGGGTATCGGTGTTTAACCTGCCTGTGCGGCGGGGACTGAACCCTTGCAGGCTGCAGGTGGGAGGGTTTTTCAGTGGCCTGTACTTTTGAAAAGGGATTGCACTGCATCCCAGCTGGCATACTCAGATCATCACAGGAACGGATAAGTGCATTGCTGTGAGACCTCTCTAGCATCCAATCTGTTTGTACAAGCCCATTTCGGCCACCTCTGATTAGGATCAAAAAACCCTTTGGAGTCTCAACACTGTGCTGTGCTTGCTTACTGAAAATGCGTTTAGAATATTTGGCTTGAAAATTAGGCATCACTCCAAACTCCCGCTGGAAACTCCTTGTTTCTATTACTGCTAACAGGAATAAAGCCTTGTTAACATGAGCTAAAAGGGATCTGGATCTCTCCCTTGCTTACACTGAGCATGCTTGCAAGAAAACAGTTCCAGACTCTGTGGGTGGATGATTTCTGTGTGATGCCATGCTGATGTAGTGTACCAGACATTTCAAAAGGCATCTCGTGCTGTTAGGTTAAAGGCATCATTTCAGACTTAGCCTTCTCAATGTTCTCTAGCATCACCCTCTATCTTGCATTCATGTGGTTTGCTGTGTGTGCTTCGTGGAGGCATCTGATTTCAAATAAAGGGCCCAAGTTCTTCATGGCTGACACTTTCTATTAGCTGTGCATTTAGAGCAAGGCTTGTGATGAAAGGAAGAGAACCAGGCTTCTTGCCCTGGACATGAGTTATGAAGTATTGTGCAAACACCACTGAAAGAACTAATTGAGGTAGATGTTGCGGAGCCCTGATTGCTCTGCTATTCATTTCTACACTTCTGTGAGGCCTTGTTGCTCCAGTAAAAATCGCTCAGCTATGGAACAGCGAAAATAGGAGTCGTAACTTGTTGAAAAGAATTAGCAGAACTCTGATCCTTAACAACTGCTGAATCCAGAAACCAGATACACTTCCCTGTTGTGCGCCCTGTGTGGGTTTGAGTAGATCTTGGTGGAGAGGTCTCTGGTTATCACCCAGCAGGGCCCATGTGCTGGCAGTGCCATGGCCCCAGCAGCCTCCCTTTCCCCACCGGCGGCACAGCGAGGCTGCTCGTCAGCAGCCACCTGCTGCGGGCTGCGCATGCGACGTGGGGCAAACCGCTGCTTCTCAGCTCCTTGGCAAGAACATCCTTTCCTTTGCCTTCAAGGGTTTTATTACTTACACTGGGACTGCCTCTTTCTACAGCTGCATGCCCAGAGCTGGCAACGTGTGGCTGGATCTCATATGTGCTTGTTTAAATACTCGGCTTAAGTAGCCACGTGCCGGCAGTAGCAGGGACTTAAGTTTGGGCTGCAGGTTGTGCGTAAAATGGATAAACACTTGGACAACAATAAGCTGAGGCAGCAGGCACGTCTGTGCACTGTGGTCAATACCTTAGCTAACTATTTAGTCCTGAATCTGGGGTCTACAGCTTTGTTTTCAGTCCTAAGTCCACTTGAGTAGCTGTGATGCTTGTGGCTGCAGCGTGGACTCCCTCCATGTGTTTGCACAGGGCTTAGAGCGCACTGGGGTCCTGATGCCTCTGCACGCTGGGCCAGTCTTACCTTCTGTCCATTGCGAGCTTTTCCGGGCGACAGCCCAGGATCACCTTTCTGGCCCTGAAATGGAAAACTTACATTAATGACATAATCAAAGGACCCAGACCATAGGTGTTGTTCTGCTTCCACCAAGCCCCCAACTCAGGAAAACATTTTGCTTTATCTTCATCTTGCCCCGACATCCCAAATGTATTGAAGTCCCCAGGTATAGCTGTTTTGCTGGGGGTGATTTCAGTGAGCGATTGCGGCTGCTGAAGTGTTGAGTTTTAAATAGCATTTGACAGTATTAAATTGACTAAAGAAAGGATAACTGGAAGAAGGCAATGTCAGGACTTTTGATACTTATTAGACAAGACAGCTGCGATTTCTTCCTTGTCTGCAACTACCATCACAAAAATAATTACCAAGCCTATTACTGTGGCTAAACCATCCTTCTTAACAACTTGCTAGATGCTGTTGCTTTTTTAACTGTGGGGAACGGATGAAACTGCAGAGAAAGTTACACTAATTAGGCACTACCAACAGCCAGGAGCAATTGTGAGGCTTTCAGGCTGGCAGAAAAAGAGAGGCACACTTTATCTTAAGTGGCTGTATTCTTTATTTTTCTTTTTAAGAACTGTGATGAGAGAAATTACAACTTAAGACTGTGATCTTCTGACAAACACAGGCTGGAATTTCAGCAGTGCTTGAACACCTAATTCAGGCAAAATCCTTTGAAAATACCAGTCCAAATTCTTAAAAGGTGGAAAGGTAATGTGTGCACCTAACAGGGCAAGAGATAGAAGAAGGAAAAATTAGAAGAGGTTTGAAGCATGCCAGATTCTTTTGGCAGGGGAGAGGCAAGGCTTAGCACACAAAGCAGCTTAGGTCTTCTGGCACAGCTAGGGCACAGGTATCCCAGTATCAGCCACTAGCTATTTAACACCCCTGGCATCATAAATAAGTCACAACATCTGTGTGCCACATCAGCAGCAAGGGATTCAAATCCAACTGCCTCGCACAGGCCAGGTACGAGGGCTAATTACTAGCTGTCAAGTGAAGTGCTTGGAAGGAAGGTGAGACCCTACAAAGGAGTAATAGTATTTATTAACTGGCATTTCTCATTAGCAGCACAAAGGTCTAGTTATAGCTAGCTGAGCAGCTTTTCCATGTACCCTCACTGCGACTACATTCAACACGTACTTCCCACCTTGCACAGAGTGTAAATCTCCCCTTCTCCTCCACCAGCCACCACAAGCTGCAAGGTTCAGGGAGTGAGACTACTTGGCTATGGACTGTAGGGAGCACTGCTGATTCAAGGCAGATGTATCTGTACAAGTTCTGAATGGAGGCAGCCTGGTTTCCAAACAGTGAATGAAGTCATGCAGATAATCTTGCTTTGCATGCAGCTGATATCAGGGCAATTCTCCCACTCTCTGAACTTCAGAGCAGTCAGTGGGTACTACAACTGCTTGGAACAGATCAGCGCTGTCCTCAGAATACAGGGTGTTAATTTCTACTCTGCAAAATTAATTTACTGCAGCAGGTAGACACCCACCACTCTCCCTAAATCTCGCCATGTGCTCAACACAATGACTTTGAGCCATGTGAAGGAATACAAGCCTCTTGCATTTTTCCCTGGGAAGCTCCAGATCACATTAGCAAAGGCTGTGCTTTGCATCACGCTTCTGGGTTCAGCGCTGCCGAGACCATCACACGGGTGGAGAAATCAGCCAGAAGTAGAATCACACGTCCCTAAGATTAATCAGCAAGACAACATTAGGGCCAGAGAGAAGGGATGCCTGGATGTGAGGGCTGGAATTGTGGATTAATTGTCCAGCTCTTCTCGCACAGCAACCACAACATGGGAATTAGTCTAAGCTGTGCTCATCGCTAAGCCACAGCACCTTGCCCGCAAGCTTATTTCTCATCCCAACTGACTGAGCACACTGCTTCCTTTTGTAAAGGAAAAAACTGTTTTCTCTTTTTTCCCTACCTGAGAGAAGTCTAGAGCTGTGCAATTTAAACACCTCAGCTTTAGAGTCCCAGTAATAGTATTTTAAACATTGGTAAGCCAAACTGATGATCTATCCTGGAGCCAAACAACTCACTAAAAAGAAAATTCAGTTTTTCCTAGTGCTATAACAAGAGAGATTTATCCAGAGCAGCTAACTACGCAAACCATACTGACGCCTGACGCCAAAAGTCTCCAGATGAGAGATGCAAACCCAACTCTGGTAACGGCTTTTGAAAACACACCCTGACAGCTAACCCTCCTCCCAAGCCCAAAGTCTATTAGGGCATTCATTCTCAGAGCTATGTCTAGTTGTTAGCAAAGCTGCCCCTCCTGCCCGCTGCAGCAGCTTCAGGTCGCACAGCCAACCACAACTCTAGCCCAGCATATGTCTACAGCCATTCAAGAGGTTATCTGCTATAATCAATCTTTGCTAACTAGACATAAGAGCAATTTTGGAACTGCCAAGGACAACAAACAGAATGCAAAAAGCGGGAAAAAGCCCCCTTTAAGCAGTTGCACATAAATTGCTGAGGAAAGCACCATGGGCTGAATTCTCAGGTGGCACGAGTGGGTGTAACACGCTGCTGAAGTCAGCAGAACCATGCCCAAGCAGATCAGCGGGGTTGGGCTCAAACACTACATGCAGCTCTGTGCAGAAGATCAGCTTCCCAAGGACAAGGATGCACCAGTGCTCAGCTCCAGCGATGAGAATAAGGTGGACTCTGTTCAGGACAGATTCAGAAACGCAGCAGCCCGACAGCCCGACACTGGTGCTCCCCAGCGCGGTGCAAGCGGACAAGGGACGTGCACAAACACGCACGGCTGCCGGCTGCAGTGCCACATCACACACAGCCCCCGTACGCAGCTGAGTGCCTGATCTCACGAGTGTTCTGTTAATTCAGCTGATAAAAATTATGCTCCTGGGTTACTTCCTAAGTGACAATGACTTGGCGTTAGTCATTGTTTCCAAGCTGTATCTATCTGGGAAACTTCAGTCCCTTTGCTTGGATTGCTTGTTTTTTCCACAGTATTAAGTGCTATCTAGGGAAGACCGAGTCCAGCAGCTGCCCAAAGGCTCTCAGCAAGAGAAGTTCTAGCTGGGGCTGCTCTGCCCTGTCACCCAGGCTGAGCTTTCACAAGCCCATGATTTCAGCCGTGGGCTGGATCTATGAAGAAGCTATCAGGTCCCAGACAGGCTTGTCAAGCCTGGTGAAGGGTAGAGGCATTTAAAATATAAGGGTGTGAAACATCACTTTTTTTTTTTTTGTGCAAAGTCCATCGTCTGGGACTGGTGCAACACCTGAGAAATGAAGGGAAGGAGGGAAGTCAAAACTCTGTGATTTGATACATACTTTCCAAAAAAAAGTGCTTCTTATGCAAAGATCCTGCAGTCATGGCTTACCAGACTCCCTGCTCGAGGTGAAGTTATGCTCAGGCCTGGGCTGAGCTACGGATCTCACAGCTCATTGCAGACTTAATACTTTTTTTGATGAAGCATCATGTAGAACAACCTAATGCTGCAAATGGTGGCTGGACAAAATTAAAATACATTGCACAGACTGATGACACCAGATCTCTGCTGCAGCCTATTACAGCTATCCATCCACTGAGGGCTTCCTGCTGCCAGACTGTGCATCAGGATGGAGGAAAAATGCTTACAGGAAGTTTTTATTTCTAGTAGGAGACCAACTGAATACAACTTTATAGCCAAATGATGATTTCTGACAAGGCATTAGGCTAAAAGTGTTTTCTAAAAAAAAATGTTATAGCATAGAACATAGTTTGACTTTGCAGATTGGACCAGGCTGAATTTGCAGGACTGGAAGTTAGATAAAAGAACTTTGATTTGACTTATAAAACTCAACAAGTGTGATCTGGAAGTCATTGATGGAGAATAAATGCAGAACACTAAGATGTAGAACTTTTACAGCCTCACTTTTCAGGCCATATAACTGCACTTTAGAATTTAAAACAGCTGCTGTTCACCAGCATGTCTCCAGTGCCTAATTTTTAATCACGTAGAGGCAGCATGCCAAGTTTCCAGAATCTTTTTCCCAGAGCATCAATAGTGTTCATAACATCTCTGCCTACTGATGAGATCATGAAAAGAAAGGCTCTTGCTTGTACCTTTCTCTACATTTGGCTGAGACATCCCACAGCTTCCTTGGTAGCAAAAACCTCTGTGAAGCATCGCAAGCATTGCCTTTCAAAACAACTGTTCTTTAGCCCCTGATAGCTGTTATAAAATATAAATCTATTTCTGTGTAAACAATGACACCAAAACAATCCAAACCAGTTTCCCAGGAACTTCACAGCCTATAGGTCTATACCTTACACAGAGGAATGAGCTGGGAATTAAAATGTCTTTCTGAAGGGTTTTGCAGCACGCTGGATTAGCTCCCCTCTGGAGCCACATCTGTGCCGAGGGCTCAGGTGGAGGGAGGAGGTCTGGCTGTGGGGGGCGACTCCCCCCTTGCAGCACCCCGGGGGAGCAGGCATAAGGAGAACGGACAGAATACAGGGCTCTGGCACTGCACGGGGAGGTGCTGGAGACCTCATGGGAGAGATTCTAGAAGGAAGCAATGGGATCAGTTTGGGAGGGCTGATGGAGGTCAGGGCTCCCAGAAATGCCGCAGAGGGAAGGAGAGGTGAGGGAGTCGCAGGAGGAGGAAGAGGAAGGCAGGGGAAGAAGCCGGGTGCCGCCAGCTCCCCCAGCGCTATCTGGACCCAACGGTGGAGGAGCAGGCTGCCAAACCCAGAGAAGAGAAATGAGAAAGCCAAGAAATCCAGATCTGGCGAGGCTCTGGCGTGGGGGGATTCCACTGCCCTCATCTCAACATACTCTTCTCCCTAGCACAGGCATAGCTGAAGCAGGATCTTAATTAGGCAATCTTTGAAATTAGGGAGACGCGAGGCGCACGGTGGGGTCTCACACAAGCACAGGAAAAGGCTTTGGCTGTGCCGCTGCAGGGCCCGCGTGCGAGCGGAGGGGAGGGGAGAAATGGCTTCAGCTCTCGACATTTCGTGTGGGGCAGGGTAAAAACCAAGCAGGACTCCATCCGGGCCGCCCTCCGAGACGGGAAGGCAAAACCCCCTCGTGCCGATTCATACTTACTTTCAGGCCTGGGGGGCCAGGTGAGCCAGGGTTTCCGTGGGGACCTGGGGGACCCTAAAAAACACAACAAACACAAAACAGAGTCAATAGGAGTCGGTAGCATCTGCGTTAGCCCCGGGAGCGGCAGAGCCTCTGGCGGTGCCGTGGCCAGCGCCAGCGGCCTGTGCCCTGGCAGGGACGCAGCTCCAGCGGAGCCTCCCTCGCGCCTTCGCAGTGGCGAGACTGGGATGCCAGCTCCCACCTACCTGTATGGAAGGGGATGTGTGTCTGTCACCATGAGACCGTCAGGACAATGAGAGAATTTGGGTACACTAAATATCGCACAACCAGGAACAGAAACTACCTCGGGGTGCGGGGAGTCACAGCCCTGCACGAAGCCCCAGCAGAAAGAGGTGGAGGTGGGCAGAGGGGAGCAGAAGTGCGTGGGGGTGCTAACAATTTTTTTTTGCCAAAACAGAAGAGAACAGAAGTAATTACTAATGCAAAATTGTTCAGCTATTTGAGATGAACTCATTTCCCCCACAAGGCAACCAGATTTTTGCCTTTAGAGGTTAGGAGAATGGATGGCCAGACAGTAAAGCAGGGGGAGCAGAAGTAAGTCCCCATGTAAACAATTTAAATCTATATTTTGCATAGGTCTCACAAGCCAATGGCACTGTCAGAGTGGGACCTACCTCACATCACACAGAGTAGTATCTCCTTTTACATCATATTTTGAAAGCACCCTGCATATTTTCCGAAGACTATTTAAGGAGTTATCTGGAATAAGCAGCTAAGAATAGTTTATCCTAGGATTGCGCACAGCACAGAAGATCTGTTAACCTTTCAGGCAGAAGTAATAACAATACTAAGTCCTCTTGAACACGTTCCTGGGAGATGAAACAACCTGGAGATCCAATTCCAAGGGCTCCTGTTCTGCCAAGGCTCTATGTGAGCTTTACACCACCGCGAGGAGCACTTCAACATACCCTCTAGTGAGGAGGAGTACAGGCTAGGGGATAAAAAGCTACTCACATACTTTCTCGGTAAGCTGTAGTATTTCTGATGAGCATTTCAGCACATGTGGGGCCAAAATCTTCAGGGTTTGATTCCCAAGGACAATCACCACAGTTAAATACATGACTGCCATCCAAGTTCAGTGCCCTTGCTCTCTTTTGAGAGAACATCAGTGCACTGATGACTATTTAGTTTTATTTTTACTGCGCTGTATTATAAAATGATGGCATTTTTTATTTAGCTATTGTATCTTGTGGCATAGACAGCTGTTGAGTGCCCAGTGCTATTTTACAACACACGCTCCTTTGCTGTGAGAGGCTATTCCATTAAAAGGCCGAGGATGAACTTTTCAAATGGCTTTTTTGACTCAAATAAATCTTATGTCCCATTCTTAAATTCCTTCAAAATTTTCAGCCTGAACCCAAATATATTTATGGCCCCATTCTTAATTTCCTTCCAAATTTTCAGCCAGAAATTCTCCAATAGTTTAGCCTGGCTGTGAATTTCCAATGAAACTGAAACAATTTTAATTAAAATTATGGCATTTGAGTATCAGCTTGCCATTAAAAAACCTGTATAGCTGCTGTAACCAGAGTAACTGAGCGCTGAGCCGTCTTAAATAAATCCATCTTCCCAGAAAACTACAGCATCATTCATTCACCTCATCGGGTGGGTCACTGAAACAGGGACTTAATGTGCTGCTTAAGGTAATTCAACAAGTCTGTGGTAGCAAAAGCGCTTCGACCCAAGTCTTCCAAGTCTGAGATACGTATAAAACTTAATATTAAGTGACAGAAATCAGAACAGTAAAGTCTCTATAAAAGATGAGTTCCTAAAAACCTCTTACACGTAAGCAATAATCTAGGTAGCTCTGAACAGGGTTCATAAATTCAGACTGCTGCTAGATATGAAGAGGGAATTCAGCTGCTATTCAGCTTTGGAGTCGGGCAGCTTGGCTTAAAGCCCATTTTAGTGCAGTTAGTTGAAATCCATGCTCCACCATAGCCTGGGGCAGGCTTAAAAGAGTGTCAGACTGGGGGAACAGCACGGTTTAGTGTGACTCCTAGTTGAAAATGAGTTTCTAGGAGGAAACCTGGAGTGTAGGAAGCTCAGTTCTGGATCAAGAGCTCCTGGATAGGCAACTAATCACACCTCCAGCAAAATTTAATGCAGGTTCTTCCAGAGCTAAACCAAAGCACAGCATCAAAATCATAAAATGCCTTAAGCAAAAGGATGGGAGAAGGGAGGAAGAATCTGGTCCCGGTATCCAGCGATAAAACACGTGACTATGAAAAACACAGGCTCTTGACATAAGATGGGGCCCTTACCACTGAACTCAATGAGACCTACAGCCTGTAACCCAGGCAAAGGAAGGTCAGAGAGCCTTCCTGTTCCTGCAGACCAGCGTGGTCTTATCCTAGTGAGAAGTGGCCACATCCTGCTGATGAAGTGACAGTGGGAAGTGCAGTCTGGCACACGGGAAACTGCTGTAACCCAGTCTGGGGCTTGTGCTAGACGTTTTAAACTGCTCTCCTAACTGTAGGGAGAAAAGGGCGTAGTCTGGCAGTAGACCTAAAAATGGTAAAAATACCCAACGTGATCTTGATGTGTTCCAACATGGTTAGTCCTGAATCTGTGATTACACCCACATTCTTGGCAGCGTAGAAAGATGCGGTGTGGTACAGTTAGATGGGCTGAGTAACAAAACGTACAGGACAGCATCCGCCTCAGGAGCTGTTAGCAATAGAAAATCTGAACAGGCAGGCCTTACAAATTAATGCACACACCAATCTGCAAGCCCCAATAACAGTCATTGTGCCTCTAGGCTACCCACCCCTGTTTTATTAACCCAAGCCAATGTTCATTCCTCTTCTGCTACTGCACCCAGCAGAATCACCCATCTCCAACCAGTGCTCCCAAAAACAGCTCTCCCTTCGCGGAGAAGCAATTCAAGAGTTAATTGCTTTGTGGTTCTATAGGTATTTGCTATATTTTACTTATGTTATCCTGATCTAATTCAGTTTCCCACTCATATCTAGAAATTAGAATTCTCCTAAACATATTTATCATCAATACCTTAGTTTTGCTCATCTTTTCTATGAAGAGGATGGGACAATGCTGAGTCCACTGACTAAAACCATCCCACGGCATGTATTACTGTTTGCATGTGAGCCTGCTTTCCCACCCGCTTTGGCTCCCTCACAATTGCTGAAACAATCTGATCTAGCAGCAAGCAGACTTGCATCTGAAATCTTCCAAGCCTTGCACCAGAAATTCCATGGAAAATTTTACCATGGGACAGCAGTAGCCCGAGGCTCTGTGGCACAGAGACCAGAACAATCCCTGAGTGTGTTCTCCAAGTGGGGGGAGGGGGGGGGGCTTCCCAAAGGTGAGGAGTTCATAATCTCCCTGGAATGTCTTTTACGTGAGCGATGCTACTTCGGAACTACACTGTGCCATCCAGTTCATCTCAGTGACGTGCCTGGGGATGGGACCCTGCTCACAGAAGCCCTTTTATGAGTAATGGTCACAGCTCTCAAAAATTAACAAAAGTGTAGCTGTGCACAGCTCCCCCCATCCCTCCAGCATTCACAGGGAGGGGGAAAAAACAATCCTCCGAACTCCTGCTAAATGTTAGAAAGCTTCAGTCAGAGGAATGACCACTCATTCAAAACTCATTATGTCTTGGGGTTTCACTGTGTAAAACAACTTCTTCTGCTTCTGACCTACAGATCCCACTCTGACCTCTGGCTTGCTGAAAAATGAGCTAAATATGTGAAGTGAAGCCAAACAAACTGTTTCTTTAAAGACTTCTTTTCAGAAATTGGAAAATCTTCCTAATGGAATGAGGATACCGGGGAACCTCTACAGCTGACTAAGCTCTTGCTTGTTTTAGGAGGGAAGCCCTGCATTTTGAAGGAAAGGGAGATTTTATGCAGCCACAGACCAAATGTAACAGAGACATGTTACACTGGGACCCTGCAATCTTTCAAGCTGCTAAGGTTCACAGGAGGATGGGAAGAGCTTCCCAAAGCATCAGGGAGCACATACATATTCTCTTTACCCATCCACATGGATTCCTCCTGTATTGTAGCAGAGAGGTTAAATAAAACAAAAGCAATTGCAGCATGCCAGGCTTTTTATTCCCAGTTCTGCCACTGACCTGTTGCATAGACATGGGTAAAACACAGCGCTTGTACCTGAGTTTGCTTACCTCTTCAGAGAGGGAGATCGACTTCCAGTGGGACATGGCTTCCTAAATTATTTAAGTGTTTTGGAAAGTTTGACCATAACTCTTTTCTTGCTGTCCTGGGAGCAAAGCCAACAACCAGACTGTCACGAATCAGCTTTCTGTCTCCTTCACATAGGAGGGGAGCAGATAACCAGGATTTATCCAGCACTTGTCTGGAAGGCAGCACTTAAGACCAAGTATCACAGTTCACAGTACTTTTCTGCAGACCCGATTAAATCGTGAGCAGCCTGCTGCTCTAACCATACCAGTGAGGACTGGAATGAGTCACAGCTTGCGATCGACATAGATGTGCTGGCAAAAGCCCCTCACGCAGACAGTGTGGGAGCAAAGCTCACTGAATCCTGGGTGAGGCAGGAGTAGGCTACAATGGCGCAGAAGTTATTGCTCCGCCGGGAGCCCTTTGTTGACAGTTACTTGTAGAGCTTGTTAGCACAGCTCTGCTAGCAAAACCCAGCCTCAGTCACAGCCTCCCCATTAAACCTTCGTGTTTGAAGAAATGCAAAGGTCACCCGTGGAAATGAAGCACAACACACGTCGCTTGCACAGAACTGCTCCGCTCGAGTTGCTGTGCTCGCACCCAAGTGCCACCAGCTGCACACACAGCCACGGAAGAGCGGTCCCACTACATGGCCAGCAAAGTGCCTTCACATCACGTAAAGCTGGGGAAAGCCTTCACTGCTAAAACTGCCTTTCCCCTGAGAGGCACCTCAGATCTTACACAGACACTTGTGAAGGCACACGGCACATTCATTTGAGGAGAAGTGGTGTGGACAGATCTCTTGCTTATGCCTCAAATTCTTTAATGCAGACATAAAAGCCACAAACAATTGCGGGTGGATAGGCACAGACAGAAAACCTTCCCGTCAGGCATACCTGACCAACACAGCAACACATACATAGGTTTGCTGAGCTCCTGAGGAAGTGTTATTAGCTGTCATTTCCAGTCTTCAGAACGGCAACACTTTTACTCCTTTCCCTTGGAGTCCCTTAGGAAGAAGAAACACCCAGCTCTCACTTGTTATATATCTCTGCCTTCGTAGTTACAGAGTGGAGCATAGGTATAGTCTGAATCTGCCTCAGTGGGTCCCTGATGCTGTGTGATAGGGTGTAGAATTAATTCCATGCTCCTAAAATGGGGTTTGGCTTTTAAACTAAACCTGAGAAATTACCGTTTTCAAGATGACTGCCTGCATCCACTCAGCTACCCCACCGCAGGTTGCACTTGAACACTGAGATGCACCCTGAACACAATCTCTTTCATGCTCCTACAAAGACGAGAGCTTGTTACAGCCAACCAGGTAGCATTGCTTACACAGAAGAGCAACATTCCAGCTGCACAGGCAAGCCTCACGATACTCATCTGCTGGAAGCAAGGGACGGAACCATGGGATGAGCCAACTTTTCTTACAAATTGTCACTGACCACAATCCCACCCTCAAAGCAAAAGCTAATCAGAGCTTTAGATTTACACTGATCAATCTGGGAGGAGAAAGGAGGAAAAAACCCAGAGATTACAGAGAAATCAAAGGAGTGGAAATGCTGCGCTACATCAGCAAGGGAGCAACTTTATGGCCTCACAGCTACAGAAGGTCATGAGTCAAATGCTGCTACTATATTTTCAAATGAGCCAAGTAATTGCATAAGCATTAATAATGCAGAAATTATGCAAGCTACAAAGGCAATTACGGCTCATGCTTTAGGCCATAAACTGCATTGGTGACAAGAAAAAAAATCCTTCCTTTCCCCTGGCATTGGCATGGCAAAGTTGCATGCAATATCTACCTCCCCTCAGGAGCCCCAGTCCTGGGCTAGAGCCTCACGGGACATCTCATGGGTTACCCATGGGCTGGGCTGGGGTAAGAACTCTGCAGCTGCTTTGTTTGAGATCAGGTTAGGCAGAGGTAGAACGCAACCTCTGCAGTGTTGCACATTTAATTTTAAGTGGCTCATGCACAAGAAAAGCAGAAGATGCAATAATTCCCTTAAGCCTGTCTTAGTTTCTGGCAGCTCCTCTTCTTTGCAATGAAATCCTTAAACCCCAAAGAACCACAAGAAAAAAAAATACTAGAAGCAGCACGTTGCAAAGTCAAAACAATGTATGCACAGAGCAGTTCTGTCTCCAGTACTCAGGCCAGACATTTACAGAGTGACCCTTTTGCCCCCTCCCAAAATTAGCACAGCCTCTTTGCAGAGGTCTGAGCCAAGCCAGGCTCAGCTGTGCTGAGCACTTGCTAACTGGGAACTTTTTCCTGGGCCAATTCTCAGCACCTCTGGCAGGGACTGAACTGAATCCTCTGTTGCTTATTGTCTTTCAGAGGTTCATCTTAAATATAGGATGGAGCAGGCCACAGCTGGGGAATAACACAGCAATTATGACACTGCTTCCACAATGCTTTTTTTTCTTCAGAAAAACTCAGGTTTTGGTAGGCAGTAGAATTATGTAGAGCTGAAACTTGGTCACTCACACAGCAGGCAGGGTATGCAGCTGCGGTCTCCAGACACCACAGGATTGCCAGAAGTAACACCAAACACCTCCTGGGAGTAACGAGCTGGGGTAAGAACAAACTTTCAGCCTTAATGGGGACTTGCTAAGAACTGCAAGCTCCAGGCAACCTGCTGATGTGGTTGCTGCTCAGGTATTTGTAAACAGAGGACATCAGGGTTGTATGACCAGCTGTACTGATGTTTCACTAAAGAGTGCATCTGATGTGGGACAGATTGTTCTGTCTGTAAAACACAAAAGCTTGGTGCTGTCTAATACAGTTACAGCCCGAGTCAGTGTTTGGGACTGTTGACATCCATGCCCAGGCTGCAGGGCACCCTGTAGACCCCCTGGATCTCACGGTTATAGAAAGGAGCTGGTTTATCTTTCCTGGTTACTGCAAGATCTCACAGGACTGTAACAAGTGTCCTGAGGGAATGCACAGCCTTCTAGCTCTGAGCCTCTTGGTTGTTCTTTAAAGACATTACATGGGGTTGAGTTTTAGCCAAGTATGTGTGAGGAAATCTCCCTCTGCTGCCAGGCCAGGATGCTGCCTGGATCACGGATCCAAATATTCCCTTCTTCCAGACTCAGACACTTACATCTTTTGACTCCCAACCCACATCAGTTCAGTGCTCAGGAAATGGGCTCCATGACTGCACCTTGTGGGACAGCACCATGCTACCATGAAAGCGGTGCCAACATTGACCGTATCCAGGTCAGGCACGTTGCCCAGCGTTGGGAGGCTGCTCCTGCAGCTAGGCCAGTGCAGGAGCTTTTCCCACAGCTCGCTGCAGCACTCAGCACCAGATGTTTCCTTGGTATAGCACTCAGTGTTCAAAGATCTGCATCAGAATTTAACGTGGGGAGGAAGAAATTCAGGTATTTGCAATGGACCTCGTAGAACAGCTAAAAGGTTTTGCTCTAGATCTTGAAAAGGAGTCAGAGAGCAGGTCTCAGGGTGGGGAACACAAGAGTTCATCCTTGTGTTTGAGTCCTTGGTCCTAGATCATGGTCCCACTAGTGAAGGCATTCTGCGAGTGAAGGACCTCACAGGAAGCGGTTTGGGAAGCTAGGGAGAGCAAAGGACAGAACAAAAAGCAGGCAAAGCTAATATTCAGCACTGGGCTTGCAAGAAAGAACGGATACTGGAAACAAAATGAGACAGACAGAGCTCATACTTCTGACAACCATTGGGAAATATTCATCCCCAGCCTTTCCTGATGCCAAACTTAGCAGAGGGAGGCTGCAAATCACCGGTGTGGCCTCCTGAAAACCTTTAATGGGGAATGAGAGAAAGGAGGCTGGCCAGACCTCAACAGTGGGGCTCGCAGTGATCGTAAGTCAGCCACAGGAACATAGGACAGCCCTTGGAACAGTAGGGCAGGCAGACGCTAACACAAACAGATAGAAACTTTTAAACCACTTACTCGGGAACCTCTCTTGCCAGGTGGTCCTGGTAAGCCCGGCAGACCTGGTGGACCCTAGAAAAATAAAAGTAAGTATTAATGACAGTTGTATAACAGGATGGTGCTCCTGACAGTTTCAGAGAGACCCATAACACGACGATTTGGAGAAGATCTGAGGACAAGGGCCAGCTATAGCACCATAGCCGGAATTTCCCTCCAACTCACAGTATTACTAGAAAGGGATAAAACCCATGCACAATAACACCTGCAGAAGTGTGTATTTCCACTGAGTAGAGAGGGAGCGTTCACATCTTTCTGCTGTGGACAGCACTCCCGCGATCACAGCTGTGTTTCGTGCTTCCACTTATCCCGGACCCGTGCTGTAACACGGGGTAACACAACTGTCTCTCAGCTTGAGTTTCCTGCCGCGTGCTAGCACACCACAGAAGTAACGTGTTAGCACCTTGGCAATGGAAGAACATTGTGTTTTGTAGTATGTATCAGCTGAGGATATGTAGCTCATGGTATTGTAGGTTCCTACATGAGTTACCACATAATCACATCCCAGCATTTCATATTTCAAAGTGGCATCTTATAAAACATAATAAAATTGGTGTCAATGTTGGAAATTCTTAAGTACGGCTCTGTAATGTAGAGGAGGTCAACTCATGCACGTCAGAGTAGTGGGGGTTCTTGGAAGAGGGTGAGAACAAAGTGGAGACATCAGGCACCCAGCTGTGCACTGATCTGAAACAGGTTAAGAAAAAATATTTAACCAATGAAGTTTGAACCCCTTTGAAATTATTAATTTTTTTTTTTTTTCAATAGACTGGAGAACTCAGATTTCTGGAGAGCCATTTGCTCCTCATAACTCCTCAAAACTTCTTTTTCCCCCAAGCAAAACATGTCTAGCAAGAATAACTGCTAATTAAAGTGTCTCCCAGAGGATTTATATTCTAGTAGCCTGTTACAAAAGAGGACGTTTCTTTGCATCCAGAGGAGAGCGCGGCCCAGAGCAGCAGACTGCCGGCCGCTTGGAAGGCAGCCCGAGCTCTGGGATGGTGCGGTGGGCAGGAGAGCAGGTCCCAGGAGCCACACTCCGCAGGGCAGATGGGTGCAGCGCTGGCAGCAGGTGCAGCGTGAACCTTGCGTGTCCCACTGGGCCACCCCAGCAGGACCTGCCACGCTCAACGCCCCGAGGAGCCGCCGCGGGGCTGCCCCTGCTGCGGGAGGGCCAGGCACAGCTGCCCTGCTCAGGCTCCGCAGCCGGCTACTGGCCCCGAGGAAGACCAAAAAGTTCACGATCTACAATGCAGTTTTCAGCAGCCATCAATGCACCATTTAGTTACAACAACAAACCCTGGAGATCCCTACCCTAAATCTCATGCCCAGAATAAGCCTTTGAACACAGAAAATTTGCCTGAATCATACAGGTAACTGATGAATAAACACTCCCCTAATATTACAAACCCTCCTATAGAAAAGCAGCAAATTAATTTGTATAAAAGTGATCTTTATAAACCCCAGACATTCAGCCAAACTTGGTACAGTAGAAAAAAAACAGAGGAGGAGTAAGCAAAACCCAGAGTAGATCTCTCCATGCTACCAATTTGTCAGGACATCAAATGAACCACAATTTTTTTTCTGTTGTTCGTTCTACCTGTAGTAAAGATGACAAGAAAATGATTGTTTTAAAAGCCTAAGAGCCTACACAGCATAGAAGAGCCAACACCCCACGGGGAGGGACTTCTACCACTGTTTCACTCACTGCTACTGCCCAACGCTGCTGCCTCTTCTGGAGGTTTCCAACCTCTATAGCCTGGGACACTTCATCTGATCCTTTTGCAAGTTGCTTATTGCTGGCTAACACAGTATTACTGGTCCTTGTATTAACAACCCTCATTGATACAGCTGACCTTCATTTTAGCAATATACACAGCATTTTAACCTGCTATTGTGCTAGCCCAGGGCCCCGTGCATAATGCAATTATACAGCTGTGCAAATAGACACATGATTGTAGGGTTTTTTAAGCCTCGTGTATAATTGTGTTCCAGAATCCAAGCTTTTATTAAAAAAATCCCCCTTGCCCTTTTAGTTGGGAAGGTAACTATCAAAATGCGAATCCAATGCAACTGATGCAGCGACAGTTAACAGTTTACCAAAGATTAATTCAAGTGCTTAACCTCTTCTCCATCAAAACCCATCCCTGTTTATCCTTGGAAGGAGAAGTAAAAGAGAAGGCGCAACTGTCTGCGTTCCCTGCGTACCAGAATCGAGGTGACCTTTTCCACCTTCCCACTAACACCAGCTGCAATTGTACTTGGCCACTTGAGTAAAAACCTTCTCCAAAAAATGTGGGTTGTTCAGAATAAACTGAAGCTAACATAAAAATAAGGAGAGAGTTAATACCTGCACTGGAGTAGGAATATGGAGTTAAGGGAAAGGCATCTAGCTGGAACAGCACAGAAAGAGCAGGACGTAATACAGAAGTCCCTATCACTTTGCTTTGGTTTAAATTTCCTTTCCTTCAGCTTTTTTTTCTTTTCTCTCCTCTCCTGAAGAGTAAGAGGAATAAGGTGACTGTGGGATGAGTGACCAAAAGGTGCCAGCCGCTACAGGAGCCAGACTGCATAAGGTGAGAGCATGACCACATAGGCAAGGCAAGGTGGAAGAGGACTGGTAGCTAGATGGACACGGGTAGCTGTGAGACATGACACACTGCAAGACCACCTTCCAGCTCGTCACACGGTTCCTCGGTAGATGGATTGGCTGGGACACTGTGCCCTCCTAGTGACTCTCTTCTCCTCTGCCCTGTGCGTATGCCTCTACAGCATCCAGCTCTGGTTCTCGAGCATGAGGCCCACACCAGACAACTGCCTTCGCCTGGGGAGAGCAACACTGAAATACACATGAAGAAAAAAGCACATCCAAAGAGGCAGCCAGAGAAGAATAAGACTGGATCAGGGCCCAGCTACTTACAGATGATGAATGCAGTCCCACTGAAAACGTAAGGCTCCGAGACATGGAGAGTACAAGACATCGATCAACAAGCCACCGCACAGCAAGCTGCTAGGAGTCCTGGAAGTAGTGCCCATGCAGTCCCTACACTCACCAGAGACACCTTCCCCCTCCCCACTAATGCAGGGGTGCGGGGAAGAGTTACAGCGATCACACAGAGGCTGTCTGGACCTTTCCGTTGTACTCTTTAGAGCATCCCCGGGGAATTCCATAGGGAGCAGCGGGAAGTGCTCCGAGAGGCAGGAAAGCTTCCTTCTGCCTGGCACCTGGAGGCAGATACCACTTCTCTGCTTCTGCCCTCCCATTGCACAGACGCCCCACGACCGCAACGCTGAGAGCCTCCCGCAGCGAGCTACCGCTCGTAGCACCTCGGTTCTCATCTCTCTGGCTTCTTGCCTACTCCTTTGTGCAAACCGATGGAGGAGAATACACACCCCCTTATCACATAAAGCAAAATCAGAGATCAAGGAAAAACACGGCAGAAGCAGATACTCTCTCTTCTCAAGCCAAACAGCTGAATTGTTAACCAGCCCGAACAGTTCTATGAAACAGCTAATGGCAGCCACATAAAAGTTTAACCCTTCTCAGTTTCCCACGGTAGCATTAGCAACGATGACTGATCCCGCTAAATGATTATAGGATTTATTCTAAGCTGCTGCTGGGAAACTTACTGGCGCAAAAGGGACTTTTTTTCCTTAGCTTTTTGAGCTTCAGATTGCAAATGGAAAATTAAGCTAAGTTGTCTGAAAGGGAAATACATTGGACCCTGAGGACAAGAGAAATCTCACCATTTCCTCTTGCTGCCAAGATCAGCGAGTTTATACCTCTGCCTCTCCCACATCGTGACCCTCCTCACACTGCTTCCTCTGCCTGCGGCAATGCCACTGGGAGCTGTGTGCCTTCAGATCTCCAAACGTGAGCAAGGCTGAACCTGTTGGGAGATGGCTTGAGGGAAAGCATAATCGGTACAGGAACTGGTGCTGGTGATTTGGGAAATGACTTGCTTCCTTCTGAATGACTACTGAATCAGCCTGCTCAGATAGCGAAGTATTCCTGTCATAGTTTCCCGGGGGGCAAGTACTCAGCCTAGTAGCAAACAGCTGACGATTACCCAGGGCACAATTCAGCTCATGTTCCAGTGCACACTGATAGACTGACGTGGCTCTGCTTTAGGGTCTCTCCACTGTACTTCTGCCTCCCCGGTTCTGCTCCCCCACCCCCCATCAGTGCCACCGTTCTCCTTTATCCCAGAAAAGGCTGTTCCAGAGGAGGGCATCCTGCACTGTGCAAAACACTGCCAGGACTGAAGACAAAACATTCTTTCTCAGATGCTAATGCATGTGGTAAAAAACAACTTAAAAGGGAGTTCAGAAAACGCATCAAAAGCTTCTCCCCACATTGGCATCAAGTTCTGAGCAGCGATGTTACCCTGCAGATAGAGAACCTGTCTTGTTTTCTTCCCCGAGGACAAGGCACATTCCATAGGCAAGGCCACTGCCACAAATCCACTGTTCAGCCTTGTACGTCTGGAAAGCACCAGCACAGAGGGGCTGGGCAGCTACAGGGGCAGCACTAGAACTACAGATCCCCCGCTCGGGAGAACAGGAGGAGAAGACCTCATCCTCAAAGGACACACCAACCTCTCCCCACCTTGCCGACCTTGCCAGGCACTGCACACAGAGGGAGACAGGACCTAAACTAAAGCCTGGCTTGAAATACTGCCTAAACCAAATCTGGATATTTTTTTTTTTTTTTGGCGGGGGAGGGAGGAAATCCAGCACTTCAGTTACTTTCTTCTGCAATGCAGACTTATCGTATTACATTTGGACACATCTGGGTTTCAACCAGTCTGAAAAGAAAAAGGCCTCATAATTCTGGCAGGGACAGGCACGTTGGTGGAAAGCCAGTCTTGTAATATGATTTCCTCAATAGACACAGATGTTTATCCTGGGTCCGTACAGCACCTATCACAGAAAAGTCCTTGTCCACAACTGGATTCCTGCTAGAGCAGCAATACAACGTGCAACAAAACACTAGTATTCCAGCTTGATGAAAGCAGCTTTTCTATAGAGACATTTCAGGAACAGTCTCCGCATGAGACACTTCAGACTCCCGAGCAATCTCAGACCTTGGAAAGAAGTCTGAACGGGTGTGAAGAAATAGAGGGATCCCGTATTCTATCACCCGCTTTCTATTTTTAAAGATTTATAAAAATACCTGTATATGTTTATACAATACATCCCCATGTTCTTTGCAGCACATTTATCTCAATCGCACTTCCAACTACTGCTTGTCAAAGCGAACTTTTTTTACACAGAGCTCTCTGATGCTTAGTCATTTGCCTGCAACAAGATTTCCCTTTGGGGATAGTTCTGGTTAAATTAGCAAAAAATTGTGATCCAACTGTGTGAGTGAGGCTAAAACTTTTCCCATGTATTATACAAAGCATGTGATCGCTTTTTTTTTTTTCTTATTTTTATGACTCATTCATTAAGAGACATTCAAACACATTGTGTGTTCCTCAATTTATCATCGGCTGTCAACTCAAGTAGCCTTTTCTGGTACAAGGAGGACTGGAAATAGGCACTTTGTATTTTATCAGCGTTCCCAATCACCTCTCTCTCCCCTACCCGCTGATTGAATTGGCAAGGATTGCTCCTTTATGAAAGGAGCTGGGCTCCAAGACAAACTGCTGGTGCGGAAGATGGCAGCTGGAGCAGTCTAGACTGAGGACGCTCAGAACACACCCGCCTTTGAAAGGGGGCTGCTGCCACCTGGGCTCAAACCTGGGGCTCCTGGACACGCACCACCCCGTGCAGGGGGATGGGGGCTGCTGGAACACCCACCTGTGGGTTCTTCCCACTCAGATGCTCGGGATGTTGTTTGAAACACGCTCCCTCCTTCCCTCCCTGTTCCTCTTGTGTTACTCAGTGCTTCCACAGCCTCTTAGGAACTCAGCCCACTCCTCCGTATGCTCAGCATTAGGTATGGTTTTCTTGCTCTAAAAATAACCCTCAGGCACTTGTCAAACGAGTCAATAGTTGGTTGGTTGTCGGGTCCAAAAAGCTATAGAATTACAGCCTTATTATATAGGAGGAGAAAGGTCCAACTTGGGGTACACTGCGGGCAGCCCAGGTAGACCCCAGCTGTGCCTAGAGCAAGGGGTTTGCTCCAGCTTTACCACATTGTGGCAAGTACACACAACCCAGCGGGCAGGGCTGGTGGGCAGGGGGCGGCTACTGCCCCCTAAAGCTGCCCGTCAAGCCTGCCGCTGGTCCACCAAGCAAATGATACCTCATCCGCCACAGGAGTCAAACACCTAGCACATTGCAGCTTTGCAAGGGTTCCAGGGCTTGACATGCTGGCAACAAAATGCTTTTTTTCAATATATTTTTCTTTTGTGGGCGTCCAAGCTATTTGCAGGCATGCGCTGGGGTCACGCTGCTCTGCAAGCTGCGCAGCGGCGCGGTTGGCCCCGCGCAGGGGCGGGAGGTCTCAGGCAAGGCTCAGCGGAGGTGCTGCGGGCAGCCGCGGGGATGATTCAGAGGAACATCTGCCAGCTGCTGAGTCAGTGCCGTGTTACTGACTTAGCATGATGTTTGGGTGTTCTTTTTGCTGTTCCCCCCCTCCAAAAGAAATGTAGAGCCGAGATCCTGAATGCTTGTGGTTATTAATGGTTCCCAAGAAATTTTTCTTTTTTAAGAACACATTATCCTCCCTCCCTTAGCCACCCAGCAAACCAAACATTCCTGAAGAATTAATGATCTACCATTAGTTGCATGTGGGATGCAACATCTCCGCTTCCTGTTGCGCAGCACCATGGCGGTCTGTCGGGACAGATAAACCCACGGAGGGTGCTGCCTTTCATTGCTAGGTGAACAGATCCTTTTAGCCCCTTGCTTGCACTCCCCTAACCACATGGAGACCTCCCTCCATTGTGGGGATGGAGCCCTTCTGCACAGCTAAGGTATACCTGTTTGTTGCTCTGGCAGCATTCGGAAAGCCAGAATTGCAGAGACCGCAGTGTGCAAGTCATCACTGTCTTGCACCGCGGCTCTCACTTGCATCCTGGTTTTGGGATGGGATGATCAGGATGAAAGATGGTCCTTCCTCTCTAAGCAGAAGCCAGACAGGCAGGGTGCTGCCGGCTGCCAGCCTGCCTCTGCCCCAGAGAACCTCGCCAAGGTGGCCCCAGTCCCTGCTGAAAAGGCAGAAGGTAATTTCCCACACACGCTTCTCTGCCCAGAGGGACAGAGGTCTCTCTCAAAGAGACCTTGTATCAGGCAACACAAATGGGAAAACTAATTAATTGTTATACCCTTCCACCTGTGCGCCAGACGTCGTGGGTGACGTTCCCAGCCCCTCACCTGTCCCGTCCCGGCAAAGCGCCGGGCTGCGGTACCACGCAGCAGAGCAGGAAGGGCTGCACTGACCTCATCCACAACGGCTGCCCAGCACCGCGGGGCCGGCGCCAGGTAATTACTCAAGCACAGAACATTTATCAGCACTTGCTCTGAAACATGCTCGTCTGGCCATAGAAGTGCTACATTAATTTCTCAACATGTCATCCCCCTTCCCGTCTTTTCTCCTCTTTTTCTTCCCACGTCAGAGACATCCAGCAAAGTATGGTGCAGAGACCCGAGTGAGTCACAGGAGCTATCAAGCTCTGCATGGCAGCTAGCTGCAGCCAAGCCATAACCTTTCCCTCCCAAAGTGCCAACTTTTGTTTCCAGCAACCAAAGAGGATAATAAGACCAGACAGAGCCTCAAAATGTTCTCCTTTCCCTCAATTCAGGACTCCAGTCGTTCTCAGACGGGATGGAAAAACCCTGCCATCTCTTCCCTCAGCCCTCTACAGCCTGAATTTCTTTCTTTGCTATGATTCACAAGCTGAGAGGGATTTTCCACTCCAGTTCAATAATAAGCACTTTACATTGCAGGGGGAAGCAGGGGCTTGGAGCTCGGTCACCCTCATGACACTTGCAGGGTAGGAGGGTGGAAAAGGTCGGGATTTCGCTGGGCTCAGAGCAGGCCACCCGCATCCACCCCTACAGGTAAGTCATGTTTTAAGAGAAGTTCACAATTACCAAATTTCTCCTCTTGGAAATATGCCTAAAACGACTCTCCATGCAACACAGCAGGCTGCCCAACGACCAAATCGCTGAGGCTCACTCTGTCTACTCAGGGATTTAGCAAGGTTCCTCCGTGCAGAAAGCCCAGCAGGGCCGCGCGCCCGTGGCAACCTGCGCCCCATCCCCTGCCCGCACAGCACCGCCACCTCTCCCACAGCGGGGACCTTCCAACAAAACGCCCCCTCGGCGACTCCCCACCCACACGACAAGGAGAGAAATCATCACACTGCTTTGAACTGGGACGGGCAGGAAATGTAAACCATCCAGGTAAGCACCCACTGGGGGCTTCGGGGAAGCAAACCCCACCTTTCACTTCAGGTGTTGCTCGCAACACGAGCGGCACATCTGCAGGCACAAGTGCTGTCGATTGTGTTCCGCAAGCCAGTCTCAATATTTCCATTGTAAACCCTTCTTTCACTATTTTAAGTCAGCTGTAAAAATTGAACTTGGCAACCAAAGTCTCCGTCTGGGAGAAACTTATTTTACATGTACAGTCCCTCTCTCTCATATGCACAATATAGCAAAAAGCTGGGGCTGGAACACCAAATCCTCCGAAAAGTTGGCCAGTTTAAAGATCCTGTTTGCATTCTTGTGTTTCGGGGGGGGGGGGGGGGGGGGGGG
>JAVJGJ010000062.1:12557466-12569866 GCA_035590215.1 Microhierax caerulescens | reverse complement strand
GTATTTGTTCTGCCTCTTTATGAGCTGACATAAAACTTGCTCTGAAAACTGCTTGACTAAGTAATTCAGCCAGATGTTCACCTCTTTTGCATTGAAGCAGAATTTGGAAAATATTACATTTTTCAAAATTGCTGATGGCAGGGATGTGCTTCCCCCCCCCCGTAAAAAGTGCTTCATAGGCTGGCTTACAGCTGAGCATTGACCAACTTTCTATTTTTCCTTCATGTTTCAGAGGCTAAGAGGAGAGCCCTGGAGCCTGCTAGTCCACTTAGTGTTGTCTACTGATTGCAGAGGAAGCTGTTTGGTTCTAGCACGTACCCGTCTAAAGCATCCGTGTGGAAGAGGTGTTGATGTTTTAAGAGGAGATATCACCTTTACAAACAGATGTTGCAGAGATGCTCAGCTCCCACTACCAACTGTAAAAGATAACTTTTTTTTTTCCTTTGTATACTCTGAAGCTTTCTGTCTCCTCTTGTGGGGCTACTGACTACTGTACCCCAACCTTTTGTCCTGTCCCCAGAAGCACTAGGGAGGTGATGCCTGGAAAAGGGGTGTAAAGGCAGGGTGAAGGGGTCTGATCACACCCCTATAGAGTGCTTTCCTTACAGCACAGGGACTGAACCAGACGTGGTCATGCTACTATTAACCACTCCTCTGGGATTTTTAGTCCTTAAACTTGCTTTTACTTTTAGAACTCACATCACTTCTGTATGCCTAACATCCTATGTGCCTGCAGAGGCATGACTGGGTTGCATTCAAGTCAAGGAAAGAGCCGTCTACCAGAGACGCTTAATTCCTTAATGCCCCAGCCTCAAGGGGCACTTTCTAAAAGCAGTTAAGTCCTAACAAGTGCAGGTGGATGCCAATGACATTTTAGACACAAAGTGCTGCATTCCCACCAGTTCTACCAGACAGGCAGGCACTTCTGAAAACCCTGTGGGGCACGTAATCACCTGCAAAAAGCTGGTTCTTTTGCCAGCTGTTAACTGCGTCATCTATATCATCATTACTGCAATGATCAGCAATAAATGCACCTGACTGTGCAGTAGGCTCAGACATTATTAACTGACTGTCCTAAACTGATACCAAAGCACTTAGCTTTTACTTTGGTTCAAAGAGGAGAGAGGTGGGGAAAAAAGAGAAAAAAAGTAATTTACCTTCAGAATTTCCTTGTGTGAATCCCAAGAACCAGGTAAAACATAATACAGCCCAGAGAAAGCAGAATCCCCTAAAATTGGAAAAGAAAAAAAATAATTAGTTTCTACAACATCACTAACAAAAACTAACCACCACCACCACCACCCTGCCCCTGTTAAGGATCTTCTCCTTGATCACAAATCTAGCAGTCAGTGGCAGTGTCCACATCTCCAGAAAATGGAGAATTAGTGCTCAGCAGAACAGCACTTGCTTCTGACTGAGATCTCATTTTGCTACTTTAAAGTCATCTAAAGCCCACTGAATTCAGTAGACTGCTTTCCCACTGGTATTAGGAGCTGTTGATCAAGCCTTGAACAAGGACCAGAGCTGTGTTTTGAGATGCAGGATCATCAGCGCCAGGTCAGCAGCCCCTTTGCTACTGCTGCTGCTCTTTGGCACTCGCTCCATCTAGGACAGAACATCAGAAACGCAAGAGGATGGAGAAGTAATTCAGAATCGGAAGGTCAAGAGACATGCCAGGAGTGCATGTGCATGTCTACGAGGACATAGGTGGAAAATGGGCTGACAGGCAGCGACATGTCACCCGCATCTCAGCCAACAAATTCTGAGTCCTAATGCTTAAAAAGTATCCTAAACATACAAAATCCCACAAGGATCTATTCCTCTTTTTACACCCAGACGCAAAGATGGGAGCAGCTTCTAACCACTCGGCACCCCGTGCTGTTGCCACTAATAACTTTTTCATTAGCTTGGTACGGCAGGAAATTTCACAAAGTGTGAGAGCTGCAGACTCCCGAGCACAGTGCTCTCACAGACCCTTTCATGCCTGAGGGGGAATCAGACAAACCTTTCTGTTAGCTCCATTTTAAGCTTTGAAATGCCATTGAAAACAGCAGCAGAGAAGAAAACTTTTACCAGAAATGTAGCTGAAGCCCCCCCCTTCCCCCACCAACTTCCTTGGCTTGTAGCCAAATAACGAACGTAGGAAACTCCTTGGTTAAGCTCACTTTAAACTGTCAGTGGAAAGTTTGAAGACTGAATTCCCTCATCTTCTAGAGATGATATTTAACACCTTGATCAACAAGGGCTGCTGGGGGAACAGAGACAAGAATGTAAACTACAGAAAGTCCTCAGCCAGAAGCAAGCATCGCAGGACATCCACAGGTTGTCCTCCACTTCACCGAGCCAGCCCAAACGCTGGGGTGTGCAAAGCGATGCCAAAGTGCAGCTTGCTCGTCTCCTCAGATCTGACAAAGACAAATCATTTGTCCAGTGGGATGAGAGACCACTCTTCCCTGCCATCAAGCCTCAGCTTTAGCACATGAAAGCATCCTCCGAGAGAATGTATTACCCTGGGCCAGATCCTCACTCAGGGCAGCAGACCCTTTCCCACAGCTAAAATGAAGCCATGGTGATTTACGCATCCCTGGGGAAACCTGGCCTTGAACGTAAAAATCCATGCGGGAACCCAGCCACTAACATTTTAAGGCTTGAGGGGACAAAACACTGGAGCAGCCCCGCATCAGCTGGGAAACAAATGAGATTAATCACACCGTTCTTTGCTGTTTCCATTACCCTGACACTGGGCTGCACATTTCAGGAGCTCTGGGGCTGCTTTAGTTTATGCATGAGGGAACAACAGCTTGGAATAGCCAAATCACAGTATTCTTTTGCCATGCCCTATAGCCGACCATATGCTAACTGGGAAACCCTCACTATGCCCAAGAGATCTCCAGCCGGGGGGGGCTTAGTGGTTGTCTGCCCACCCCATCCCGTGGGGCAGAGCTGTCAGGCTGCAGATGCTGCTGAGACCAGGCAGAGCTGTTGCCCCAGGTCAGTCAGGGGACGTGGGAAGGGAAGGAGAATAGCAGCAATGGAGTTTTAAGATGCGGAGCCTCAATTCCACGTGTGCACGAAGCAAAGACCTGGCTGAGCATCATCAGCTGGGTTTGACTGCCCGATGAGAGTACGGGAAGATGAGGGGAAGGGGGTGACCAATATGACATGGACGCCAAGGGCAGCAGGAGTCCCAAGCGTTAAGAAAGCCTTTTCTCTGGTGAGGATCCCATTTGTACAAATGCTGGTGCACACAACACACCAAACTTCAGTCCAGATTTTTTGAAGGGGTACCCTCACAACCCAAATTTACTTCCAAGATCAGTTGACCAACACAGTGAGGGGAACAAGCCTTAGGGGAAAATGCAGCACGTAATTTCATTCCAGTGACACTGACGGGGCTATAAAGGAGACGAATGCGCAGCGTGGGATCCAGCTGGCCTCAGCCCTGCTCCTGGACCCCTCACACAGCCAATACTCTCAGAGTCGAGAGTGGGGCCAAGAGCCAAAACGCTGAAGAAAAACACTTTGGCAAAATTTACCAACTTAATGGAAAAAGCAAAAGGAGCTTCCAAATGGCAGACCTGTGACTGATGGGGCTGTTAATTATTGCAGGATTTTATAATACAGGCTCTTTTTCCGTTACAACTCTGCAGTGACAGGATTGCATAAGCAGCTTGAGTAGCAATAGTAAAGGAAGATTTTTCTCCTTATATAGAGCCATCAAACCCACCTTGCCTTTATCTCGGCTTTGTCCCACAACCAGTGATTTCTGCAGACACTCTATCAAGAGGTAACCAATAAAGGCATTTTTTTTTTTTTATTGCATAGGGCCTATGAATACCAGAATGAGGATCCCATTGCTATAGCTGCTAGGTGAAGAAGTGCCCCTGAATGTATATGATGTAAGCTTAAACGTTTTCCAGACAAACTCCCTTTACAGCAAACCAAAGCTACTGACTACAGGTTAGTTTTGCTTCACTACTTTTTGCCAACTCCTATGATCAGTCCACGGGAACTAACCACTGCCAGAAGTGCAAGGCAGGAGACAACAGAGAGGGACAGCAGAGAAGCACAAAGACGGGTAATGAGGCTTCTCAGCTTTAATGGTGATTTAGCAACTTCGCAGTGAGGACCACAGACATGCAGGTAACAGCCAAGAACGAACATCCTGAGGATGCTACAAAAAGCAACCAGAAGATCTGGGCACCGCTTCTGCTGGGGCTTCAGGACAGGCAGGAGGTCCCTGCACATGGTGACTTGCATCACTGGAGACCTGATGAAATCATGCCTGCTAATTGGCATACAATTGCTCAACTGTGCCCTGGGTTTTCAGCTTACAGACTCACTTGCCATCTTCTTACTGAGCATTGAAAGATCAGACTTCTGAGCATGGCAAGTTGTAACCTGGAGGCTAAAGAAGTGTCATCATCCCTCCAGGTGGCTTGTGCAGCATGTCTTGCTGCTATTGCCCCAGTAAAGTCATGCTCAGGGTGGCAACCTCAAGAGCAAAAGTAAAGGAAAAATCCTGTTGAACGTGTCGGCTCTTATATGACAGCCATTGGAATAAGATAAAGCACTACACTGACCTAAGGACAAGAGCAAGACAATAGCCTCTAGGGTAGACTTGGTCAGGAATTATCCTCAAAAAAGCACAAGTTTGACAAAGCTGAAGCAATCTGTAAAATAGTTCTGATCAGCTAATTCTCCACTTCACAATTTCTGGAATTGGTTGGAATGACTCCAGATTTTTTAAACTGAAAGATTTGCCCCTGCCTTAAAAAACAGAAGTCCAAATGATTTTGACATCTTGTTTGCTTAGATGGCTTGAAGCTGAAGAAAATAAGGGCCCAGAGCAGCATTTAATTTTTTATTTTCTCCCTCATTTAAGGTGGGGAAATATCTTTGAATTTACAAACATTCTTGCAGTGTGGAAAAACCATTCCCCCCCCTCTCCTCCATTCAGATGCATGTATTTTTTTTCTGTCCAAAAGACCAGAAAAGACAGCTGGATGCTGAAAATTGCTTTTCAAGAAAAGCAAATCTACATTTCTAGCTGTAGATCCGACAGTGTATCTTAAAAGGAGAGAATGTCTTTGTTGCTTAAATCCTCTGCACATGTCTGGAGGTGATATTTTATAAGACTCCCAAGCAGTTTTGACAGTCAACAGGAAACAAAAATCACAGACTACATACTGAGGCTTTAAAATGCACCATGGCATCAATTCCGCTCCCAGCTTTTTGGGGTACAAATCTTATTTTGTACTAGTATCATCCTTTGCAGATCAGACTTTGGCTCTCTTTTCAGGGCTCCTGGAAACTATGGTATTTCTCCTCTCACCCTCAGTTTCTGGAGAGAGTGATGGAAATGTATAGTTATGTAGATGTCCCCATATCAACCCTGCATCATCGTTTGCTGGACATTTTCTGCAGCGTAAGCCAGCTATCGGTTCACACCTCCAGTCGAGGATTTTGTGTGGTGTATGCAGGTGCTGTTGCGTCCACATGCTCTCCCCAGCAGGCTAAGGGCAGAGTTTCTGAAATGACTGAAATGGCATTCATTTAACCTCCATTCAGCATCTCAACTTTAAGAACAAGGGGAGAGCAGACAAGCAGGTACAGCCCAGATAGTATTTTTAAGTGACCATGGAAATGTATCTGAGAAATCTAAGAGTGATCTATAAACTGTCAGTATTAAGTAGGGAATAATGAAACTCAGCACCCCTTTACATGATTTTAATGTTCAAAAAAGCTCCCCCAGAATATCACCCAGCATCTAGTACACAAAACATCCAGAATCCAACCCACTGCCCATCAAAATAGATTTTCAGATGAGAAGGAATTAATTGCAGATGCAGTCATAAGGGGAGAAGCTGAACTGGGATGTCCCTGCAGCCGCCTGAGCTCTAGCAGCACGCTGAGCACAGCTTGAAGCCGAGGGTTTCAAAGATTGTCTCACCGTTATTACTGGAGACTCCAGTAGCCCAAATGGGGAAACTCCCAAGGGTGGGAAACTCTCTAGGCCAGACTCCAACCCATCCTCAGGGTGATCCTGAGCAGGAATGTCTGAATTCCTCCACCCTGCCCCAGAGTTTGCAGCATGCATGCAAACCCAGAAATGGCTAGGGTTTCTCTGGCTCCATTTCTGCCAAATCTAATCTTAATTCAGGACAAAAAAAGCCTTAGTTCTGCACCTGTAGGGGTTTATCTCAGGGCTTTGGCAACTGTGGCACAGAAAAAGCTGCTGCTTCCTTTGGAGGATGCCCCTGGTAGCAAAAGAGCAACCCACAGGGGCCTGCTGAGCCAGGGGGGTCCACAGAGGAGGGACCCCAGCTCCGGCAGCGGTACAGCAGCACTTCGAGTCCTGCAAAGGAGCTTTGCTCTCCTGAAAGCCTGCACATCAGCCAGGCACAGGGAGAGTCAGGATGCATAAAGGGCTGGTATTTGCTCCCCCAGCACCTATAGCTCCCCTTAGGATTTCTCCAGGAGGGAAATGCAGACAGATCTCAGTAGACAGAAAGTGAAGTGTCAGCCTGGCCAACCCTCCCTCCTGCAGATACCTGGCGTCTTGTTCTTTCACAGGTCTATGCTGGTATCTGCAGACAGCGGGCTGATGGGTTTCAAACCGCTGGTCCTTGTCCTCCTTACTGGGAGCTAGAGCTTGCGTGTTCATTGCACGAAGCTGGTCCAGAGCTAACCAGCTCCTCTGAGCTCCTGCTGGTGACAACCTGCTTCCTCACCTCTGGATAGCAGACCAACACAGCTGTGATGCCTCAAATACCCTTGCCGATACCTCCCAGCAACATTCCACAACAGGGGAACTTTCCTGACAACCCATTACTCAGTCTCCTCTTCGCTCACCACCCTTTGCCTGTCTGGGTTTTTGACTTCACTGCTGTGTGAAGTGACAACACTCACTACTGGCCCTTGCCTTTGTGTTCTCAGTTAGTAACTGGAGCCCTCGACAAACAGAAGTGCTAAGCATGGCCTGTCATCTAACTCCTTTTTTGTCCTTCCAACAAACGCCTTTGCATTCCTTCATTTTGTGAATGGGGTTTGGCAGAGCCATATAGAATTCCCCATTGTTTCCATTTGCACTTCAGTAAGCGTCCGTCATTTCTACTTATGCCCCCAACAAATTGGCGAAGAAAGAGGGGAGGGGGAAACCCCATACCCTCTGCCTGTCTCTGGTCAGAGATTTCCTACAACCCCTCACCACTAGACCTGGGCAACCCTCAGGCAGTAACGTAACCTCTACAAACGCTCTTTTCAAGCAGGGCAAGTTTCATCCCCTCAACCCACTGCAGAAAGGGAGCTTTATTAAAAAAATATATTTATTAAAGTTGGAGCTTTATTAAAAGGACCTGCTCAGGGAGGAACATCGAGGCAGTAGGAGGGGAGGGACCTGGACACTGGACCTCAGCATGGAACCCTGACTGTGACACTGCCCTTCCCTCCCGGGGCACAGCCCCAGGGGCCGTGCCACTGCCTCCTCTCTACCCCAAGGCACCCAGAACACACACATCACTTGCCTGCCTGTTGCTCCCATTACTGATTTTGTCTAGCAGTGCCATAATTTGTCCCCAGATCACCTGCCCGGCTTGCATGCAATGGTCTTTTCCTCTTAAAACAGGAATCATACCTTCCTCCAGCCCTTTCATGCCTCCCAGGGGCTGACACACCTTGGTGGTGCCAGGTGGGTGCTGTACCACCGTGTGTGCAGCTTTCTCATCCAGCACACGGGCCAGGCAGCTGCAGAACAGCATTAGGCCAACACCATGGGGCTGTGACAGCACGCAGCCTCCTGTTGGAGGCCACCAGGAGCACCAAGCAACTCTCCTCCACAGCCAGCATGTGGCACCAGGGCTGGAAGAGGCCAAAGTGGCACCACCACAGCTGAACAGCACAAATGCTATGGTCTGAATGTGTGCTCAATGCATAGCTGAATGCAAAACCTTCTGTGCTTTAGTGAACCTGCGTTCACTGAAAATGCATCACTGGAAATGATTGAGAGGGGCATTTGAAGCTTTCAGAGCCTGTAAAAATTTGCGTTCCAGTTTTACAAGCTTTGGCTCCTCAAGCGGGGACAAGGCCTGGGTACACTCTGCAACTGCTTCTCCTTCCCCAACGAGCCAGCCCTCCTGCTCCAGTCCACTGGATGCTCTCCTGCATGCCTGGCAGCTCCTCAGCCACCAGCCCTGCTCCAGAGGATGCTGCAGGAGTGCTGGGACAAGCAGGACCCCGAGTGCCACATGGGAACGCGCCGGAAAGTTCCCGTTAGGAGCTGCCTTCAGGCGGCACAACTCTCACCCACCCTGACGAAGACTCGGCAGCACAGGGGTGGCCTGGTGAACCCAGGCACAAGCCAGCTCTGGGCTCAGAGGACCCTCTCCAAGACTAATGGCCTCAACAGGAACATCCAGCTGCGGGAGTGGTAGGATGTACAGCACTCTGCCAAGTAAATCAAAACCCAGCACCAAAAAAGCCCATCGGGAGATAATGTGAAGGGTAGCAAGCGACCTCTGCTGAGGAGGGAACGGATCAGCAGCATGCTGGTGAGATATTTAAGCCAGAGGAGATCCTGGGAACAAAAGGCACACATGTTCAGAGTCACCAGAAGAGACCAAAGCACAGATTTCCCATGGCAATGCAACACTCCGACCCATGCGGCCATACACGGTGCTAGCCCGGGACACTGAGATACAAAACCAGATCTAGATCCGTGAGCAGGCAGCCACGCTGCCTTCTCCTGGATTCCCGTTTCCTAAACCTGTCCTCAGCAGGGTCCAGTTTGCCCTGGGACACGAGCAGGACCTCCCTGTCCTCATCTGTAGCATGACTGCCATCACCTTCTCGGTCACGCTCACGAGTTGGTGCTCTATGCGGTGACTGCGCCTCATGCCAAGCGTCTCCGCAGCATCGGGGCCCTTCGCCTCGCTGCGACGCAGCGCTGCTCTGGGTCTGTCAAAGGAATATTTATCTGCCTGTTCCCACCGGGCTCCTCCGGGTCTGCCAGCCAGCCACCCTCGCAGGGTCCCCGGCAGCGCGCTCCACACCGTGCCCGACGTTCAGTAGGCGCAACTGGGAGACGCTGCAGCTACCAGCATCTCCCGACATGCTGCAGCCACGTCTGTGCAAAAAAAACCCCAAACCTAAAAGCACTGAAATTCGGTCCTTGTAAGTATATAAACACACACACGGGGCCTCCAGCAGAGCCGGCTGCCGCCCCGGGAGGGGTCTGGTCTCTCCCCGTAGAGCCCCGGCCGGGAGCCCCCAAAGGGAACGGCACATGCCGCCCGGCCGCTGCGGGGCAGGGGAGCTGCGGGGTGAGCCGCGGGGTGCCGGGGGGGCGCCCCAGGTGCCCTCACCCCGTTCCCACCCTTTCACCCCATCTCGCAGCCCAGCCGAGGCTGGCTGCAGCAGAGGGATCCTGTACACAACTCCCCGGCCGCCAGGCAGAAGCCTCCCAGCCCTTCCAAGGGAGTGTCGGTAAATCCTCGTTACATCCGACAACGCAACCAGGGGATTAACCCTTTGCTGCCCCCCGGGAAAATAACAACAGCAGCGGCAGCAAAGTTAACAATGAGAACCGAAAAGCCGATCCCGGCCGTGTGAATGCGGACGGGCGAGGGGCGGGCTGCAGTGGGTCAGGTCCGCACATCCACGGGGAGACAGGGGTCTGTGCGCGTGCCCGGGGGCACACGAAGAACGTGTCCCCCCGGCACTCAGCTCCCCCCCGGCCGCGCCTCACCCTCCCCACGGCTCTCCCGCTTCCCGGAGGACTTGCGGCGCCGACTTCCAGGTACTCCTGCCCCCACGTCCCCGCGGGACGGGGCCGCGGAGCAGCATCCCCCCCCCCCCCCCGCTCCCAGGAGGGCCGGGGAGCCGCCCCCGCCCGTGCCCGGAGGCGTGCGAGGGGAGCGGGGCGCGGAGCTGCCCCGTCCTGCATCTCGCGTGGGTGCAGCCGGCGCCCACCCCCAGACCAGCTCCCGGGCTGGGGGCTCCTTTACCCGGGCCGTGGGAACGGGATGGGTGGGGGGCTCCTCCTGCCCCTCCCGGCCCGGAGCCCCCCGCTCTCACCCCTTCCCGCACACCCCAGCCCCATTCCCAGCCTACTGCTCCAGCGTGGCCTCCCTTCTCCCAGCCCATTTTCCTCTCCAGCGCAGGAGTTTTCACATCACCCCCTGGCAGAAGGAATGTCTTCCCCCACCCCATCCCGGGCTCCGGGAGCGGAGCTCCCCGCTCGGGCCGGCTCTCCCCTCCCGCAGCCCTCCCGGGACCCCCCCNNNCCCCCATCCCGCCCGGGATGCCCTTCCCCAGCCCGGGAGAAGTCGGACTTTGTACTCACCCCCTGCCTGCTGCTGTAGCTCTGAGTCTGGAGACCGGCTCTGATTCCGGCTCCATCACGTTTAGTGCATTGTCTCTTTCGGGCAATTTTTGCGGCAATCCATCAGAAAAAGGGGGACAGGCCGGTTTGTGGGTACATCCTTCCCAGGAGCTCAGCTCTCTGCCTCTCTAAGGGGCTCAGCTGTGTCAAAGACACCCCCTGGCCCGGACGGCTCACTCCTTCCTCCTTCTCTTCTGGGTCCTTTTGCTTACACAGATCTTTTAATCCCATTTAACTCCCTCTCGGCAGACAGCAATTACCTTGGGAAAAAGGAGAGAGAACAGAAAGTACACGCTAGGAAGCCAGGCTGGCCCATGGTCGCTGGATTTCTTGCCTCTTTTTTTTTTTTCCCCCCTCCTTATTAATAGTATAATTTCTGTGATCTCTGATTTCCAAAGTCCTTGATTTAAAGTGTTTTTTCTTAGCTGTTAACTTTTTGTTGTTGTTGTTTGGTTGTTGGTTGTAATTATTATTTTTATTTGCAGTGCAGATGTGCCTCCCACCCCCCCAAGGATCTCTCCTCTGGACTTAGAGAGGAGAGGAAAAGGCAGATTTTGAGAAATGAAAATTATTTAAGGATGTCCCTGCCGCCTCTCTCTGCTGCCCTCCTCTGTTAATACCGAAGCACTTACAAAAAAAAAATACAAAGTAAATAAATAATTTAAAAAAAGGAACTCCTTTGGCCAGAAGAGCTACCGAGAAGCTATGGGAGACCCTTCCATGCCCCGCAGGGCCCTGCTCGGGGGGGCGCGGGCTCACCGGAGGGGGACCCCGACCCAACGACCGACCTGTCTCCCAGGGTACCCGACACGGCGTCTCCCTTGGGCTCCGCGCCTGGCAAAGCTAGCTGGGGGTGGGTGGGGTGGGGTGGGGGTGTCAGGCTCGCAAGAGAAAAGCCACCCCCACCCCCCTTGCCCTGCCCTGCCTCCACAGGGCGGGGGGGACAGGGAACTGGTGCAGGGCATCTCCAGACCCCCCCTCTCCTCCCAGCACCGAGGGATGGGAGCTGCAGCCCGGCGGGGAAGGAGTAAACAGGAGCCCACCTGGTCCCACCTGGCCAGTGCCGCCGCGGGGGGGCACGGACGACTCCCGCATGGGCTAAACCCTGCGTCCCTGTGCCCCCTCCTCTTCCAGCTCTTGCAAAGTCCCACCGAGCTGGGGGCCAGCACCGTAAGCACCCCGGGGTGACCGGCAGGTCCCTCTTATCCACACCAGGTCACAGCAAACCCCCTCCAGCTCTACGGGACTCCCCAGGCACTTGACGGCAGCCCACGCCCCCCAGCACCCCCGCCTCCTCCGGGCGCCCCTGGGTGCCCCCAGGCCCTGCTCCTTCCCCCTTGCACCGCAGCTCTGCCTTGGGCACTTACTTGGCAGCGAGACGAGAAGCTGTGCAGCATCTCCCCGCAGCCCCGTGGTCACGGGCAGTCATTGCCCAGGCAGCTTACGGCAATTTCTACTTCTTAAAAAATAATAACGATTAAAAAAAAAAAAAAAAAAAGAGAAAAAGGAGGAAGGAAAAAAACACCAAAACCAACCAAAGCAAAGCCCGTTCCTCCCTCCTTCCCCTTCAGGCTCAAGGTGTCTCCTGCACGGGGAGCCAGCGGGCGCCTGCCCGGCGGGGCCGGGGGCCAGCCCCGGCGCTCCGGCAAGCCCGACCCCCCCGCGGGCTCAGCAGGTAACCCTCCCCCCGCGCCTGCAGGTCCCCCTCGGGCCGTCGCTCCACGCGTGGGTCATGGATGCTGCAGGGATCCGGGAGAGAAGCGAGGCTGGGAGCGGGAGCTGGCAGGGACATGGATGTGGAAGCGGTGCAAGTGCCGAGGCTGCCCGTGTCCTTTTAAATAGCCGCAGCCGGGGGGCTCCGCGGCGGCGGGGGTGCCCCAGGTGTCCGGTTTCAGCTAAACAGCCGGTAACGGGCACAGACCCAGCCCCGGGGCAGGTTCTGCGGGGGGGGCGGGGGCGCCCCGGCTCCCCCCCCCCCCGGGGGGGGGGGGGGGGGGGGGGGGCGGGGCCGCCCCGCGG
>JAVJGJ010000062.1:12546962-12557366 GCA_035590215.1 Microhierax caerulescens | reverse complement strand
TGCCGTGCTCCCAGAACAATTCCATGACCTTGGGAAAGAGGTTTGAGATGGGATCCAGCTCTCTCCAGCAGCTCCATGCCCAACATTCCAGCGCTGGAAAAGGACAGGGACAAAGGGAATTAATTCCCTTGGGGGCACAGGGAGCTCCAGCCAGGGCACCGGGAGGTGAGGGGCGGGCTGCCCGACCCCGGGCTGCGAGGTCCGGAGGGCGAAGGACAGGTCCTGCGAGGTGCCGAGCATCCAGCAGCCTGCGGCACCTGCGTGAGTCTGGACATCGGAGCTGAGCCACCCCAGGGTCTCGCTCCACAAAGGGATTTTTGTGGCCCCCCCGGGACAGGAGGAAGGACCAGGCAGAACTAAAGCACCTCGAACCCCCGTATGGGCACTGAATTTACACGCTCCCCAGGAAATAAAAAATAAAAATAGTGCCACAAGTAGGATCAAGGTCACCACACCAAGTACCTGAAGATGAAAGCAGAAGGGAACGATGATACACCCTGAGCAGAAAATTCAAGGAGCCACTGGGCTGACTCAGCAATACAGGTTTTACTCAAAACACTGACCTCAGAATGTGGCCAAAAATCAAGGTTTCCCCCATAAATCAGGTCTGCACACATGACGTCTTCTGTTACCATGCGTGCTAAGGACTTTCCTGCTTTAATACATGTATTTGACTTAGTTGTGGTTGCTTGCTGGGACTGTGGGTTTGTATCTCCCCGTTTCTATAGGTGTAAGATTTCATTCATACCTTTGCTCTGAGGCATGTGCATTTTGCTTCCTTGCTTGCTATAATAGATAAAGCTTTAAGTAACAATAACATAACAGTTTGAGACAAGCAGTGTTGTGACTGGGGAAGATAACCAACAGCCTCACAATCCACTGTCCTCCCAAAAAAAACTTTTCAGAAGAGTACAGCTAAGTTATGGACCCAGATTCTCATAAGAAACTCCTCTGTGCAGACAAACCTGTCCCAAAACCATCTGAAGACCAGGAGCTGAGATGACCTACCCAGACCAGCTCCGAGGACTGGGACTTTGGGGACAAGAGGCAATCGCATAGCTTGTCAGAAAGCACTGAAAATCTCTATTTTTCTTAGCTATTTTTTTTCCCCAGCTGTTTTTACCATGTTTCTCAGTCATTCATTCCTTGCTGAGAAACATATTCTAGCCAAGCCTAAGTGTTTAAGATAAAGCTTTAATCTATTAAAAAAACCCCACCACTTTGCAAAAAAGTGTGTAGAAATTCCTATGCCGTTGAATACACTTTATATCCTCCTGCTCTTTTTACATCCTTTTTCTCTTCCAAAAGCAGTGAGTATTTAAATAACCTTCCTTCCCCGCAAAAAGCCCCGCTCTACCCTGAGAACAAGGCCCTGGCTTACCAGAGCGAAGGACAAAGAAAGCAAAACGGTGTGCTGCATCTTCTCACAAAGACGTACGCCAGCAGGATGTGGGTGGGTAGCTGGTAAGGACTGGCAATGCTTCAGGTCCACAGCATTGCACCAAGGACCACCGTAAAACACACTTAAGAGCCCCATCCTCAAGTACTCCACCCATACTTTACTCAGATGAGCACTTTCAAACCAAACACATGCAGAAAAGCTTTGCTAGCATGGAGACATAAATGTAGCCCAGCAGTAGGAAAAACGGAATTAGTTTAAAACAAAAGGAAACCCAACATTGCTGAAGCCAAGACTAGTGCCAAGTGAATTCAGGTTCAAAAATTAGACCTCATTCTTCAAAAAGAGAAAAGCCACAACATATGATCTGAATAGAAATATATTTAGCAGATTTATTTTTCTTCTCTTCCAGATTTAAATAGAAGTCATTTAAAAACGCTAAATAAACTGAAGTAAATCAGCACAGCAGTGAAATTAAAAAAAAATAAAATTAAAAAAAAAAAAAAAAGGAAAAAAGGAATTGGCATTGACTGTTCTAGTTTAATTAGCCAAAATAAGAAAAGTACAGGGGAGGAGGAAATGCCACCACACAGCACACAACATCGGGAACAGGGAACAGAACACTTGCTTTTGACAAAACGCACCTCTCCAAAAAAGCAGCATGTCATTACTGCCTGAATAAATACAGCTTTTAAAGCATTCATCCGTATTTAGCCAGTTTCCAGAAGGATCAGTACCCATGTCTCCTCAGGATCCATAGCTTGGTTAGCATCAAGACTCTTATTAGTATGATTTTGCCTCTTTGCTCCTTTTGGAAAACCAAGCGTGAGGGCACGCAGGAGCACAGCGAGCGTGCTTTACAGCCGTGCTACACGGCTCACAGCGCCCGGCTCCATCCCAGACACCAACCTGGGCTTGTCCTCCCAGTATGGCTTGGCCTGAAGGACAACGCTGGAGTACAGTTGAATCGTTTTTACCTTTGCACAAGTCAGAACAGTATTCTGAATCACTCGCTGCCCTCAGAACTCACAAGGAATTATAGGAATATATTTGGATATATTTAGATAAATACCCTATTCATGTTTAAAACCGGGCAGAAGGCACAGGCAGCGTGAAGCCTAAGGCACAGGAAAAGCCTGTGGGAGGGATCAAACAAGAAGGAGAGGTGGGAGAAAAGAGCCTTTCACTCCCCTCTGGGCTGAGATGCTGTGCCCAGCCCGGGGCGGGAGGATCTAAACTTGGTACCTAGCTAAGAGTTGCTGGAGCCACAGGGAAAGGGAACCCACCCCGTGGGAAGCGCCACCACCACGAAAGGGTGACGGTCCCTGCCATCACGGGAGGACACAGCTATGTGGCATGGCCCAGGAACATGTATCACATGGAGCAGGGCTGTTCCAGACCTGTAAGCTCAGCAGGAACAGAAAATTCATTATCCACAGTAAGAGGGCTCAGCCCCCAGCCCACGGGAGGGACTGGCTGCGCTGGTTTCCACCTCCTGGGGATGTTTAATTGAGGGCTGCCTAGCACCTATGCTGCAAATGTCAGCAGCCTTGGCAGCAAGAACCCCCTGCAGAGCATTTGGCAGGGGGTCTGGTACCGACCCCCGGCTGATGGAGTGGTGCTGAAAGGTTTGTGTCAAAGTGACTGTTTCTGTCCCCTTCTTGCTGCCTTCAAGAGCAGCCCAGCCCCTCTACCCTTATACGTGCTCCACGCTCTGCTGCAACGCTCTCCCAGGTATGTAATTCCCCTAATCCCTGCATGACTTTTCTGTTCGGATCCTGCATCGAACATGACTGCACCGACACTTCCCACGCTGTTTGAATACTGGCACTAGTTCAAGCCCTGGGCTAAACCCTTCCCTACCCCGTAGGGACCTGGTCATGAGCAGAAACCTGCTGCTGAGCTTCATTTGGTTGCTGAGAAGTCTCTTCACCCATGGCAGATCCAACATCTCTCTGGAAGCAGAAGCTGGCCCTGCTGGGCCCAGTTAGCTGGTGCTCCTGTTTGTTTTCACCTTTTGCCTTCAGCCACCACTGCAAGAACAGGAGGTTTCAGCTGAGGAGCAGAACATGCAGCACATCTGATTTCCGAGACTGCTGTTTGACAGCTATTTGGTGACACAAAAGCTGCTGTGGGTTATGTTTCTGGTTCCCAGTTCACCAGGGAGGGCATTAATTATACAGGAGATGGTACAGAAAGCTCAGAAATCACATATGTAACCTAGTTACTGCCCAGCACAATTTTCCCCTCTCCACAGCCTTCCCAACAGACCCTATCCCATCCTGTGCCACAGGCTAGCGGTGACATGTTTGAACTTCTGCAGCCGTTTGATGTAAAATGTTTTAAATTCTTTTCGGGAACACTAAAGGCTTTTGTCTCTTGACCGGTGCTGTGGGGATGCCATGTCTGGCAAAGACTGATCTTTCTGTGCTTTCCAACTATACCATATCACACCGGGCTGCCCAGCCAGCCGAGAGGCAGGAATGGCTGTTAATCATTAACCGGAGCCTTTTTCCATCGGAACGAAAGGAAACACCATGCAGCGATACAAGTCCAAGCCCACCCTTCCCAAGGAAATGCCGCCTGCTGATTACAACTCTGTCACGCACTTCTGTTTAGGTATTTAGAGAACTACAGTTTTACAGGATGGCTGTGAAGCAAATTGTCCAGCAGATGTTCCAGGCAAGCAGTGTCGAACTGGCAGGTAAGCCGTGATGGAGCAGCGCATCGGCACACTTTGACAGGAAGGTACTACAGCTCCTGAATCCCAACTGTATTTAGGATACCAGGCAAAGGCTGCCTGGTTTTGCTAACAACCCTTTATTTTTTGTCCATCTGTTCCTAAGCTGTGTTCAGCCTATCCCTTGCTTAGGACCTATTCAGTCACCAGTGCTACTGGAAAACACATGAGTCAACAACACTGGGCAGCTTTGGGCAGTACCCTCCAATCTACAGAGCAGAGCAGGCTGTCGTTGGCGTAGTGTGGGGATCCTGTGCTCCGTTTTGAACTGCAGAGCAGAAAGCCAGTTTCCTCCTTTTACCATCAAAATCCCCACTGGGCTGCTGCACGTGGAGCAGCAATTCCACTGGAACAGTGTGGAAGTTTGCTAGTTAAATGCAGTAATGCATCAGCAAGCACAAGTGCTTTTCCCACCCGCACGCTAAAGGACCCTGTTCGGTTGGTGCAGATGGATGTGTGCTGTCCTGCGTGAGTGCAGGGAACATGATCTCTCTCTAAAGAAACAGCACATCTTCATGAAACAGAACCACCCTGAGAGTGCCTTCTCCTGTGGCAAAGATGGACATTACACCAGGAAGAAGTGCCTGGCAATCTAAATAATTTCCTACATATTAAGGACAACTGCTGCTGTGGTTACTACTGCAACAGCAACAACAGCAGCATATTACTATGGCAGAAGCATAAACCAGCATGTAAAATGTAAGTCTGGACCCTGCAGGTTTCACACGCACCGTGCTTATGAATTTTAGGCAGCACTGCCAAATTCTAGTGTGGTTTGTCAGCTTTCTGGATACCCCGGCAGCACTGACTCAGGTGTGGGTCAGCGCTCGTGCCAGAGTCCCTGCACAGGCAATGCAGAATTGGTGAAGGTAGGGGCAGCAAGCCCGACCTGTCCTGAACACCTCGGACAACGGGTAGGTGGCTGCAGGCAACAAGCATCCGAAGGTAGGAGGTACAGGCTACCGAGTCACACCACGTCCTTTCAGAGAATAGGTGCCCTTTGCTCCGTGGGTGCATGTGCTTAAACTCGAGAACGCGGTGCTTATAGCAGCTGGAGCTCATTTGCACACCCGGCAAGCCTCAGGGCCGAGTTCAAAAGGGAGACAGGAATCAGGGCAAGATCTTGGCCTTCAAGAGACAGCACGTTACAATGCAAATGCCAGGTACAAAGATTTCATGCAAGACAGACAGAAACTAAGCCTGAGTCAGATTCTGAGTAGTTTCAACAGGGAGGGGAAAGGAAGAAAGGCTTAGAAATCAAAACAACTTTTTGTTATGAGTAACATTTAAGGTAATACTATTTAAAACAAAAATTCTTTTTACAAGTAAAACAAGATGTATTTTTTGTTTTGGAACTGACAACCAGTTCAGCTGCTGTAAGAAAGACAACCCTATGTACTGGTGTTGGGCAAGCCTGTGGGAGCAGTTTACTGGTCCAAGGGAAATCATATCTGCCTTATGTCAGGAAGTAATTGAAGTGGAAATGATAAGTCCAGGGCAAAATGAAGGAAGGGTGAGACTCAACAGAGTTGAGGTGAGCATCTCTTGTGCTCCACCCTGCACTGGGCTCACTAACACCACCAAAAAAGCTTCTTTAGCAGTGACGAGGATGAGACACCCTTTGCATGTACACCCACGTGTACGTTAAGCAAAATCTTGTACTTCACCAAGTTCTGAGTTATCAGCACCAAAACAGCTGCAATTCATTTTGTGTAGCCTAAGATACATCCCAGCCATAACAGGGGGTTGCTTAACGATCTAAACTATGGTGTACTGCCGTGACACCATTTCCTTTAGCAATGGTATTCAGCCATTTCTGCAACCAGTTGGTCATCACTATTCTGATTAAAACCGATGTAACTCGTTTGCTGGAAAGAGGCATCACCTCATTGCTTAACAGCTCTTCGGTCCTGGATGCCAGACCAAACCAGGCAGCTCTCCTCTGCGAGGAGGCAGTTGTGTCCGAACTACCCCACTACCACACACTACCCCAGAGCTCAGCAGAGCTCGGTTTTGGTTTTCACTATTCCAGTGACCTGCAGGGTGACCTGCAGCAACTTAAACCATTGCTTTTGTGCCATTATTTCCTTGTCTCTAGAGCGAAGCTTGTGATATAGATCATCTTATGTGTAAAGAGGTTTAAGACCTTCAGACATACAGCGCTGCCAGTGAACTGTTATTACTTTACTGTGCAGTTGGCAGCAGCCTCTCCTGAAGGAGAAAGTGTAAATCTATTTCCCAACCAGCTTTTATATTCGCCACAACCTGCCATCATCCAGATGCAGAGTTCATTAGGGAGCGTTCAGTTTTATCTGGCTGTAAAGTCCCACGTAAAAAAACCCTGCCGATTAAACATGCGATTCAAATACATCTTCTGGAGCACAGCAGACAATCCTTAGCACTTTATCTGCACTGACTGAAACGCAATCTGTGCCACTTAGAGCAGAACAATGCTCGATTTCTTCATACTCCGCTTGAATTGTTAACACATAAAGCAGAAACACAGCCCATTTTCACAGAGAGGTTCTCTTCTGACATACTCAGTATGTTAACTGAGAGTATACAAATCTGTTTCAAAGCTAACAGGCTTTTTTTCTTCCAGCCAACACACTTCTGCGTATCTGCACTCTCTCCCCACTTCAAGAGCAATAGTATTTGGTAAAGCTCTCCAAACTGGTGCCACTGCAGAAAGACTGTATTTACTGATGTTTGGGTAAGGACTAATGAGAGACCTGGTTGTGTCCCTGTTCCTCCAATTAAAAAAAAAAAAAAAAAAAGTCAATATTTATACACCTCGCTGGTGAAATAAATCCCCTCCTCCCCATAGAAGGGGGAAATAAAATTAAGTGACTGAAATTGGATTTCATGGAAGGAGACTTTGTTTGCTTATTTGTTTTCAGAGCCTGGGAGGTGTTAGGGTATTTTTAAGTTTTATTGTAAGTCAAATGCAACTGTACTGTACAGGGTGCATCAAAGCAGCTTCCCCATGGGGCCTTTCATTAAGGACCCTAAGCCGAGGAGCCCTTGTGTACTGCTGGGCTCATCCCTGGATCTTGGGGGCACAAGGCTCACGAGTGTCAGGGGCTGGACCACCTCCATCCCCACTAAATGCCCTCTCGGGATGCACTCGGCTCAGCCCTGATGGGGCCAAACTTGCCGAATTAGAAGTGGTTAACGTTCCAGCAAGTTAGATACAGTATAAACAATTTAATCAGCATTGTTCTGGCTTTCCCAGCATGGAGATCCTGCCTAAAGCCTGTCAGGGCCCACAAAGACTTATATTGACTTCTCAGGCCTCCAGAACATGCTCTGGTTTCACCAGGACTTGCCCATGGGTAACCTTTGAACAGGAAAGATCACCGCTAACTGACGGATTTGCTCTCTGCTCTGTGACAAACTGCTTTGCTGGTCCTTCTCCCTCAGGCTCTTGAACTTGTCTGTTCCATGTGATTTGTAAATCCCTTTACTAAAGCAATAATCAGAGCATCAGGGGCTCTGATCCCATCAACACATCTGTTGAAGGTAGTTTCTCTCTGCCAAAGGCAAATCCCCCTGAACTATATACCTGGACCAAATCCCACACAGCTCTGCAACGCTTCAGTTTCCAGCGTGAGCTACCCCAGGGCAGCCAAGCAGAGCATTATGTGTGCGGCGCGATTGGCATCCCTGCACGGCTAATCAGGAAAGCCTTTATTTTAGTTAGGATTTTTTAGTGAGGATTTTTCTGTCAAGAGTATCTATTGTTCAATCCTACATAATGAAGTCACTATTCCTATTATTATTGTTTTAAAAAAGAATTCCAAATCCTTTTGCACAAGATACCTAAAGTTTTTGCAGAGAAAAGTCACCGGGACGCATTTGCCAGAGAACTCTTTCCTGGACTAGGTGCTCTGTAGGAGGCAGTGTATCAACCTTCCTCGTGGTTTAGGGGGATTTAAACTGCCAAACTTGTTCTTGATATAAACTGACAGCATGCCACTGACTGCAGCTGGGCATCCCCCATTCACTGTGTAGAGATGTGGGAGCAGATTTATATATGCTTGCAAACAGAAATAAATACATAAATACTGCCAAAACTCAATAGCACCCTCGCCATGCTTTCAGGGGATAAAAAAAAAACAAACAAAAAAACCCCAAAAGCAAGGACTGAATGTTAGCAAAGTTCATAAAAATCCTGAACTTCCACTGCTCACAGCTACAGCAATAGAACTGCAATGAATTTCTATGCGTTCAGCTGAAGTTTATGTCTGTGGAATAGGACAGAGAGCTTCACCTGTATGTATTTCAAAAACATAGCCAAAAGGGGTATGTCCTCATTTGCAGCATCCAGTGGCATCACTGCAGAGTATATCGTTGTACAGACCAAATCAAGACATTTTTAACCTGATTCCCATTTGCCATTCCCCCAAAGTCTGCGGGATTGAAGAAGAGCCTTGTCACTGATGAGGGTTAGTTCAGGGTCAAGCTCTACACTCCAAAACCCAGAGAAGGAACACTGTTTACTCTCCACTTTCTCAGAAAACAGTTAAATCCCTCTTCATATGGAACATCTCCTTGGTGTGTCATCGGCAAACTTTTCCACTGGCAAATTCACCATGTTTCAATATTTGCTTCAGACATAAACAAATTTTGTGTTTTTTCAGTGTTATCTTGCTTCACAGCCAGCCTGAACAACTGCCTTTCTTATGTTATGTTATTTTTCTCTGGCTTTTCTTCATTATGAGCTAACATTAAACTCTTTCTTGCTCAGATTAAAAAGGACAACTTTTAATCTCATTCTATTGCTCAGCGTATCTTGAGATGGTCTTCTCCAAATGGCTCTGACTGTGGCTCTTTTCCCATTGATTCCCACATTTAGCACACAACCAGACCAATATGCACCTCTGCAAGACTTGCATTAATCAGCAGAATGGAAGAGATGAGACAATTTAATATTTTACATCCTTTAAATCTTGAATAGGCAATAATACTTTGTTAATATTCCTGTCAGTGGATACGCCCCAGGCAGGGAGCAGGTACAGCATTTTCTCTGTAACACTGGTGCAGTGCACCTGACAGCCGCGCTGTAAATGGTTGACGCAGCCTCAGCCATTAATTGATGTGGGTAATGCAGCCCTCACCTTCGCCTTCCTCAAAATAACACACACAGAAAACACCCAAACCAGCCATCCCCATCAAACACACGACGAACAGGTCACTACTACAAAAAACACTTTGATGCCCCAATGTGCATTTCATTATAGCATCCGAAAAGCACTTTGCAGTTATTAATGTGATCCCTGATTCATCACCCACCCAGGCAGTTTTCCCTAATTCACCAGCTGGATATACAGATACACAGGGTGCAATTCTGAAAGAGGTGCCTGAGCACTCGCAAATTCCCAGCAACTCCACATCACCTCAACTTCAGAAATAAAATCAGACCATTAGTAACTTGTCCCATCCCCATCACAATGAGTAGCAAAGCAAGGAGACCCCAGGAACCTCTGCCCACCATGCCACAAGTCCACAGAGCCTCCTCCTGCCCCCACTGCCCTTGATAAGTAGCATAAAACACGCCAGTCCTACGGACGTGGTCAAAGGGACCCTGCAGAGAAAATGAAGTTTCTCTGTACTTCTCACCCCTTCATCCTGAGCTTTTTTTTTTTTTTCTGACATATCGTTATTAAGCAACAGGAACAAACTAGAATCTAAGTAAAACTTTCCCCAAAGTAGTTGGAAGATAGCAAGAAATGACAAGCTTTTTATTTCCTCCTCCTTTAAAGGGGAAGTATTATTGAACTGAAATACCTGTAAACGATACTGATCAGCATTTTATTTTATAGTTTTGATTTTTAATTATTTTCTTTTTTCAGTCCAACAAGACCACCCTCTCCTCCTAGCAATACTAGGAGGGGACTGTGCTGAAAATTATAGATTCCAGAGTTTGCAAGAGAACCACAAAAGCTTAATTATAGTTATCGACATACCAAACGCCCACTGAAGGCTTAATCTTGCCTTGGCCAGAAATAACCACACAAAGCGAAGGTAGCAAAGTGACATCAAACAGCCTCAGCTAGGGACAGCTTACCAGTGTGCGGGGCAGGCAGGCATGGCTCGCTCACCGCAGCGCCGAGGGGGCACGGGGCCGGCACCTGCTGCTCTCAGCCCATCAGGGGTATCGACCTGGTTTGCTTAAGGCGGTTTATCCCCCATAGAGTAGGGTTGCACCAGGTCCCTCTTCCAGATGTCTTTCTCCCAGAACAGGCCTGAAGGAGCTCCTGCC
>JAVJGJ010000062.1:12525908-12541900 GCA_035590215.1 Microhierax caerulescens | reverse complement strand
AGGACCTCACACGCTGGGCACGCTGCTCCTTCCTCCCGGACTGCCCGATCCTCATCCTCACCAAACGCAGCATGAAGACAACAACTGCCATGGCAAAAGCCTTGGCTGGGTTCAGCGGATCCCTGCTCCCTCCCGGCTTTCTGCCCTCCCTTTAGCCACCAGACGAGCACAGGCTCTGGAATGAAAGACTTGTGCACGAAGCGGCATATCCAGCTCGATTTTCCACATTCTGTGCCCCTGACGGCCAGCCCGCGGTGCTGGCTCGCACAGGACCTCACACGCTGGGCACGCTGCTCCTTCCTCCCGGACTGCCCGATCCTCATCCTCACCAAACGCAGCATGAAGGTAAAACTAACAGCATTTCACACTGCTCGGGTCTGGGACTGTCCTGGGACACCAGGGCATGCTCTGACCGATTACTCATCGGCTCAAACTGGATCCAGGGTTTCACCTCAGAATATCAGTTGATCTCTGCATTTCAGCCTGACGTGACCCAGGTGTTTCCTCAGTACAAGGCTCAGCAGTTGCAGGTTCTACAAGTTTCTTCCTGGTTGGAGCATCCCAGAACACACAAACAAGGATTTTCTGGAGTTCAGAGATCATACCAGACAGCAAGAGACATGCACAATGGATTTGGGAGGCTCAAAATAGAACTTACACCTTCTTCCTGGACTTGCAATAACTATGGTTGTTTTAACACGTCTCTTCCTCACTTCTGCATCCTTGTGTTAACACTTTTTATATTATATACATCTTTTCCACACATCCTTTGAACTGCAATAGATGTTTGGGTTTTTTTTAACATCCTCTTATACCATACACATCAAGAGAAATTATTCATATCCTTAGGACATGTGTGTGCATACAGCAAAGCATATCCCCTCTATCTTGTACCGAAAGAAGCCTGGTCATGTCCAGCCTCCCTCTGAGGCTGGTTGACAAGTTATAGAAACTCCAGGCACCCAGCTGGGGCCCTCATTGTGCTCAAGCTGGACAAGTGCAAAGAAAATGCTCCCGGCACTGAAGACTTCACAGTTGAAGTTTTTAAGAAAACAGGGAAAAGAAGTCCTGACGGAACACTAACCCCAGATCACAGAAACCACAAATTTCACATCCTACCTCACTTCCCGTACTTATGGACAAAGCAAGCTTAGAAACAACCTAAGACTTGGACAAGCTGAGGAAGCCCTGCCCAGCACAATTTTTTTTTTAGCACACTGACATGAAAGAAACACACATTATAACTTTCTCAGGCCACTCAAGAGTATCATATCACAGTGACTATTGCCTGTTCTAACATCATTAAGGCTGTATGCGTGCAAGTCTGGCAGGCTTTAGACACATCAACCATGTGCTGAAGATAATGAGTCGCCACAAATTTCCCAGTTTATTTTTGGGAAGTGTCTGATAGAAGCTAATAGTTTTAGCTTTGATCCACTGTCCCAAAGAAAACCTTATTCACAGTACCAGCATATTTAAAGGACAGCAACAAATAAAAAGGCACTAAAATATAAACATAAACGTCATTCCACCATTGCAAAAATCAGAGCTGCTGTGGGCAAGAGAGGGAGAAGGTCTGGTGCTGTGCACAGCAAGTGTGCCACACAGCTGCAGAGAGTAAGGGCACCTTCCTCCAGCACTTGTGATGGGGCTTTTGCCCTCACCGCAGGTGCCTTACTGTGGCGACAAGCATGGAGCTCACCCATGCTTCCTCACCCATTACACATTCCTCCCTCCCTGTTCCAAATTAATGAGAGTTTCTGCTCACTCAGCAGAGATTAGACTGGTTTGCTTTAAAAAAAGGGCAATGAGGAACCTCTGCTTTTGCTGGCCTTCTTGTATGCCAGGTGAGAACACCGGTGAGAAGGCAGAGAGGCAGCTTGTGGGGTGACAGGCGCCGCCAGGTACCCAACTTGTACAGCTAGTGAAGTTCTTACTGGCAGGCCCCAGGATTTCTTCCCTACATAATACTTCCTCCAGGCTCATTGCCCTTGTTGCACAGGCACCCACCAGCAGCAGTGGGAGAGCTGCGGTCTCGAGCTGTCTGTGCCTGGGAGGAGGAGGGGGGAGGGGCTCCCTGCATGGACCCCCATCCCTGCTCCTGCGCCCTGGCCCTGGGCTGTGCTGCAGAGCCTATCTGTTTGCTCAGGCTTTTCCTGATCCAAGTGGGAAAGGCTCTTCCATTCTTGGTGCAGGGGAGGAAAGAACTGCTAGTGCTGTTGGCATTGCTCACCAATACAATTAATCTTTTGCATATGGAGTTTCTAAAGTTGCAGTTGTAAGGATGTATAGGGGGGTAACATCACTGGAAGGACACAGGAATGCAGGTGTGGAAACAGCACAGTCCAGGGAGCAGAAAGGGGGGAAAGTGGAGAAAGACAGCCAGGATCTCCATTCAGTCTTCCATTTTAGAAGACACATTAGAAATGCAGAACATTGTATTTTTTACTGAAGGACACAAGGCCATAAAGGTGTTTGGCAATTTTGAGAGTTAATCAACAATTCTGAAAATAAACAGAAAAATCAAAACAATAACAACCCACAGGAGGTACCTGCTTACTTATGAGTATTTTGAAGTTTTCATGTGACTGTAAAGACACTATAAAATTCTAGGTTGCTTTATAAACAGCATAAGAAGAAAAATCCTGAAAAGCTTCAGTTTTATCCCAGAAATCTAATTCCATCCTTAAATTGCAAAAATATGAACCTATCTTTAATTATAAAAGACTGTCTCTTGATAGTGCAACATCTGGTGCTGAGCATGTCACAAGCAAGGATTCAAAACAGCGTCTGAAGAAACAAAACCAAGCAAAATGCCTAAAAGGATTGTTTTGATGGTCCTACCTTAATATTTTATGACTTTAGCAGACTTTAGTTAAGTCTCCAGACAAAGGGAAGTGTCTTCGTATCCTTCCTCTTTTCCCTATGGAAAGGAATTGGAAATGTCCTCACCTTGCCAAGACCCTCCGCGTTCCCCTGCCCTCCCTCCCAGCCTCAGCCGTCCCCTGCCAGGGGCAGGCACAGGGGGGCGAGAGGAAACCCAGCGGGACATCAGGGCTCCCGGCTCTTCACGGATAATTAAAGCTTTAGCCATGGGTGCCCCCTTGTGACTTGGCGAGTAATTAAGCACAGCCGGTGGAGTTTGACATGGCACATCACAAACCCACGGGGGCTTGTTTGAGACCCCCCCCAGCCGAGGCGCGGGTGCTACCAGCGAGCCCAAGCCCAGTGCCCATTGCTCGGCTGCCAGGCTGCGGGACGGCTCCCGGTGGCCTCCCCTTGGCACACGTCGGGACTGGGGACCAAAGGAGGCTGCTGTGTGCAGGATGGACCCCACCAGGCCATGTGGTGGCACAGTGCAGATCCCACCATCCCACAGCATGAAGTATTTCTGGTTTAAAGCTTCTCACCTCAAAGCACGGCACTCATTCTCAAGCTGAAGCAAAGAGGGTTTGGAAAGCGCTCATGTGCCAGCTTGGCCGGGGCTTGGGTGGAGGTGGGCACCGCCGCAGACCTCATCCCGAGGGCCTCCGGCCGCCCTGACCCACCAGCTGGGGACAAGTCCCTGGTGCTGCCCCTTTCACCCAGCTGCACATTTCCACCTGCAGCCATGTCCTCCTTGTCCTTCGTCCCACACCCATCTCACCACCAGCGGCCCTTGGATGGGGGGCTGCAGCCCGGGGGCAGCCCACAGCCCTCTCCCCAGCCTCATAACCCATCGCAAAGGCAGACGCCGGCCTTGCCTGGCCGCCTCGGCCGAGCGCTGCTGGCGGGCAGACCATTCTCGTCCTCTTTGGCTTGTCTTTGCGAATTGGAACACCTCAAATGTTAGTTATGCTTCCAGAGGAAGCAAAATTCCAGAGGAATCGAAGCGAGTCCTCCTCAGGCAGGATTGTCTCCTCCGGACAACTCCATCTCCAAGCAGCAACCCACATGTTTCTAGGGGGACTGGCACTCCTGAGGTGACGCAGAAGGGACCCAACGCCATGAGGCATCTCTGACCAAGACAACAGCCTGCTAAGTTGTCTTGAAACACCCCTCTGCAGGTGCATTTCCCATATTTCAACTTCTCACCCTAAACTCATCAGTTTACTTTGTTTTCAGCGATTCCCTCTCTCACTTTGGAAGGGAAGCCGAGCATCCAGCTGTAACGTGACCAACATGATGCCGTGGCGAAGAGGGGCCACGGCCGCCCCTGGGACCGCGCTGCCTGTCCTGCAGCAGCACCTTTCAAGGTCTCCAGCATTCTGGCACAACTAAAGATGGATTTTTCCATTTCCACTACTTGGCAGTGCATTGACTGGGGCTATTTGTCTCCCTTCTGCTGTTTCTGCTGCAGCAAGGCCAGTACTAGCACTCCTAGTTCGCTCTGCTTTGAACGTCATGGCAGAAAGGGGCAGAGTCACACTGCGCCTCCAAATCCAACAACAGTCACTTCAGTACTGAGCCTCAATCAATACTGTAATGGGCTCAATTTTCTAGCTTTTGATCAAAACATCGTTAAAGCAGAACATCTTCAGATACTGCTGCTGGCCTTTGAAAATAAGCAGAAAGAACAAGATAACTTTTGTGAGACATCATTCCCTACCATCTATAGCTGAATCTACACAAACTCATTTTAGCGTCTCCTTAACCCAGCCTGGTTCATGAGGGCTGAGCAAAGCTGACTGTGGAACTGCCCCATAGCAATGTAAACCCAGCCTCTTAATCTGCTTATTATCATTTTGGGAAGGCATGGCAGTTCCTTCATCTTAGAAAACATGAATAGATAATCTGTCTCTGAAAAGCCTGTAGAGCGTGCAAGTTCAACATTTGAAGTCTAGGCTGAATTTAGCTGTGACCAATTACACAAGCCCAACGGTCTAGCTTTGGTACTTCAATGAAGGCAGCTCTTCAGAATGGCACCAAAAATATAAACCCACTCTAAAACCCCCAAACTATTCCCCTGCTGTTTGAATCCCTCAGTACAGACAAATCAGAGAAACAGTGTTAGGGAATTTAACATTGCTTTTATAATTCGTTAGTTCACCAAACAGGCTTCCTTTGAGTCACTGCTAGAAAACTTAGGGTTGCTTTACAAGTAACTTACAAAGATTAACTCTATTGAATGCAGAGTTTAAAATGTAGTTGGTTCTCTGTCTCTCATCGCCAAAGTTACTGCATGGGTACGTGGCTTTAGCTGCTACGGGGCTCGGCAGACCCTCCCCAGGCTGCACTGCCGTGGTGCAAAAGGTGCAGTGAGAAGTTTGGGGAAACTAGTTTCAAAATCATACCAGTCAGCACTGCCATCCCATAGGATGTCTGCTTTCTGTCAGCATTTGTGCAAGTAAAAACGTTTCAGTCACATGAAGTTAACACAAAGCTGAAAAACTGCTTCCCCTTGAGAAACACGGGAATGTCAACGGGAAATATTTCGAGTTTTTCACCAGTTCTATAGCACAGTCAGGCTGTTCTTGTAGCCAACATGGTGCTGAGAACAGACAATACTCTGGGTACTGTAAAGCCCCAAGCATTTAGTGATGAGCCAGAACTTTCTAATGACTTTTCAAAGTTTGTTTCAGAAAATTCTGAAATGAAAGAAGGTAACATTTCAGCATTTGCTAATGCTGGAGAAAACCTCCTGGGTTTGCTTCAACTTTTCCTTCTCCAGCAGAGAAGCACTTAGAGTTGGGCAAGGTTCACAAATACCTTTGGTTGACCTAAAGTGAACAGCTTTTAGCATGTAAACAATTCATCTAGAACTCTTTACCCAGTTCCAGAGCTACACATCTTCCACGTTATTTTTCATAGTGCAGGTGGGCCTGCAGCGAGGAAGAAATGTCTGTGGTGGGAATATTTACTACTTACACGTGAGACTCTGGACCGGCGTTAGGAGCAAGATCATTCCCCTGCTGCCTTGGCTTCGGCTCAGATTCAATTCCTGAGGCAAAGCTAATGCCTGCAGCCCAAGAAACACTGTCAGGCTGAAGCGCCCAGCAGTCATGTTTGTTTGCATCTCTCTCCTGTTTGGTGGGGACATCAAAGCCACCTGCCAAGCCCACAACACAAGTTCCTCTTCCACAAAGGAAGCAAACCTTGGTCTGACATTGGCTATTGCTCTCCAAAAGAGCAGCATCAGCTCAGGAGACCATGGTACCAAAGGGGTGACAGGACTGTTCACACATTAACAGTTAAGTATTTTGAAGCAATTTTGGAGATGTACACACAGACTTTTGGTCCTCATTAAAATTAATGAAAGGTTTATATTCAAATGCTGATGCTGCCTCAGAAACCTCAATCATTATGGTTCAGAAGTTGCCTGTCATACAAAACTTCCCAGGACGATTTACAAAGTTGCACATGAGTCAGTTATTATATTTAAAGTCACAATTATTATTTAAGGTTAGATTACATATTGTGGGGGAGGGGGGCAGGAAAGAAAGGAAAGATTTCAGGACAGACTGATGGAACAGAGTCAGTAAAAGGGAGCACAGTGTTTTAGGGGCTGAAGCACCCAATAGCACATGGGCATAAAACCAAAGAGAGTGAAAGCAGCTGGACCAAGCATGGAAATGGACAGAGACAGCAGGGACTCTTCAGATCTGAGTGTTCAGGTTTTGTTTTACCATTCAGAAAGCCAAGAAAGAACTGAAAGAACAGCAGCAGGAATAGTGCAGCAAGTCCCTCTTACACTCAGGGACAGAAAGCGCATCTCCAAAGGTTCCTGTTAACCTTGTATTTTAACATGTACAAACTCCATTCCTCTCCCTCAAATAATCATATTTTCATAGTAGTTGTTTCACTGGCTCAGCTGCCAAAAGCTTCTGCTTCACACCAAGCTTCTGCTTTCAGAGGCACTGCAGAGCGGAACACGAGTGACATGAATATTAAGTCGAGTCAGACTCCAAAGATTGCCATTACCTAATCCTGTACCATTACACAAATGTGTTAGGAATATTCCAAGCTTTTGGGAAAAGGCTTAGAACAGCTCACAGTGTTCCTGCTGCCCACCACGAACACTGCCTTTATCCATCGTGGAACCACACTTGCACTCCTACATGGAAAAGACAGGGAATTACAGCGAACCTCAGAAATGTTGAGGAAAGATTCCTTCAACCTCTGAAAAGACTGGCTTATTATGTTATTACAATTCCCTGGAAATTGCTACGTAGTCATCGCTAGAGCATAAAATTTCATCAGAAGCCCCTGAAACATTCCTGCATATACATTCCAGGAGAAGTTTAAAAAAGCCTCATATGCACAGAAGATCACAGAAAACCTATTATCCATCTACAGCACCAGAGCATTGATCTGTCAACACAGAACCTTTTGCAGAGTATTGCAGCCACCCACTAAATGGATTTTTTATTAGCCACGTTGTTTAAAATGACCACAAACTTTTACAAAAAACACTGGGCTGCCAGGCAAAGGGTCAGCCCCAAGACTCAGCCCAGCTTCACAAAATTGTTCCACTGGTTCTGGGCTGAAGTTCAAGTGAACCTCTAAATGGGGAGATGGGTTTAAGTTTAAAATTGGCAACCCTGCCTGATTTTATCAAAAGTCTCATGATGCTTGGCATATTGCTTAAAACCCCAGCTCTTGGAATCTTGTGCAAGAAATTCACTTCTGCTTAAAAACCCCAAACCCTCTATTCCATGTAAGCATTCTGCAGATCTGCGACTTGCCTTCTACAGACCTTCAGAAATCAGATATACATGACATATCATTTAAGTCCCTTCAGTTTTGGGAAACTTATTTATGACTTTTTAGACATCTGGTAGTAATAGTGTGTTTCTGGAATCACAACATGTAAATTTTCTTTCAAAACTGTGACTTTGTTTGCTTTGAAATTTTGGATCTATTAATTCAAAGAAAAAAGCAAAAGGAGAGAAGGGGATATGAAACAGCAGCAAACATTCAGATGTCTTTTAAACGGGAATGAATTGTTCCTTCTCTGAAACAAACTACTGCACTTGTTCTGCTGTGTTCTTTGCTCTGTAAAAGACTACGGGTTGATCAAGATATCCCTGACTAACCTACAGCCTCTAGAAGGCGGTCAGTTGTGCAGGGTACAGAGCAGGACCTCAGAGTAAATCCACCTCAAAGCCCTAGTCAATGATCTGCTTTAAAACTGCAGACTGACTCCAAATAATCCCACAAAGTCTGCACCAGCAGCCATACCTGCAGCCAACTTATGAACAGTGGCTACAATTTAGGGTCCAACAGGGCTGTACCTGTGATCTCTTTCTGGCTTCTCTAACACCATTTACTCTCCAGCATTAGTATTATCTTTCTCTTTTCGTCCTTCACATCTCCCCCTCCCTTCTTCCTCTCACACAGTAGCTCTTTCATCTGCTCTCAATAGGTGCTGCTCTACCTAATTAATTGAGGACTTAACAAGTGCACTTTCTAATTAAAGTAAATAAGCCCATGCTTGGAACAGTGACTCCCAGTGTTACCCAGCACTCCTTCCTCGGGAACAGGATATTATGGGTTCCACCTAATCTATGCCAAATTAATGCATTAAACTAATAGAGCAGAAGAAAAAAAATAAATAATTAAAAAAATCTCTTAAAGCATCATTTAGAAAAACAATTTAAAACCATCATTTAGAAAAACAATTCTGAACCATAAAGCTTTTCCCAGCCTTGAATCTCCAAAGCCCATGAGACCTATAATATTTGGTGGAAGACTGTGCTTTAGGGTGGCGGGGTTGGGGAGAAGAAAAGTAGATCTAGATTTCAAAAGCAAACTCCCATTTGGTGCTTCCAGAGCTTTTGTTGGAGACTACTTAGTGCATGGGTTGGGAGGAGGCTAGAGGAAGAGGCAAGGGAACAGAATCACAGGGGGATATTTCTGTTACCTCCTACGGTGCCTAAATGATTCTGCAAGCCTGTCCCATAATAACACCCAATACTGAGACTGCTCTCCGCCTTCAGAGTCGCTTCTGTGCCACAAACCAAGGTGAAGATTTAGAGGGGCTGTTGGGAAAATTCCATCTGTCCTCATCCTTGTTCCATATCTGAAATTATATGCAGGGCTCCACCTCAGTTATTAAACTGATGATGATATATTAATGTACACAAATGACTCTTAACAGATGCATTTAAAAGAAAACTGATTATTAAATTACACCACTTCCTCCCACTAGGTTAAGCTGGGCATTCACCGTCTCTCTTATGGAAGAGGTCCCTGCTCCGCTGGAGGGGAAAGTCCGCACTTGTGACTGCACTGTTTGGTGGGAGACAGCAGGACCGACTTGGTATGCTGCAGCAAGGCAGAACGGAGAGGCCAAAACCACTTTTTAAATTTTTATTTTATTTATTCCCTCCAGTGCGACTATTTAAATGAAGCAGCAGGGGTCCTGGGGGGTGGTTGGCATCCAACTCAACGGCCTCTCGCGCAGCAGGAACAGGGCATCGGCTGCACCATCTGCAAGCCCAGCCTCTGAAAATCCAGGCAAAAGCTATGTTCCCCAAACAAATCAGATCAACTACTATCTTCCTCTATTAGGTTCCTCTATTACACTCTTGTGCAGCAGTAAGGACAAAAAACAAAAATTCTGAGGATTTCAGAATATGCTACAAACAGACAAAAGTGCTTCCAAACCATCACTTGAATTTGTGTCTGAATTTGTTTCCACAGATGGGTTGAGAGCAAGACTCTGTTAGTTTAGGCCTTTGGTACCTAAAGTTCATCAAGTCAAAAGAAAGCTTTGTGTCCAGTAGTTTTTGGATGAGCTTACAGATTTCAATAGCCTGGACAGGGCTACGGGAAGAACTAACAGGAAGGAGAGAAGAGAGCTGTGTGGAGCAATGAGGAGCGTGAAAACAGGGTGACAGAACTGTATTTTGCATCAAACTATTCTCAGCCTGTTGTAAGCTCCTGGCTTTGAGCAATTAGTCCAGAAATAAAGATTTATTTGTATTTTTCACAGTCTCCCCCTGTTGTGGAGGCCAGACAGAAAGCCAAAAAAAATTGTGCTCTTCCCACTGCATTTCCTTCAGCCATAAACACCTTCATTTATATATATTTAAGAAAAAAAATACACACAAAAAAAAGCCAGGAATCTGGAGTTTAAATCTTATTTAGATATATGCACAATCAGCCCGTGTCCAGGTAGAACAGTTGGGCAGACCTGGGTTCAGTCTCTAATCTTTAATATTAATTTTACCCTCAAAATCCTGGTGCTTTTGACTTGCTAAGCAGTATGAAAAAGACATCCCTCAAAAGCTGGTTGAAGCGTGGATCAGCATAGCTGCCAGAGCTCAGCTGCCTGCAGCCACACAGCCCGTGACACAGCTGCCTCTCCCTTTTGCCACCCATCCTGGGTGTTATTTATCAATAGTAAGAAGCACAGATGCTTCCACTGAAATAAATATGATTAAAAAAAATATTTTAAAATCAGAAATTAATTTCTACGCATGAGGCTCTCAGCTATGGTCAGTTTTCCAAAGGAAAGCTGCTGGTTTTCAGCAGGTCCAAAGCCTCAAGGTAGCCCTTCAAGTACGTGCCCGCTCGCCCTTCTGCTGGCCGGCGTTGCCCCCGCAGAGGGATGCCAGCCCCGCGCCAGCCCGCACCGTGCCGGAGCAGCTGAGCAGGGAGCACAGTTACACTCAGGCTAATGACCAGCAGCTCCATAAACTCACCGCGCTGCGTTATTGTGCTAGCACTGGAAGCATTACATGAAAAGCAACATTTCAGTTGCATTATGTTATTAATTTGGCTAAAAGCCATTGCCTTTTCTAGATTGTCTTAAAATAACTGTTTCCTACTGAAATAGCTTCCTTTCTCTCCAGCCAAATAATAAAAGTAGTTGAGTTTGGGGGAGAAAAGGGCCTCAGGTTGTTTCCAGTTTTTAGGGCTATGGAAACTTCACAAAATACACACAAAAGTGATGAAAGTCCGAAGGGCCGGAGTGTTTAGTGCTTGTTTTTGTTCCCTCCCTGCCACAGCAGCAGCAGTTGCCCGTTCTTTCCTTTGTGCCTGGCAACCCGACCACTGGTCGGAGAAGCCTCGAGTCTTGGTACCCACCACGGGGCGTGGGCAGCCGGTCACCGCTCCGCTGTCCTCAGCTGATCCCTTTATTCCATGGCATTCGCCTCACATGTATTTTAGCTGGCTTGGTGGCCTTGCTATTAAAATAAAAACCTGGCTGAATCACCTCCAGTTTATACATGGAGGGAGTCACAAGTTTGCTGCTCCTGTTAGCTGCTGCTTGTCCTGCGTGCCAAAATATCCACCCTCTTTTGGGTGTTTCAGCCACTCGAGTCACCAAAAACCCCTTCTTCAACAGGGTGGGCATTTTCAGAGTTTACTTTAGCCTTTAAAAAGAAAAAGAATCCTGAATTCTCCCTGTAGACTTGCTCCTGAGAGCAGTCTCCTCGTAATTTTATTATCTGTTTCCAAGTTAAGGTTTTTTGGAGGTCATTTCTGTTCATTTGATGCCGCAGCAAAACCCCGTGGGTTATTTTTGTTCTGTAAACACTGGTATTCAGTCTTGCAGTGACCTAAAGTGTACAGACCTGCTCTTCAGTAAAAAGAAGGTCAGGAAAGGATGGGAACTCAAGATATACTTTGGATTGTGCTGTTTGATGCCTCTTCACCAAACCCAGAAAAACAGGAGCCCCATTTTGTTGTTACTATTTAAAGCCTGATAAATTCTTTGAATGAATCTGATTCTGTTCTCCAGGTAGTTATTCCTGCTGCTGCTGAAATAATCTCGTGATCACATGGAGATACAGTACTGAGGTCACTCTGAAATCCCTGAGAGTTTTGTCATCAGCTTAAACAGAGCCAGAATTCTCCTGCAAATCCCTCTGTCGCAGAAATACAATTTGTTTTGCTAACAGCGAGGCTTGAGACTGGTAGAAGAAAAGAGGATTATCAGTAACATGTCAACAAAGCCACTGCATTAACCAGTGACACCTGGCCAGGACCCAGCAAAGGTGAAAACGTAGTGGCATAGGTAGAATAGAGATACTATGTGAAAGAAATGCTGCAATATCAACGCAGCCAAGATTCGCAGGGCCCTTCCCACCACATTAAACTGCTAATGACATGCATAAACCTTCACATCCAGTATACAGAATAACTAATTTGATGATATCAATACAGGCCTGCAAACTGGGCATAGCTCTCAAAAAAATAACCTGACCGAGTGGGAAGCAGCCCCACAGTGAAGCACTGCATGAAATTAAACTGTGAAATCCTTTGTTACAGGACATCATGAAAAGCAATCAGAAAAATCCATCAATGGGTGTTAAATCCAAAAGGCACTATCACCAGCTGAGAAACCCCTTAGACTGAAATCTCTGGAAAAACATACACAGGGGAAAAATTATCATTACATACTGGTCATTACCCTCTTTCCTAGCTGCTGTTGCTATTGCTAGGGAGGGGAGCATGAGGCTGGACAGACCTACATTACGAGTCCTCCTACACTCTGTCCCTGGGTCAAAGACCCTGAGAGGCTGCCTTCACTCCAAATCAGCATTGCTAATTTTTCTAAACAAGATTAAGGTCAATGCATAGCTTTGTGCTCTTGCCTTTTGACTTTGAAACCACACGACTTTGCCTGCACGAGGAGTCCAAAGCGCAGGGGCAGTACAGAGGGGATCACTGCCAGGTAAGAGCAAAATCATCATAAACAGTGCATTTGCACATCATCTGGTAAAGCTTTCTGGGCAGGGACCATCCTGCTGGCACAAGCACGCCTGACATCTCACACGCGTCGCCTAGACGCCCGGCTATAGCACACGTGTATTCCTTTTACTGTAAACAGCCAAGTTTAACGGTGATCGTTCACAGGCTGTACTTGTTTGCTTCTTGTCCAAGCTGTCCCACGACAGTGAACAAATACATCGCCTTTCGTATGGTGCAAGCTCACAGACAAACTCCAGACCCCAGAACTGGATTTCCTGAGAGGCTTTGAGGAAGTCACAGGTTCATGTCACAAAAGGGGACGCGAGTGTTACATCCATATGGCGCCTGAGCAAAGCCAGCCCCGGCCCCGGCTGAACACGGGGTGGGCGAGCTGCCCTTGGTCACTGCTCACTGGCCCGCACAGATTAGGAAACAGCTTCCTATCCTCAGGAAACAAGCGAGGCTGGAAGGGAACAAAACCTCTTGATCCTCCCAGATCGTTAAAACATGCTGCCTAATCCTGGGCAAGATGACTGGACCCCTGTGTGCTCCTGCCGGGGCACCCATTTTCCCCAAACAATAAGCAAAAGCTTCTCAGATTGACTCTCCTCTCCCCAGAGAAAGGATTTAGACACACCGGGGACTTCAGGGATGGAAAAGTTACAAATGCCAAGCTGCTGCCTCGGGCTGCCACCTGCCTGGGCACCCCTTCCTCCCTTGGTATGCTCTTTCCAACCAGTTTACCTGACTGGTGTGTGCTCTTTTCTCCCAATCCCTGCAACAAGCATCCTGAGGACCCTTCAAGGAAAGGAAGGATACGAACCAAAACCATTTAACAGCACTTTGAAGGCAGTGAATGAGCCAACACAGCCATCTCCCACCTGGGATGAAGGAGGAACGGATCTGAACTCAAGGTCTCACAAACGTGTGTCCGTCAGCTGAAGGAGGACTTCTGTATGTACTTCCCCACTTTAACACGACACAACAGTTTAAGGTGATTGGGTTTGTACTAGTCACCCCCTCCTCCTGCTACTCCACAGCCAGAAGGGTTGATTCTCTGATGGCTCGTGCACCCTACTGCAGGGCTCAGCCCCCACGGACCAGCCTCCTCTTCCAGCAGTAATTTCCCATGTGCCCTTCCCAAGCTGTTCTGACTTCTAATCTTCTACTTCTCAGAGACCTTTAAATATATATTTTAAATTCCAACCAGATTCTTGGACTTGGCAGATCAACTGTAGGTCCCATAAGAGTTATATTTTCTTTGAAAGCCTTGAATGAAGTCTTTATAAAAAACTTCATTAATATTGCTACCTATATGCCTGCTCCCCACTTCCTGTGCAAACCCAAACAGATTCTCCACACAGAAAGACTTTTGAAATTCGTGTGTTTACTTCCCCCAAACAGCGAGAGTGTTACTGAGGAGTTTGTGGTAGAGTCAGCCCACATGTGTGTTGTCCTGCTGGAGTTTAAAAAGATGAAGCCTTCTATTCATTGGAGATGAAAAAAGTAGATGCAAGAGGGGAGGACATAAAGCTGGGGAGATTAGGGCTCCCGCGTTCTGTGCTCTGGCCTCACGCCGCTGGCAGAATTTGGTCCATTTTTGCAATTAGATTATACAAAAGCAGAGTCATTACAGCTAATGCAGTACAGTGTGTACAAGGGTGTTAAAGCTCTTTCTGCCAAAACAGTCAAAATTAGCAAAGGGGTTGTTTCAAAAGTATCACAGACCTTTGTTTTGGTTTTGTTTTTTAAAAACAAACAAAGCTATTCTGCTGAATGCTGCAAGCTGCCAATGCACGCCCCGGCTTTCAGCACAAGGCATCTGCTGAGCTCCAACCAGTACCTCAAGAAACTGCCCACAAAACAAGCCCTGCTCCCACCACAGCCCAGGGGTGAGCTCCCCTTGCTGAGAAAGGGCTCGGGAGCACAACTGGGATGCAGAGGTAGGCATAAAACATCTGCCAGAGGACCACAGAAATCCAGCATCTCCTCGTAGCTCGGTTTCCAAAAGTCAGCTTCTTCCAGGTTCACTACTCAATCAAAGCCTGAGTAGCAGCAGCAGTTAGCTACAGACAGAAAAGGGCAACATGCAGGCACAAAGCTGGGTGAGGGACAGGCAGCAAGAGCAACAGAGTCATCTGGGACATGGTCCCAGCTCTGCCATTTACTGCACTTCCAATTTCCCTTTTACAGTGCAAGGCCAAAATATACGTAACTCTTCACGAAGAGCTCTGCGAGCTACAACCTACATGCCATGACATGCAAGTAATCCCTCTGAAGACTACTTAAACGTTCAAAATTATTCATACTTTTAAATATATCTCAGGGAAAACTCCAGTACAAGAGAAAGCTAGTTCAATCTCTCAGACCTTTACATGCACACCCAATATGAAGTGGGCCATAGGACTAACCAGCCAGGTGGGCACATTCGTAAGATGCCAGTGGTTTAAGACCTGCTTTTGTCTACTGCTCGAGCCAACACCACCCAAAGAGACCCCCGAGCAGGCACTGAGCCTCCCACACCTCTGAACCACTTCGCATTCTCATTCCCTTTGACCAGGGACACTTTAACGATGGCTATAGAAATTCTCCTTGGACCAAAACTGTCCAAATGATTGAACCCTTGAGTATACTGCAAGGCTCGTATTTAGGCAGATGTCTGGAAAGGGCCACAGACTTAATCTTTATTTAAAAAGGATTAGAGATGGGGGATATTTTGGATATGTCAACAGCACTTCTTTAAAAAGTAGTTTGTTTTAAACTGGGCTGTTTTAATGAAAAAGTGGCAAAGGAGAACAAAATAGAAAAGAAAACCCATTTGAACTTCTTCAGTGCAAAATCAGATTTCTGATTAAGAGTTGTGTGACCTTTCCTTCAAGAGAAACAAAAAAGTTCTGAACAAAACCCAAACCATTAAATATCTCATGGGAAGTTGTAATCAGTTATTCAAAATCCCTCTGCTCCTCAGCAGGCAGCATTCCCAGGCACAAAGCATCCTGCACAACACCACCGCCTGGGCTCCCGTGCCACACGAGCTGGGATAGGAGCATGGTGGGGAACACTCAGCACAAGCAAGGAGGTTGCTTGAAGAACAGGAAGAGCACAACACAAAGTGACACAGAAGAGTTGGAATATTCTGGGTTTGAGTTTTCCCTAAAAAAAAATTTAAAAAAAAAAAAATATCTGATTGGAAGGAGAACATTTTCCAGCTAGCTCATTTTTAGTTTATTTGTCAAGGATAGTTACAGCTCACTCCAGTTTGTTTGGCGCAGATAATCAAAATTAGAATTGCATCAGATTTTGGCTTCAGGAGGGAGATACAGAGTCGCTGTTTCAACACCACACTGGGAGAGCTGTCTCCCACCCTC
>JAVJGJ010000062.1:12503401-12525808 GCA_035590215.1 Microhierax caerulescens | reverse complement strand
AGAGCTGTCTCCCACCCTCCTATTCCAGTGCTTCAACCAACTCGTCATTCAGCATGAACACGCTTTGCTTTTGCGCCGTGTGGCTGCAGGGGATTTCTGGGGGGGTCGCAGGGCAGCCCTGCTCTGCCTCAGCGTACGGCACGCGTGGGGCACGAGCGACAAGGGCAGATGTGGTGCCTGCTGAGCACTGCTGTCATCTCACCAGAAGTCCACAGGACAGCCACCTCCATCCCTGAGACTTCTGGGTTCTTGGTGACACTTTTATATGATGTGCTTCCCTAGGTGGGCGAGGAAGTTATTTCCTTGGCACCCACGAAGCAGTGTGATCTTCTTCTGCAGAAAGCCCACGGAATTACAGAAGGCTGATGTAGTTTGGAAATTGCCCTGGAAAACCTCTTTCTGCCACAAACTTCTCTGCGTTAGGGACTGTCTTGGCAGGTGCCAAGCACCTCACTTAGGTCCAAAAGCCATTCCAGGGCAAAGACTGAGGAACCCCTGTCTTACAGTACCACATTCCTACCTGCGGCAAGTGCTGTGCCCCGACAGTTTCGATTGGAAATAATGTATTAAATTTGACGTACTGCAGCTGTGGGTAAGTGTTCGGTTTGTAACGGGAACCCACTGCGATGGGAGAGGAGACTCCAGCATCGGCTAATCCTTTGAAAGGAACAAAGGCCAGTGATATCTCTGCAGAGAGGATGGGAAAGGTAAATATCCATGTGCAACGTAGCCAAGGATCATTCTTTCAAAGCCCTTTACAGAACAAATGAAAGGCTAAAACCTTAAGTTTGTTGTTATGTTTTTCTTTTTTAAGGAAGGAAGAAACATCTGTGGGAAGTATTTATGAGACATATAATGCACCTCACAGAGTACCCTAAGGGCCATCTTTAGAGTGGAAATAAAGCTTCCATACTAGGAGTTTGTTAACATTGTGACAGGAATCAGATGCAAACACAAAGGCTCGCTTGTTCTGTAACAACTTGCCGAGATAAGTGTCCCTTATCAGCAATGCTGTTTTCTTTTGGAAAGGAAGGGACTCTGTGTGTACAAGCAGGGGATGGAAGTCAATGAAAACAGAAGGCTGGAGAGGTCTGAATGGGTATTTTGTACTGTAATTCTAGCTTGGGGCTGCTTTTTTGGGTGTGGAAATATCAAACACTGACCTCCCACTGACGGTCCTTGGCAGTGGGATAAGTCACTCATTTATTTTTGCTCAGCCACAAAGCTGCTGTGTAACATGGCGAGGTCCTTGCAGAGTTACACAGGCGCGATAGATCGCCCAGGCAAACAGCCTTCACCCCAGCCCCGCCGCACCCAGCCCTCGCATGCCCCTGCTCAAAATATCACCCAGCTCATGACCACAACCAGGTAATCCCCACAGCACTCATCAGGCAGCTCTTTCAGTCTGGGAAGAAAAGAGGATTTATGCAGAAGGTTGGGGCGGGAGGGGTAGAGGACACCTAAAGCATCCTTCTGTTATAGCTGACAAAGCCCTCGCCAACAGGAGCCTTTGGTGGCAACGCCCCACTGCTCCTGACCCAGAAGCCCAAAATAGACCAAGATGGAATGAACTGCACGAAAGCATCACACACAGAGGAGAAGCGAGGCCTGCAGGAGCTTTTCTCTATCCCAAGTAGTCACAAAATTCTTTTAAACAGGGAGGAAAAGGGGGGGAGAAGGGTTTGCAGAGAGGTGACCATCTCTGTTCTGAGGCTTGCTTAACAGGGAGGTGACTGTGGACCCCTCTGGCTCTTGGCTCAGCCCTGCTGGTATCCGCAAAGGGTTTTGTCTTGCTCTTGGAGCCACTTTAATACCAGAGAATGCTCTGTTATAGGCTGATGCTACATTAATGAAGTGAGAACCTATAGAGGAATGCTAGGCTCTTCTCTTGAGCAACACAAACTTAGAAATTAACATATGGCATCAAGATTCAGGATAATTAAAGCTGAACCATGATGGCAGGGAGCTCCAGTTAAGTCCAATCAGAACATGAACAGACTTGGCATCTCTGCTCAGAGGAGAGTGTTTCATACCTCTCTGCTGCATCGGGGGTTCAGCCAAACCAGCTGAACAGCTCTCCCAGGTCATCACAACACCTGCAGCAGGCCACAGACTCCAACGTTTCAGAGACCACCACCATTTCACAGCGTGCTCAAGTAGCAGCACAACTTTTGGATGTGTTGTCACCAGATCACAAGAGGTTTCCCCTCCCCCTGCATTAGCTTGCCTCCCAGTAATATTATTGGCAAGTCTGAATGTAATGTGGAGCTGTACTGGATAGAAAACCATGGGATCGATCAGCTGGATACATCAGTGACACTGTGTCAACAGCCCACGGCAGATGATGCAGAAACTCACGTGCTCCCAAGCACATCACCTCTCTCAGAAGGCGCTAGCTACGTGTCCTCACAGGCTGTTCCGTTAGACAGAGGGAGGCTGAAAAGTCTGGGTTACATAAAAGGAAAACAGCTCTGATAACAGATACATTGATGGTTAACACGGCATTTCCCCACTGGCTCCACACACACAGAGGAAAGGGTGCAAGGCTAGAGGAAACTCCCACCCTTGTCTTGCCAGATGACGGAAGCCACCTTACTGAACGACCTGATGTGTGCCATCAGGTCCCACAGCCAAGTCAACATGGATAATTGGCCAAGGTACCATAGCTAGAATTTCACTTTTCACGTTTAAGGCTACCCAGCTCAGCCCTGCTCTGCCTCCAGAGCAATCCAGGCTGGAACAACCTCCAAGTGATCATGAGGACATGATTTTTATTTTTTTTTTCACCTATGCCAAATATTGCTGAAAATCCAGTCCGATACTATGACACATTTCTGCTCCTCTATTTCTAATGCAGTCACTAATACCTACCCAGGCTCTGTTCCATAAACAAGTCCAAAACTAGACAGGGGGGATCAAGGGATTTTGTGGGATTCGTATGCTACAGCCAAGGAATGCTCCAACACCATCCACCAGAGACAAAAAATTAAAAAGGCATGTTCAGGAAAAGATGTTCACCAGGAAAGCACTCATGTGTCAACAAATGGCTTGACCTTGAAGCAATTGTCACGTTACAGCACGTTCTCTTCTTCTGCTGTGGCAGAAGAGCACTTCTGCTCGCCGTTAGCCAGCCGTGGAAGGGTAACAGGCTATCATGAAAGAACTGGACTTTAATAAGCAAAGGCCAGCTGCCTGAGATGGTCCTCCTCCTACTCCAATCTAGAAGGCTTCTATGAAAAGACTGGCAAACGGGGAAAGAATCAGGATAAACTGGAGCCCCCGCAATGCCACCTAAGAGAGCCAGCTGGATGCTCACGGGGGGCAGCCATTGCCCAGAGGCAGGAGGTGGGGGAAGCTTTCAGACAAAACCAGCCAGAGGTGACTGGTGCACAGTAAAGTGCAAAATGTCAGAAATTCATACATTTCCGGGCACCTCATTTAACTGCTTTTTACAGGCAACTTTATGGAATTTGCTGGATAAACCCTCCCTGAGGAGACAAGTGGGCTGACAGGAGGTTTGCTGTCAGCTGCCTGGCACACAGCAAGGTGGCTTTTTGAGGCCCCCTGGCTACAAACCAGGAGCAGCGAGGACATCAGGCATGGCGGCGCAAACTCACTGCCTTCAGTGCGAATCTGATGATGAAAAATCAGGCTCTAGCCCGCAGAGGTGACAGGTCTATGTCTGTGCACTCTGGAACAGGCGGTGAAGGAGCTGGGGAAGATGTGCAGATAACGTTAAATATGTAGACAGGGAAATATATTGCTGTCTTTGCTAGAAGCCAGCCAGGTCATTTCTGGCTGTGCCATCAGCGCACTGGAATTTGAAGCACAGGACAAGAGAGGAACACAGGAATAAGTAAGCTCCTCTGTTTCCAAGTAGCTGGCATCTCTTGGAGAAATGCCAAAAGCTGAAATAGTTCATCTGTGTTAAAATATAACCCCCCTACACTTACTTGGCTTGCCCTGGCTGTGTAAAGCAAAGCTTCATGGGGGCTTTGAGAGATTTTCTTTGACGCTGCAAAAAGATGTTCCTGCAGATGCACACGGCGCTTGTTTCTGCACACTATTTCACTACGTAAGGCGCAGCATTTGTGCTTTGCAGCCAGTTCCCAGCAGCAGCCAGCCTGCACCCCAACAAGCTAATGCTGCAGTCGCAGATAATGGCACAAGCCTCCAGGTGCTCTAGCATCCCTAAACACTTGCAGCAGCACCATAAGAACCTACATCACCGCAGAGGTGGCCACAGGCAGACTGTCAGTGATACTCAGCAGCGCCAGGATGGCACCTCTACTCACATTGTTAAACAGACACAAAAATAAACAGCACTATCTTCTTTGAGAAGATCCACCCAATGTCAGCATGCCCCTATCCTGGGCTCTACCAGAACCGCTCTAGAGAGCATAATTTATTCTTCTTTTAGCAGAGGACTGCTTTTTCTTCCTGGCAGAATTGAAAAGTAACATTTCCCTGGAAAACCCATGGAGCAGTCTCAGCAGTGGTACTTTCTGAGGTCACATTTTTATCTGACTTCGCTCCAAAAGTGCTTAGAACAGATCTCACTAACTGGCAACAACAGACACACCATACTAACCTGTGGGTAAGGGAAGTGCTCTTATGACTTATTATATTTAAGAATACAGAATGGGCTGCTTTGAATCAGGTCTTTTTCGGGTAAGACCTCAGAAAAAAAAAAAAAAGAAAAAAAAGTACAATCTTATCCATTTTAGGCTTCACAAGACAATAAACTTCCAGTGCATGAAGGAAACACTCATCAAGAGAAAGAATTATTTCTGTTCTGAAAATCCACCACTTTACATTTACCCTTGGTTGGCTCTGGGACTAGAAGGGTAGACCTGAAAAGCCTCACAAGTACAACTGAAACAGGGATTTTCACTTGTGACGCTTACTTGAAAACCACCTAACTTCAGAAAAAAACTCGTGTCTTTCCTAGCTCAGAACAAATATTTTAATCCATAGCCATTTATTGGAATTTGACAAAAAGCAAGCTCAAACTGATACATTTTGAACCAAAATTCAGCTTCCCCAGAAAATAAAAGCGGTATCTAGATTAGCGTTTGAAAGAGGCTTAACCGTATGGGGTGGCTAGTTTGCTTCCCTCGATTGCATTTGCAGTGGAATCTGTTTCTGTGCTGTTAACACCACCTGACAACCACAGACATTACACAGGTTAACTCGCCTCTCAGTGTGCGTATATTATCACCAGTTATTCTGTCTCTTGGAAAAGCGCAGGGCAGAGCCACTTCGTCACAGCCGGGAAGGATCTGGAGAAATTCCCAAGCAACAGGTGCAGGGAATTACATCTGAGGCATTGCCAGCAGTCCACTGGGGGAAAAGCAGGTGAAGACACCACTGTCACCTCCCTGGCCAAGCACTGTGGTAAGCAGAAGCAGAGTCAGCACTGGCTGCCAGACTACTGAATCCTCCTGCCCCAACACTCCCACCAAACGACAGCACAAGAGCCGAAAAGCTTATTCACCTAGGGATCGCCCTGAACTCTTCCCGGTTCTGACTGTGGTACCTTCCCTTTATCTCCCCTCCCATCCCCGGCAGTTCCTGTGGACCCTGCGGTGAAGCCAGCACCCTGACCATTCCCCTTCGTGCCTCGGGACTGACTTTGCACCGTTTTCCTTCAGCACAAGTTCAAAGCTGGGTCAGTCTTTCCCAAGCACGGGGCATGGGACAGGGCTTCGCAGGCACCGTGCTCCGGTGGGGTACGCCTCCATACGGTGCTGAATTTGCTCCCTCCCCTCCTTACAGTGGTACAACATTTTTGACTTGTGCTCAGTTTGTGATTCACAGGAACATTGGGTTATTTTCTGTAGGATTGCAGTGGCAAGTTCTTCCACCCTGCGATCACGCGGTGGACCGTTCCTGCATGTATTCACTCCTGTTTAGAGACCCACAGGGTTTCTTTCTCCCATAGGAGGGATTGTCTCAAGATCAAGCACAAATTCCATCCTCCAGCATGGCTGAGGCCTTTCCACTCCAGGGTTACCTGCAACTTTTATAAGACTATGTCCTATCCCATCACACATTTCATTAATTCATACATAAAGTGGTCCTAAAACCCAGGCCAGGCACCACTGCACTGTTCTGGACCTCCTTGGAGCATCTCCATACCTCCAGCCTGGTGATACTCTCTCAGCCTGATTTGGAAAAACAAATTACGGATATATGCACGGTCACAGTCTATGCCACGCTTTTCTAGCTTGTTTACAAGAACATCAAACATTATACTGTCAAAAACCTTACCTACATCATCACCGACTGTTCCTCCACACCCACAAACCCTCATGCTGTATCACTGAAGCAAACTTGCTTGATTTAACAGGTTTAGTTTTCAACAAATCCTTGTTATCCCTTAGGCAGTCACAAGCCATTCCCTTATTCCAGAAACCAGAGGTAAGCTGCCCTGCTCTGCAGCTCCTGATTTCTCCCCTCCTGCCTTTTTTAAAGCCAAGTACCATGTTTGCCCTTTCAGTTCCTTGTAACCTCACTCATCCCCAGGAGTCCTCAAAGGGAGCCAAGAACAAACCGGTGCTCAAAAACCTCTTTAGCACTATTCTGGGTACTTCAGGGTAAACTTTATCCCAGCCAACTCTCCAAGTACCTCTAGTGTGAGCCCATACCATCACCAGTGACTGCAGAGCACTAAATGCAATTCAGAGTGCAGCCGTGCAGGTCTGGATGGACGTGCTGAAGTCATGAAATGTTCTGGCATCTTTGAACATCAGCCTCCCACTGCAGTAGGCAGTGGCTAGCTGCCTCTTTGGGCTCATTCACAATGATTCTTCCTTCTACTATTTTTGGAGGCATGCCTATTTGCTTGATCTAGTTTCTACTTTTTTTCTTGTCTTTCCTCTTTGAGTCTCGGGGCACTGCGCTGCTCCCAGCTCAGCTGAGCTGATCTCTCATTATGCTCCCTCTGTTTCCTTTGATCAGGATAATTTGTGGTTTGTGTCTTTCATAAGTCAGTCTTCGACACATTACAGCAATCAACTGATCTGAGACAAACAAGACAAAAATGACTGTGTTCTGGGAGGTATGTGAAGACACTGGAGGCCATATGTTCCTGTCCCCAAATGGTACGTAACTTATGCTTTCCATCATAAGTTGCTGCTATAGAAGCCTCTTTTATCCAGCTTAAACCTAAGTAGTTTGTCTCTCTGCTCCCAATGAGCAGAATGAGGCCAGCATCCCCCAGCTGGAAAAAGGGTGTGATCTGCGGTCAGGGAGGAGTAGCCAGGACATGCCACACATACGGCCCACGTATCCCATTCAAACTGCAGCCATTGGCATGGAAGCAGCTGTGCAGCCTCCTCCCGGGCCACAAAGGTACCTCGGCACGCTGGAGAAGTGCCGCGGAGCCACGCCGTGCACATGGCACCGTGCGTGCATCTGCATTACATCGCCTCCCATTATGGCATTTATGCTTTCTTTTCCAGCTGTGTTTCGAAAACCCTGCTACCCGCTGACAGCGGGCTTCCATAGCATTGCTTGTTCCACTGTGTCCCAAGCCCCCCACTGACGGACGGGGAGCGTGCGCCACGAGGCTGGGTGTTTTCAGCCTGCTCTGTGTGCCTGGGTGAAGGCCAGCACTACCCCCACACTTTCCCTAGCTCACCATCTCCTGTACTAAGGCTGAGCCCAAACCCACTTATGAGCGGAAGAGCACTTTGTAGTCACCTCCATTAACGATTAATTTTTAACATCTTGCCTCATGGAACACATCAAGCAACTTCAGGCTACTTCACCTGCCTCCGATTTCCCACCCACGTCCTCTAGTATAGTCAGAGGCTTCAACTCAGCCTTATTCCAGTTAAATATTCTCCACCTCTCTGCCCCCTCCCCCATCCCAGAAAACCTCCCCACCACATCTTTGATTGCAGTGAACCTTCCCAGCCCTCCTGCCAACGACCTGGCTGCTGCTCCGACTCACTCAGCTTGCCCCCTGCTCCCAGACTAGACCCAAGCACAGTAGCTGCACAGGGTTTACCGCCTCAAGAACGTGGCCTCCTGCACTCCCCCACCCTGCCAAAATCCCCGTCTCCACCCGGCCAAAATCCCCGTTCAGGTCCATGCGTTAGCTCACAGTCACATTACTGCAACCGCCTTTCTTCTGGCCTCGGCAGCAGCCTCGCCTCAGCGCGTATCTGCTTGGAACAGTACTGGAAGGACGCTTTAACGTTTGCTTTCCCCCCGTGTAATTCCTCCCTTTGCATTTATCTTTTGCTTTTCTCTACAGCACCCAAGCAAAGCCACTTCCCTGCACTCGTAAGGACCCCTCAAAGCCCCACCACACACAGCAGCAAAGCGTACCCCTCTGCTCCCTCCGTGCTTTTGTGGCTCTTTCCTCTGGTATCTCACCCCCCCTCCTGAAAACAGCCAAGCGCGCTGGCATGCCAAGGCCACCGCTTCTTTGGAAAACCCCATTCTGCTCCGCGGCTCTTGGCGCTCCCGCGCTCCCTTTGCCCATGCCCTCGGCATTAACGGCGGCAGCACCGCTCTGCTTGCGCCGTCCCTGCCGGTGAGCGAGGGCCCTCCCGCTGCAGAAACACTGCTGGTGAACAAAGGTTTAGGAAGACTCGTGCATCCAAACAAACTCAAATTTCTTCCATCTTCCTCGTAAAGGAAAAATTAATCCAATGCAATTTCTTTTTATGAGGCCAGCTTTTACAGACCCTCCAGCTCTCGTTATGGAAAATAAGTGGAAACTCCTGGCAGGGGATTATAATTTTTGTTGGGTTTTTTTAATATATATGAGCAAAAGCGTATATTATGCTCTGTCTACATCGACTTTGCAGACTGAATTTGCTGATGCCTGCAAAACTACAGGACAGTTGTCCAAATGCCTGCCACTTGCTACTCATAGACAGTCATGAATTGTCCTTCTTGCTGACAAGTTAATGTTGCATCATAAACTGCCCATATGAGGTTTTGTTGCTATAACACATGACTGAATTCAATATGTCAGAAAAATGATTAATTGCCCTAGAGATTTGGATCCTTAAAAATAGCAGAAATTCAAAACCCCAACGTTCTTTATTCTGATGCTGGTAGAATTTACATCATGGTTAATAAATAACAGGCCTCCTTCAGAAATTAGGTCATTAGATTATTCTATTTGCAAACATAAAAGTTCAATCAAATGGAACTGGTAATGTCTAGGATACATAGACTAGACATCAGTGACATCTCAAATTCTTCTGGGGACTATTTTAACAAAATCTTGGTCTGACTTTCAGGTGCTCACAAGTTTAGTTGCTCCAGTATTAGGGGTAAAATAAAAAACCCTAAACTAATAAAAGGGTTCTTGACAGCAGCGCAGAACTAGTAGAAGATTTGCATCTTAGGATACTCCAAAACTTAGCGTATCTCCTCAAAACAGGAAACACGTAGCTGGCCCAAGTGATGTAACTCTTACTGTGCAAATCAGTGGCACCCACCTAGCCAAGCCACCTCTCAGGGGCAAATTTACCCCCATGTGCTGCTCACTGGCCCTGAGCCAAAGGGTTCTATTTTTTCAACATTTGAAATTGCAACTACAGAAGTTTCTTCCAGCCCATCCGCATTATACAGCATCGTTAGTATAAATATACTATGAACTCACCTACTCTCCATGCCTTTTGCTGCTTTTTATGTAGCTGTGATGTATAACACCACCGTAATAAATAAATAATAAAAAAAAAAAAAAGGTGCTATTTCTAGGCCTAAACACATTATATTGAGCACTTCTCCATTGAGCATGGCCATGCAGCAATGCAACAAAACCCAGCCTCCCTCCACCTTCCCCAAAATAACCAAGTGATTGCACAGTAACTTGGTTGCACCATAAGGAAGCGATTGCAAACTTGCCCACCCCAAGCCTGATGCACTTTCCCCAGCGCATCAGAAGCCACCCAGCCATAATGCAGATGACCTTTGCCAGTGCTCGACAGCGAGTCTGCAGAGGGAAGTGCTCCCGGTGGGATGCTCAGGCAAACCCAGAGACAGGCAGCAAGGGGCCACATTACCCTTCCTGAGCAGATTCTGACTGCTTCCACATACTTCTCATGCACAGAGCAGCCTTCCCAGACCCAGCACCCCACTAGCAGCCTGGGAAGTGCTGCTGTTGCCAGGAGGCGCACAGAAAAATAAAAGCCAATTATAAGTGATGGCCAGGCTGACAGCAAGTACTTTTAATACAACCACCACACATGAATGCCAATACACTGGACTGAATCTCTTTCTCATGCTGCAGACTGTCAAGGGGAACATGGCCCCCAGCACGACAGAGCCTGACCTTGGGACTGCCTTGCTCAGGGCGCAGGGTGGGTGAACTGGTGCTCTGAGCCTGCAGGAAGCAGATGCAGATAAAAATCAACTGGGACATTTCCAGTTCGTTAAGCCGGTACCTTCCGTCTTGGTTTCATTTCTCAAGTCCTGGCAATGGAGGAAGAATCAATAGCTGCCCGGTGTTAGAGGGCACTCTGGCCACTCGGAAGAGAAGGGGCTGCTTTTACCAACAGCACACCTCTTCCCAAGGGCTATAGGGAAATTTGGCACATAAATACAATCGACTGAATGGCTTTATCATAATATAGATCCAGGCCCACACTGCAGGGAGGAGAGGGAAGCCTCCTGGGACCCTCATCAGACCTTGTCTCCTGCGAACAGGCATAGCACATCTGATGGGGACAGCAGGGAGCTGCATGCAGGGCTCTCCATCACTGCTGCTCCTGCCCCCGGGCCAGTGCTGGCTCGCACAGCAGCTCTCACACTGGCCTTGCTGTTAAACGATGCAACTGTCATCTGCAGCGCCATGCCCATGCTCTCACTGGCCTTCATCAACCAAGACACCAGCAAACAGGACACGCCAGCTCTTGGGACAGAGGGCTCTTTCCTATCTTCTCTTTCAAACGCCTCCCTGCTTCTCTACAGGCAGGGGAAGGCTGGTAAACAGACCCTGTGCTGGTACAGAAACACAAGCCTGGCCTGTACCTGGGTTGTTTTTTTAGAAAATGCTCTCCACTGAGGCTTTTCTGTTCCCTCCAGTCTCCAAACTGGCACCCCAAGCTTTGGCCAAGCCTCTGCTCCTAACACGTTTTTGTTTTCTTAAATGGACTGAGAAGTCCTTTCATAAAGTTCACGTGGGGAAAACACATTCGTCCCAGGGTCCAAGCAGGTTTTCAGCTCAGCCCCCACTCACATCAGCTGTGAGCCCATCTCACGACAATGCCCAGGCATCGAAGAACCACACACACATACAAAATCCCCTTTCTACAAAGCTTTTCTGCAGGCATAGAGCTGCTAGGACTTACAGCAACGCTGTTAGCACGGCTCTCCAGGTGAGGGGACACCAACGTGGGGCACTCCTGCTGCCAACTGCAGCCAGCCCGCCCACTGCCGAGGGGGCTCCAGAGAACAGTGGATTGAAGGCATTTCCCCCCCACTATTTTCAAGTCCAGGCACTTAAGTGTGCACGTAAGTATCTGTTTTTGCAAGTGCCCAGTAGTTTTTCCAGCCATGGAAAAGCGTTGAAGGCAATGTTTCAAAAATGGACAAAAACATTTGTGTATCAAAGTAATGTTTCAGACCTAAGTTATTCTACATTATAACAACTATCCTGCTACATAATTATTTCTTTTCAACACTTTTGCAAGTCCTTCTGCCCAAAGACCTTAAAGCTTTGCATAGTCTTAGGCACATCCTAGCACCATCAAGTGAGCAGCATCTACCCACAGCAATGACTCGGAGGAGAAAACCAGGCAGAAGTGACAGTGGGAACTGGAATGAGAACTCAAACGCACCCACATCTCCTCTGCGGGTCTCCTCCAGGGCTAGGTGAATCTTCTTTTTCACAGTTTGGTCTTTTGTACAGAATTATGGCAGAAAGGCAAACCAACCCTCCCTTGCCCAAGCCTTACACCAATGCTTCTGACACCCAGACTGTCTTCTCGACCTCCAACACCTTTAAGACTGCTTCCTCTTCTTGGGCCCAGTTGAATGCAGAACTGACATTAAAACCCAAACAGCCCTTACCCTACGTTTTTTCCAGCTCAACCCACCAGTAGAAGATAGCCTGAGAAACATGGGAACTGCCGAGCACAGCGAACCCCGGTGCGCTGCCGGAGCCCAACACCTTGCCTCCAGAAGCAGCCCTAGCTTTCAGTAGTGGGGCAACAAGTCTGCTCTGAAGGGCAGTTGCATAGTTAACAGGTTTTAGACCATTTATGTGCTTTAAACTGTTTATTACCATCTCCAGCACAAACTGATCTCCTTCCCTTTCATCACGTTTATCCTAGGCCCTGTAACTGGAAGGGTTAATTAATACTCATAAAGCAGAGACCTCTTCTGAGCCCTCAACACCCTGTCTCAGCTCTCACCCTGGTCACCTACCACAAACACTGCTCCCTCCCACACCTTCCCATTTTCTGGACTTTTTTTTTTTAAAAGTTCCCACTGCTGGTGAAGGAAGGGACAATGGAGTCCAGCAACGCTGGCTTCACAGGGCAAACAGCTCAACTCAGCCAGCACAGGTCCGGGCTTGCTGGAACCCTGCTGCTTGGACCTGGGTAGGCAACTTCTCCATCTACTTTGATTTCCATCAGAGGTGGGTGCTCAGGGATAGGAATGGAAACAAGGAAGGAGGCAGCAAGCAGATACAGAAACACCTGGAAAATAAACCGTTCGCTGCAAAATAATTTGGTGAAGTCACAAATGAGCCCAGTAGAATGAGTTGTCTTTCCTGGCTGTCCAGTCACAGCCACCTCCCAGGATGCACAAAACATCACCAAGGGATGGAGATGGGTTTCCCAGAAGCCTGTGTCAGAAGGGACAGGGTGTGGAGGCAGTGGAGAGCATTTGGTGTCCCGGAGGAGCTGCCACACATACTGCTCCAAAAACTGACCTTACAGTCCTCCCGCAGAGGGGGAGGCTTTAACAGCACGCAGGGCAGTTGCTAAGAGAAGTGGGGAGATGGGGAGGGGTGGATTTAATATTAGGAGGGTTTCCCCTCCTGTGAAGATGAGTGGAGGACCACAGGAATGAGAAGTGGAGCTCAACACAGAGGTGGAGCCTGCCTGAAAGCTGGCACGACGCATGGCTGGACTGAAAGATTTCAGTTTTCACATGCTCCATTTTTCCAACCCAAAAAGATGAAATTTTCCACAGAAGCAGATGCTTTTCTTGAAAGATTTCTTTGAGCAGAAATGCCAAATTCTCCATCAGGAAACTGTTCTGATGGAAGCATTTTCAACAAGCCCCTTTCGAGGTCTATTTCAGGACTGGCCTTTGCTGGCCTGAGTCAGTTCTTTAACTCATCATGGCTTGTTTTTCCTGCCGTTACATACTTTTGAGTTGAGAGTAGCCCTGTTTTGCTGAGCTCCTGCTACTGTTTAACCGAGCCCTTGTTCTGAGCCAGGTCGCAAGCGTGGTGGCCCTGGCATGGCTCAGCCCAGCCTGACCAGGGGTGCTGGGCAGCAGTCGCCTCTGGTAGGGAATCCCCTTCCCAGCAGGAGTGCGGCTGTTACACAGGGATTGCTCATCCCTCCTCCAGTGGACACACTTTTTTTCAACCCTCCCCTCTGCAAACCCAACCATTCAAAGCCAGTTTTAAGGCATTTTCAGCCTACTCCACCCATTTCCTGAGCCATGGCAGAAGAGTTTAAAGCCATTGTCTGGTTCCACAGGGTCATTTCCGCTCACATTGCCACTGATGAGCTGGGAATTATTGCTTTGCTCTCAATTCCAGCTCAACATCCTGCTGCAGTCATGTTGCATTCCCTGCCCTGCCAGCACAGCGGGAGGAGGGTGCCCTGAAGCAGCAGATGCCACCAGCACAGCAGGACATGGCACCTGGCTCTGCACAGCACCAGCCAGCCTGGGATGCTCCGCATCCCTCCGCAGAGAGGGCTCTGACCCCACACCCGACTGCATTTTCTGTGGCTGCAATGCGATTTGGGCAACGTGGGCTGTAGGCTGCCAGGGACCCCACATCAGTATCGCCACCTTCTGCGTACGGACTGGAGCCTTCCCGGTTACTCTGCAGGGGACGGTGTAAAGTGTCTCGGCTGCAGAAACCTCAAGCCTGCTCTAAGACCTGCAGCAACAGCACCCGAGCAAGCTCTGCTAGGAAATTTCAGCCCCTTTTGCTGCTTTGGATGTTGGCAGACGTTAATTAGCAGGGCACAGCCCCGTAGCACTACCCAGGCCCACAGCAGCAGCCTCTGCCTCGATCCGTCAGACGAGAAGGATCCGGCAGGAACATAACAAATGCCAACAAAATTGCTCCCCACTGAGCAACCCACCTGCAAGCGGCACCCAGGGCTGCCACTGCCACCCCCTCCCGCAGGCCCTGCTCTGCACAGGGGTTGGGGGTGGCTTCCTTCTCCAGCAGGTCACCCTCTCCCGAGGATCCCACCATCTTCTCCAAGCAGGAGCAGAGGATTCGTGGCCTCGCGTTGCCCTCTCGTGGTGCAGCTCAAGCGAGATGTTGCAGCAACGTTCTGTATTTCCCCCGCGCTGGAGGCACAGGGCTCCGCATGCCCCAGACCCACTGACACCAGTTCCTTTGCTCAGGTACCTCCTGGGACCACCTGGCAGCGGGGCGGGGGTGCACAGCCGGCTGCGCTGGGCTGCAGAACGTGCGCAGCCTGGAACAACATTCCTCCACTCAATGCTGGTTTTCATAGAAACAATTAAAAAAATCTGCATGTAAGGGGATTGGATTTCCAATAAAAACTCAAGCCAAAAACTATTTAAAAGTTTGTTTTTAAAAAAAACACAAATCAAAACAAACTCTGCTTTAGCCAAGAACTGAACCAGAAAGTTATTCTTGTCCCTCTACAAATAACTCCTATGAAACACTAGATCCTTTCAAACCAAAAACGAAAGCTGCTGCACCACAAATAAAGATTATTTGTTTTCACTTTTATCATTTCAACTTACAAAGACACTTCATCTTTTACTGGACTGGCTCTAGGTTTAAATTAAAATTTGTTTTTAAATAGAAACGTTGTTCTCTTCACTCAGCAGCATAAGCGTACGAGGGTGGGAGGTGGACAATGTCGGCAACCGTCAGACACCCCAGATCTGTCACTGAGGCTGGCAGCTGAATTCACAGCACTACCTCAGAGTGAGCTAAATGCATCTCTACAGGGTAAGTCAGACACCGGGTCCACCAAGTCTTGTGCGTCTTGAGCCAAGTTCCAAGGTGATATACCACTGCCGGCAGCACGTTGTATCGAACACATCACCTCCAACTTAGAGGTGCTGCCAGGGGATGTTTCCCCCAGCGCTGGGCCAGATGGGCTGCCAGCCTGCAGCTGCAATTGCTCACTGCGGCAAAGCTCAAAAGCTGGACCAAAGAGGTCCCCAGTTCAGCATCCTCTCTCCACCAGTGGTCACCAACGGGTGTTTAGAGAAACCACGTGAGAATAGGCACATCTGCAGCTGTCCCTCCCTTGGCACCTCATGATGTGATGTTTTGTTACTTAAATAAATTTATATCTCACAACACAGGTTGAGGTAGAGCAAATTTCCTGGAGATCGTATCTTTAGAGCTTCACACCCTGCAACGCTCTTGTTTGCAAGGCCTTGAAACAAGTCTGTGCACCTACCCGCAGTTCCCTGCACCTCTTCAGCTTTCTCCAGAACCCTGCAATCACTGTGGGAAGCTAACGACCCAAGCAGATGAAGCAGGGTGTGTTTGGACTCAGTCACACCATGGAGCTGGACAGCCTTTGGAAGGTCCTGCACATCCCTGAGGACACCCTACACCTGACCCCCTTTGTTCCTGCCTTTCACTGGTTCTATTAGAGGCCAGAAGACTGGAGCTCACAGCAGATGCTGAGCTCCCACCAAGCCAACCAAGAAACAGGATTACAACTGACGACAGCTGCACGTTTCAGTTACAGTCACAAGTTAGTGCGAGACACTTCAACACACAAACCCTACAAGGGAAGTCACCAGGTGGCTTCCCATTCCCCAGAACAAGGCAGCCTCTAGGCAGTGAAACCGGCTTTAATCAAACGCCAGCTCAGCACAGAGCCCAAAGGACGGAGCTGCATGGCCTGTGCTATATGGTAGGTAAGGCCGGATGATTTAATAGCTGCCTCTGGCTTTCAGATCTGCTATTAGATTTGGAATTTGAGAAAAACAACAATCCCAGGAAAAAATCAATGGAAAAACAATTTGATGAATGGTTAAGACATCAAAGCCAATCCATATTTTGACCAGCACGTCACAAGCACGTCAAGGACTTCAAAAAAAAGCATCAATACTCCAACTTCTAGCTGTCTCAGACACAAAGGGAGAAAAAGCACATTTAAACACCTGAGATGCACAGGAGCCAGCAGTGCTCTGCTGCCATCTCCAGTGTGCAGGGTAAAAGCACACAGAGAAAACCTGCCTGTGCCTCATCTGCTGGCATATGCTGCACGTGTTTTGCAAGTTAGAGAAACCCACTGGCAGATCGCGAAGGGAGAAGATCGCTTCACATGCAATTTCCTTAAGATGATCTCCCTAAATAGCATCTCCTTCTGTTACTGCTGGGGACTCCAGTCTGACCTCCTTGGAGCATTTCTTGCTCCCCCAATTTGGGCACTGTCCTCTCTGATCATGCAGGAGGAGAGGTAACAGCCCCCAGCAGGAGGACACGGGTGGCTCCTTCCTGAGCTTCACCCATGACTTGACCAAACAAGACATGAGGCTCAGTCACGCATACGTTCAGACTGGACCTTCCTTCTCCAGACCTGACAGAGCACACTAATGGGGCTTTGGCCTGGAGAGGGTGGCTCACACAGGCTCAGAGCTTCTACCTGCATGGGCAGGAGGCAACGGGCAGGACCTCTTTACACCCTTAGTTATCATCCACCAAGATGTCAGCCAGAACCAGGGGCAAACAAGGAAAACAACCAACAGCAAGTGGTTCCTGGCACCCCCTGCCAGGGACATGGCAACTCCCACGAGCCACCGCTGCTCCCAGGCTGAGCTGATGCTGCACCACGGGAAGGCAGTTGCTACAGGGACATGCTTCTTCTGGCTCCTGGGTCTGCGGGGACCTTCCTGAGATCTGCACCCACCGCAGCTTAAGAGCCTCACCAGCAAAGCGGCAAACTGAAATTCAACAAAGCAAAGCCAAGGCCAAGCAACCCGCGGAGCAGGTATCCCGCTGGGGACCACCAGCCTTGGGCAGCGGTGCCACCAGCTGCACATGGCACTGCTGCTGGCTCCCGCCACATGCCTGACCGGCTCAGCCCACCCATCGGGACCACCAACTGCACTGCAAAATCCCCACTCCCTCCTTGCCCACATCAGTGCTGGAGTGGGAGGAGGCCCAGCACCACCAGCACGGACCTCACTGGGGCAGGACCACCGGCTGCCAGAGCCACCCAGAGCCCAGACCCTGCCCTCGCTGGCAGCCCGGAGAGCAGACAGGCCAAGTTCTCGTTACTGCAGATCATTAGCTGGACGGGAAGAGGGCCTCTTACGGCTTTTCTACACTGAAGCTGGAGAAGCTGCTCCTGGCAGGAAGATCTCCTGGTTTAGGCTGAGGTAAGCAGCCTCAACTCAACGTCAACCCAGAGCATTAACCCTTTCTGCACTGATGCAACACCTTTCATTGCTGTTTCAGACACTGAGGACATCCCTCAAGACCCAAGCAACTGCTGTCCTCAGAGGGTGACCAAACAGCTTGGAAAAGCAAGAGCTAGGCACGTTTCGTTGGTATATGTTTTCGGGACTGACACAGTTAAAGCAGAGCCAAACGCCCATCTGGAAGGTGATTTGTTTCAAACAGGAGCCATGTCAGCTGCTGCCTGGGACCCTGGCCATCCCCTCCACCAGCAACCAGGCCAGGAGCCACGGGGGGTTAAAACAACTGGTGGAAAAGCATTGCTCAGCCCCTGTCACGGGCAGTGCCAGCACAGCCGGCAGAACAGAGAAAGTTTGGGACTGCTTTAAGCTTGCATCTTTGCCACCAGTTTGGTATTGGTTTCACTTAGTGTGATGGTTCATTCAACAGCAAAGATTTTTATAAATAAAGAAACTAGGGAAACTTTGCATGTTAATGAGAGCAGCTGTCCGGGTAACAGACTGGGTCAGGTCCTCTGTCACCTTCACCATCACTACCCTTAGCGGCACCAGCAACCACTGACCCAGTCTCAGAGGTGTGAAATGGACAGGCATTCCTATGGGGGAAACAAATTCCCTACAACCCCAGAGCAAGTCCCTCAGCCGGGCTGGAGGATGCTCTGCCCACTGGGCTCAGCCCTTCCCTCTGGGGACCTGTTACCATGAGCTCTTCATTACCCCACATTTTCGGAGGAGGGCCCATACTGGCACCAGTGCATGTCACCCCAGCATCTCCCCAGCCAGGGCACCTCCATACCAGCTCCCACAGCAAAACCACCACTGCGCTTACCCTGGGCAGCCCCCCTGTAGGGAGGTGAGACTGGAGCAGGGCTGCCGGAGGAGCCAGCGCTCCAGACCCATCTCTGGCTGCCCAGGGACAGGTGTTACACTGCCTCCAGCCCAGCCCAGCTGCGGGCAATTCACCTCTAATCATCACACACCACTTCGGCTCTCCCCGAAGAGCCCCTGCTCCTCTAGTGGCCATGGGGCTCTGCTTAATGCTTCCCTTGGGAAATCTGATCCTTGCCAGAGGGTTCAGGATGCCCATGATTGAGTCTTTGATCCTATTTCTGACTGCTCTCATCCCCCCAAAGGGCGCCATGCCATTCCCAGTGCCATCTGTTATCCCTTCCAGCTCCCAAAATGCCTCTTTCTGTCTCCCAGGTATCTCCTATTGCTGCCCCGGGCACGGTAGTGCCCGCTCCACAGACACTGCTTAGGCTCTGGATGTATCCTGTGAGCAATCTACCAACCAATTAGTAATTAATTACCTGCACATCTCTAATGTTTCCTTTCCAGCTAGCAGAGCATTTTACAAGCATAAAGGAGCCATAACTCTTAGGTCCCCAGAGCCTCCCAGGAGCTCAGCGTGCCCGCGGACCCCGAGCGGCTGCTGGCAAGCTGCAGTTTTGGGGCCTGGACCCCAATCCCCACCAGCACCACTCACATCCCTGAGCTACAGACATTTCCTCAGGCTCCTCGTAGCTGCCTGCTACGTGCAGCTCCATCCGATAGCCACGTGCAGCCACATCTACCAGTGAGCAGCAGTAACCCCTCTCTCCCCACTCCTCCTTCCCCCTAAACCGATGCAAGCACTACACTCTGAGCCACAACTTCAATATCAAACATGATTTAACAATCTAAACACCACTGAGAAGCCAACGCGATTTTCACACATGCCAATGAAGACAGCAGCACATTGAGAGTCAGAGCTCCCCGCCTGCTGCAGGAGCCTCTGTTCCCAGCGACCAGGGCTGCAAGAGAGGAGGGGAAGGACACCCCCCCGCCCCCCAACAGCTATGATGGCATCCTGGCTGCAAATAACTGTTCCTCTGCAGCGTTGTACTCCCTCGGCCCTCATAAATAAGGAGGAAAATAAAATAATAAAAATTGCTTTGCCAGATGACTGTACATCATAAGCAAGCTGTCAGAAAATGAACCTCTCGCTGCTTTTCTCTGCAGGACTGAAACCTATCTGGGTTCCCACTTGGCTAAGTGAAAACCTCACCCAGGAGCAGAGGAGCAATACTGACTTTGCAGGAGCTTGAGCTGCTGGCCCACCACAGTTACTCCCTCCGTGCTTCATGCTCACTGGTTTCCTCCCTTTGAAGCCAGAAAGGCTTTCCCCAGCAAACCTGAACCCAACACACAACAGACAGTTACATGATGCTTTATGGGGGGCCTGGTATGGACATTTGTTCCTGGGCAGGTGCCCCCCAGCACCACTGCCACTTCTGCTGGGCACAACTCAGGGACTGCTCCCTAGAAGCCCATAAGCTACAACAGTTGTGAATCTGCTCCAGAAAGACCCTTTTTAACATTTCACAGAGATTAAGCCCCCCCTGAGGTACTCTCTCAGGTTTCAGACAGCAAAAACCAGCTAACCCAGGCAGGTACCCGGAGCACCCAGGGTTATCTCTGCCACAGCCCACCAGGTGCTGGTAAAACACCCAGGACCAGCCTGGTGCTATACGTTGGTGGTTACCTCCTCGGTAGCCCATGCTCAGCAATGCCACCAAATGAGATACATTATCGCACCCCCTAAGCTGACAACAGCAGGCTTTCCTCACCCCGACAGCCCCCACATCACGCTCCCCTCAAACGCGACCATTTCACCCCCATCGCATGACCCTACCTGGCAGCTGGGACAGCAAGGACATCCTTTACCTGGCACACGGCTCAGAGAGGAGGGCAGCTCGTGCTGGCAGCCGAGGGATCTCCCTGCCTTCTGAAAGGCTCTCCCAGCACAACCCCTTGCCATCAGCCAGACGACGCCCCAGGTGGGGCCAGCCCCACTCATCAGCCCGTCTGCCAGACACAGGACATGGGGCACAGGTGTCTCTGATCACCTTGCATCCACTGGCTCTTGCTGGAGCTGTTGCAGGAGCTTCAGGTTACCCCTGCCTCCCTGCCCCTTCAGGGCAGGGCAGACCTTCCCCTGGCTCATTTCATCATGGTTACACCAGTAAAGAAGCTTCCACAAATGACCAGAGCTTGTGCTGGGCTTAGCAGAGAGCCTCAGGGTTTCATTGGATGCTGTTGTTCCTCTTTCCCTCTATTTTTTAAGGGAACCAGACAGGAATTAGCCAGAGACAGGGGCTCCTGAAGCAGGACCTCTCCATACATGTGCAGAAAAGGAGAGTGGGGCAGGAGACACCACCACTGCTCCCTGCCCCATTAGAAACCATTACCTCCAGCAGAGACCATAATGGGCCCAACATACCTGCCAGTCCCTCTTCCTCCAAGCTTTTTTGAGTCTTTATGGGCCAGGCTGACGCAAGAGGCATCATCTGAAGCTCCCTGTCCCGAGATTCCCCTTTTTCTCTGGTTTCTGGCCTCAGCCCACCTTGCCCACATCAAGCAGATGGTGCCCCACGCCTCGTGCTGGAAGTGCTGTTGGCCCAAATGAAGCGTAATGTGCCGAGTTGTCCCTAACAAAGGGGTCCTCTGTTTGGCTTTCCCGTGAGGGTTATTATAGTTGGCGTTTATTTTGGACTGGGACCAAAACATGCATTAGTGCTCCTCATCCTGTGGGTTTCAGCGTACAGCTTGGGTGAGTGTAGGGGCTTACAGACGCCATGTCAAGCTGGAGGGAAGTTTTTCAGGAGTTTGAAGTCTCCTCCCTGGGCACACACCACTCCGAGAAATGGGCCCCAGGTATCCCCACATGCCGAGGAAGGTCCAGACTGGCCCCATACCTGCCCATTGTTGCCCAGTTTGCTGTGGGGCAGCGGGGGGCAGGCTCAAGGCTCTGCCCCGTGGTCCCCACTTTGCTGCTGGGCTGTGCAGTAGGTCCTTTTGGTTTCTCACATTGGGATAATGATACAGACTTCCCATCATAAATGTTTCAGGACATAGTGAGAAAAGCCACAGGTTCCTGCTGTGCTGGGAGGATGGATCTGCAGTGGCTGAAGAGGTATTCCCATTCCCATTCCAAAGCAATGGAGCTGCTGGAGAAACGTGTCTCTCCACGCCAGGCGCAGCACGTGCCACCCCTGGCCCTGCACGTGGGGTGCTCTGAGGAAGATGTCACCCCTGCCCTGCAAACCTCGCTGGTGGACCTCCTGCCCAAGCCCTCCGATTGCATTTTGTAGCCTCAAAAGAAACACCAGCAGGGTGCTGGGCAGCACCAAGTGCTCACATGGGGTGACATGAGTCCCAGGTCTGATGCTGGGACACCCGCTCCCCCCACCCCACCGCTGCCGCAGGTGCTGCTGCTGCCTCCTGCATGTTAGCGGTTCGCTCGCCGTGTTCTTGGCACATCCTTTGCTGAATTATAAACGTCAAAGCAGACTGCATCTGCTCTCTCTGCCATGCTGTAATTAGGAAACAATATTATTAAAACCAGTTCCCATCTCCGCTCTCTTTTCATCTCCCCTCCTTCTTGTTGTTCCTCTATTCTCTTCCCTCTGCAGCCTGTGGCCTTTGGACTGAATGCTGATGAGCCGTTGTTTGGTCTCATCTGCAGTGCTTGTTAACGGGGTTGTTAACATAGTTTCTAACCACCTGCTCTGCCTTGGCTTCCCCCAAGTCCCTGCCTCAAAGCCAGCTCAGTTCCTCTGCTCCAGAGCCTCTTGCTGTGAAGGTGCTGGGCTTATTGCTCCTTTCTAATCGGCTCACGGGCGCAAGCTCTGCCACCCGTGCTGCACCTCCTGTGCCAGCCCCTCGCTGCACCTTGCAGCAAAGAGGGTGAAAAGCTGCACCCTCTTTGGTGCAAGGTGGAGTGATGGGCTGGCGCAGCTCTGGAGGGTGGCTGTGGCATGCTGATTTTTT
>JAVJGJ010000062.1:12463736-12483268 GCA_035590215.1 Microhierax caerulescens | reverse complement strand
CTGGGGGGGGGTGGGGGGTGCTGGGCTGGGCTGGGCAGCCATCCCCCCCGTGTGATGCAGGAGCTTGGGTGGGTGGTGCTGCTGTAGGCTGCATGGGCGCTGGTCTCTGGGTTTTGGGGGGGCTTTTCTGTGCTGTCCTGCCTGCCCATGTCGCTGGAGTCCTGCACAGAGGTTTGCTTTCAAAGCGTGTGAGGTACCGAAGGCACAGTGAAGCCAGTGGGCACCACGGGTTCAGCCAAAACCTGCCTTTTGCTTTAATGCAAGCATGTTTTCAGTGTTAGTTTTCCAATTCAATAGGTAATTAATCCATTATATGCTTTACTGCATGAAACAAATGGGCCTCATCTCACGCACATTATTAGAAAGGGTTCCTTTAGTGCTGATGGCGTTCTTACTGGTAAGTAATCAGTGTGAGAGTCCTTACATTCAGCATTTGTTCAGTGCTACCGAGATTTAAAATCTGACTTCAATGCATTTTTCTCATTCTGATTTAAGAAGCACTTAAGCTATCACCCAGCTGCCTGCTTGCTGCACTCTTGTTCTCTTCCCTTTCCTGGTTTCACGATGTTTATTTTTCTTTCCAAGCCTGTGATCATGTTAAAATCCCGGATTTTGTTTTTAAGAGAAGTAAATTGCTAATCCTCATGTTTGTGGAGACAAGCTTAGAAGTATCCCCTGCCTTATCACCAAAGCCTCTAACACCCGCCGTGGAGACTCTGCCTCTCCCTTTCAGACGCAATAGTCTGTTCTAAAGCAAAAGCTGGGGCTTTGCCGGGGCAGCCGACATGGGGATGCTGGAGCAGAGATGCGGCTGCTGTGGCCGGTAGAGTCCCTGTTGGATTTTCCCTGCCGAAGGAACAAAACTCCTCTATTCCACCCATTTCTGTCTGGCGATGTGGAACAGCGTGGGGCTCCTTGAAGGACACTTTGTTCTGACTCTGCCGGCCCCACGCACGGCGGGTGGGTGGGCTGCAGAGCCCCGACCTCCCTGCGTGCTGCAGCAGGGCTGCACCCAGACCCCGTGGACGGGTCTCTTTGGACCGTAAGGTGTTTCGGCACTTGAAAGCCGTTGCACCTCTCCTGCCCGCAGTGCCGGTTGTGCTCCACCCGCCTTCCTGGGTCCCCAGGTCCCCAGTATGTCCCTGCATCTGGCTCCTCACCTCTGCACCTCCCGGGAGGGGACAACCAGCTGCTTCTGCTGCTGCTGCAGGGCAGGAAGCGCAGGTGGCCCGGCAGCTCGAGCAGTTAGCCACAGGAAGGTGGCCCTGCCGCTGCGGAAATGAGCCACAGCTGAGTCAGGGTGTGCAGTGATGCTGCTGGGTCCCCAGCCTCTGGCACAGGGCCATCTCTTGCTGGGATGCTCCCAACCCAGGTGGAGGAGCCCCAGCAGGTGGTGGCTGGCATTAGCTGGTGGGTTTAGCTTGTGAAGAGGAGCCTGGCAATTCCCTGGGGGCAGCGAGGGGCACCCTGGCTAATTGGCTGGGCGAGGGGAGGCAGCGGGGTGAGGAGCAGACCTGGTTGTGAGTGCTGGCTTCACCTCATCCCCCAGCTGGGAAGACGAAGGATTTTGCTTTTGCACAGGGTGTGTTGGAGAAAGGTCCGTGTGCCCTGTGTGTGCAAGAGGCACTGTGGGGGCAGGTCCTGTGGGGGGTCCCTACAGCTCCGTCAGTATTGTAGGGGAAGACTTTGGTCCACGCCATGGAGCCATCAACAGCCAGATGCTGCCGTGCTGGGGTTGTGCTCCCCGAGGGGCTGGGAGCTCTCAGACCCCCAGCACAACAGAAACGGCCAAGTTGCCAAAGGCAGTTTCAGGATGTCTTGCTAGTGCTGGCCCCTTCTGCAGCTCTGGTGATTCCTTCATTCTTCCCATCCAGCCACAGCACCCTTCAGTGGAGGTCTTCCCACCCAAGTTTGCCCTGTGATCAGCTTTCCCCACCCCGTGCTCAGTGTGACACAGGACACTTTCAGGGGTGCACATAAATGGTTGGTGCCCGTGCAGCTGGTTGGGTTTCCAAGGCTGGGGCTGAGCAGTAGGTGAGACTGGATGTTCGCAGTGGCCTTTGGCAGCCATGAAAATCTCCATCTCCTCAGGTGCAAGCGCAGATCCTGCTCTTTGGCACCGCACTGGTACTTGGGTACCTGCCCCAATGCCCTGCTCTGCCTCTGACCCAATGGGGGGCGAGTGGGGGGAGCCGGGGCTGTCCTGCTGCTCATCGCTTGGGAAGGCAGCTTAAGATTTCCTTGTTGGAGGGCTCAGGGATGTGTTCAGTGTGGTTACTGAGATAGCTTGCTTTCAACATGTCAGCAGGATTTAAATTTTTTTTTTTTTAAGAAATGGAAATTAAGTTACAGGCGTGAAGGCTGAGAATAAGGAAGATGGTCTTGTTACTTGGGATCAGTACGGGAGCAGCCGGGGCAGAGTGTCTTTTTTTTAATCAAGGAATAAATTGTGGGGTTTGCATCTTTGAGCTTAAAATAAAAGGATGTTGCCCGCAGCAGAAAATGTCACTCCTATGCCTTCCTCCCTGCCTCCACGCTCCCATCTGAGTCATTCTTGAATCAGATGCATCCAACTGTCCTGACTCAAGATTTTGAGATTTTGGACTTAGCGATGCTCATGAAAATCAGGATATTTCTGGGAAGATATACAGGGCATGCGAGGTCTCATTTGCTAGCTTTCCTCTGCAGGGAACAGTGCTGGGATTTTGCTTTCTTCCTTTGAAATGACAGCAGACATCATCACATCACTAAGCTGCCACTTGGAAAATACCATATGTAAAATAGGACCGCTACTGTGTGGTGTGTTGAAGTTATTTATCTGGCTGCTCTTGGTGGTAATACCCAAACAGCAGCCTGCGGGGAGGCGAAGCTGCTGAAACGCTGAGTGAAGTGGTTTGCCTGAAGCTGTGCGGTGGGCAGGATGTGTCCCAGCCCCACCTGCCGATGCTGGTGGCCCTTGGAGTGCTACATGGGTGGCTGCGGTCCCAGGGCTGGGGTAGCATGCAGTGGTGTGTGTGGGGGGGTGCCAGCATGTGGCCGGGGTGCAGATGTGGTGCCTCTGCAAACAGCTGGGAGATGCGTGGGGTGGGCTTCCTGGCTAGGGGCTGCCTTGGTCCTGGAGCATCCTTAGCGTTGCCTGCAAGTGCCTGAAGGGCAGGTGCCCAGTGACAGGACAAGGGGCAAAGGGCACAAACTGCAGCACAGGAGGTTCCATCTCAGTATGAGGAAAAATACATCAAAAATTTCCTCAATATGAGGAAAAATGGGCTATGCTGAGGTGTGACCTCAGGGGTTGAAACACCCCATCCCAGAGGGGACCGTGGTCCTCGTGCCGCTCCAGTGCAGCCCTAGAGATGGCTGCAGCACCTTGGAGGTGTACCCGGATGGGTGGTGGGGAGGGTGGGCACCCCACCTGTCCCCGAGGCTGTCCCCACCAGCGCGTGGGCGAGTGGCACGAGGACAGGGACGTGCAGGACTCCCTGCACCCCGTGGCTGCGGGCAGGGAAGCACAGAACAAGCCGTCTCGGAGGAACAGAGGCCCCGGACATGAGTCTGCTGAAGTCAGGGGAAAGATTTCAGAGTTTTTTTGACAAGAGCCTGTGGCCTATAAATACACAGGGCTAAGTCATTGTGCCGCTGCTAATACTTGCGGAGCTAACGCCAGCTGACTGTCAGGAAGCGCTGCTGCAGATCCGAGGTGCTGGCTGGTGCTTCCAAGAAGCGGCCAAGATCCCAGCAGTGGTGTGATGCATCTGCTATCACTAGAAATAAACTCGTGCCTGTGCCGGGTGCTGAAGGCAGGGATTTCTTTTGCAGCCGTCTGGCTGGAAGGGAAGGCTCCTGTACCTCTGACAAGCACTTAAAATAAAAGAACAAAAAGACCAAAAAAGAAGTGAAGGAGCTGGATTGCTGTGCAAGCAGCTAGACAGCACCTGAGACTCTGCTGAGCTCTTAAATGAGGTTGCAGAAGGGGCTTGGACTTGCCTCAGAGGTGCTGGAAACCCACCAGCTCTGCTGTCCCAGCTCACGCTGCGTGGCTGCGCTCACCAGGGCTGCCTTGTGCAGCGAGGCATCGCGGGCTGCGAGCAGGGGGGGACGGACGACAGTCTGGCACTTTCTAATTGGTTGGGGATATTAATATGTTTTATGAGCTACAGGCTAGATTGCAATCTAGCCATCTGCCCTGCCTTGGGGGGTCGTGTGTCTCCACCACCCCAGGAGAAGTGAGCCGGTTGCAATTCAGTCTCATTAAACTGGCTGAAAACCAGGATTTCTGGTTCACAGGAAATTATTTGCTTTTTTTTAATTTGACTTTTGGGTGGGTCAGACTGAAGTGAAATGGTTGTTCTTGCTTTGCTTCTGCTTCCAGTAAGCTTGAGGGTCCTGCGCCTTGCTGCTGCCCCACCAGAGCGATGTCCTTGCTGGGCTTGGAGCTAAACCTGTCCCCAGAGTGGAGCTGGGGCTGCCGGGGGAAATGCTCCCAAAACTCCGACAGTGCTTGTCTGGGAGGGTCTTTTATTGGCTTAAAGCTTGTCAGTCTGGAAGCATTTTGAACAAGACATTCTGGACTTGGAATAATTGAACCTCATTTGTTTGGATGGGACTTTTTCCCCCTAATTCAGTCATAAGCTTCCCGACAGTGCCGGTTCTGGCTCCTCCGCTGCCGCCTCTCCTGGAGGAGCAGTAGAGGATGTCGCCTCATTTCGTGGGGTCACTCACTCCCCCCATGGCTCCCCTCCCTGCTTCTTCACAGCCAGGGATGCTGGCAAGGTGGTCCAGCTTCTCCTACATCCCAGCCCACTGGCCCTGCAGCTGAGCGGTGCGGGGCAGCCTGGCTGTCTCTTTGTTTTCATCCTCTGTTTCATAAAGGCACGGAATACGGGGGGATGCTGGGCTCACGTGGCTTTTCTGGATTGCGCCTAGCTGCCTGCGAAGAATAGGCCGTCTAAACACGCTGCCGGAGCGTTAATCGGCCGGGGATGGTTTGAGCTGCCCAAAGCGGCTCTTTTGTTGGAGGCTGAATTCCTCCTTTGGCTGATGCTCCATCCGGATCTTCCCATGCAAAATTCCTATCGCCCTTCGTCACGCAAAATGCAGCAGGGTTGGGATGCTGGACAGCCTGCCAGCCCTCATGTTTGGCAATAGCTTTGCTCAACCTCCTTCAGGACTGTCATTCCCCCCTTTCTGGAAAATATTTTTGGGGTCTCTGCTCACCCTTCATATGCACACAGGTCCTATTTCAGTACATGGGGAGCTTCCCCGGAGCTGTGTGGACTGATGTGAAGCCTTAGTTTGGTCTTGTGCTGCTTAAAGTAGGATTTTTTTTTTTTTTTTTCTGAACACCTGCTGTATGAATTAAAATTTGCCTTGTAAATGTAACCGATTCAGAGTCTGAGCATGAGAGATGGGCGTTTGCTTGTTGCCTGGAAAAAGAAAAAAGCAAAACCTCGAAGGTTTTTCTCTCCAGGCAGCTCGGCCTTGAAACCAGAGAGAATCCCAAGTCATGCTCTTTACTATTTTGAATTCGGTTGCCCCTTGTCCTTATAAATAAGCCACCAGAAACATGACAAGGCAAGCTTCTCTGCTATTTATAGCTCGTGCTGCTCCACATGCCTGTTTTAAAAATCAGCCAGCTAAATGGCTCTGCAGCCTTTCAGCGAAAGGCTTAATGCCCCAGGCACCCTCCGTGCGTGGATAGATGTGTGTATGGGCAAGGGCTGCTGGAGCTGAGCGCCCACCCCATGCAGGCAGGATGGTTTCTCCAGCAGGGATATTTCTCCAGGGCAAGGGGAGCCCACCCAGTGCTGCCTGACTCCGGGGAACAGGCTGGTTCAGCCTAGAGCCCCCCCAGCTCGTCCCTGAGCCAGCCATTGCCCCCTAGCCCTGCTGTGGGACTGGTGCCACTGGGGGATGCTCCCAGCCGGGTTGGTCCTCGCACACTTCCACCACACCTTGGCTCTTCAGGGGGTTCAGCACTAGACAAGATAGACATTGATATTCCCCAAGCTTTTTTTCTAAAAAAAGTAAAATAAATTTTGAAGCTGTGTTAACCCTTTACTTACTTTCTTTGTGGCATCACCTCTGTGTAATTAAGAGGTTGCCAGTAGCCTTTACCTGTTTAACTGGTCATGCCACTTCTCAGATGAATCTTTCTTCCTGGCAGATCATACGGCCAGTTTTCAGGCAGCTTTACTCTATTTTGACTGACTGGCTGGCGGTATTAACTGATAGTGCTGCTTGGGCTTCTTTGATCCTGTATTATTTATGGAAATGATGGCACATAACTCTGTGTAGCTGATTAATGCTGCATGTATTTTTAATGTGCTAGTTCTACTGTTTGATCTGTGCTAAATGATTATTCTCTGATGTGTTCCTGGGTTCGTTTTGGTTCCTTATGAAAAGGATAGTGAAATGGGCTGTTTGTTTTGTTGCCTTTTATTTTTTTCCCAGTGGTCTCATCTTGTGCTGGCTTTTAAGCTTTCACAGATTGTTTTCCCAAGCATGGCTCTGCCGCTATCACGTGGGGCATTTACACTTCGTTGCTATTAATTTGAGCGTTTCATTGGTGGCATTACTCTAAATTCATGGCTCCGTGTGCAGTAGTTTGAAGTTTCAGGAAGATACAAGGTGGCAAAACAGCCGTTTAGGTCATGTGCAATCCCTCAGTTGCTGAACCCCAGCTTGGCTGTGACTCAGGTCCAGCAACACCTGAATGAGAAAGAAACCCATCTAAATTGGAGGGGATATAATTAATATTTTCTGTGGCCTGTCACAGGATGGTTGGGACCGGTTGATATTAAGAAAATGATGTTAATTGCCAGGGAGGTGTGTGCTCTACCCGCAGCTTCCTCCTGGGTGGCGTGAGCTGTGGCTGTGGCTGGGGAGGGACCGGTGGGCGAAGGCGATGCTTCATCCCGGGAAATACCCACCGCATCCTGTGGTGCATCCCGTGGCATGCATGGCATGTGCAGTGCTCCTGGCGCTGCCGCTGGGGAGGGAGCCTGATGTCCTTCATCCCTCCTCCAAGATCCTTCCCCATCACTAGACATCGCCAGCAAGGTGGAGACCAGGAGGTCGTTCCAGGGGGACCATCTGTGAGCTGGAGGATCAGCATTTCCCCTCCCCAGGGGCAAAGTGGATTTTTTTTTTAAATTATTATTTTATTATTCCCACACACACACACACCCCTTTTAGATCACCTGCTGGTTCTCAAGGTACAGGCAAGAGCCGTCTCCTAACCCTTGCTGGCACCCAGCGCCTGGTCAGCACCTTCTCCCTGGGCGCACCGTGCTCCAGCAGTAACAGTTTGTGAGGATGCTTTCATGAGCAGCGCTGTAAAGATGCAAAGCAATGGTAGCTGAAAACCTTTACAGGAAGGCTTTTTTCCCCTCCTCTGAACAGGACTTTCTGTCAAAATCAGCAAAATACGTATCCTTCCACAAAGATCCATTTTCCTTTAATGGGCTTTTCCATTGAAAACAGTTTAAACTTGACATTTTGTTCCTTCCCTCCAAATATTTCAAAGATCCTTGGTCTATGAAAAAACTTCAATAATTCTGTTTTCCTCCTGCCCTCTATTTCAACAGAGATATATAAAAATATACATATATATTATAATACAAATATAATTTTAGTATATATATTTTTATGGTATGTGTGTACTTTTTCACACTCTAGGCTGTAATTCTTGCCTCTTGTCACCAGCATCAAAAAAAGGTTCTAGCCTGTTTTTTCTGGTGTTCTTCCCCTGCCCCAGAATGGAGCCATGCCAGCCTGAGCATTGCAATGAGCTGGTGGTTTGGGGGAAAATCAGGTGGGATGCAGCGCATTGGGCACTGAGGGAGCAGGCAGGATTTTTGGATACGGCTCCTACATGCTGATATCTTCCCCGAAACACGTCTTGATTGCAGAGGCATGAGTAATGGGGCAGAAGGCATCCCCACCTTCGCCGTGCCGGGCGTTTGTGTGCTTGGCTGGATGGGGAAAGAGGGCACGGTGCCTTGCGTGACACCTGGGCAGAGGCTGCGGGGGGCATCTCCAGGTGCCCCTTCCTACCCCGGACTGCAGCCTGAGGGGTGTGTGGAGCTGGGCTGGGATGCAGTTGGGACCCCAGGATATCCAGAGAAGGTGGACAATCTGCTCCAGGCTGTTCAGCAAACCAAAAGGGTTACTGGAATCGGAGTGGAGCACACCAACCTGTCGGCTCTTGCCTGGGCTGGGTGTTTGCTCGCTTTGTGCCAGCGCTGGAGCTGTCTTTGCCAGAGCCTTCCCAGCTCATGCTCTTCCCTTCTCTGCTGTGGCCAGTTGGGTTTCTTCCCAGTCCCAGAGCTTGAGGAAGGATCTGGGGGGATTTGCCTTGTTTTTAAGCTCCCTGAGTGATTTGGACACAAGCGCAGCCCCTCCATCCTCCAGCACGCCCCTCTACACGGAAGATGGTGTGGTGTCACGATCTGCCTAGCAGGGTTTTCCAGCAACACCCCAGCTCCCGGGCAGGACCAGGGGTCCCCCTGTTTGGGGCAGGGGAGCCACTGGGCACGTGGCATCGCCGTGTCTTGCACAGCATCCCTTGCGTTGTGGGGCCAGCTGGCGTGGGGAGCAGATGGGGAGGTGGAGCCGGGCTGCTCAGCCACGTTTCAGGCTACGATAAAGCAAAGTGACGTAGAAAACTAAATACCTGTTATCGGAGAAAAGCAAACAGAGCCTCCACCTGCCTGCAGCCTTTCTCCCTTCAAGGGCAGGCTGCACGCCTGGCATGTAGCTCTCCGTAAAAGATGTTTTATTATTAATGTGCTTGCTTTGGCTTGGCTGTGTGGTTGAGAAATCCAAGCTTGACTCCAGATAATGAATGACGAACATTTGTCTGGACTTAACTATTTTATTCAGAGCATTTTTTTCCTCCTGGAAGTTTACAGTAAGTTGTCGACAGCGTGCCCTCTGACATGGATTAGTGCTGACGCCTCGCAGTTGGATCTTCCCATCCTCTTCACATCTTGGCTGCTTCTTTTCTAGGGAGGCTTTTGTGCATGTCTAATCCATTTAAAATGAAAAGTAAACAAGAAATGGACTGATCTCTGTAGGGGCACTCTGGTACAAGGACAGTGCTGGCTTCCCTGCAGAAGGCATGAGCCTTGGGGTGGGATAGGGGGAGTGACGGTCCTGCTGTGCCCAGGAGAAGACCTTTCCCCCCAGCACCCCGGTTTGGTGTCAGGGGTGCCTGGAGCAATGGTTGTCACCAATTTTTGGTTTACAGACCCCTTAAAAGCTTTCCAGCAGGTGTGTAGATGGTGAGTTCAAGCTTGTGGGCTGGGAAATCGATGCCTGCCTCTCCCTGCTCCACCACCCATCACTTTGTGACGCCTCTTAGGGACCTCCCTCGTGCCCGCTGTCAGGTACATGCGTGAGCGAGATGGCCCTCGCCTCAGCGCTGGTCCCGCTCCCACCCGTGCTGTGACATCAGGTACACACCGGGGTGTGGGGCGTGGGGAGCGGAGCCCCTGCGTGTGCTGGGGTTGTCGGGCACCTGCTGCTCCCCGCGCTCGGGGGGACTGTGGGTGCCCCTTTGCAGGTGGGACTGGGTGTTCTTTGCGAGGGTTTCTCTTCGGCAGCAGAGCTGGGGGAATAGGAGGCAGCGCTCCACCTCCTGCGCTGCCCAAACATCACTGTAAAGCACTCGCAGCCCGGGAAATGGTGGGCACAGACGGGCCAAGAAGCCTCTCCTGGCTGACCCGCTGGCTGCGGAGGGAGCTCCGTGGCTTCGAGCATCAGCTTGACTTGGGGTCAGGTCAGGCTTGGTTTTGCCGACCCGGAGCTGCCTCTGCCGAGGTGATCCCCCTGGGTGATGCTGTCCCGGCCACGGGGTGCGGGTGGTGCCGGGGGGCTCAGCTCTCGGCAATTGGGGTTCAGCATCTTGGCTCAGACTTGGGTTTAGCTTGGTGGCTAAGCTGTGGGTGAGAAGGGAGAGCTGCACAGGGTGCGTAGAAGCCTTGTGCCTGGCTGCCTCTGGCCTTCCTGTCACGCTTTTAAGGGCTTTTGCCTATTTGAAGAGGATTTGGCTGTTGTGTGGGACAGGGCTGTTCCCTGCTGCACTCCACCGGGTGGCCGGTATCTGTTGTGGAGGTTTTGGAGAACTGGTTTAGACTTTAAGCCATGGTTTGTTCGTGGCTGCTGAACTTGTGCTGTTTAATGGAAACATTTTCCTTTTGAAGGTGAGCTATTGCTGGAAATAAATCCAGGCAGTATCTCGTGGCTGAGGCAGGAGCCAGGACTGGACGGAGCTGCAGCGTCTGTCAGTGTGGGAAGCAGCGCAGTGACTAAGGAGGGAGAAATGACAAGCCAGTGTGTAGCCCTGGCTGAAGTCAGTAACCTGCTGCGGGGCTGGGGGGTTAAAGCAAAGGTGAGTGGGGGGTGGGTGGGTGGCAGCTGCCCAGAAAAAACCCTGTGGGTGGGCTCTGCCCCTGCTCTGTGTGCATAGGGGGGGAGTTGCATGCCATCGCTGCAGTTGGTAGGGAAAGGTTTGGGGTAGAGCTTAGATGCACCCAGATGTCCTGTGCCGCTGTCTCTCCTGCTCGGCAGGTCTCCCACCGATGACAGCAGATCTGCCGCAGTTCCCTGGTGTCAGTGATAAGCGATGGCTTTCTCCGCCCAGGTGACTTTTTCCATGACATGTGCTGGCTCATATCAGTTCCCTCTTTGAAAGCTCAACTTCTCCTTCATGGATTTGCCAGCAAATTTTGTCTCGTTGTCCTGTCTGCAACCCGGTTCAGCTGGTGCTGGGTGAAAGCAAATTGAAACAAGTTCTCAAAGAGGGAATTGAAGTCGCTGGATGCGAACTGGAGATAAACACGTCACCGTGTCCCATGCAAAGTGCAGCAGGGCAAGCACAAGGCTGCATTAGAAAATAAGGGAATACAACTTACAGAGCAGGAAACCTCTTTCCAGCTTGGAAGACATTTTTCTTGCTCTGTCCCAGCAGCTCTCCCTGCTTGCAGCACGTTATAACTTACAACTCCCTGTCTGGCAAGAGTTACGGTAACTCCAGTTAGCCCGTAGCACTATGTCATCATAACCTGGAAACAGGACCCAAACGGCAAAACCTGCCCGAAACCAGTTGTGATTACTCATGCTTCGTGCTATCCCTCTGCCCCGCTGGAGTTTCTGCTATGGTAATTCCCCTTGTTAAGTGAGGAGACAAAACACCCATTAAACTTGGAACCAAGCTCAGAAGCGATGAGGGAACCGGGACTCGCTGGCTTCAGACTGTGGAAAGGTTTTCTTCTCTTTAAGCCCTCTCCCTTCCCCTGTGCAGCCTTTAAAGTGGATGGCAGAGGAAGAAAGGTATTTTGCTATTTGTGATGAAAAAAGTGCCTTTAAATATGCTTGTTTAGAGTATGCAAAGAAAAAGGTGTATTGGGAATGAATCCTGTGATGCTGGGGCTTTACTTCACCCCCAAGCTTGGAAATGCAATGAGCCGAGGTGGACTGGGGTCTTAGCTTGGGCCCTGTAAAGCTTCTTTTTATTAACACTTTCAGTGAGTGTTTATAACACTGTGGCTAGCAGAAGCCGTTGGTAATGGGTCTGTCCCTTTGCTCCTCCAGTGGAGGAGCTGCCCTGGGCACCTGCTGCTGTCACTGGCGAGAGTTTTCATTCCAGCTTTTCTCCACAGGCTTAAATACAAAGTAGCCTGAAACCCTCCAAAGCAAAAAAGCAAATCTGCCCCCTCTTTCTCCTTAAGAAAAGCAAAAAAAGTCGTAAAGATGCCTCGTGCTGCCTGCGTGCAGTGGGCCCCCTGCCCTGTGTGCAGAGAGCATCACCTCACGCTGAAACAGCTGAGGAGACGTGCGTGGCCGCTGTGGCCATGTTGTTGTGAAGGGATTGCAAGGGAGTTGCAGCTCCCGTCGTCGTTGGCTTCTGTTCACCTTAACTGCCCTGGGCAGGAGGGCTCGCCTGTGCAGCCAGGGCATTATCCAGTGACACGGGGGGACACGTCTGCCCGGTCCCATGGTCCGTGGGGTGTGTTGGAGGAGCGGGTCCTGCCCTGAGAGGGGGCTCAGGGTCTGACCTTGCTGCTTCTCTTGCACTTAGTCCGTCTTCCTCTGCTTGTGGATGTCCCAGCTCCCTTGGAATGAATGCCTCTCATCTTGGGGGATAATTAGAGCATTTAAACCCCTCCTGCTGGCTCCGAGAGCAGCCTGGGCATGACACATGCGCTGCCCCGAAAGGTGAGGACCGTCTCCAGAGGCCATGTGTGCCCCAGAGCTACCCGGTGGCCTGGCAGCCGCCCCGGGAGCATCTGCTGTGCCCAGGAGATGCCGAGTGCTCCTCTGCCCCGCGCCTCGCCAGGGACCATGCGCTTCCCGGCATTTTCCTATGGAATTATGGATTGGTTGTACACCTGCGCTGTTGCTGTTAGTGTCTCCACAGCCTCCTTCTGTCTTGCCTCCTGGCGTACAAGTGACTGCTTCAAGAGGGCGGGAAGGAAAGGATGGCTTCTTACCACATCCACCCTGCGCCGGGCCGAGCTTTGGTAACTGCCCCACATCATGGTGAGGGGAAGCTGCGGCTCCTGTGCTCTGACGGAACTCCCAGTTACACCATGGTTACACCTGGTGGAAAGAAATTGGGTTATGTCTTTGCTACCAAAAAAAAGATGCATTTTGCAGTGAGATCAGCCACGTGTGTTTTCCACCTCACCAGGAAACCTCCCAAGAGGTCCAAGCTCAGGAGCTTGTACCGTGATGGACGTGGTGGAGGGATGCAGGCTGGCGTGGTCGCCAGCAGCTCCCTGCCCTCCGGCACAGGTTTCAGCTGCAGCAGCTGATGGTACCGAGGCAGCTGTGTTAGCACCTATTCTATGATTTCTGTGCTAAGCAAAAAATGGCTTTAGAGCAGCCTTTTAGAACTTGGCCATTCCCTTTTCTTCTGAAAGGCAGCATGAGCCCACCCGTGGATGTGGGGCAGCAGCGGCCTGGGACAGCAAACTCTGCTTGCCTGCACCCCAAAGCTCTTGGGGTGGGTGGTTCAGCAGGTGCTCAGCACTGAGCTGGGTCCAGGGTGGTCTGGAAGGAGGAGGTTGGAGGTTGCATCTGTTCCTGCCAAAGCTGAATCTGACCCTGAGGAGTTAATTGTGGTGACTGAGAAGTGGAGTTACTGCATCTGTGGCACTGTCAGCCCACAAGGTCTGCAGGGGAAAAGGCTCTGGAAGGCTGCACACCTTGCAGCAGAGTATTTTGGTTTTAAGTAACTTAATTGTGTCAGACAAATGTGCATGCAAGAGGCAGCTCCTGTGGCGGGGCAGATGAGTTCCTTGCAAGCTGGACAAAGTCCCTGCTTTGCAGCCAGCACAGCTTCCCTGGGAGCAGAGCCTGGGCAGCCCGGCATGGGATGAACAAGCAACAACTACCTGGTTTGTGCAAAAAAGCTCTCAGATGAGGAGGGGGAGGCCAGCCCCGGCTTTGTTCATGGTGCAGTTGTAGATCACTGCTCAGATGTTCAAAACTCATGCATTCTGGGTCCTGCATGGCCACCTTCATGGATGGTGCTTGTCAGTAAGAAGGTCCCCTCCTCTACTGGAGTCATCTAGAGCAAGGCCAGCTGTGGTGGTGTAAGGAGCTACCACTGCCCCTTCTCCATCCTCTGCCGGAGGGCCCTGCTTCGCCGCAGGATGCCTGTTAGGTGCTTGGGGTGGCTGCACCCACCATCCTGGCTGGCAGCTGATGGATGGGAACTCGTTAAGATGCTTTTAATGAGGTGGAGCCCTTGGGAGCCTCGGCAGAGGACACCTGAGTGCTTTGCGCTGGTTTGTACCAGCATCCACAAGCGTCTGCATCGGTCACAACAAATTAATGCCAGGAGGCTGAGGCTGGAGGGCGAAGCTCTCCCACGTGGCCGGCACTGTTGGGTCCCCCAGCAGGGTCAGACAGCTCCTGCTGCCCCAGCAGCCAGCGTGGTGGGCGCCGGGGCTGCCATGGTGTGCCAGGCGCTGGGCTGAGCCCTCCGCAGTGCTTGGCCGGGCAGGGGGCAGGCAGTTCCGGCCAGGGTCTTTGCAGGGGTGGAGGATGGGTGTCACAGCACTGCTTTCTTTTTCACCCCTCCTGCCAGCCAGCTGGCTTTTGCTTTTGCATTTTATATCCTGCTTTTTGCTTTTATATTCTGTTACCGTTAGCTTTGCCATGTTCAGCTGCTCTATTCCCTGCCGCTTGCCTTCCAGCAGCACCAGTTGCAATGCCGGAGGAGCCACCCAGTAGCCCCAGCGTAGCACCCTGTTGCTGTTACTTCTTTTTAGCAGCGTGTGCGTCGGGTGCTGCTTGGGGCCCTGCAGAAACAGTGAGTTGGGTCTACTGATCCCTAGGAAAGGGGGTGGAGGGGAGCTCTGAAGCTCCACACCTGGCTGTTACTGCTGGGGAGCCTGGGCAAGGTGTTAGGGCCGTGCTGATGCTGTCGGGGTGCAAGCTGCTCAGGAGAGACGAGGAGGAGGAGGATGGTGGCCGTGCACGCAGGGCTGGCTGCTGGAGCGTCTGCTCATAGCCAGGTGGCCACTGCCCACCCGCCGCTGCCCACCAGCTGCTGCCTCCGGCTGCCGCGGGGCAAGTGGGTGCTCCCACGTGCACTGGGAGCAGAAAGCTTTGCTTCTCTCTCCTGCAACAAGTCTGAGCAGCAATCCTGACTGTTATTTAACGAAGGGTTTTGCCGTGCCCTCCCTGAGGTGGCACCCAGAGGAGCCTGCAGCTTGTCGCTGAGCAAGAGGGATGTACAAGTCCCTTTGCTTCACTTCACTTGGGGTGGTGCGGTGTTTCCCCCCGGGATGTCACAGCACATCTCAGGGCTGTACTGAGGCAGCTTGTGAAAGGTTTGGACATTCCATGCAGAGAAGCATCTAAAAATTTCTGGCTTTTGAAAACAGAGGAAGGAATTAAGTACGCCCCTGGGACTGGGGCAAACCTTCTCCTGCACAGCTCTGAGCCTGGGCTGCTGCCACCTGCCCGTTTGTCTCAGCGTGGGCGCTGTGTGGGGCTCTGACTGATTTATACCTGCGCTGCGGGAAAGGAAAAAGACCAGTTCTTTTAATATGGAAAGTTTCAGGCCTAACAAGGCCCTTACTAGCCTTCTGTTTGAAGATCTATAGTCACAGGAGTGTCTTGGCTTGGGCATGGCTGCTCTCTCTATGTGAAATGCAAACGCAGCTGGGCGGTTTCCCCCTTCTTTTGCTCCAGCCACATCTGGGCCAAAACTTACGGAGTGAGGGACTTGTCCCGGGCAGGGCGGTTGATCCTGGGCTCCACGGCAGAGCAAGGTCTGTGACCAGGAGGGCTTGCTCCCCCGTTTCTCTTTGCTGTAGAAGCGGGAGCAAATCCCTCAAAGCAAGGAGTGGTGTGGCTGCCACCTCCGGGTGGGTGGCTGTGGTGGCCTGGGAGATGCTCCCCTGGCTGCCCTTGCAGAGCCCTGGTTTCCCGGACCGCTGAGTGGCGAGGGCTGAGCTTCCCCACGTAGCCCCCCAGTGCACCCCAGCCCTGCCCAGCAGGGTCCCCCCAGGGGTCCTGCATTGCGGCTGTGCTTCTGCAATAGGAAAGCAGCAGCAGCAAAGGCAAAGGGGCCCGGGGTTACACGTATGTGCAAGCCTGTGCGGGAGCCTGGAGCTGGGCTGGAGGAGCCAGCCTGAGCTACAACCCACCACCTTCCCTCGCCCGGGCAAGTACCAGCCCTGGTGCGTGTGGGGAGCCGCGCCGGGAGGGGTGGGGGGTGACAGATGGGGGCTTCATCCGAGCTCACCCTCCAGCTCATCTCCTAACCCCCGCTTTCTCGCTGGTTATTCATGCAACGCAACTTTATAGCCCACACACAAATGGTTGAAAGGACGATTCTTGTTCAGGGTTTTTCTCCGTAGCTCCTTTAAAGCTCTTGTATAAATCAATGCATTTGTTCATTAGCTGCAATTACCCAAAGCACTGAGCAAAGTTTGTGATTTTAATTACTTTTTGCAGGGATCTGAGGGCACGGAGTCTTCAACAGATGATTATATTTCCTATTATTCATGCAGCTTTTTTTAATCCCTTTCTTTGCTAGGACATGGTCGATAGATACTGAAATTGAAGTCTGCTAATAAATTCCCAGCCCTGTCCCGTGTGAGGTGTCTTGATCTCTGAATGAAAGCATTTTGCTGACAAAATGATTAAATTTCCTGAGAGGTGCTGCAGAAAGTACGTCTGTAAGGAGGGTCTGAGCTGCCAGGGCTGCTGCATGCTGTTGCGGAGGTATTTGCCAAAGTTAGATTTCATCCTGTTTATCTCTAAAGCCTGAGCTGGGCTGACTGTATCACACGCTGGGTGGTAAAAAATATGGAGATTTTCAAACAGAAATGTAGAATATTTATATGGTTGCAAACGTTTGTGGAAATATTAGTGGGAAAATCTAACCAACTAAAGCAAAATCCAAACAAAACTATTTTCAAATTAATTAAAAGGTTTGGATCCATTTTTTAACTGTTGAGATTTTAATCCTCAAGCATTTATTTGGTCTATTTGAAGTTACCGTAGCTTCTTGTATGATAAACATTTTAAGGCCAATTCTTCATTGAACACAGTTTGCTTAGTAAGAGACCCAGAGGGTTTGTCTGTGTATGGAAATTTATTGTGGTATCGGGGTAATTCTTTAGCTGCAGCTGTGTAATCCCTCCTGTGCAGCCTGCTGCATTATAACCTGGTTCTTAATAACTACTGGACCACTCCTGCTTCTCCTGACATCTTCTGGCCTCAGCGATGGGAGCTCCTCGGGCGCTTTGTCCGGCTGTCAGCCCTGAGCTGGGGATCTCCCAGTGCAGGAGGAGGATGAGGTTAAGGAGAATCCATATCTTACTGTTGGGGTTTTTTTTGCTTATGTTTACAGGGTTTGATTCTTTAGTCTCCCTAGACAGCTATACACCTGCAAGTTTGACTTCTTTGATGCGTGTTTACTCGAGAATGAGCCGCTTCAAAGCTCGCTGTGCAGGTTGCTCACTCATTTAGCTTCAAAAAGGAAGGGAAAGCAATGAACTCGGATTGCACGGAGGAGCTTTCAGGAACTCCTCAGAAACCAAATGCCTGTATGTTTGATTGCAGGTGCAGGGAAGGAATAAAAATAACTAATCCCAGGGAGTAAGCAGCCTTTGCATTTGTTTAAGAGAGTCCCGGCTGTGGGTTAGCTGAAGGAGTGGAGCAGTCGTGTTGCTTGTGGCTGGCGAACTGAAGTGGGGAGCGATGCTGTGCCTTTTTGAAAAGGCAGAGGGGTGACACGGTCAGGGCTGAGCTGGAGTTTGGCCAAAACCCCAAGTCTGCCTGCTTCATGCAGATGAAGAGCGCTTGTGTGGCTGCTGGCGACCCTGAGAGCTGGGACCTTGGCTTTGTACTTCTTTCCAAGTGATAAGAGAGATTTAATCTGGTTTAATTTTCCTTAATAAATATGTTTAATCTTTTAATGATATTACAAGTGATGTATAAGCATTGAGAAATCATTGTTTTTTCCCCCCTCTTGACCCATACAATCCTTTTATGGAACAACACAAGTGTGTAAAGCTCTTAACAGCATTAATGTGAACGATGCTGTTCTCTTTGCCAGCAGCATGCCTGACTCTGCGGTGCCCCAAGCTTGATGGAGTCCATAAGTACCTTGGATCTGATGCACTCAGCAATAAAACAAATGCAAAATAACAGAAGACACTTTTATATGTATATAATTTTTCTGGGGGTAGGCAGAGGTTCTCTTCCTATCGCTCTGGTGTTGCGTTGTAGCCTGAAGTGAGAGTGAAGCACAGGTCTGAGCCCCTTAATGCATCTTCGTGATGCGAGAGTTGACCGTTCTTTTATGCCAGGTGCCATCTAGATGCGAATGAATCCTCGGACTCGGCAGCACACCTCTGTTGAAGCAGTTACAGTGCATCAGCTCATCTCTGACCCTGTTCTCGCAGGAGCTCGGAGCCCGTGGCGGCGGCTCCTCAGCTCCGTGCGGGGGAGCTCAGCCAGCCTGTCCCCTCTCATGCCACAAGCCAGGGGCTGAAGGCACGCTGCCTGCGCGCAGCCTGACACCAGGGTGACAGCTCCCACACGCACAGTGTCACCTCGGTTGCACCCAGCTGCCCCAGTGAGGAGCGATGGAGTCGAAAGCAAAAGCCAGTCTGGGGCAAGCGCGACCACACAGACGGTGGCGTCAGGGACGTGGAAGGGACGGGCTGGAGCTCAGTGGGGTTTCACAAGGGCTGGGGGAAACAGGACCTTCTCTTTCAGCAAACAGCAGCCTGTGGCGAGGCTCACAGGTGCTCTCATCCTGCATCCTGTGCTGGGATGGCGCCGTCCTGACCTTCATCCCGTCACTGGGGGAGGTTTGGAGCACCGGTGGATCGTAGCAAGGGGATGAGATCCCTTTTCAGGGGGTAAGAGAAAGAGCCTGTTGAGAGGCGAGGGGGAAGGATCGGTGGTGCAGCACAGCTGTGCCTTTGCCTGTAATAAGAAAGAATTCCCAGTGGAAAGAGCCGTGTCTAACTCTTTAAGGGGGATTTGTGTGTTTGGGGGGAGGGCTGGAGCTGCAGCCATCCCTGAGCAGTGGCAATGACGAGAGAGTAAGAATTGTCAGGCTGGGTCAGAGCAAACCTTCACCTGCCCAAGGCTTCTTCCAAGAAGAAGATGCCAAGACGACAGGGCACGGTCCTGACGTTTTGCAGCCAGCGTTTTGGGGACTTTCCCATCAGGATGCTTCTTCAGCTGTGTTTTAACAGCTACCAGCAGGCCTGTCCTCCGTGAGCTTATCCAGCCCTCCTTTGAAGCTGTAGGTATTTCTGGCTCCAGAACATCCCCTGACAATGAGTTCCACAATTTAATTACAAGGGGAAAGGAAATGGCCTTGGATAGATTTTTAAACCTGCTGCCTGATCCCTTCATTCCTGTGTTGTCAGAAATGGTGCCTGGAGAGGGATTGAGAAGGGGAAATGAGGGAGAAGGGAGAAAAGGTGGGGCCTGAATTTGGGAATAAAGTATGGGAGTGGGGGGAAACTGCAGAATAAATAGCAAAGCGGAGCCTTTCCAGGGATGGGATGCTGTCGCAGACAGTGAGTACACGAGCGTCACCCCCGCTGTGCAGATGGATGGGATGCTGTGATGGTGCTGTTGATGCTGCTCTAATGTTTGGGAGGTCAGAGTGGTGTGAAGTGAGGTTACGTTGGTACAAACCTAGTGTAACCATGCTACAAGCATTTGCAATCAAGGGGTGAGTGCCTCCAGCCTTGGAGTGGCTGGGCTTGCGGTGGCTCACCTTGAGCCATGGGCAATGGAGGGAGGAGGCGAGGACACCTGGCTTTGCCTCTACCAGCAAATGGCCAGAGATGCCCCAGCCTGGCATCATTTCTGCTGTTTTAAATCTGGCAGGATGGCTGACGGGGCGCTGGGGAGGTGGGGTACCCGCGGCGCTGTGTGTTTGCATGGTTCATGCCAGTTTGTTGGCTTCAGCCCTGCATCACCGCCCTGCAGAAACCGCGCTGGGACCGCACCTCTGGCTGCCGGGGCAGCACGAG
>JAVJGJ010000062.1:12407510-12447418 GCA_035590215.1 Microhierax caerulescens | reverse complement strand
GCTTGAGAGGCATTAAAACCAAACTTTCCAAAACCTTATTTTTTTTTTTTTTAATAGCTTGCTTTCCTGTTATTTTTAAGCTAACAAGTAAAACCAAGGGGCGCTGCCCCAAAATGCTGCATTGAGCTTGAGCAGAGTCGTTGGGGAAATAAGCCTCCTTTCAAGAACTGGAGTGGGAGTCTGGGTGGAAGGGTGCCAGCCGGGGGAAGAGGCGGCTGTCACTGAGATAAAGGCTTGATCGAGGGACAAGAGAGAGTAAAAGGGAGCGCCCTGGGCTCCAGGAGGAAGCCTGGGGGGCTGAGGATTATACAGCTCTAGTGCTGGGTCCCGTGAAGCCCTAGTCATAGTGCACATCCCCAGAAGATGAGTTTTCAGGCTAAATATCAGATCCCCCACAAAGTAATTGCTTCTCCCTGCTTGGCTCTGCCAGTCCCCTGCTCACTTACAAGAATATCTGTCTGGTAGTGGTCAGAAGCAAATAAAAACAAACTGCTTTTTGTTTGCTCTTATTTTAAACACTGTGACAACATTTGGATTAATGGGAGGTCTTGCAAAAAGCTCTTTAAAAAAAAAAGTCAAACATACTGAGCTGCTTAACAGCATCCCTTTGAATTCTGCATCTGCCTGCTGCAATTCCAGATAATGGTCTAGAGAGCAAGGAAACATCCTATTTCTTTTTCCTTCTTGTAATCAGTCCATTAAATATGCCTAAAGTTTCATTTTCTGGAACTATTTAATTGTGCAGCCACTTGGGCTGAATTCCGTATTTTGGTGTGCTTTTGAGTATTTCCTCTTCCTTTGGCAAACAGACAAACAACAGAAATACTAAATTATGTTAATTTCTAACAGAAGCAATATCTTCCCCCAAACATTGCAATCTACTGCATTTTAATTAAAAACAACACATCAACAGTGCATCAAGTCATTTGGAGCCTCAGCTTCTATTAGTTTTAATCGGCAGATTTTTCTAGGGGCTTTTAGGAGCAAATTGTGCATTTCTCACTCTTCCCCAGGAAGAGCGAGGGAGAACAATAGGTTATCTTTGTGCAGGCACACTAAACCCTGAAATGGTGAATTAAAAAAGCGTATGAGTAGGGTGGGGGCTATACAAGGGAGAGCCAAGAGGAGGGTGCATCCAGCAGTGTGCTGGGGGTGCTCTGTGGATGGCACCCGCCTTGTCCGCTGCAGCTGCAAATAAACCCCTCTCCCAGAGGGGACCGAATGACGTTTATTTGGCTTGCTGTCCTGGCTTCCCCGTGCAGCACACAGGGCTGAGGTTTCCTGCAGGTCTCCCCAGGGCTGTTGGAGATGTGGAGGGGCACTTCTGTGCTCCCCATCCTCGGCTCTGGCAGTTGTGGTTCCCAGGTGTGCGGGTGGGATGAGCCATAGCCAGCAGTCACTGTGCTGGCGGGGTGATGGGAAAGAACATTTCATCCATTCCTGTGATGTCTCTGAGAGCTGAGCCTCAATGCTGCTAGTATATAAAGTCGCTTATGAAAGCAATAGGTTTGAAGCCTCTACATGGAGAGACGGGCATGCAAAGCCAGAGGAATGCGGGTAACCTTTGCTTTTTATAGCCTCTTGGTATTTGCTCATGCCAGCTAACACCAATGCCCTCTATTTTAACTGTGCAGAGCCCCACCCTCCGTGCAGCCAGAGCGGGTGCCCAGGTAAACAGGCTGCTGCCTGGGATTCGCTCTCGTGGGAACCGCCGGGGAAGGGAAAACACTCTCTTGTCTTGCCCTGGAGAAGCTGACTGGGGAGAGGGGCTTTGCCAGTGGCCCTGAGAATGCTGTGTGGAAGGGATCAATAGAATCGTGGAGGAGAAGCTGAGGGAGGGCAGGAGGCTGATGCCTGCCTGGGCTGAAACCGCAGTGAGACACCTGAGCTGCTGCGCTGGCTCTCGGGGGAGCTGGGAAAGCAGGTGGTGAGCAGGGAATTGTCCGCTCACCCAAAAATCCGGGAGGTGCCACTTGGCACCAGTGCAGAGGGCAGATGATTATCCACGTGGGTGCTCTTCTGTCATTCAGGCGTGGTGATCACGGGTGTCCCAGTGTCCTGCAGGACCCAGGGCCAGTGCAGGTGCTTGATGAAGCTTGGGCTGGAGCGGGGCTGTTGGAGCATCCACTGGGGACTGACACATGGGGATGGCTTTGGGCCAAGGCCTTCCAGAATGAGCGATGAATTCTAGTGCCCAGCTGGAAGTTGCTGTCAGGGCAACTGGTTTTGCAGAGACTCAGCCTTCCCTGAACTCTCCATCACTTCTTGGAAATTGTTGCCCATGGGTTTCATGTCCTGGTTCCAGCAGGCATTCCTGCACAGAGTTCCCCACTCTGGAAAGGGAGCCCAAAACACTGATCACAGGTTTGTCCTTTGGATGCCTCCCAGCACATCCACATTTCACTGTTTCTGTCTGTGCAGCTTTGGGAAATGCCAGTGTAAAGTCGGTGTCACGGACCTGAAGTGTGACCGGTGCAGTGATGGATACTACTGGTTTAACGAAACCACCTGCGAGCCGTGCCAGTGCAACAACCACTCCAACACCTGTGACAGCTTAACAGGTAACTATCCTTTTGCGACCATGGTGGGTGCAGACTTCACCTGTCTCCTCTGTCTCTGGATTTTGCCATTTTCAGTCAGCAGACCTGTGCTCCCATCCTCTTCATCTGCATCTTTATGCCTTGAGTACCCAGGATCTTTCCCTTAAAATACAGGCGAGGTTGGAGCTAGTCCTTTTCTCCAGGAAGGCCATAAAGGCTGTGTTATTTACCCCACGCTGCAGTGCAGAGCTTTCATTCTACAGCCTCTATCAGAAATCAGTGCTCTATTGTTCTCTGCACTTGCACGAATACACAACACAGGCTTTTAAGGAGCTTTTGTTTAACTGCTGTTTACCTGGAAACATATAGTACTGGCACTGACGTAAGGTGACTGTTATGGTGACAGATAACATGATTAGTGCTGGAAAAAACTGTCACCACCTAATTAATATTGCCCACTTGTTATAAATGTACCTTGTTCGTTTTCCTTGATCGTTTCTTTGACTGTCTCTCACTCATAAGGATGTTGATGGAGTGCAAATGTTGAGACACCTGTGTTTGAATAGCTTATGGGAGGGCAGTGGGGAATGTAATTGCTTTCCCATCTCCACCAAAAGGAGGGATCCCGGAGGAGCAATGTTCTGTGACTGCCTGCGCAATCCCCACTTTAGCAACAAAACTCACACTTCAAAACCCAAATTCTTATCAAAACTTCCAAGCTGAGATGCAGTTCTGTAATATTTATCCAGGAGCTTAGAAAGGAGTAATAATTTTAAAAATGTTGCAGCATTTTTGCATAGCTGTCAGGGAGGCAGAGCTCATCAAACAAGGTATTTCTGGGCGATTTCTGCACCGGTGTCCGTTTCCTCATGGCCTGTGTGTTTGCAGGGGAGCAGTGCTGGCGGTGCCCAGCTGATGCCCTGCTCCTGCTCGGCGTCTGGGGGAGCAGCAGGTGCCAGGTCTGCACTCCTTGGGGGTGAATTACTACAACCATTCCTATACTGGACTTCATGTGCTTATGTCCTGCCAGTATTGAAGCATGTAAGATTGTACCGAAAGCTGTGCGCACATCAGCTGTGTTACTGATTTGGAGCTGGGTGTGTGGGTTTTGTGAGGGAGTGAGATAATCTGCTCTCCCTTTTTCTCCCTCAATGTTCCCCCTACTCTTGATTTAAAAAAAAACAAAACAAAGCCCAGCACAGATCTTGCCTCCAGGATGGGTCTGTGCAGGCAGCCCTTCTGCTGAGGCTGTCCAGCTCTGACCACAGCACTGCAAAGAAAACCCCTCTTTTTGGTTAATGACCTATTGTTGATTTGACAAAAATCCATTTTTAAAATGTTCCTCCATCTGCTTTATTTGCTGCTGGGGGTGGAGGAACCCAACAAAACCAGAACAGAGAACAGTCGATTAAAAATTAGATCTGACGTCTAATAAGTAACACAGCATACTCAGCCTGCTCTAGAGACTGCACTTTGTGTGACCTCCCCAGCTTTACATCAACTGTGTGTAGTCTTTGTCAAATTTTCGAGGTTTCTTTCGCATGACTGCTGTACTTGGGGCTCCCTCTGCCGGCTCCGCAGCCAGCTCCGCAAGCCTGGCCGGGTTTGCTCTGGCCAGGAGGAAGATTTAAAATTACTGGGCTGGAAATTGGGCAGCCAGAGCTCCCCAGGCGCCAGCGCTTCCTTCGACACGACCCTTGTGCCCCGTGTTGTGTCTGTGCAATGAGTTTGGTTGCTTCTTCCCAGCTGGGGTGCTGTGTGGTCTGATCCTTCCTGAGGGCATTATCAGGATAGGAAGTGCTATTAATTATTAAGGCTTTCCACAGTGATACCTGATTGCAAGCCCATGCATGCTTTGCACGGCTGAGCAACTTGCTGACTCATCGGAAACACAGCCATTTTGCAGGGTCGGTGTCAATAAATGTGAGTAATTTCTGCCGATGGGAAAGACATTGGTCCTGCAATGACCGAGACTGTACAGAAAACGCAGGTGTGATCCCAGATTTATGCCACCGTTAATGCCTGCAGAGCACGGTTCAAGGCACCCTTGCTGCTGATCAGGCAAGTTAACCTTCCACGAGCTGGTCAGTCCCAGGCAGACAGTTCTTTTTAGTGCTGAAGCAGCTGATTGAGGTTTGCAACTGGAGAAGCCAAGCCCAGCAGATCATTTTCTCCTTTAACGCTGACATCTCTCCCACAAAAGCCACTGGCTCGTGTCTGACAAGCTGTTGGGTGAAGAGCAAACAGTGTGTGGGAGCTGATGCCCAGCAAGTGTCCTTAGTCACCGGGGTGCTGCCAGCCCCACTGTGCGGGTGAATCAACAGCTTCCCAAGAGTGGGAGCTGCCAGGGTTTGCTTCCTGCCCTTGGCACGAGGGTCAGCTGTGAGGACACGCCAGGCTGGCTCGGGGATGCTTGGCTGCGGAGTCATTGCTGTGGAGAGAAGAGTAGGAGCCCGTGCAGCATGCAGGGCTTGCAAGGGAGCCAAACCATTCCCACGTTAATAAGAAAATCTGCTGTGGTTTTTTTAACAGTCAGCATTAACCTAATTCAGGATTTTTTTCTGTAGTTAATGTTGGTATGAGATTTTTAACATACCCCTGGAAGCACTGCTAGATTAGCTCAGTGAATCTCCTGTCTGTGCTTATATATGCAGTGAATAAACTGCTCTGTGCTGCCCTGGTTTGTGAGAAGGTGGTGGTTGCCTTTTCAGAGTCTTGTACACAGGATTTAATCATATCAGCTTCCCTCAGGTCACTGCCGCCTCGATGAGGAGCCTGCTGAATTAGAGGATGTTCCTGTTGATGGATGGGCTTTTGATGGAGGCTGTGTTTTTATAGCTAGGGAGATTTTTCTTTCTCCGGTCACAATAGTATCAAAATGCAATTTAGAGGGCCATTAGGACACAGCCTTTGCTAAGGCACAGCACGTCAATTTTCTGATTCAGGGGCTTGCCCAGGAAGGGGAGGTGGCTCCTGCAAACCCCCAGTTCTCCTCTGGTTCTCTGGGAAGGTCAGTAATTGCTGCTGCTGGGTGCCTGTGATGGGGATAGAGAAGCTGAGCTATCCTGGGGGGCTGAAGCAATCTGCCCCCAGAGCAGGACGGTGGCACTACCTTCCCCTGACTGCCAACACTCGGTGTGGGAAGAGGCTGCACATAGAAATGGCAAAGGCATAAACTGGGGGGACCCCTCGTGGGAGTGGGGGATCTGAAGCATCAAGATTCCATCTCTGCAGCACAAATGCAAAATGAAACTCCTTTCCTTGGGGACCATTTAATATTGATGGCATGTGTTTACCTGCACTGACCTTTTAGAGCGAGGAGCTGCCGGCCTCTCTGCTGGGGCCACCTACTTTTATGTGTGTATGTGTGTGGAGGGGGGGAATGACCATCAGCAGGTTATAAGAGGCCAGGATCATGTTTTGGCCAGAGGGCATCCAGAATCACCTGTGAGCTCTGATAATTGAGAGTGCTCCACGCAGATTCTTGCTCCAAATGTTCTGCTCCAGTTCCTGCCGCAGAACGGTTGCTTGTGCTCCTGTCCCTTCCCCAGGCATCTGCTTGCACTGCCAGGAAAACACCGAGGGAAACCACTGCGAGCTCTGCAAGGAGGGCTTCTACAGAAGTGCCCATGCTGCCCACACCTGCCATCGCTGCCCATGCTCCACCGTGGCATCGACCGGCACCTGCCAAATACGTAAGGCTTTTGTTTTGGTCTAATTCCTCAGATAATGAATGCAGCTCTTTTCAATTAAATTGCCGCTTGGAGAGCATCAGCCTAGCGAGGCATTTTATAGCCCGTGAATCTCATGTTTGTGGGAACCAGGGCACCTTGCTGGCAGTGGCGCCTGCCATGCCGCACCCTTGGTGCTTGTGTTGCCTCTTGTGAGAGCAGCTGTGCCGTGGAGGGCATCAGAAGTGTGTGGCTACAGGCTGCAGCATGCTCTGAAGCACCTGCAATGTTTCTCAGAGAGAAACTGCTGAGCTTGTGGCAGGCAGGAGTGGTACAGGAGACACCCACCAGTGCCATGTAGCTTTCCATACCTCTGTGAGCCCTCTTCTGAACATCTCCATGGGATTCCAAGCAGAGATTCCCCAATCTTCCTGTTCTATTTTCACGTAACTGAGAGAAGTCATAGTTGTAATAGACATATGTAAGACCTTTTTTGATATTTCCTTAATCAGTTTTGCAATCAAGCCACCTCTGGCTTTACGTAGGCCAAAAAGTTCTGTGGGTTGCAGGCATCCCTGATACAGTTCCAGCTGTTTTCTGAAATGGGCTGTTTGAGATGGAAATATTCAGTTTGCTTGGCAACTACTGAGTGTGCTCTGTGATGCTGGTACGACACATCAGAAATGCCTAAACTGTTTTTTCCTCTGAGGAACAGTGAAACTGCTGGAGCTCAAAAATGGTATTTTCAGCTTAAAAATTAAGATTGGTTAATGCTCAGTGTCTGCTGGGCTTTGTCATAGTGACTCGTGGTCAGGTCCCACAGAATAAATCCCACCGTGGGTGTTTCTCTGTGGGGGGGCTGTGGCACATACCTGGTTTGCTTTCTGTATTCTTTAGAGCCTGGTGAATCTGCCCCAAGGTGTGACAAATGTAAAACTGGGTACACTGGCCTGAACTGCAACCAGTGTGACAACGGCTACTACAATTCCGACAGCATCTGCGTAAGGTGTAAATGCAACGGGAACGTGGACCCAGCACGGTCCCCCCGTGTGTGCAAGCCAGACAGCGGGGAGTGCATCGACTGCCTGTACCACACTGCTGGGTTTCACTGCGAGGAGTGTGAGGACGGCTACGTCCGAGACCCCGAGGGGACCAACTGCACCAAGAAAGGTAAAACAAACGCTCCTCAAATCAGTGTCAAAGCTGGCTGTGCGGCTGGGGTGGGCACAAGCTGCCTGACAGCTGGGGAAGGAATACTGTTAGTTGTTCAGATTGATTTAGATTCACCTGGCCTGTGGTACAGGGAAGAAACTCAGACCTTTATAGCACGTTGGTACCTGCTGGCCTTGAAATCTGTGGTTTAGAGTTAACTCCATAACCACCCTGATTCCCAGAGTGTGGAAGGCACCGCTAGTGAACAGGCTGGCAAGACCCCCCCACTGTTTGCAGTGTATTTAAATGTAGGTTTTCAGATTTCCATTGCTTGATATACCTGATCTCTTAGTGCCCAGTGAATGGGTCTGTATTGACCAGTCCATTCAATAGCTCTGTCTAGTTTTTCTAGTTTTCTAGTTCCTTAGAAAGGGTGTTTATAATAAATTTTGTCACTCCTCACACTCTGCAAACAGTAACTATTTGGATCAAGGTTAAATACTCCCTTTTTTTTTTTTTTTTTTTTTTTTTTTTTTTTTTTTTTTTTCTCTTCCTAAATGGAGAAGCCAAAGCTCAGAGAGGTGAGATCCAAACTTGCAGACCAAGTCAAACACCAGAATTTACTGGTATGCGCTCTGGTGGTCTCTCATCAGTCTTTAGTCCACATCTAAGACACTGCGTGTAGCATCTCAGACACAAACTAGCACTAGTATTTAGGGAGGCTACTGTACAGCATGAGAGAAAATGATTCTTAAATTGCTTCTTCAGTGGTGATCAGGTGACTGGTCCACAAGGTGGATCTCCAGCTTCATGCATGGAAACATTACCAGTGTTATGTATTAGATGAGAGAACCCAGATTTCAGGAAAGTGTCTGGATCAAAATTCATCCTTGTCACCAACAGAGATTTAATTCAGATCTTCCAATAGGAGCTCATGTGGTTTTCACTTCCATGCTGGGAGGTGTAATCATGGAGTCCTCCTCTGTGCAGGGAGGTGATCAATACAAAAAAGTTGAATACTCATTAGCTATAACAGTATCATTACAGGGCTGGAAATGACACTTTTGCATCAGGTCATCCATTATCTCCCCCTGCACAGCTCTGTCTTTGTGTAAAGAGCTATATGACCTTGCTCCATTAAAATCCATGTGGTATGGCTTTGCTTGCATACTTGCAGTTTTCACCATTCAGTTTTATTTTAATGGCATTATTATAGCCGATTCCTGATATGGGGACAGACTGTCCCCTTTCAGAGGGACTGGGACCTGCTCTTCTAGCTTTGCTGTTTCTTTCACACCTGTTTTTTTCCCTTTCTTATTAAGCAATTAAGAAGGCATACAGTTTTTTACACACAACTTGCTTAAAAATTTACATGTTGAGGTACTGTGCATTAAGGAGTTTTAAGTTAAGATTTTCATAAACCACTAGTGCATTCGAGTGGCCTAGTTTTGAGTGGCTTCTAGAGTGAAATCATCACCCAGACTCTATTTAAGTGGTTGCAGTTGAAATAATACAGCATGTTTTGTACAGCCTGGGCAAAGCTAAACCCAACCTTGCATATCCACAGGGGCAGTTCAGAGTCTCAAACCTGACCAAGATTTTAATACTTTCAAGGCTGATGGAGAGAACATTTAAGGGGCATGTGGGATGACCAAAGTCAGTGTTTTTGACCCCTGGGCGGATGGTGAGGCACAGCAGCAAGAACTTAGTGATGCAGCGTGGCCCTGTGCCACCCAGCCGAGCATCGCCGCCTTTGCTGAGAGCTGGCGCGTGGGCTGCTGGCACGGCCCCGGCTCCTGCCGGTGCTCGTTCATTGCAGGAGGTAGCAGAAGCTTTGCAGAGACTGCATTTCAATCAAGCAGCTGGATATGACACTCACGTCAAAGCTGCCAAAGCAGCCCATTCACTGAACAGCTGCTGCTCTCAAGGAGCTGCTTTAGGACATCTGGAGGGCTGGCATGGCCCTGGTGAGCGGAAACAGGCGTCGCTGTGTGGCAGCCCAAAGGTGACAGCCCACGGTCACAGCACGGCCCTTTTTCACCATGATGTTAGCACCAGTTGCAGGAAATGTTTTCACCCATGTCTCACTTGCCAGCACTTAGCTGATGCTGACTCACAAATAAAGCCCAGAAAAGTCCTGTTTCCTTGCTAGTGAATCAGCCATTGTCTCAATCCTGGGTTTTTTCTAATTATAGCTGCTTGGCAGGGTTTGCTAAGAATTGAGTGTTGATGAAGGAATTTGGAAAGAATGACTGAATTCCTCATGCCCTTCTCCCAGAGCTGTATCCAGGAACCTCTTGCTCCTGTCACGTTGCTTCCCCCTGCAAAATTCTGCCTGTAATCCCATAGAGAAATGCCTTCTGGCATTCAGCATCCTCAGTATTCTTATCACCCTAAGGCAGGACCTGCAGAGAGTAGAGGAGCTGCTGCAGGAAGGGGACTCTGAGCAGGAGCCTAAATTAGGTGTGTGATCCCCCATCCAAGGGTTTCTTTCTCCATTACCTGAACTGGGAACGTGACAGCCCAAAGTTAACTCCTGGGACCTCCCTGAGGGCTCATGGCAGGAGACGTGCTGAATATTTCCAGCTTCTGTTGCTATTGGAGATGCAACTTAGTGCACAATTAGTCCTTTGGAAGTGACTCTCCTCCTCAGTCATAATTAGTAGACGTTCTCTTCAGGAGAGCTGGATCAATACAGCATGGCACCATCAGCTGTAATTGCTGCAGCTCTAAGTGGGTTTAAAATGAAGTTGCATTTCTGGTAGCAGGAAGAGAAATGGAAAGAGTGGGGAAGAGGGTGCAGAGTCGGATGGAGCAATAGGTATAGAGAACATGTTAGTTGAGGCTTCAGCTTCTGGAGGCTTCCTGCTGCCTGGACTTGAGAATTTAAAATTGATGAGGTTATTCCTCTGAAGAAAATGCTTTATTATTTACATTTGGGAGACTAATACTCAGGCTCTTACAGTGCTTTCTGAGGCCTATAGCTTAACTGGTTTGAAGGTGGCATAATGAATTTGCATCCCACTTTCAAGATCTCCAGTGTTCCCCCGTCACTGACTCCTAGGTCTGCGAAGGGCATTATCCCATGTCTGCTGGAAGCAAGGCAGGTCCTTGGCTATTTTGTGTATGGGAACAGGCTGCAGAAGGAGACGGAGCTTGTGGCACAGCTTGGTAGTTGCCATGTTCTCATCCTTCATGTGTAGACATATACCAGCAGCTGAAAGCAAAACAGGATCCAATCTGGTTTCTGCTTTGTTTGAAGGCTTCATAAGAACATCTACAGATTTTTTTTTTTTTCTTGTGATTTGGTTACCTTCTGCTTCTGATTGTGCAGGCTGGGGGTTTCTGTGAGTCTTCCGTATAACTTCATTCAAAAGCAGAACTGGGATTATTTTGCCCTTTTACATAAAGTGGTGTAAATGCTGAAACCTGTTGCTAAACACTGTGATGGCAGAATACTCATGGTTCATTTTTTCATTTTTTATCTTCTTTTACAGGTAAAGCAGAAATAACAATATTGTGAACATGTCCCTACATTTAGCATACTAACTGTGACAGGATTAACTCCTGGAGTTGCTGTGTCCTCCCAGCCTTATTGTGCAGCCCATGCAGACAACAAGCGAAACTCTGCCTTCGTTAGGGTCCAAGTCCAAACTCTTGCTGAGCTTGGTAGAGCCCCGTTTTCATGGGCTGGACGTGAGCTGGGCTGGGTGGCTTGTTTTCATCACAAGCTCATACAGCTAATGCCGAGTCTTGGCTACTGCGTGTATCCATCTATTCATCACCAGATTTTTCGTAGGAATGCTGCACTCAATGAGCACTTAGCAGACAGAATTACTTACAAAAACTAAACCCAACTCTGGCTAATCGTTTTTGTAAACTATTTTGAAAAAATACCAGCTTTAACAGTGTAGACTTAATTGCCATAATAACTGTGATATATCAAATGTCTTATGTTTGTGTTTGATTCCAGATTAACATATTTTATTGATATTTTTTAATTTGTTTTCTAGAAGCCACTCTTGGCCCAGAAACAAGGGAGTTTACAACTTCTGCTCCAAATGCCAGCAAGGCAACATCATTTTCAACGGCAGTGATAAACAGTACGTTGTCACCAACAACTATACACACTATATTTCCTATAAGCTCCTCTGACAATAGTACCTCTGCTTTTGCAGATGTTTCATGGACTCAGTTTAACATAATTATTTTGACAGTTATCATAATTGTTGTGGTCCTACTAATGGGCTTTGTGGGTGCTGTCTACATGTACCGTGAGTATCAAAACAGAAAACTTAATGCTCCTTTTTGGACCATTGAACTCAAAGAGGACAACATCAGTTTTAGCAGCTACCATGACAGCATACCCAACGCTGATGTTTCAGGGCTGTTGGAAGATGATGGGAATGAAGTCGCACCAAACGGACAGCTAACGCTGACGACTCCCATGCATAATTATAAAGCTTAGAAGAAGTGATCCAGCTATTCCCGAGTAGGCTTTAAAAAGTTACAGGGCTTGTTGAAGGGGTATCAGGATCCGTGCCAAGGCTCCACACAGAGGAATTTGCTCTTCAGGTACCCTTATGCTGGGCTTGCTGTAGCTTGCAGGTGAACAGAAAAAAAGTGTAGTACATCCAAATTTCAGGTAATATGGTGAAATGCATTCAGTGTCCTATCCTCCATAAAGATCCATAGAATTCACTGTTGTTACAGACCTGATTGTGCTGATCTGAAAATATTTTTTTTCATGAAGAGTTGGTGGGGTGGAGAAAGTAGTACCCCATGATTAATCAGAAGCCGCTTGATTTCCAGCCAACCTGGCACTTAAGTCTGCATCCTTTAGTTTGAAAATCATGAATTAACAGTGGATTTTCAGGAAATAGACATTTGTGAAGGCTAGTGTATTAGTTCCTGATATAAACTGGTTTGAAAAGGAGGAGAAAAAAGGGAAATAATTGTTCACTGTAATAAATACCAAAAGACAAGTAGAGGAGTGAGTTGCACACTTGGAAAAAAGTCACCGTTATCAGTTTCCACTAATCAGGGAAACAGGAAAATGTAATGAAAAATATTTGACTTAGGGAAGAGACTAAGCTTTTCCTTTTCTGAGTATTTATACAGGGTGATGATGCTATTAAAACATAGCAATCCATTTTTCTTTTCTAGGAGGAGTTAATGAACTTGTATAGTTTCTGTGCAAGGGAAGACGACAAGATATCTCAGGGTTGCCGTGTAAAAATAAAAGCTAGGCTTAATACCCTACCCTGATAGAAATGGTGTGTTCTGTATATAAAATGTAATATATCTTCTTGGAATTGTATTTGTAATTATTTGTAAAAAAGACAACCAACCGACCAACCAAAAACCCCCCAACAACAAAATCACGAACCCCCCCAACCTCCCCTATTCCCCAAGTCATATTTTATCATCTAGATTTTAATTGTACAGCGGTTAGTGGCGTTGTTTAAAAAGAAAAAAAAAAAGAGGATTGTTTAAAATACTGTAAATTAGATGACAATATTGTTGGAGCTGGGACTCTGGCAAACACTGACTGCTTAAAGCTTTTCTTCTAGTGTCACTGAATAACTTTCTTTTTTAGAGAAAATGTGAGTGCTCCCTACTTGCATCTGTCAAATTTTCCCATTCCTTTAAATATAGGGTGAATACCAGTGTCACCATGGCTAGGGCCTAGTAGGTGTCCAAAAATCGGATGTACCATTCTGTTAATTGCTTTTTAAGTCTTTATACAAAAAGCAAATACAGTCATGAATGCATTGAGAGCCTGATCGCAATAGCTGAGCTTCTCCAAAGCAGCTGCTCATCACGTTAGTGGATCTCATTTCCATCTCTCCTGTGCTGACACGGTGATGGGGGAGACTTGCTGGAAGGCTGAGCGCAGCCTATGAAAGGCAAAAGCAGAAATCTCCTGGATTTGGGTGGAAATGGCTTTCAACCAACAAGCTTGCAGGAGACAATCTGTGCTTCTTGGCTTAAAAGCTAAAAGTGCATGGATGCCTTCAGGAAATTTATGTAGCACAAGGTGGTGGTAGGGAATCAGCAGTCAAAAAAAAAAACACCTGCAGGGGACTTTAGGTTTCACAGATTCCCTCGATTTTTGTGGGAGGCTGGCAGACAGTTAGCAGAGGGAGGACAACTAATGGGCAGCACAGCAGAGGGAGGTTGCACCACAGAGCTCCTTGCTTGGTACCCGCAGTGTGCAAGTGTGCCTCGAGACAGGCACCGTCCCCTCCCTGTGCGGGGGAGCCGCCAGGTCTGACAAAATCAATACCATTACCTTTAACAGGGTGTGAAACAAATATTTCACCTAACTCATGACCAACCTCAGAACTAAAGCTGCATTTCTGTGCACATTGGTGCTTTGCAAGCGATGGATGCTGAGGATAAATGAAGTACCTGCTAAAGGTCAGCAGGAGCTGACTGATGCATCCTCAGAGCCAGGCAAAAGTAAATATTTCTCAAGATAAGAAATGATAGGAAGAATGAGGTGATTATTTATTTGCTTTTTGGTGCTGCATGGAGGCTTTTCTTATCATTGAAGACTTTGGGAGAGGGGGGAATAGGTATTTTAAACACATGCACAAAGGTGCCACTTCTGCCTCAGAAACTTCCTGCCTGATTTAAAGATGAGGCACGGCAAGTAGGGAGGAAAGTAGCTGAGGATGACCAAGGCAAGTGGTGAGAGCAGAATGTGATATTGGATATGGACCTGAGCCAATGGAAAAGTTCCTGTTGCCTCCTGTGGGTCTGGGTGAGGTCCCATAGTTTAGGTAATAAATTTGGTTGATGTAATTCAGAGCAATGTTACTTTTATAAAATAGGGGAGGACTGGAAGAGAACATCTGGATATTGCTAATCCTGGAGTTACTCATCAAACTTTCAAAGAGAAGACTGGTGACAAAATAGAAAACTTCCTAAAAATTGTAATTATTTAGCAGTGCTGATTTAGTGATACACTTGCACTTGGTCACTTCACAGGGTGGGGAAAGGCAATTTAGGAAGCGTTAGCTCCTGGTACTAATGCTGGCAGGCAAAGTGAAGGACAGATTGTTCACTTTAATGTTTCCAAAATATTTTGGTAGATCTTTTCATCTTTGCCACAAAAACACCTCTTCCTCAAATTTTGGTATGACTGTAGGCTACTTTGTAAAAGAAATAGGCTTTGATTTTTTTCTCTCACTGTAGAAATAATGACCATCTGCAAAACCAGGGCGTGCTCGGATGCTGAGCTCTCCTAGTCCTTGCCTACCACAGCACAGGAGGTGTTTGCATCTGGGCTGCTTCTGACCTCCAAATTAAATGCTTTGTGTTTGAGCCTCAGGTTTGAAAGGAGGAGGTCAGGCTGCCTTACAGTTGGTCTGTGAGGGAGGGTGGTACAGCCATGCTGTTGTCTGTGGCTCCCACATCTGGATGAAGGGATCTAGACAGCCCCCACAGATGTGACAGGAAGCTGGGTTGGGCAGGGGGACCTGGTCGCCCAGGTTTGGACAGCAGAAAAAGCACAGGATGCTCTTTAGCGGGGACTGGAGCACAGCAAGGATATGGCATGGGGACAGTGCTTGTCAGATGGCAGAATGACTCGGCAGGAAAATACCAGCCATCTCCAGCCAACCAGGCCCTGGGCATAAAGGAACAACATTTATAAAAGGAGATTGATGCCTCTGCAAAGAAAGAATGAACAGCTTTGTGTTCGACTTTGGTGATGTGATATTAGATCCTCCCTGCTCTCTCCATCAATCATGCAGCTTGTCCCCTGGGTGCCACAGGAGGTGAGGAAGAAGTTGAGCCAGCTGTATCTCCAGTCAGCTTTGGCTGGCATTGTATTTTAAGGGGGTGCAGAGCTAAAACACTTGTGCCAGGGTACTAAAGGCCACCAGGACCCACCGATCTGCCATGTGTTATAACTTGCCATGAAGCTTCCCAGATATTGGAAGTTTGCTCCATGCCACACTGGGGCATGGGCCGGTAAACCAGAAATGGATTTGGAGGGCTGCGCTAGAAGTTTGCAAGACAAGGGGAAGGCAACTTCTAGGGCTGACATGGCAATAGAGATCCATGCAGCATTCCTGAAGGGCCACCATGCATCACCTTCTAGCTGAGCATGCAGCTGTCTGGCTGCAGTGGTGTGGCTGTCATGCAGAAAGGCAGTCGATGGCATGGTACAGTAGCTGTAGAGAATAGAGAAGGTACGATAAGGCAGGTGAGGGCTGGGTGGATGTGGGAAACCAGCTTTCAAGGTGCGACCCTCAGGGTCGTGAGGGCCCTGTGGACCCAGCTGGTCTGGATGGGGTGCATTCAGTTCCACAGTCAAGTGACCAAAATCAAGAGGCTATAGTGGAGCAGATAAAGGGCAAAAAGCAATGATGTGTCAAAGGCATGGGGCAACCTGGATGGGTCACAACTTAAGAAAGAGCATTTGGTAAGCACAGGGTGCAATAGACATGCAAAAACGCGACTGGGTTAATGTGAATAGATGATATTAAATCTTACGAACCACTGTAGCTAGAAATAACTGCGTGGAGTGCTAGCCCTGGGGAGCTGTCGGGAGATGTCATCCATTGGAATGATAATTCCCTTGGACCAGGCTGAGCAAACTTAGCACATTGGAAGCCATTTATGAAAGAGGAGGGGCTATATTCAGCATCCTCCAGGTATCCTGGGCCAGTTAACCACTGCTATGCAGCATCTTTATCTTAAAACGTTACATGCAATGTAAATGTGGCAGAAAGTTTGCACAGTCTCCTTTAAATAAAGGGTATAAAAATATGTTTCTCTTTAAAGTGAAATTTTAAAATGAGCTCCCACAGGACTCTGCTCTTGATGTGTCAGAGGAATGGATTAAAATAAGAAAAATGTGGGCCTAAAAGTTGTACTTGCTCCCAACTGAAACCCATCAGTCTTACTACACATCCAAATAAGGCGTCTCCTAAGCATATGCTATGCTTACAAATGCATTTCTAAAAAAAAAAAAAAGTTATGATTTGAATATATGTCAGAATTTATACAGAAGAATGTTATTTAAAATTAATAAAAATAAATGTATATAATTTGTATCTATGCCACTTGGATCTTTGCATTTGTTTTTTGTTCATTAAAGTTCAGCAGGAGTCTTTCCACTGATCGTGACCAGTGCTGGATTGAAACCTACAGGATTGAATCTGATCTCATCCCAGTAATGACATTTATTCCAAGAGAATTATTCCTTCATAATAACCCTGTATGTGAGATCAGAACCATGGCACAAAAATGTTTTTTAACAACAGATATTCGTAAGTACAGTTGACATTGTGTCAGATAAACCATCTAAAAAATGAGCCCTAGGATCTCCTGTCTGCCTATTAACCATTCCAGCTTTCAGCTACTTACATTAATGTGTTTGGTAGTTAGACAGTCAATGTCTATTTCCCCATTATTGCCTGTAATACTCACATATTTTATCAGAGCTGTATGCAGTCATTGAAATTAAACCTACAAAGCAAAGCTAGAAATTGGAAGAGGATATTATATCAGATTTTTCTTCATGACCACAATGGATCTTTCAAAGGAAATTTATGTTATCAGATACTCTGAAATCCACATCTGTGGTGTCAGTAGTTTTGAACAGTTGTGGTAGTGTCTGCAAATGAGCTATGGAGAACTTGCATTTCTATCTCACTTGTCAGTGTTAGAGAATTGATGTTTTTGGTGCAGAAGCAAATATAAATGCTAAAGGCTAGTCTTTTCTGCTTAATGCTATATCTAACTCTTTGGTCCTTATTAAGCAAAGAACTTGAAGAGAGGTAAATCAGCATAAATTAAGTGAGCACTTTAAATGTTCATTCAAATGTTTTACTGAGCCAGAGCTACATAAGGGCCACACTGGTGATATTCCAGGGAGTTCATTGAGACCTGATTTGCATTAGCAGAACAGTTTGATCATGTATGATTTGGCTTAGGAGGAATTTTGTTCTGAACAGTAACAGGGGGAGGAATAACTGAATTCTGAACCAGGTCCCCAGAGAAGGGACTTAAAAACAGGATGGCTGGCGGTGACATCCATTCTGCTTGTGCCACCATTGCACTTCAGCCACAGTGCTCTGAGCAGCAGGCTTTCACCCTGCTCCATGGGCATTTGTGGTCAGCTCATCCCTACCATTACACTCACTGGAAGCATTGCTTCCTAGACCCCCTTTAGTGCTTTGTTTCTGAGGTGGTAAGGATCTCAGGCTGCCTTGTAAATTAGGAAAGTGTTGTTCCAGTACAGCTTCCTGGTTTGAGGATTTAGCATAATCTCCCCAAATGTACTGCTAATTAAGACAAGGTTAAACAACATTAAGCAGATTATCAGAAGACAAGTTGTTAGCTGCTTCTGAACAACACATTTCCCAGCCCCTTCTGCCCCTTGCAGCTTCTTGGTGCCGCTGCAGATAAACATGTTGGGCAGCGCAGTAATCCAGGGAAACTTTCCATCATGTCTGTGTGTGTATACATGTATATATATCTATATGCCTTTGCCCATCAGACAACCATTTCATGAAATGATAAACTTAACAAGGAGGGCCCAGCTGATTTCCTTTTCCAAGATAATACAGTGGGACATGAACCATGGCTCTGCAGGCAGAGGTGCTGTGCCAGCACGTAGCATACAAGCAGTGCACGGTTTGCGCTGTACTTGTGGCTGATGAATGCTGATTTAATGGCATGCATCAAATATGTAACACTGTGACCTTAAACACGAGCAAATTGGGATCATCCTTTCAGTAAGTGGTCTCATTCATTTTATGAAGATCTGCTCTGTAAACAAGTGAAGACACATTTCGGACTGGCTGATCAGATCCCAGTGCCATATGGCAAACCCGATTTTACAAACTTAACTTCAGCTTGGCAGAAGGTGAGGCCACTGCAAAAGGGGACCCAGTCACATAAGGTGACAAATGTCTCTCAAAGGCCATGGGGGAGTCAAAGGGACGAAACATCTCTTAAGGTCATCAGACCTCAAGTGCAAAGCATGAGGCATGTCCAGTTGGATAGGATAAGAGATTAAGAGTTTTGTTGTGCTAAGTAGTGCCTGGCATTTCTTGGCAGTTTGGAGCACCAACAGCTGCTCCATCACGGACTTGTACACATTAAATTGAAAGACACATTAGGGCTCTGAAGCCCACCATGACTGTACACACGCAAGGGTTGCAATGGCCACTGCCACCACTCTAGGACATTTCACAGGCTTACAGCTTTGATCTATGTTGAACAGCAAGTAGAGCTGGTGCAGGTATGTGGAGAAAATGGAGCCAACAGGGCACCATGATGATTTGCAAGCATAAACCCACAGCTGCCCATAGCCCCTGGTCAGCCCTATTTCCTGGGCAGGTGAGAATCCCCTTGAGACGGCCCAGATGACAGTGAGGGGAACCTGACACACTAGGTGCTGAGGAGCAACCAAACCTAACACCAAAGCACATTGCTACTCCTGTGGGTGAGAGCCAGCCCAGCGCCTCAGCATGGGGCCTCCTCGTGAGACAAGCAATGCTGAGAATAAGTGCTCACACCGTGCCCTGGCTGGGGCTGTAAATAGTGCAGGGAAGTACTCCAATCCCCCACACAGGTTTCCAATAAGGAATTAAAAAAGGAGGTGAAGAGTATGAGGAGCAAGGCAAGGTTTGGAGCTCCCTGCAGTCACCCCAGGGATCATGGTACTCAGGGAGGGAAATGATGGCAGTATATAATTCACCTTAGCATTTCCAGCCCTGAATCCTTTAACATAATTGCATTTTCTCCCTGAAAAGGGGGGAGAGCTGCAATGCTCAGCTTTACAAAAAAACGCCAATTGTTTCAGAATCGGCCTGCCTCAGTGCAGGGCAGCTGGTGACAGCTGGCCTCCCAGATCGCCACCTCTGCCAGTTACAACGAACAGTCACTAGAATTTGAAACTAAAGCGTAATTATTTCTCTCCCCAAGTCTGATAGCGGTTTGGCGCCATGGAGAACATGGAAACAATTAGCACCAGCGGCTCTGCCAGGGGCCCGGGGCCCGGCACACCCTTGCAGAAGCTGCTTCCACATGCGTCTTTCTCGAATCAGGGCCCGGAGGCACCGGGGGGACCACTCGCCACCGCCCGGCGCCCGCAGCCCTGTTCCCGCTCGCGCCCTTCAGGCACATCGCCACACATGCCAAGGGCGAGCACAGCTTCCCCCACTAAAGATAGCGGCGTCTCGCCACCTATTTTCCTTTGAAAAAAGATGGCGGCTAGCGGACGTCACTGTTGCTTCCCTCACTCAAGATGGCGCCCGACAGCTTTCTCCCCCTTGCCCTGTTGGCAGTCTCCACCATACCCCGCCCCGCTCTGCCCTCAGCCAATATGGCGCCTGCCCACCAGATTCAGCCACCGCCCGCAATAAACATGGCGGCTTCTCGTCTATTTCCATTGCGCCCACCCCGTACGCTCTTCCGCGGTGGCTTCAGCGGCTTCACCTCCGTCGACGCAAAGATGGCGGAAGCGATTGCGCCCGTTTGAATTCCAGCGAAGCCGCCAAAGCCGCGCACAAAGACGCCGGGGCTCTGGCCGCCGGCGGAACTCGCCGCGCCATGGACTCGTTGCCGGGGGAGGACCTGACGCTGCCGGTGGTGTTCGAGGGCAGGTAGGCGGACGGGAGCTGGCCTCACGGCGGGTGCCGGGCTTGCCGCCACCGCGGGTGCATGTGGCGGGACTGGGCCTGCCGGCCCCGGGCGGGTGCTGTGCGGCAATGGCACCATCTCAGCTTTCGGCTGCTCAGCGGTGTCCTCCTCCTCCTTCCTCAGCGTCAGCGTCACCCAGCTGCCGGACGTCTCCCGCGGGGACCACCAGCCCGGCCCGGCCGGCGGCGACGGTAAGGCCGGATCGCGGGCGGGAGCCCCCCGCGGCTCTGCCGGGGGCGCGGGGCTTCATGCGGCCCTCCGAACCTGAGGGAACCCCTCGCGCCTGAGGCAAAAGGCCAGGAAATGTCGTTAAGGCATGCAACTTTTTGTAAGCGACTGTCTCTTTAAGGCTATGAAACGCCAGCGGCCGCCGCCGCAGTTGCTGTGGCCGCGTTGCCTGCGGCCAGTGTGGCGCCGAGCCTTACATAAGGTGCTCAGCCGTTTTGTGGAGCGTGTATTTAACGTGCCTGGAATAGCCCGCCGGGCTCCGCTGCACTTGCAGGGCCTGCTGAGCCGCAGGGAAGTTGCCTGCTTGGAGCATCAGGTTTTCCAGCCCAGCTGCTGCGTTGCTGCCGCCCAGGGACCCCCTCTGGGCCCAGCGGTTTCCCGGTCAGGCTGCGGGGCGGCCTCCTGCCCGCGCCGTCATTCAGTACGTTATTCTACGTTGGCCATACAATCATAGAACCGTTTAGGTTGGAAAAGACATTTAAGGTCATCGAGTCCAACTGTTAATTGCCAAGCCCACCACTAACCCGTGTCCCCCAGTGCCCCACACCTACACACCTTTCAGATAGTCCCGGGGATGGTGGCCCCACCGCTTCCCTGGGCGGCCTGTGCCAGTGCCTGACCACCCTTTCAGTGAAGACTTTTTTTTTCCCAGTATCCAATCTAAACCTCCCCGGCACAGCCTGAGATCGTTTCCTCTCATCCTGTTGCGTACTGGGAGAAGAGACCGACCCCCGCCTTGCTGCAACCTCCTGTCAGGCAGTTGTAGAGAGCAGTAAGGGCTCCCCTGAGCCTCCTTTTCTCCAGGCTAAACACCAACGCTTCTCTTGGGAGACCTGCTTTGCAAAACACTCATTTTAAAGCAAAATGGCTGAGTAGTACTATTTTGAAACTTTCTGTCTGTGGTGTTAACTGTTGTGTGTTCTGTTCTGTAAATTTGAGGTGTATGCTTTTGATGTCTCTTTATGCGTGAACGTATCCAGCAACATAACTTGGCTGTGTTCATTGTATAGGTGAAGTAGGTAATTGGAACTAAGGCAAATTGGACCGTTTACCAGGAAGAGCTATTTGCTCATGAAAAGAAGCAGGTCTAAGAAACATGTGAATGTGACAAAGTAATGCTACTGTATTCTGCATGTGCTCCAGGAGAGCTGTCCTGTGAAATTAATTAGAATGTCAAGATCTGAAAACCACTGGCTGGTATTCTTTGGGCTATTTTCAAGACTCCTTATAGTTGCCTCACAATTTTGGAAGTACTTTAAATAAAATATTTTCTTCTAGTTGGTGTGAGTCCTCAGCTAACTCTTTATATTAAAGATGCAAGTGCTGAATGTTTTATACAATGTCATTCTAATTAAAAGTTTACTCATGGATTTGAGTGGAAGCAAGTTATGTGGTGCTGTTAAATGGGGCTGTTAGAGAATGTGTGTGCAAACAGAAGTTTAGGTACATGTAGATTCAGGAGGGACTACAGTTTAGGAACACAGATACTGTCCATTTCCTCTGTGGTTTCACTGAGTCTAAGGTGGAGGCCTGCCCCGTGACCAGTAAGATACTAAAAGATTTGAACTGCTTTCTAGTAGTTTTAAAAGGACTCTTTGCTAACATGGGAGTCCTCTGTATAGTTGCTGTGAGGACTTGTTCTTGAAAGCGCACCTCACATAGCTTAATTTCAGTGTGTCTGGTTTTAAATGGGTGATGTTGGAATTTGGGAGCTTTATGTGATAGACAACTTGCGGTGACCGGGAAGAAATCTAGATACTAGCAACGTGGTAGCAGTAATGTGTAATGTAAAGAAGGGGCAAAAAAATTGCTTCCTTTGCTTCCCAAAAGGTGGTGTACTTTTATTGTTTAGATAGTGTAGGCCTTTGCTGTTTCCAGATTGAAGCCTAGCTTAGAGGTTCTGCTGTCTGAACTTGTTCTGTCTTCTTGAATGTCTAGTGTTACCAGATGTGGCAGAAGATACAGTCTCACCAACTAGAGCTCGGACCATGAAGGACTATGAAAATGTAAGCAGACTTTTAATATAAGACTTGGCAACGGATTTATGGCCAAGATATTTCTAACATGCTGGCTAAAGTTGTTGACTCTCTGGGTCAGGTTCTTAGTTTGTGTCAATCAACAACAGATCTGTTGAAGGTGTGACCAGCTGGCTGTGCTCTGAACCTACATTTCTTCAGTATTGCATTAAAAACAAGAGGCAAAAATTTGTTGAGATTAGCCAACTGCTGCTCTTAAGTTGTGAAACAAAAATTGGCACCCTCTGCGCAAAAGTTCATGTAAACACCATAAACATGAGAACATGATTTGCAAGTCTGCAGTTGATTTATTTTGGGGAAGCATCAAGTTTATTTTCATTTAGGCTAGTATAGGATTTGGCCTTTTACTTCATTGCCTGCCGTATAATACCTTTTAACTTCATAATTATGTCTGAGCATGCTTGGAATACTTTTGTTGAAAAGGTCTAGTAGCATTGTGACAATGCATTTAATAGAATATAAAGGAAAACATTAGATTTCAAAAAATATGGTAATTGTGGTGTTTATTTAAATTGAATAAGCCAGTTGTTTATAATTGCTAAATGATGGTTTGGTTGGGGTATATCTGTGTTGCAGGACAACTCCCCTGTAAAAAGTTTTAAGTCATTTAACTCAAGTACTTATGATTGCTTTCCTTTCTACAGTTTCTTCACACAATCAAAAATGTCTGAGATGACTCCTACTGATAAAGGCGGTGGCTTACTATTTTCAGTTCAAGTGTCTGCAGTTTTTAATGTGCTTCTGTAGCTGCTGCTACTGTTTGTAGCATTGCTGTATTTGAAATGAGTGTTTCATCTAAACTCTTGAGTTTCTTGTGGCCTTATATCCCTCTGAGGAGAAAGCTGTGCTCTTTGTTCAGAATTTAAAGCTTGTTTTGGTTTGGAAAGTCTTGGTGAAGGATGTTTTTTTTACAGTCTGTTTCACTTTCTCTTTTGTTTTTGTGTATTGGCTGTCTTGGCATTAGTATGTGCTTGAAATCTTTTACTGTGATAGGTGCCAAAGACCTCAGTCTGGAATATGCTTTCTGCAAGTGGTTTATTATCTGCAGTGTTTGTTTGAAAAGGGGAAAAAGTTGTAGTAGGGAGGAAGAATCTGTTGTTGTTTGTTCTGTATAATGTAAAGGTGAAAGGGTCTCTCTCCACAGGTTTCTGGCTTCCTGGTATGTACAGACCTCTTATGTTAAACTGAGCTGTAAAACTTCTTGTAGGCTTTTATGGACATTTACTTTTTGTCCTTTTACTATATACCAAGCATCCAGTAGTAGCTGTCATTAGATGTGCTTTTGGACTGACATGGTAAGGCTGTTCTTATTCCACCTTAAACCAAATCTGAACAGGTAGAGTTCCTGCTATCTCCTGCCTGGTGATGGTTTGTGCGTGTAATTTTTTTATTTGTATCTTATCTATCTATCTGCATGAATTTGCTGATCTTGAAGATATATTATTTATACAGGCTATGAGAAGGAAGTGATTAAAAGAGTGGGCTCCTTGCCTTGCAGCTCAGAGAGAACCAGGCGGATGTAATGGACTAAAGGCTGGATCCATGTAGATAAGGTCCTTTGATGTTTAGACCTGGAGAAGATGCTGAGCTAGATTAATATTAGAGGTGTATTATTTTTTTTTTTGGTAGTATTTATGGTGTGTTCCACTTTCTTGCAATATGGAGGGGAACCACCTTGTGATAGAAAATGTGATTACATGAGCAAAGTGAAAGGCATCTCTAATTAAGGGCCACATTATGGTTTATTAGATGTTCATGAATAGAAAGGGTGATTGGTATCAAGTTAGGGAACTAACTAATAATATGTGTGGATTTTTTCTTGTCTCCCCAAACGCACTTAGTTAGAATTTTGCTGTCTTGTAAAATGGCCTCTGCTGGCAAAAACTGTGTTGCGTTGTGAAACTGCAGCCTCTGCTGACAGATGCCATCTTGCATAAAAGTGGCTCTATGCAGACTTGGAAAGGAGCTAAACAGAGCTAGGCAGGTGTTATTTGCCATTCTGCTCTCCATAGTGTGGAATATTCTGCGTAGAGTGTATTGCATTGTCCTGTTTTTTCAACAATTGTGTGCTATTTCTCTTCTTTCATTCCTTTTTTAAATACAGAAATCAAAATGCATAAGGAATTAAGACAGAGTCTTTAAATGTGTAGGTCTAGAGCATTGCCATTAAAATCCTTTTGCAGTGTGAACTTGTTCACATTTTACACATTGCCTTTTATTAGGCTATAACTTTTTAATTGTAGTCTGCATGAATTAACTTTCCTCTGAGAAACTGAATGTCAGAGACAACATTTGTTTCACTTCTTGGTTTATGATTGCATAGTCTGTTTTGTTTGCCTTTTGAAAAAAAGTACCCTTAAGCTCTTTGGTTTAATGCTATTGCCGCTGAAATACGTAAGAGTAGAATTAAGGTATGCCGTGCTCCTCAGAAAATGTTTTTCCTTTTGACTCAGAAATATATTGTATGTTTGAAGATTAAACCAGAAGTTTAGCTGATAAAATTTCAGAGTGTCTTTGGTGCTTGGGCTTTTTTGGATTGAATGGAGACTGTTAGGAAGATCTACTGACAGTTTAAACACCCCAGCCCTCCACCCTCTCCACCCCAAAAAAACCCAACCAAACCCAAAACAAAAAAAGACCCTTCAAACCAAACCAGACACTACAAGGTCTGCTCTCACTAGTTGAGCATCTAGTGCTCAACTTGCCAGCAAGACATGCTGGATCTAGCACAGTTCTGTAGCCTTGCTTCATTTAAGAATTTTTTAGTTTGTTGATTGCTCAAAACTGAAATCTTTATTCAGAGTAATGTTCTGCATTGGGCTCTGTGACTTGAAGTTCAAAGTTGCATTGCTTTCAGGTTTACATCTATTTGAATGCTGCAAAAGAGTCATTCCAGTTACTCGAGATACCTCCTGAGAGTCATGAGGCATCATGCTTTAAGCAGTTACAACTTGCATAGTTGAAGTTTATATCTACTACTACTATTTGTGATCATCCAGTTGGAACTGTAGGGAAACAAAGACAAATATATGCATTGTTACTGCTTCTAAAGACAGGCTTCTTTAGGATTTGTGAATGGGCCACAAAGTTTATGTAGTCAAGTGTATTTTCAGTTGCTTGGATGATATTTACTTGTGTGAATAATGACGAGGCACCTTGCTGGGCAAAGATTATTAAACTGAAGAATTGTTTGCAGATGCAGGTTCTGAGTGCAGTTACAGAATATAATCTTGGGTTTCACGAGCCAAATATTTGAAGAATTGTATCGCTAATAATTTTTACAAATGGTACTATACTGTTCTGGAAAAGTGTACATAAATATTTTATTAGTAGCTCTATAACATATTAGATTTCCTTTTGCTGAAAGCATCTGGCAGAGGACACAGTCTTATTTGAATGAATGTTTTATGCTTAGCCTCTTAAAAAAATTTAGAGAGAGTCTCCTTTCTTTAATGAAACCATCAACTATGTTACTGCTTCTACTAGGAAGGTTAAAAATCATAAGCGATTTTTTTCCTGAAGAATTGCACTATGAAATATGGGATGGGATAAAGGTTTTATTGATGTTCGATTGGGCTCACATGCCTTGTGTGCTTGTGGCTTTTCTTCCCATGAATAAGGCTACCATCAAAAGCTTTTGCAAAGGAAATACTTCTGTTTCAACATGACATCTCATGCTTTGCTCGAATTCTGTGCTGTAGAAGAAAGAACTACTTAATACTTTTAAATTCAAAAAACTTCTTTGGTTTCTTTGTGTGTAAAGTCAGACAATGTTTTAGGACTTAAGGAATATTGTGAAGAGCATTGTCTGCACAACAGCATGTATTGTATATTTTTTTAAAAAAAGTGTTATAATTGTTATTTGCTTAAATGCTAGTGTCTCAGAGTTTTGCAGGGCTAAAAATAAACACAAGCTATACTATAACATCTTACCCAAACACACAAAGTTTGTGGGTACCAATGTGTCAATATATCTTAAACCCAAACCAAAACAGAAAAGCAAGCCCCAAAAACATTCAGAAGGGGTAAGCTGGGATGGGATTTCTTCTTGTTCAGGTGAAGAATGGAGATGGTGGAAAAAAATGTTATCGCTGGGGTGAGTTGGTGGGAGAAAAATATGTTCTCTGGTATGTGCTGAAGCTGTAGAAGGTAGAAATCTGTTGGAGCACTTGGAGTATTTTCTGCTCACTGAGTGACACTATCTTGGAGCATTGGGTGTTTCATTTTTGACTTGGGTGTCATACACTTTTATCAACACTTTCACAATTTGAAATGCATATATGTGTGTGTATATCACCCACACGTATGTATGTGTTCAGTCGTGTCCAGTGTGTTGAATTCTAATCTTGCACTGTGGAGAGCAAGCCCAAATCATAGTAGTTCTTAGTCTTTATTTTACGTGGTTTGAAACACGTGACATAACTTGTTTGTTTTCTTTCTTAATTCACAGCAAATCACTGACCTGAAAAAAGAGAACTTCAACCTGAAGCTTCGTATATACTTTCTGGAGGAGCGAATGCAGCAGAAGTTTGATGGTCCCACTGAAGAAATATACAAAATTGTATGCATTTAGAATAATTTAATAGAACTGTGTATCTTTTTGAAGAGTTTGTTTTGTGTGGAGATTGTTTTACCTAACTTTTCAGTCTTCTTTTGTTGTTGGAAATTTTGGTATGATAACTATTTTATTTTGGCCTAATCCTTTTCAGTAATAACTAAATCAAAATTACCATTATAAGTTGTGGAAAAATTAGTTTCAAGTGTGTGTAATTAAGGGACAGACTAAGAAATGTTATGTTTCAAGTAGTAAGTGGTTGTGAAAATGTGGTAGTTGTGCTACTGAAGTCATATACTGCATGGGGAATAAAAGAAGCAGTATGCTTCTCCTGGATTTGGTGTGTAGTTATTCTGCTCTTTACTACCCAGCAGCTCAGTTCGCCCCTCTATTCTTTTCCTGGGTTTATCGGATGTCAGTACAGCTACTTGAAGGTTGTTAGGGCACTCCAGCTCAGAGCTGCTTCCTGAGAAACATGTAGGTGAAGTTGTGTTAGGGTTGTGTATAGCTTCCACTTTTACTGCTGGAAATTGAAAGAATGTGTATTTGTACAGGATTCAGGAAACCTGTTTGGTTCCTTTGTTGGTTTGTAGAAGAAACTGGTACCTTTCTTGCATCTTTATTAGGGTTGCAGATGATGGTAACCATTTCTTAGACCCTTTGGTGGTGTGCATTCTAGAAGAGAAAAGGAGTCATTTTGGGTACACAATACCATGTTATTTAAAGCAGATGCTTCCTTGGGGTCTCTTTTCTGTAATAACATGGAAACTTAAGTCTCACTTGATGCTTGTTGCAGTAGTGCAGTACATGAATTAGTGTTTAGCTACGTCATGGTTTCAGCTGAATATTTCTAATTGGTCTTCTGTCCTCGTCTACACAGCTGTCTGTCCTGTAATTGCTGATGTATTTAAATGGTACCTGTCAGCTTGCAAGCCAAGTGTCTTTTGTGCAGTGTGTGCTTATGCCATGAGTAGTTTTCTCAGGCTGTAACAAAGTAATTTTAAGGTTATTAGAAGCCTCAATAGTTGATGGAACCAGTTTTTTAAAATAAAAAGAAAAGAAAGTATGCCATAGCTCAAAGAAAAAACATGCATGGAAGCCCTAGAAACTCCCAAGTTTATGTGCAGTACTCCCTGTTACAGTAAAGTGTGTGTGCACGTGTGTGTAGGGGATATGTATTGCTTGGATACAACGGTCCTAAATGCTTTTTCAGATTTTTGAAAGTCTTGAACCTTACAAAATATGTCTGTTCAAAGTTAAAATGTCTCTATGCTATTCTTAGCCCAATGATACTTTTTATTTGGACCACCTAATATAATCTACACATTGCCATTAACTTTTGGGTTGGGTGACCTTTGCATTCTCTCCAGACACTTATATTCTTTTGTCCTAGAACATTGAGCTGAAAGTTGAGATAGAAAGTCTAAAGCATGATCTGCAGGAGAGAGAGAAACTACTCATCAAAGCCTCGTAAGTACCAACATATTCCTTGATATCTATTACCTAGTATTTCCAAGGTTTTGCTTCTATTTGTTTTTTCCTAATGCTTTAGGAATATGAGGATCTCAAAGTAGTATTTTAAGGGCATTATCTAGAAATTGCTTCATATGTTACTGAAATTATATACTGAAATTCTTAAGCGCACAATGATGTTAATGTACTTACACTGGACAGTGCAACTTTGATACTATCTTTCAATCTTCTGTATTTTTCAGGTAAATAAATTACTGTAATTGGGAATGACAGCATTGCTATTGTAGAAGTTTAGCTAAGAGCTTAATTATCTCAACAGGTGAAGAGGTGGACTTTTTTTTTTTACGGCACTGGATTGAGATGATGTGGCACAAAACATTTCTTGGTAGGGCTGAAGAAGCAGTTCAGAACTAATCTAGACTGAATCTTGTGTTTTTTCGTGATATAAAAATGAATATACTTTAAACTTCTGCTTTCCTGTTAGAACCTTTTTTCTAAATCAGTATTACTTATTTTAAAATATTATATAGTGCTACGTTGTCTTATGGTATGGGCAAGATGGAGTATGCTTTGAGGAGGGGATGGAATGACTGTAGGGCTGGCAGTAGCCTGTTAGACTGCTTTCTTCTAGATGTCTGGTTCAGAACTAATCCAGGTTGGCAATGACTGTAGCTACTGACTGCTACATGGCCTCAATTTCAATGGCATTTTCTTTGTGTGGCATACCTCACATGGTACTGAATTGTTACCAGTTAGCCTTTTCTCAGTAATTCAGAGAGGCCTAGGTTCAGGTAGATTCTGAGAACCAGATTAATTTTTGTTTGGTCTCTCCAGGTAGCCGTCAAAGAGTATTGCTGGACTTTGAATGGACCCTTGTACAAGTTCATAATACAAAGCAAAATCTAGAGGGAAATCATAAACAAGTGGGCATCCTTTGTTTAGTAAGGAAACGCTAGCTGTTCTTTTCTTACAAGGTATTGACAATTCCTGAAAAGGCAATTGGAGAGATCTCAGCAGTTGCATATCTTCAGTTTGTTCTCCAGTGTTACTTTCTTTAGAAAATACGACTCTACCAAATATGAAGGGAATATTACACTTTTTCATCATACGTTTGACGTGCTTGCTTACCCACTGTGACAAGGCTTGTGTGTGGAACTCTTGGACTATACCACTGAAATTGCTATATAGTGTGTAGATGTTTTTATTTAACCTTAAAGTAACAAGCAGGTACAGATAAAGTGGAAGACACTTGTTTGTGGTTAATCTGTCAGCCACTAGCACTTTTAGTTTTCCACTTTGATGTGCAATGTGGTTTCTGTCTATATTATGGTCTTTCAGTAAGGCAGTTGAAAGCCTGGCCCAGGGTGGTGATGCTGAAATACAGCGGGTAAAAGAAGAGGCACAAAAGAAGATGCAAGAAATGGAAGAAATCTTGACTAGCAGAATTAACTTTCTGGAAGAGGTGAGTGGCTGAAACTGAAGGAATTGTTAGAAATCATACTGTCTTTGCACTGTTGTCTGAGATTTGATGCTGTGATCTACCTGTATCTACCTGATGCTTTTATGTGAAAATTGTAGAAAACAATTTTCAAAATTGTTTAAGCTTTCCTGAAAAGTAGTCAGTACAAAACCAGAAAAAAAAACGCAGAACAACCCCCCAAAAAACAATGAAAGGGAAGGTGGTTTTAGTTGCTTTTGAAGTGTCAAATATGAGACTAGCAGTTCTTCAGGAAATTTTTACCTATTGGTGCTATTTAGGTACATTCAGAACAAACCTTTGATTCCTGAATTCCAGTGTGAGGAAGCTACATTTTCAGAACTGCAGTGTTTGTTTAAAGGAAGAGGAGCTGGATTTTGAATGCTTTTACTGATAAGGTCTCAGCTTCATAAGTAGCTGAAACCACTCTGTGAGTGCTCCTGTCATTTCCATCTTTATATGGGACCTCAGTATTGTGGTATAAATCTGAGAATCCGTGGCTTTCTGTGTCTCCGCTCGAGTGTGTTCATTACAGGCTGAGGTCACCTCCTTCTGGGTAGGTGAACCAGTGGGCACTTCGCTCCCTTCTGCCTGCGTGCCTTATGCTCTGTGGTTAGACTGACCTTTATCTGCCAAGTATTGGTGGCTTCTGCTGTCGCTATATCACCTTTTTATGTAACGTTCTCCCGTTCCACAGGGTTATTCTTAACAATATCTTTTTTTTAATGCCTTGCTGTTTGTGGTTGAGACAGTTTATTCCTGTATTTATTGTTGAGCCGTTGCTGATACCTTTACAGGGGAATTGTTTCACATTTTCCTCATTTTGTAGTGTAAAGGCAAAAAGATAAATTTCTTTGTATGAATAACATGCTTCCTCAGAAGCAAGAAGTTCAGTTTCTTGAAAAGAACAAATTTGATATTGAATGGTCTGTGCTGGAAATGTTTGTGAGATTCTAGAGATACATAAGTTGATGATTGTTTTGCATCATTGACTGTATACACTTACCTGGAGGTGTGGGATTTTGTAGCTGTGTTTGTGAGGAAGATAAACATCTGGTGCTCTTCCTGTAAGTAAATAGAAACAGCACAAGTGTGTATATTCCAATATTTACTTTCCCACCCCTAAAGAGTGAATTGGTCATGGAAAGTATTGGTAGCAATCTCCTGATGGTATTTTCTATCAGGATGATTTAGCAGTATTCATAAAGCAGTGAGCTCCTTCAGGAGGGAGGAGGGGGGGGGGAAGCTCCATGACCTTTTTTTTCAAATTAGTGGAAATTAATTTCTCAAAGCGTTCTTTGTGCTATTGGATTGGTAGTGAAGTTCTGAAATCACTTGCTCTGTACCAAAACAGCCAGTCAGACTGGTGTTTCCCAGATCTCACAGGTAGAAGGGTAAATATTCTAATCTACTGGTGATACAGCATTTTCTGTCTGAAGACAGTGTTGGCCTCCAGTGTTAATTTTATTATGCTGATGAATGTAAACACTGCAGAGTAGTGTAGTATTAGTCACTTGTTTACATAGCACCATCATAATTGTATAGATCCAGGTAATGCTAACAGTGATTAATTTCCTTCACAGTTTTTGAATGAAAGATGAATGCTGGCAGAACAGCTCTTCGGGTCAGGAGTTGAGTGGAGAAGAACCTTTTCCTCACCCTCCCCCAAAGAGATGTGCTTTTTAGTATAGACTTGGAGGAGAGAGGGGAATTAACTGTTATACTGCAAGGATGTTTTTATTTTGTAGAAATAAAAATTCAGTGAGCACAGCAGGGAGGCTTACAATATAAAGATCTGAAACAAACAATATATATAGTGTATGACAGATATAGTTTTTTTATCTTGGTGTTCCCCATCTTCATAGTTGAGTTGTGTAGAGGAAGTTGCCTGTAATTGCTGGGTGTTGTCTCTGTTGCTGTTCAAGGGAAAAATACCTGGTTCATACTTCATCAATTCTTGTAAGATACTATAGATTATGTTGGGAAGAGTTCCAGTTAGTTACAACAAGCCTGTGAATATTAATTTCATCTCTGAATAAAAAAGCCCTTTAACCTATTCAATTTAAGACAGTGGGACAAAGCCAAATTATCATAGCTAAGGCTAAAGCCATAGCATGGGGGCACTTTTATTTCCAGTTCTGCTGTTGGATAGGGTATTTATTTTATTTCTTTGAAACAAACTACCCTCCTTTATGCACCACAGAAAATGGATTAATCTTGAAAATGCAGACACAGAGTTTGGAAGCATCTGCAAAGCGCTTGAACTACTTGGTAAAAGTTGCTATATTAAGCATACCAACATATGTTTGGTAGAAGAAACTTCAGTGCATGAAAAATTTTGTGAGTGTTCTGTTCTTATAGGTATCAGGATTGTGTGTTTTAATTACAGAATCTTAAAGCTGTCCAAGATGAAATGGAAAAAGCCACTGCAATGACAGAGAAGGAGAAAGCTCTGAGAATAGCTGCTGAGCAGAAACTTTCTTCAATTATGAATGGCCCTGCAAAGGATGTGGATGTGATTACAGAAGCTGAGAAAGACAGGTCAGAACTCTTGGCAGTGATGTTTCTAACTACTGGAATTCTTTATTGCTGAAGTGTGAGAAGTTGGAATGGATATGGATCTTAACAGTTTGATCCTACCCTCAGGTACATGGAGCATTACTGGCCATCTTACCTATTCAGCTCTTAAATGAATAGCAACACAGCAATCAATTTACGTGCTCCATGATAGCAAAATCATCTTTAAAAGTTGTCTGAAAAGTATGCATGTGACATGAGCACATCCTACTTTACAGCATTTTTAACTTTGCTGTCTTACCTCCTGCTTGCTGCTGTCTTGAACCATTGCTGAATAGAACTGGTCTCTGCCATCTATGTTCACTTACTGCTTTCATGGCATCTATGTGCTCGTCATTCCCAGTGACGTATCTCTTGAGGTTGGTAAATCTAATGGAAAGAGAAACAGTGTGTTTCAACTTCATGGTTTTGCAAAGCACTGGCTTTGCTTTTTTTTGGCAGGTAATGGGAAAGGTGTGTGAGTTGTTCAACAGCTTTAGGTGGCGAAAATGTATAAACTCAAATCTTAATACTTTGGGGCTTTTTTTTTTTTTTTGTGATATGTAGGGTAAAATACATGCCTGGTGAGCTTTCTGGTAAAGCTTAGTTAGTTTGAGGATGTGAGTCTGAAGAGGAGATCAAAAGATTGTTGAGATTCCTTATGCTTTGGAGTATCCTTTCCTGTCCATTTGTGACTGAACCCTGCAGGCAGCTACTCTGTAACTGCATAATTGCTAGCTGTAACAGAAAGTTATGTTGGCCAGAGGCTTTCATCTCATCGGTTTTGTGTTATGGTAGGACCAAAGCAAGGTTTACGGTGTTCTCCAGGCAGTTTTTATAGAAGTATACAGATTGAAAACTGCAAATTTGAAATCTGCAGTGGCATAAAATTAGGAAACTGTGCTAATAAGTTTTGCTACAGCACCTTATGTGCCATGACAGTAATTATAACCTGGCTCTCACGTTATTTCTCTCCTTTCCTCTTCCTCTTTCCTGCCTTCCTCTTTCTATCTGTTAGTCATCTGTGTGAACACAGTTGCTCACCTGAGTGACTTGAGCTGGGAGGGAGTTATAAAACCAGTTTCTTTCAGAGGTACTTTAGCTGTCACCTCTATAGCTTGTGTGAAAAGAGTTCCTAAAGTGTTGAAACAAATTGTCAGGATTGGACCACTGAAGGGAAAACTTTGTGGAGTGTGATGAAGAATGTCTTCCGCCTTCCCTGCTTCTTTCCCCTTTCTCTTGTGATCCAGTGTTAGCAGGATCTTCTGTAATTACATGCTGGTAGATCAGTGTAAGTATTCACAGGACCAGAAAAACAGCACTAATGGAAGAAGAAAGTATTTGACTTCTTAAAGTAAATCAAATATTAATGTGCAATGTTTTAAACTTGTCTGGGAGTAGCACATCTGGAATTTATAGTGTATTAAAAAAGTACTTTTGCCATCTAGGCTACAAAATGCTAAGAGAATCGCAGCTGGCATCTTATGCCAGAAATTCTTCATATATAACCCTTATGTATGTCAGAAAACTCAAGCACTGTTGTTTTTATCAGTTGGAATACTGAAAGTGTCAAGATGTGTGTTGACCAAAGAAGGTAGTGCTGACCCAACTTTTTGCTTGTGTGAAACAAGAACCAGCTGAGGTATAAATATAAATGAAACTAGGTACTTGGGGACACTTAGTGATGGCATGCTACTGTGTTGTACGTGCTAAGAAGTGGAATAGATTGATAAGCTTTTTGTGTGTGCTGTGAAGGACAAAATATTGAGGTTTAAGTGCTGACATTTGAAATGGTACTGGAGGAAAAGAAGAACGAGCACTTTGCAGATAGCTCAATGCTGTTTGTTGTTTGCTTTAAAGATACGACACCTTTTCTGGTTTCTCTGGAGGGAGTGGTTGTGAAAGTGTTCCCCTAAGTTTTGCAGTTATTGCCTGGAGTCTTCACCTAGGAAAGTTGTCTGCAACGTTTACTACAATGACTGGAGAACTGGTGGTAGATGACGTAAGATTAATATTAAAAATCTTATAATTTTAGACTTATAGAGCAACTGAATCTGTCATTGAAAAGTAAAGAAGCTATAATCCAACACCTTGAAGAGGAAAAGGCTCAGAGTGGATCTTATGATGGGAACTTATCAGCAGAAAAAATCAGAGAACTTACCGTTGCTTTGAGGCATGAAAAAGATAGTGAGATAGAGGTGAGGAAACTGACTGAACAGTTGTATGTTATAAATCTCATGTGGTGTAGGATTGTAAAGGTTTTGTGCATGACAGTTACGTGAGTGACAAGCCAATGTTTTAAAAATATTTTTCTCTACATTTATTCCTTCTCTCCCTCTCTCCTCCATTTCCTTAACATTCATTGGTTTTATTGTGGCTTGGTGGTCAATATCCATCCTTATTGTCCATGCTTACCATTCATTCAATGAGAGGTTGTGTTTCCCCTTGACTTTGTGCCTGTATTATAGATACTGTGCAATTGCTGTACTGAAGTATATATATGTAAGAAATGCTAGGTGTTAATAGATCCCTTGATAGTTGACATAACTTCTGTAGAAGTTAAGAATGTGACTTAAGGGTTTATTTTTGGGAAGTATTTTTACTGTTAAAGTCTGGAGAAAAAGCTACAGTAAGGAAAGTAGACATAAAAAAATACCGCATGAAATAAAGTGCAAGTCTAGCCTTTGGCTTACAAAAGGTGCTAAGAGTGAGTCTTTTACGTCACTTGGTTCTGAAACAGGAAGACAGATACCTGAAAGCTGAAATACAGGAACAGGTCTTAAGGCTTGTCTTCCTCCCTAAATTAAAACTGGCAGAACTAAGAGAGTAATCATGGAAGCTAGCATGCTTCTGAGAAATTTTCTTCCCTTTTGTTTTGGAACTTAATATTGTTCAGTACCTACACACTTCTTTTGTTTATGTCAAGAATAGATGAGAACTTTCTGTGATTGGACTGAATGGAATTAGAAGTTTTCAGTTATGCATGGTCTTGCAATTGAATCTGTATGTGTCAGGAAAAATCACCCTGGTTTCACAACTGTATTTGTGTGTTGAGGTTAAAACAGGGTCATCTTTATTCATTTCGTAGGAGGTGGACAGGACAGACTGTAGGATCGTTGCAAGATGCAGTATTGGAGAAAAAAAATATCTGATGAATACCTTTGCACAAGTCTGTATATGATTACTGCTTAAAAAAAATATTCTGTAACCTCCCCAAGGGAAAGTGCTAATTAAAGCATCTTTCTGACATAGATAGATGTCATATAAAAATGCATTTTTAACAACTCAGCAAGTTGTCCTGTCTCATGGAAAAACGTGATGTGTGGGGTGGCTTTTTTGTTTCTTCATTTTTCTATTTTTCCCTTCTTAATTTGGACAGGCTCATACTGTGCCTGGATAGATTTGCAGAGTTCCAGGAAGTAACTGGTTCAATATATTCCTGCCAAAAGGCATATACTAAGTTGTTTCTTTCCCCCTGTCTCCTGCAAGGTTTTTAAGCTTATTTTGCTTCACTTTAATGTTTAATGAGTTACGTTTGTGTTTAGAGTGAATTTACTTGAACATAACAGCTGGTTTGTTTTTATAGGCTATTAGAATGGAGTTTAATAATGAGAGAAATTCCTTTGAAAAAAATATTCAGGTGAGTTCTAGTTTTGTTTCTGTTTCCTTGACTACTTACAGCGCATGTAGGGAACCCTTCTGTTACGCATTCATAGATACAGAGAGGCCTTGACTCCAAAAGAAGCAAGGCAAGTCCTCTGGTAAATACTCTTTTATGTTAGATAACAGGAAACCTCACTTTGTTTTTCAAGCAATTTTCAGTAAGGCTCATAAAGGCACACTCATCCTATATTGAAGCTGGTGCTCATGGCCAGCCTGTAAGATTATGCTTCTTATACTATATTCCAGGCACATCTTTAAGATGCTGCCTCATTTTGAGGACTGTATTTTATGTTGGTAATCTGAGTAATAAGCTCCAAGAACTCGGAGGGAATGCACTTATTAATGTGCAGTTACAGTATCTCTTAGTGGGAAGTTAATGCAACTTTCCCATAATCTAATTTAGTCACTTCAAGAAGAGCTACAAGAGCGAGAAAATGAGCTTGCTGCTGAAAAGAAGAATGGTTTGAAAAGGGATAAAACTATTCAAGGGCTAACTGTTGCATTAAAAGCAAAGGAAAAAGAGGTATGATGATTATGATCTTGCTTGTTTGTTAACTGTCATTGGGAGGGGAATGTGTGTTTTGTGTATGTGGCAGGGGTTGACTGATGTCACTGTAACCATTAGGAGCCTTCTGGTGGGTCCTTCATCACCGCTGTCATATCTGTAAGCAGTTCTGTTTATCTAGAGTTGGGAGGGTTGGACTGGAGGAGAGAGGAACAAGGTACTTTAAATTGATACTTTCTCCCTTAAGAGCTTTGAGGGGAAAATGTTTTCAGTTGCACACTGATTTTTATTTTTTTTTTTTTGTCAGTTCTGAGCACCACTTAAAAGGTATGAGAAGTGTTGTATGTTGTTGAGTAAGTGGAGCTGTTGTAAGACTCCAAAAATAGAAGAGGTCAGTGTCAGCTCAAACCCAGATTTTGTGGAAGAATGTGAAATATTTAACTTGAGTGACAGGCAGTCTAGTGAGTGTTGTATAAGAATTTCTTGATAGAAAATCTATTATGATGTATTTGGTGTTTTCTTTAAAGTACTTGTTTTTGTAGTTGGATGAATGGATGATGAGATGGGGTAGTTATTATTGAATCGCCATCCCTTGGAAATAACTCTTTCTACATAGTATTCATTTTACTTTACTTAAAGAATGAGGAGCTTGGTTCTGAAATTGAAGATCTAAGAGCTTCATTGGCTAAAGCAAGAGAGGCAACGCACAAAGCACACATCCAAAAATTCAAGGTAAGAAGCAAGTAATTATTGTGGCTTCCCCCATCTGTGCTCCCTCTTCCCCATAATTCCACATAGCGGGTAGTGCTTTGTGTCTTTCTAAGTAGAGGAATGGAAAGCAGTTGAAAATATTGTTTAAAATGTGTTTAATTTTTCTTACTTCAAAAAAAATCCCAAATCAAATTATTTAAATGATAGCTTTAAGTAATCTGATGTTTTTTCTTGTTTCTTGAGGTTTTTCTTCTGTAACAGTGGGGGATTATTAAGGGAGAAATGTGTAAAATTAAAATGAGTTAAAAATAAAGACACAAATAGTTATGGAGCTACGATGATATCTACCTTTCTTTGAACTAAGAATGTTTTGGGTTTTCTTCCAAAAGTATGGTAGCAGCACAGGCTTGGTGTTAGAGTTGAGCTGGATATGAGACATTTGTTTGGATCTATTTGTGTAATAAATGAAAGTGAAACCACTATTTATAAAATGGTGTAATGTTGATTGTGAAAATGTGATTTAGTCATGCCTTCATATGTGGAGGAGAGAGGACTTTATGATGGTAACTTATGCATTATAACGGTCTTAAAATGTAAAATAGGAGAAAGTAAGAATTTGATACTAAAATAGACGATGTAATGTCTTGTCATGATTTCAAACTCATCTAAAACTAAGTCTGGTAAAACTAATACTGATCAGATGCAGTGATGAATCTTCCATTATGATGTTTGTTCATCCACTTGGTCTCTTAGCTCAGCAGGAATGGAAGAGGTTGATACACTTGCCTCCAACGTACATGCACCTGAAGCTTTTGTAACAAACTACTGTTTTTTGGTTATAGAGTCTAATGGAGTAGTAGTGTTTCGTTCTCACAGAGCACCTCCATTTCTTCAAAAGCCATTTATTTCACTTAAGCCTAAATTTTAAGTGTGCTCTATTGAGAAAAGAAGTATATCCTATTTCTTCTTTAGGTCATTTTGGCCTGTGTGTAAATCTGTGGCTTATGTTTATTTTTCCATACTGTGAAAGTCCTGCTTTTAAATATTACTCTAATTGTAACCTTTTCATTTTTTATGAAAGCTTGATTATTTTTCAAAAGGTCTAGGTTTAAAAAGTGTGCAACTAATCCCTCCTGTCCACAGAATTCATATTGCATGGTGGGTGACAGAGCAAGCCCTTCTCCTCATTACTGTGCTACTTAGCTACAAACTTGAGTTGAAGGCAGTTCTGTGTGAGCAGACTATGCTGCATAGCCCACTACTCCGGTCATCTATTGTGAACTTGAAGGCCAGTTGTAACAGTACATGATGGGGAAGAACACTGATCAGACTTGGTATTTCATATAAAAAATATGCCTGTTACTTGGTAACTACTTGACCTACTCTGGATTCAGACTGACCCGAAAGTAGAATGTAGTAAGAGCTTTGGGAACCAATAATAATAATACTATGATCTCATTTGCACTATGGACTCCTTTGCAGGTCAATCTTTGTCTAATTCTTGGGCATCTAAGACTGTTACCCTGCACTGGATGTCATTGAATGTTGTGTTAGATTGCACTGAAAGTTCTCAGCTAATGTTCTCCCTGGTGCAAGTAACTTGTGACTTCACTGTAATTTTGCATGTTTTGAAGTACTGGAAAGAGGTGCGGGGGAGTGGGTTTGGATGCAACAGCAATAAAGACTTCCAGTCCCTACAAAATACCCTTATAGAACTTGAATGCTGCTTTATGTTTCAGGGTGCTGCGGATTATCAAGCTCTCTTGATGGAAAAAGAGACCCTCTTAGCAGAGCTGCGTTCAGAAAACCTTACAAAGGATGCTGAAAATCGTAAACTACAAAGGAGGATTAAAAGGACCGATCAAGAGCTAAATGATTTGAATTTAGAAAGAGAGAAAATGGAGAAGGAGCTGGATGAAGCACAACTACAGAAGAGCAGAAGTGACAAAACCATTAATGTTATTATCGCTTCTTTATTTCATTAAGTTTAACAATAGTTTAGCACTTCTAGCATTCCCTTCTCTAACAAATTTAGTTTTTTAATTAAAATAACTTTTAGAAAGGTAAATACATTTACCTAAAGCCAGTGTTCAAAATAAAGTGGGCAAGAGGACTGAGGAAAATTCTGGCATGTAGTCTGCACAGAAAAGTATTTTAGAATAAATATAATTTTGATACTCTTAGTTAGGTCCTAGAAAGAATCATTAACCTTTATAAGTAATGGTAAATGGTTACTGTTGGTTTCAGTTTTTCTGACGAGAGAACCTGAACATGCACAACAATGTATGTTTTATATTTCTGCTGTATTTGTCTTGTTACAGGTCTATACAGTATCTTAAATTGCAGTACTTTATACTTTTTTCTAAGTTCTAATGCAGAACAGGAGTGAGTAGACAGTTGTTGCAACCTTAAGCTAAACTTCAGTTGCTTTTTGCTGTCATAGCAGGGTCACTGTAAAGGCTGTAAATTTAATACTTTCTGCTTGTAAAATTACTAAAGCACAGCATTAGTTGGTTACAATTTAACATAAAAATGATGTGCTGTATCTGTTTATTAATTTTGCTTGCTTCATACTCTGTTTAGGGTTTTTTACCTTGCTGTAGGTGTGTTGATAAGCACTTCTGCTCCCAGCACACACAGCTCATGCAACAAAGTGAATGATCAGGTTTCTT
>JAVJGJ010000062.1:12342582-12407491 GCA_035590215.1 Microhierax caerulescens | reverse complement strand
AAAAAAAGATGCACCTTCTGCTGAGTGTTTGACATAAACCATACTTCTCATATGTATGTCTTGTCACATGGATTTTTCTGAAGTCTTCTTACCATTGCTTCCATTAGGGCAGTATTTGCATAACAGGAGTCCTGCCTGCATGCAAAGTCTGGTCCTTTTTCGTTAGGGATTAGCCTCCTACTGTATTAAATTACATAAAAGATTAAACGAGCTTGTCTTTATTCAGTGGATGTTTTAGTTCAATTATTAAATAAGGATCTTAATAAAGCAGGTGTACGTGGAAGTTGCTGCTCCTGCAATATTACTGAAAACCAGGAGAGGGCTGTCTTTACCTACAAACTAATAAGTTCTCCCCTTCTGCCCTCAATTTAACTTGCATTTTTGGTTGATTGTCAACTGTGGTTAGACTGCCGTCACAAAGTCTCTGTCTTTGGTGTGCTTTGAAATTTCTTCAGGGTGTTGAGGTTAAGGAGAGAAAACACAGATTGCTCCTGTCAGTAAAACAGGCACAAAGAACGTATTTTATTGATTTAAAGTGTTTCATAGTGAACTGTCTTCTCTATTCAGAAGTTTTTTCATCTTTCAGGGGAGCTAGAATATAATTCTGTGTAGGAAAGACAAGAAAAATAGGACTGAGTAGGGAGTTGCCAGGGTATTCAAAGTTACCTGTATTACAGAAGCCTATTTGACTCCATTATGTCCAAGTTTTTAATGTAAATGACTAGCTCCTTGGGGAAAAGCACTCCTGCCAAAAGATGAGCAGTCTTATAAAAATTATATCCCTAACCTATTTCCTACTCCTTGCAGAACAGCTGCTTCAATTTCAGAGTTGCTAGTACATTTGGATATAGCAACATCGCCTGTGAAATGTTGCCCATTAAGTAGTAGATATGTGGGAGTAAAAAATATGCTGTGATATTTTGCTCTTTGACAAATAGAAAATCACTTCAGTGATCTGTTACAAACTTTTTATGAGACAACCTTAAAAATTCTTTTCTATTTATGCTCCAAGATACCTATTTATCAGTGGGTCTATTTTGTTAGAATAAAACCAGCCAAGAATGTGTGTAAACTATAGAAAATGCCCTAAACATCAGTAATGAACTGCAGTCTTAGCTCTTCACTTGCTTACGGGGAAACTTTCAATTGCTTTTCATAAACTCTAATTGGGATAATCCAAATTTTTGCATATATCAGTTTTCTGAAAAACCAAAAAACCTTAGAGGTCCAGGAAAAGTACTTCTGCCCTGTTGTAAATCCAGTTTATCTGGAGGTGATCTGGACATTGCTGTCCTGGCATGGAAGAAGGATAAACTAATTAAGACTGCTACATGTGAGCTGATTGTCCACATTGCAGACTGTTCCTAGTATTAGGAGTCTTCTGGAGCAATGGGTGTAGATGTTCTTGAACAATGTCCCTGCCTCAGGGTGGGCAGGTGCCCTGGTGTTTTACTAAGTCAGTTTTAAAAGCAAGAACTCTTTCAGTTCTGTACTTTCTAGAAGCTGCTGTTAAGCAGTAGTTCAGCATCACTTTAAGCTCTTGAAACAAGAATCTGGAAGCATATATTCTTACATACAACTGAGAAGGAATAAATATCAACTCTTCCTTAACATTGCTTGTGTCCACCATGATACTGTGTCTGTAACAGATTCAGTGCTGCTTGATCTAAGAGTTTGTTCAAATTTACATGATTAAACACTTCAAGTATCCATTCTCTCTCTCCAGACCTAAATGTAGACAATTAGAGTGTATTTACTAGGTATTCATATTTGATCAGTTGGTTGGGGAAATGCAGAATAACTCATTACATGTAATTTATTATTTAGTTTTTCTACCTGTAGTTTAGCCTAAGAGGGAGGTTTTGGAGCTTCACAACTTAATTATTCACCTACCTGTTTCCCGTCTGACAGGGAGGGGGAGGCATTTGCTCTGGTCTTCTATATTATAGTGTTTCACATTCATTTTTCTTAGTTCAACTGTCATTAATCATAGGAAAGTCTCTTGGGGAAAAAGGTTGGCAGAGGGAATTGCAAAGTTTATGCTCTGAGAGCTGTAGGGTACTATATTATCCTTGCAACTCGATGTATAGAAACCAATAGATTTTCTCCCAGACAATTTGAGTGGTCAATGAGTTCAAGCAAGCTGCTATAGTGATGGATAGTTTTGTGTGTTATAGAATTCTAGCTCATGCAAAGAAGATAATTTTCAGTCTCAACTCTAGCTTGTTTTGGGAAGGATTTAGGGAACCCTGCAGGCAGAAATAGTAGAGGCAAGGTATCTGCAAATTGCAAATCTCTTACAGGCTTTTTTTCTTTTTTCCGCAGTTGTATGCCTTGTCAGTCCACCTCTTTCCATAAACCCATCCATAACATATATTTTGCTGCTTTAAAGGCTGAGGCATGGTTTCTGTACCTGACAAGTCAAGACAACTGAGATTAGATAACAGGGGGTGTAGCACTGTTTTTGCGGCAGCATCTTTTCTATCTGTGCATGTCCATAATCTTTTCTTCTTAAAGCTGTTTATGGTTTTCTTAAAGAGAAGCCACAGAGTATTGGTCACTTGAAGTTATAGGACAGGTCACAAGTGTTCCTTTGAGGTTTAGTTATCTGGCAGGTCACGTATTCACTTAAAGCCTCTCAGTGATGTGATGGTATAAAACCAGTGTAAGAATAGAGAGCCAGGGGGTGAACTTTGCAATGCAGGGAAAATCGTAACGCTGCAGTTGATCCTTTGCTTCCACTTTGCATGTTGTATATGAATGGGCTTGAAGTGACCCACTGGAAGAGCTCCATAACTCGAAGCCAAAAGACTTTGCAGTTATCAGACCTTACACTACTTCTGAAAGAGCTGTGCTACACTGCAGTTTCTGTTTCTTCCTAACTATTAACTATAAATATAAACATATTTGAGAACTTGTGTATATAGGCAAAACTTGGACCTGATTCTGCAGTTCTTCAGTTTTTTTTAGTCAAGCAAGTAGTTCTTTTGGTCCTGAAAAAAATTAACATCAGTTTGCAGAACTGAAGGTCTAAACTTTATCATTCTTTGAAACTGAGTAACATTTGAGGGTTTTTGGGAGCTATTAGAGATTTCTTAGCAGAATCCTGGTAATGAAGCTAAAATTAAGCAAGTAAGCAGGCATTGTAAATGACAATTTGTATTTAATGTGCAAAATAAACAGAGCTAAAACACTGAAGCAGTAAAAGGATGTTAAGGATTTGATGTGAACCTGCATGAGGCAAGGTAATTAAGTCAAGGAAAGGACATAAAACAGTTTGTAAAGAGATTGCAATTAAAGTGTCACTAGTACTATTTCTTTGTACTTAGAATAAGAAACAACTATTGAATTTTAAATCCCAATGGAGGTAAATGTAAAGTTTATAGGTGAAAGCATATGTGCAAACTATTTAAAGGGCTTATGATACTTGGCAAATGGGCCCTTTTTGGGAATAAAAGGAAAACATTTATTTTAAGATGTAGGCTGTTTTACCTGGTTCTTTGGGTCTGAAGAGAAGATTAGATAGTATAAAGTCTTCTGTAAGTTTTAATTGTTTAATTTTAGACAGCAGTTCCTTTGTTACACTTTTTTACTTGTCTTTTTCCACACAATCCATGCAATAAATGCTCTGGATCTTCTTGCAGAGTAAAAGCTTATAAAATGAGGTTAGTGTATATGCAGACCATGCCTCCTTCAGTTGGTGGTGTTGAAACTTCTGACAAATCAGCAAAGAGGTTAGAAGTAACACAGAAAGTGGTGGTGGGAGAGAAGGTGGAAGGACAGGGAAGCCACATCATGGATTTTTCTGTCCTGTGTTCTTGCTTTTTTTCTAGTCTGTAACTAGGAACTGACTATTAATTACATGTTAATAATTTCATGCCTATTTCCATCAATTTAGCGACGGTCCCAATTCATAGCAAGATGTAAGGAATAGGAATCGTTTGATGCTGTTGCTGGGAACCCAAGGCTTTATCAGGTGGTCACTTTGAAACCCCATAGATAGCTACGTTTTCCAATGGTGGATTTTAGTGAAGTGGAACAGGTTCTGTAGGAATGCAGAGGAAAAAGCTGTAGTTGTGTGCATCAGGTGTGTGACCTGCAGACCAGGAGATACTGGTTTACATTGTAGTAGTCCATGTTGGTCCTAAGAGATCTTGGAGTCCTTGGACTTGCTACTGCATGAAGTTATTGAAAGAGATTGTTCCTGTGTTTTAGAAGCAAGAAGTGTATGTTTCTCTGACGGAGAACTAAGATGTGGAGATGATGCAACTAATGTTAGAGCTACAGGAAGTAACGACCAGAGCCAGAATCAACACCGAGTTCTGTTCATGACTTCTAATCACGAGACTGACCTGATTGGCCATTTGAAGTTCATGCTTTTGTCAAAAGAAAATGTTTCTGACCTTTTGTTTGATGCAAAAGTAACTAATAATACAATGTTAGTGCAAGAATTTTCATGGTGTGATAAGAAAAAGAGCAAATAACAAACTAAATCACCTGTAACCAATTTTCTTCTATTTCTAGCAAGAGAGTAAATTGACTCAGAAGTGAGTGTTCATTCTGACAGCGACAGCATCTACGTGCATGATATTCCAACAGTCTTGAAGTCCAGTCGTTCTGTATGAAAAGCATTTAAACAGTAACAAGCTAGATTTTTAGAAGACGATGCTGACACCTCATTTAAAAGTTTTCTTTTAATTGTGTTCGTTGATGCCAAGAGAAAGATACTGGCTTAAATACATTCTCTAGACTATTCAGTGATATGAATAATTTAAAGCGAGGGAGAGTTAAGCTAATAATGTGGATTGTTAGTCTGAAATTTTTATTAAAGTTGACTTGCTAAATATTCAGTTTTGGTCTTTTTTCCAGGACCTTAGAAATCAACTAGAGAAATTACATGGTGAAATGACTGAGAAAGAAAAAGCAGTTGAACATCATTACAGTATTCTTTTGAGTGAAAGCAATCAGAAGTTTCAGAGCCAAGAACTAGTTATCAAGCGGCTAACAGACAATGTCAATCAAAAGGATCTGCAGGTTCAGGTGGGTATACTTAAGGTGAAGTGAAAAATGGAAAGTTATCATTTGATTTTGTATGAGGAATTATTACAAAATCTCATTTGTGTTTGGAACTACTGTTGATTTTGATGATAATCCTTCGCTATTTATAATACTGTGTTTGCAGAACAGACATATAATTATAGTGTGTGAGACATTCAAGATTTCTTGTTAGGGTTTTATGAAGTGTGTGGACAGAGGAAGACGACAGGTTTACTAATACTTCTGTAGAATTTTCACTGTTGTGGTAAGATCCTTTAAAAGCTCTGAAGTGCCTATGATTTTCAGTTTATTGTGCAGAATCCAGAAGCTGAGGAATAGGTTTAGGTACTGAAATATTTTATCTTCTTTTTTTGGACCCCATTCAAAATGATTTATATGAGAAGGGAGCTGCCTGACTGTTAACAGACCCCTGCTCAGTTTTTTTACAGCTGGAGGTATAACCCTGAAAAGTACTGATGGTATTCAACCAAAGAGTGATAGGTGAGGTTGCTCTATACCTGGAGACCAAGGTGCCTGCCTTGGCTTCTTTTTTAATAATTAAAAGATTGGATAGCTGGGAAAGCTTCTGTTCCATCTTTTTTTTTTTTTTGCTTCTATTATGTTAAAACGAGCTCTTCTTTTGTGAGGTGTGTAAAGATCATGTGCCGGATCATCCTTGGATATTCTGCATTTTATTTGTCTGTTTTGCAATATAAAACCAGAGTAATTTTTTTAAAACTGTTTCATTGTTTTCTTTTGTTAGAAACTTGATGGAACAGTTAAAGAAAAGGATGCAGAATTGCAGGAGCTCCTGAATAAGTACAAGAACCTTCTAAGAGCCAATGAAGAACTCGAACTGAAAAATGAGGGCTTAGTAAAAGAAAAATGCGCTGCACAGTCTCAACAGTCAATCATCAAGATAGTCAGGGAGTTAGAGGTGAGTTTTTCATAACTCTGATCATTTGCAGATAAATACCTTCACTTTAGAGTGAAGATAATTTTGACTTCGGCTCAAAGGTGTGTGGACTCATACATGTTGTAATTCACCCACATAGCAAGGGGTTGTTTTTCCTTCATATCAGTACCATGTCAAAATGTTCGGTATCATTAAAAGATAACAGTGACAGTGGATTTATTAATAATACTGTCATATGATTTGTATGATTGCAGTGTTATTGATCTGGCATCGTAAGAGTTTATAGTATTGTACTCTGATGCTTTTGTATGGTGTCGCTAAACTCTTTACTCTCAGAAAGTGTGTAAAATGTTTTGCATGCCATAAAGAGGTAGAGTTTTGTGGTAATTAGGGCAGATGCATTTCCCTGAGTGGAGGGTATCTACGCTTCTGAAGAGAGGTGCAGAGGAGAGTTTGTGTGCTTCTGATACATAAGGGGAAAGATCACATAGATTTAGTGACCACAGGAGATAAATAGAGTGTGAGGATAAAAAATATAGGTAGGAGTGAAGATATGTCTAGGGCAAGAAGAAAACTACTTTAAAGTAAGGAGGAAAGGAAGTGGTACTGCGTGTGTGTGTGTGTATATACATATGTATTAATAAAAGGTGGATGACACTATGTGCCCATTATCTTACCTGATGCTACAAATTGAAAAGACTTGTTAGTACCTGCAATCAGAGGTCAAAATTCAAAGCCTTAAGATATAGTTAGTTCCTTCCCCCTTTACCACCCGCTTCCATTCTAGCAAAAAATAGTCAGGTATTGTTAAGAAATTTTTGCATCACTTGCTGGCTATCAGTGCATTTTTTTTTTTATTGTGTACAGATTATTGAACAAGTAAGCTGCTTTTGAAGATATATTTCTTGTCTTTTTTTTTTGTGCTGTTTTCAGCCTAGTATGTTAAGGTTTGCAAAAGCATCAGGCAAAGTAAAAAGAGTTAGATTAGTACATACTAGTAATGGAGGAAGCTATTTCATTTCTTTAATAATATATCAGTCATTAATGAGGTTTTCTCAAGGAAGTTTAAAGCAAAGTGAGCCAATGGCAAAGGAGAAATAAGCGCTATGTCTTGTGTCACATTCTGAAAACACTGGTGAGGACATGCTTAATATGTTATGGGCACAATTGTTAAACAAGGTCGATGCAAGGATGTGTTGAGTCATAGGTCATATGACAAGCTGAAAATAAAGGAGCTGCATCACTGCCCAGGCTACCAGTGCTGAGTATGTCAAACTACATATGAATATACATGCAGAGAAAATAAAGTCTGTGAAAGGCTGAGTAGAAATTCTACCTCTGTAAAACAAACTGCAGTGCACACATGTAACTTCTGTCACAAAGGGACCCAAGAGTGATGGAAAATCATGCAGAATTAATGAAAATCAAACACTAACTCTTCGCTGTACTCCCTGCTTCTGATAGCGGTGTATAACCAGGAGAGAGGACAGTGACAGGCGAAGCCGTGCATGGTAATGACCCAGTACCCACCTTCTAATCACAATCTATTCTCTGGTGCTGGTTCACTTAGTGATTGTGAACAATACCTAATCACAACCCATTGTCCTCTCAGCTCAACCTCTGAGTAAGATAGCTCTTGAAAGAACCTAGTTCGGCATATTAATCATAAGTTTTTGAACACAGATTATCCAGAGCTCTGCTCTCATTGGCTGCTGTGGACTCTTTGATGACTTTACAGTGCTGCACCAACTCTCAACAAACGCACAGCTGGATCCTCCCCACCAGAGAGAACAGAAACCAAACTCTTCTAGCCTTGCTGATCTTTAAAGTTGAAGAAACTGAACTGAGAGATGCAGAACTTTAGAACTTTCTCTCTTTCATCATACCTCTTTACTTTATTTTAATGTAATGATAAATTTTAAAGCAACCAACATCCAAAGCTCTGCTGGGTGCCTTGGCCAGGCCAGGGAAGATAAATGACAGTTTCTAATTAGAGTTTGGATTCTTGAGCCACTGTCATGGGCTAGAGAGAGAGAGTGTGAGGGCACTGATAATCAGGGTAGTCACGCAAATGCTTACTCTGGTATCTATGAAGTTTTAGAATGAAGTATGTTTTACAGCCAAGGAATTTAGAAATGCAACAGACTCAGTGTAATTTTTTGGAAACTTTAGTTGGTTTTGTGCTTACTGCGCTTCTCTCACAACCAATACTCCTGTACTGACAAAGCTTTTTTTGTTGGAGCATTTGTTAGGTAAGTATATTTCTAACACAGATTTTTAGACCTTTGCGATTAATTTTATTACTGAGAAAAGCAGCAAAATTGAGAAAAGTGAACTAAGTGTTGCTTAGTCCTTGAGGTGTGCTTCTGGGTTCTGTTGTGTTGGATGTGTAATCTTCCACACAGTGTATGCTGCACTAAGGGGACACAGTGACAGGAGTTTTAATTCTAAAATAATTTCTCTCAATGTAAAAAAAAATAATTATTTGATTTGCTGTTATGTAGCCTCTTGGTGATGTCAGGTTTTGGGTGGGGGAGCTTATATACCACTTGAGGTGAATTAGGAAATGGTTAGCTGATACACTGCAAAGAGATCTGGTGTTTCTTCAGACACAAGTCACTTCCTAATTCCTGTATGATCCACACATTCACACATTATTTAACTTTGGTTATAATTACTCCTGTATTTAGGGAGTTAATACTGTGCAATCAGGGAACGGAAGAATACTGTGTGCATACAGTTGTGATGTAATTTGCTGCAGCTGAGAAATTATAGTCAATGCATGGAAGTTCGTGATGTAGGTAGAGCACTGCAGTTGGTGGGTGTTGTGAGAATGGGAATTAGAGCAATTGTTGCAGTGCTGCAGATAATGTCTTAGCTGCTGAAATGGATGCAGTGTGCACGTTGTTGCTGAGTTGTCAGGATGTAGTTGACTTTTTTTTTTTTTTTTTTTTTTTTTAATACAAATGTCCTGTCTATTAAATAGTGATCAGTGCAATGTATTTGTTGCTTTCAGTCTCTTGAAATTGATGTTGTGGACACATAAATAGGGTGATAGTTCAATTTCTGATTTGATGAGATTAGCTTATAGCTGAAAACAACAATCTTTTTATCAATATCCGTGTCTTCAAACACTTTAAACACGATGCGTTACCTGTGACACTGAGCATGGCCTAGTGATGGGAATGGATGTGGCTGGTGTGTCTCACTATTTTTGTATTAGCAGAAATTTCATCTTAAAGGAGTCAACCTGATGGAGTGATATTTGGCGATCTGTATATAGTCCACTAATCTTGCCTCACATATCACCAAGGGGGTCCATAAGTCTCTTGGAGCCAACAGCTTTGTGACATTTTCTGTGGCAGAGATGACATCTTCTAAAAGTCACCAACAAAGTCTTTTCCTGTAGTAATTTTTGTCTTTAGATACATGACTCAATGGCCTGTAACAATTTTAATCTTATTAGTGATTGTTTCCTTTACAGTAGGCCATACATAAAGTTTACTGCAGTCTTAGAAGAAATTACCTAATTCTGGTACTGGTGGATGGATGGATGAACCAGTGATGAAGTGCAGGTTATGGCCTTCTCTCAGTCATTCATCCTCTAACCTTCAGAGATTTTGAAATGATCCTGATGGTTGTAAGCAAGGGAGTATTCAGTGAGGCAACTGAATATTCTTGTGATGTTGCCAATAAGTTATTTATTGTGGAGGTATAAACCTTTTACTTTCATGGCTTACAATCTGAGAAACCTTTAATGAAAATAAGTTATTGTTTTCCACCACTGCTGCTTAGCAATAGTATTTCAGACTTAAATATAGACTTTAATGTATTAGATTGCCTCCTTTCATGGGAATATAAATCTTTCACTGCAATATGGTCCTGGATGTCTTGCAGCTATCTCCTCTAACACATTTTCCCTCACACCATGTGTCAAGAGGTTTAATGTTTCATTAACTCCCACAGCATTACGGTCTATTTAAGTTACAGAGCTGCCTTATGTTTTGTGTACCGTTGGGGAGTTGATTGGAATAATTCACTCCTACGCTTTATTTAGAAATGACAGTAATATTGTAAAAAAAAATAAATAAAAAAAAGTTTATGCTGTATCTTCTCATCCTTATTATTCATGGAAGATTGTGAAAAATCAAGAACATTTCTCCATGATTTTGCTAACCTCTACCCAGCTAGTTGAATTTATAATTTAATAATTTGTGTATAGTCTGTGACATTTGGAATTAAGAAACAGCTCATGTTTCCTGTTATGCTGGGAAAAAAAGAGAGCTGGGAGGATTTTGTGAGCTTACTGCGATTTTCATGCAAATGTAGAACTAAATTAACATGTGAATTCTAAAAGAAGCATAGGAAACCAGAGTATGGTTCTGTGTATAATATTGCTTTGCTAATACAGCAGTCATAGACCTTGAACAATTGTTGACAACTGTTATCTAATTTGTGTACCGTAAACTCTTCAGAGTGACGTTACTTTGACAGTGCTTCAAACAGAGCTTTTAATTAGGGTATAGTTTTGTAGTGTCTTCGGTAATAATTGCAAGGCTTTATCAGACATATGGAAGAGTTCACTAGAACTTTTAACAGACTGTTAACCAACTAAATTAAGTCAAAAGATTTATTTCTTCCTGTTGCCTTCTACGTCATTGATCAGTGTCATTGTGATCAAACTTTTTCTGAGTTAAATTGGAATCTGTGTATTTTATGTTTAGTGACTCTTCTTGAGAGGCTGAGATTCCAACACATTGATAAGACTCCTTAATTCAGACTGTAAGATGGACTTTCTTACATGGGGCTTTTTTGTGAGTTTTTTATTAATGGACTCTGATGCCTTTGTGTTTCTCAGTACTCGGTCAGCAGAAGCCGCTGCTCTGTGTTCCTCCTCTGCTCATTAGATAATAAACTTGATAAGCAGTCCAGTATTTTGCATTTCACATAGAGTAGTATTTAATGTATAAATTGCACTAGAACCTGGAAGCGTTTGTTGGAATATAGGTACCTTTAGGAATGATGGTAGCTCAACATGATGCACGTGTACAAAGGCAAGGTCACTGCTTCAAAGGATCTGTAGTGGTAGGTGGTAGAAGCTACTCTGTCTGCAGTAGTATCTAACATGCAGATTACCTTAACGGGAGTAATTTCATCAAAACTTGATTACACTTGCAAAATATTATTTAACATATTTGCTAGCATACTGTGAAGTATGAGTGTAAATAATTAAAAGTAAACAACAGTTGTCCTTGCTTTTGTACTGTTTACTTTACAGAATACTGAATTTTTCAAATTAACAGAGTCTTTGTATCATTAGTGAGAATTAACGAGATTCTACTGTAGCTGAATTTTTGTTGCAATCCCTTCCTTAGGAATTGCAATTGGAGTAATAACAGCTGCTTAAAACTCCTGGGTGTACATTTCTTCCTTGTTAATGATCTGTTCACTAATGATTTAGTATCTCATGAGAGTTCCCTTAGCTGAGATTCCCCCTTAGCTGTGGCATTTTTGTTCTTCCTTTCAGTTTTCCGTTGAAAAACAAAATTGAGAGAAGCAACAAGGCTTACTATTGTTCTCAAACAGAGGCAGAATAGATGTGCCTGACATTAATACATCTAAATTTGCTATAGATATCCCAGAAGTTTTCTCTTCTAGAGATAGCTGATATCTTAGATAGTTTTATGTAATAAGGGCAAGCAAGTAGTCCTTTAAATAGCTGCATTTTTTACCTCCTGCTGAAAAAGTGGCTGTATGGTTGTTCTGGAGTGAAAAAAGCCTTGAGAAATTAGTGGATCCTTACTGAGAATGTAGCATAAGAATCTGGATTTATGCTGATAATAATAGTATACTCTCTGTGAGCAAGACTGCAAGCAAACAATTTTCTTTGCACGAGTAAAGCAGCAGCTTGTAGTGACCCAGCTGAGTATGCAGAAAGCTGACTGGACAAGTGAGGGTCTGGCATGTTCGTCCTTTATTTGTGGGCTTGATACGGTCCTTCTTGTTCAGAATGGAGCAGAATTTGCGGAAACTCCTTCTCCAAAGAAAGCCAGTTCTGTCCAGAACACAGAGAGGACTGTTGGGACAATGTTCTAAACTGTGCACTTGGAGCTTGGGTTTTGCCCACTTTCCCTTCCCTCCCTCCTCTGCCACAGCTGCCTGCCAGGTTTTTCCTGGGTTATTGAGTTGTAAACTTTGGAAGTGAGGATACTTGGGCTGGGGGGAAAGCTTTTCAGACTGTGATAAAAATGATGAACCATGGGTTAGATATGTGACTGACAGTAGGTAAATAGTGAAGCAGTGTTTGCCTCCTTTAATAACAGCTGGGCTTAAGTATGGTGAATAGTTTCCAGATTCATATAAGGCTTTGGAGGTGGGCAGTCCTGTTCAGCAAATTTAGATTTCGGTTTCTTTCACATCATCTTTAGGACACAGGTATACATGTAACTGTAGACATGCAAACTTGAAAATTATATTGTAGTCTTAGTATGTTCTTGTTTTAATTTAGGAAAATAAAGAAGCTGAATATGAAAAGCTGATCCTTGCTCTAAAAAAAGAACAAAGCATTTATTCAATGCTAGTGAAGACGTTCAAAGAATCAGATAGGTAAGTATTTTTTCTCTTTTGGCAGATAATCTAAACTCAAAGGGCAGAAATCAGAAGTTGTGAAAAGTGGTGTGGCTTAACTTGAGTGATGTTTATTTTATACCAGCCAGTTTTTCATAAGGCATGAACTAGGTGTACTAGTCTCCTTAAAGGAGAAATATTTTTGTAAGTGAGGTTATATTATCTAAATTACTTAAATGTTTCCCAAAATATTTTTGTTTGGATTGGAATCTCAGATGAGGCAGACTTCCCTTTAGGTACCAAAGTAAGCAGCTAGATTTTCAGGAGTTAGGCGTCCTTTGCTGGAATGTAGGTGAAAAATCAAACCATAGTGAACTTTTGGGTGTTGGATGATTTGCCATGGTTTAGTCCTAAACCCACAGATAATGGTTGTCTTAAAAGTGACACTGTGAGAATTTTGGTGATTACATAAGCCAATAAGATTTTGGAGAAGGTTAAACAAAACAGAATAATTGATGTTTGCATAGTATGCTTTCAATGTAAAGCATGCAGAAGCATGGCAGGAGCAAATGTTTTTTAACCTTTTAAAATCAGAGAGCACAACAGTTTAGAAAGAAATCAGTGGCTTGCTTTGTATCTTGTTATTGCTTGGCAGTTGAGGAGGAGATGTTATGATAAAGAAAATTCTTACCTGTAGGTAAAATAAATTTAAATGTTTTATGAAAATTTTACTGTTATAATTACAAATATCTTAATTAGGTATTGACAGCATTTGGGAGCTAGCTCCTCACTCTTCCTGCCTGAAGGCAATGGTTTATACTGCCAACTTCATGGGAATGTGTGTTTGTATTTTGCAGATGGTTTATAGACACCACTATAGTTTGGAAACTGTAAAGTGAATAGCACCAGGGCAGGTGAGACCAGGTATTTGAATTAAGCACATTAGTAGTAATGCCATTTTGTGCTTGGCCACAGCTCAGAAGTTGTTTAGAAATAGCGATGGAAGTCAGATTATGGAGATTATCTCTGGGAAAAGAGCAACGTCTTTTGTGACTTTGCTGTTGAACTATCACCAAATGAAGGAAGAAGCTAGTTTTTTAAAATATTTCATATGGAGGGTATGACCTGATACTGAAACGCGTTCTGTGGGTAAGGTGATTGTCAATTCTCTGCATAATAATGACAACAAAGTAACATAGCTCTGATACTGGTTTTTCTTCGAATATCTTTCAAATGAGGAAAATTGTAACTGTAGTTATAATCAATAGGGTAATAGGAGTTTTGCAATTAATTTCTGCAGGATCAGGATTGTTAGTTCTGTTTTCTTGATAGGGAGTTACAGGATGCAGACAGTAGTGAATGTTATGCAGCGATTTGAAGAGGATGCACAGTGAATTAACAGTAGAGTTGGATGTTGGAGGCAGGTGGTCTTAATCCCCTTCCTCATAATTTTGTGGGCTGAGATGTGCTGTAAATCTCATCAAGGAAGGCTTGAACCCCCAAAGTTCTGGGGAGAGCAGAGAGACAAGCCCTGTGGATAAATTCAGCTTCCTCATTTGTGTAATTGCCATCAGCAGTGACATGGATTTTAGGCAAACATCTGTTTTCTTGCTGACATCTTCTTTTGGGCATTATTTATTTTAAGCAACCTGGATGTTTATTTTTCAGAATAAGCTACCGGATGTCAGGACCAAGACATTTCTTGTCTCTCCAAGCAGAGAATCAATGCTTTTTCTTATAAAACCTTTAACTCATGAGAAGGAGAAAATGTGCTCACTTAGCTTCTACTAATGTGTTGGTTTGGTTTTATTCTTAATTTTTTTAGGGAGCATTTAAGAGAGCTCTCTCTTCAAAGATACTCTTGAACAAGGGAGAATTGGTTAAAGCAATAGTTTCTTGTGCAGGAAACACTTGACAACAGCACGCTTGTCAGATGACAGACTGGCAGTCTTTTCAGACACGCTGCCTTTTAATTAATGTTTCTACAATATGCTGTTGCTCTCATGCAAGTAGAATGTGCTATATGTACCTGCATAGTCTCCTGTAAGATGGACTTAATTTTTTTTTTAAGATTTCTGAATTTTCTGGCATTTAGTGCAGTGGATTTGGAAATTCTACAGCAGCATAATTTATCTTAGAACACTGAGGTTCTGAGTGAAGTGATGTGGACATAAATAATGCAGTCAGTTCAGTAACACCCTGTTATTTGCTATTAAATCCAATTTATTTCATTTTATTACAATTTCAGTTCTTAGTGTACTTAAGTCTTTTTACGGATTGATCAGAACTGTCCTGTTGGTGTTGAAGGGTGTGGGGAAGATCTAGCGAGGGACAGCTGGAGGTGCCGACACCGTGAGTCCTTGAGGGGCAGTGACTGATGCTAAAGAAAGAGCTTCAGTGCCACCTCAGAAGAAAGCTGCTTAAAGAATTAATTCACCCTGACAAATTAAAATTTGTAACTTTTGGTATTTACACACCCCATTGAGATAATTGAGACAATTTAGACCTTAAAAGGTCTTTTTACAGACTGTCGGATAAATGGAGAAATAAACCAGTTAATTGTGTCTGAATCATATTTTCAATGAAACACAATTTTAAATTTTTTTTTAAGTGGAGCATTAGATTATGTAGTATAGTTCTGTAGCAAGGGAACAAAGTTTCCATGGTCACCGTACAATGGAGTATGCAGAGCCATCAGTATTATGTGATAATGATATTTTTCTGGCATACTTTTCAGAAGTTAGTAATTCTGATTTTCCTTAAAAAGCATTACACAGAAGTCGGCTGGTAGAATCTATCTGTCATGTTTAAGCTGATTTACAAGCAGCACAGCTCGAAACAGCAAGTAAAGGCTGTATATGTAAACATTTAGTCTTGGCTTTCTCTGTAGGGATTTGTTTGTGCTTATGCATCAAAATGATACAACTGTGTGATGAAAAATGGTGATGGCTAATGTGAAATGGGGTTTTGGTGGAAGCCCAGATGTCTAAAAGATGCTGAGGTGCACAACATAATGTTTTGATTTGAATCTTGAAGGTTGTTTTTTCTTCTTTTTTTAGTATTAATAGCTTGCAAATGGAGCTAAACAACATTTTCATGTTGCGAAAACAACTAGAAGAAGGCATTTTAGGTAATCGGAATCTACAGAAGGTCTTAGAAGATCAGATTAAGGACATTAAAAACAGACAAGGTCTGTATACTTGTGTAGCCCATCCCTTTTCTTGATCTTGCACAAAAGAAAACTGGTTTTATTACAGTCAGTTTGCTGTGGTGGAGAAGAAACGTTTGAGAGTAGAAAAAGGTGTGAAAAGAATTCTTTTCAGCTTTCTGTACTGAAAATTATTCGGGGGATTGGTAACAGAATGTCTTTGAGCAATCAGGAGGGCATATACAGAGGGACAGCTTTTCTCTTTCCATGCAGCAAATGTTAGTAATTCAGTGGCAATTCTACTGCAGTGATCATTTCAAGCTGCCTACAATTTTGTACCCATAGAATTTACTGTTTTCTGCAGAAGTCAGAGATTCCTGGCTTTGAATAAATCTGTGGCCATGGGATCACTTTTTGACCACAGAGTGTAATTATTTCACAATACTTTGGTAAAGAGCTTGTGTCTCAGGAAATGGCTACACTCCTCCTAACACAAGAAATGTTTGCAGGGAAAGAAAAAAATAGCCAGAGGTTTTGTTATTTTGTAATTCAGAAATAGAAGAGCTTTTAAATGGAACTTATCCTCTAGCTTTTTAATTGTACTTCTTTGTTAAATACAGTTTATTGCATATATACAGATCTCTCTGATTTATTCCATAGGGGATATATAAATAATGATAAAGCCTTTTCACTTACCCCTTTCAACTTAGATTTTCAATGTTAGCATCACTCCCTTGACAGCTATGATAAGTGACAAAAGTTAAGCTTCTGCCATTTCAGAGTTTCCAACCTGAAAAGCACAGAGATGGTGAACAGCCGGGGTAGGCCAATGGGTCTTGTGGATATTCCTGGGTTGTCAAGAGCAGTTGTGTTGGGGGTGAGGCTGCTAGGAATGAAGGTTCTGAAAATCAGCAATTATTTGTGAAACTTTGGATCCTTGCAGCAGCCACGGGATCAGTGTCAGAGCTGGGGGTAGGATTTGAATGTCTCTTTGTCCTACTTTAGATACGGAGAAAGAATATATCATGAGAAGTGTTTATAGAATTAACTGTCATCTATATTGTAAATGAACAGGTGTTTATTGAAACATAACAAATCATCCCTGCAGTTATAGAGGAAATGAATAAGTAGCTATCTTCCATTCAATTAATGCAATCTTTTGACCCCAAAGCAAGATAAATTCAATAATTTTGTCTAACCTGGCTTTTTGCTTTGAGACCTTGAACTCATGTTCATAAAAATATAGTTAAAACAGAATAAGTATTCCTGCCTTACTTATCCTTCCTAAAAATTATATCTAATTGTAATGCTAAATATGCAAATTACAGTTCAGAATTGTATTCACAACTTGTGCTGATAACCACAGAAAATACAGCCACAGAGAATACAGCATGTCAGAAGCACAAAGAAATACGAGGACAAAATGTGTTCAAATAAACAGAAAGCTTATTTTGGGGGCTGAAACATTTTAACTGGCCTCCCACAGACTTACTAATAGGTTCTTACTCAAAAATTCCTGTCTTTGCATTTTATGCTGTGTTTTCCTGCAAATAGTTTCTGAAATAATTCCTGTCCTTGGTTATTTTGACAGATGAAACACTATCTTTCTGTGGAGATCAAACATCTTATATGAGTATCTGTTTAGGACAGCAAGATCATTTAAGCCTGCAGATAGACCATCTGTCTCTTGAAGAACTTAAGAAAAAGGTATTGATCTTTTTTATTATTTTCTGTTTCTAATGGCTTAATTCTGCTTCGTTTATGGTTTGTGTATTTCTCACAAAAAGGTTTGCTTAGGTGTAGTTGGGTAGTTCTGAAAGGATTTGAAGTTCTTGCCTCTGTGTTTTGTGATCCACCTTTTATGAACTATTTAGTCTTTGTTACACTTCATTGAGCTTCAGAATCAGCTGAAACATAGATAGCTTGCTGCAAAGGTTTTATGATAGACATCTGGATTCAGGTTTCAGACTCAATGCCATATTTAAGTCATCATGAAGTATACCCAACTCCAAAGAACAGTTTTTGCATTAAGTATCTTATGACGTGTATTTCATGCACCTGTATTAGTCATGACAATGGCAGTGGTGTCTATAATTTATGTGCCTGTATAGCACACTCCATCTCAGGACTTGCAAATCTTCTGGTAAATATAGCATGTTTTGAAATAGCCTTGAAGTAAGTTAATGTTGTCTCCATTCTTTGTAAGGAGAACTGAGATTCACAGAGATTAAATGTGCAGACCTTTGTCATACAGTAAATCAGTTTCGGAGTTTGGATACTTGTTCTTCTGACTCCTTATCCTGCGCAGTGACCTCTGATGCACGCACCAGTTTATAATAAAAAAATTATTTTGAATAGGGTCATTTGGGACTGAACATAAGTGAAGTTTTATATTTCTCATGGCCAGCTGAATTGTAGGCAGGTGTTCACAATCTGGAGGTGGGTAGTCTGAAAGAAAAAAAATTGCCTTACACTGAACAGTGTCAATAAAAAAAGCCCCAGATTGTGTTCCAGTCCCATTCTGGGGTTGTACCACTTTTATCTCTGGACGTATTCCCTTCAGTAGGTTCAGGGACACTTGTTAGCAAAAGACGTTTATAAACTATATCTTGCATGAAACAGGGGTTTTATGCCTTTTCTTTCTTCTGCAAACATTACCTTCTTGATACACTGCATGGGTCTGTGATAGTAATGTCTGTTCAAGAGTTTTGAACATGATTGTCCATTCAGATTTTGTATTTGTGAGACTACTCAGAATGATAGTGGCTTATAAAGGGTGTTTGAGATAGAAGAAGAGGTTGTTTCTGAATGCTACTATTTCCCTGCAATGCTGGTTTCCCTTGAACTAAAATGTTTCTTAAATCAGCCTGTTGGTGTGAGATGCCCTCAGGTTTTTTGTTGCTACCGAGTTGTGAAACTTGATAGCTCAACTTAATAGCATGGCTGGAAACTACAGTCTTGCAATTTAAGAGTTCTTGAACACTAACTCACAAATATATAATCATGGTTTTGATTGCCTCATGAACAGATGCAGAAAACCAGGTTTTCCAACTCTGCTGCTTAGATTTAGCTGGAGATTTATATAGCATAATTTGTTTTCATACTAGTGTGGATGTTACCAGTTTTACTTGTTCTTCCTTTGCTTTTTTTAGGTTACTGACCTTCTCTTGATGGTTAAGGATCTGCAGTCAGTCAATCAAGAACTTAAGAAAAAGCAGCTTGGACTTTGTACGACAGATTCTCAAGGGAAGGAAGCACTAAAAATATTAAACCACAGTGAGGTAGGTTTTCTGTACTAAATAGTGAATCTGACTCTTGCATCTAATATACCTTGTGGAGCCATTTACATTAGTGCAGAATGAGTGTAAAACCCTCGGGGCTTAGGTTGCTAATTCCTTCTAATAACTTTTTAAATTAATGATGTAAACAACTTTAAGATGTTAGCACAACAGAGAATCAGCTCAATGTAAGTGTTCAGTGATGTGTCAAGTTGATTTTAAGGAAACAACATACATGTTAAAATATTAATTGGGTCTGTGATCTATTTGTTTTGTCAATTGAAAAGGGAGGAAATAGTTAATTTTACAAAGAATGCAATATCTTATATAACAGTTATTATAGAAAGTCTGCTTGTCTCCTTGTCAAGAGTCATTGTCACACTGTTTCTAATTCTTTAAGAACTTAGTTTGTATCTCCCCTGCATCTGCAAAACAACCAGGGTTCACTGTAGCCAAGAAAGAGAGAATAGCACTTCAGGTCACTTAAATGCATGGCTGTTCCTTCATATAGAATATAGAGGTATATGAAGAAGTGGCCAGCATTGTGGTAGATTGAGAGAGGTGCGAGGAAATAATTGTTGCTGGGTGTTTCATTGTTTTGCCGAAACCTAAGGCTGTTTTTAGCTGCGGGAAGAAGAGTTCTTGGCAAAATACTTTCACTGAGAAGCATTTTGGGTGCTGTGTCCCCATGTATCTTACTATTTGTGAATGATGAAGGTTGTTCAGGAGGCTCTGGTAGATATAGTGAACCTCCTAGCTTGTTATAAAGTATTACATGAAATGTTGCCGGTAGTACTTTTCTTTATATTCTGTTGTGGTTTTTGATTTCAGTTACATTATTGTTGTGCACAACATACTGAATAGGAAGGAAAAAATGTAAAAGGAATAATGATGGCGCTAGTATTTTGTGTCTTGTATTTCTGAATTAAACTCAAGAGAACAGAAAATTAGGAATAGTTTGAATCAGTTATGTGTAGATTGCCTAATTCGAGGTCCGGGACTGTGGTATTGCTGAGTTTTCTGCAGGACAGTTTATTCTGCAAGACCCTGGAAAAAGGGAGAAATCATCAATGGTCATGAAATATTCTTACTTATTCAGTTTTAAGGCATACTCATGATTTCTTTAATTGAAATATGTTTTAAATTATAGATTGACCTTTAAGAATGCCATAGCTTTTATTAAAATAATGAATATACATGTTACTGTAATAGGTTTGCATGAAAAGTGTTTGGGCAATCTGTTTCCGAGTGTGTGCAGTTTCTATAGATTAATATTTTAGTCACCCTGCAGAGGGCGCTGCGCCCACACTGATGCTGCAGTTCATACCAAAGAATTCATGTCCTGCGCTAAGATCATCATGACAAGATACTGTGTGATTCTGCATTTGTCTCAGCATGAAAAGTACATACAGGGATACTTAAGCTGTCTACGTAAAAATAGATGTAGAATGACAGAGAGTGAAGCTTGTAAAATATAAATAGACCTCAACATTCTGGTAAAGGGTATAGGAAAGTAAAATATGGTATTTTAGCCTGTGCTAGAATGATAATAGTACTATGGAGCTCAAAAGTGAAAGGATGCAAAATTAAAAGTTTTTAGTTTAAAAGGTACCATTTTATCAATCTTGACAATAAATGGCAACCAGGATTTCAGGTTATGGTTTGTGACATCAATGTGTTTTGCATATTAATAACCATTGTCAAAAAATGCAAAGTTCTATTTCTTGTGTGTATTTTGGGCTAGAATTTGCTGGCAGGTAGCACCGAGATGACACTAACATATGTGCTTTAAGAGGAATTTGGACAGACACAGGAAGATGTATCCTTCTCAGGTTCTTAAAACATACCCATCCTTCTTTTCCTTTACAAAGCCAGAGCACAGATCCGATGAGTCTGTGTGCTGGTGCCTCTGCAGGGCATCTCCCAGCGGTCTGACAGGCCCTAGTACTCTATTTCTTGGCTTCATGTTTGTGTTGGGAGGGAGGCAGAGGAGAGAAAAAGGTTGTTTTTGTACTGTCCTCTGAACATCTGCTTTCTCTGAGAGAAGCAGTCTCAGTGATTTCAGCCTTCAGGGCTCCAGGGATCTTTGCAAACCAAGCATATCAGTGGTTCATTTAGGAAAAACATTCTCAAAGTTTTCAGTCTCCAAGGAAATACTTTAAACAGGCAGCTTATTCTTGGTAGACTTTTTTTTCTGGCCTTAAGACACTTCTTTTCTTTTTAATATATTGTTGAACAGTAGTTTGTATTCCTTGGAGCACAGAAAGTTTCTTTTCAGCCTCTCAGACACAGGACCATAGGACCAGGCTCAAACTGCAGTCATTTGTTGTAATAGTGTGCTATATCCTGTTGGTCTTATGTCATAGTTTCTAAGAATCTAATACTTCTAAGAATCATCACTTACCAAAAAAAATATTGGCCTGGGAAAAGCATATACTAAAAAATGTTGAGTCATAACAGGTAGTTGTGTTGAGTGGATAAGTTATGTTTGCAAGTATTTTTAATAGACAAATTCAGGGTTTGTCTTGAATCTACACATGGAAGATCAAACCTTAACAGTTTTTTTAATTTTGTAATAGTTAGTGTTATCGGACTTTTGGCATCCCATGTTTACAATGGAAAGATCATTTTAAAAGGCATGCCCATGCTATATACCACGATCCTGTCTGTGTCTTCCTTCAGTTTTCAGATTGTCTTTACGTTGTGTTGTCCTAGAAAACAAGTCTGAGTGAGAAATACAAAAATAATTCAAATGTGACTTGGAAGTTAGTTTTCAATATAGATTTCTAATAGTAAAAGGCAAATATATTAATATGCTGCACCATCCGGTTTCTGCCTTTAAAATTCATATTTAAAACCATTAGAGCTGCTTATACTGCTAGGGGTTGGAAGATAAAAAGGTTTTTCTCATTTATTTCACATATATATATACACACACACGCACACATGCACACATCTTCTATGCATACTTAATTTAAAAAAATGAAAACTGAGTGTTCTTAGGAAGCAAAAATAATGCTCGTTGCAGAATCCTGTTTGTCTGTGGCTGGGCTGACATGCTGTGTGAGCCAAGACTTTCCAGCATGTGATACTGGGGAAGTGGGTTTCTCTTTCCATGCTGTAAGTTTCAGCACTGTGCTGTATATCCATCGAAGCTATAAATATCAAATCCATGACCCCTAGACACCAGTTTCTTTCCTTCCAGTCCATCATCTGAGTCTCTGTACCTATAATCTCAATTTTCTGTAACTATGCTCAAGATTCATCTTTTCTTGTCTTAAGGTAATTTTTCTTTAGGCCAAGTCACACCAAAATACAACTGTTATACACACAGTGCTGTATTATTGCCACAGGGGCTTTAAGGCTAAAATTTTTATCCCATGCAGGTTTGAATCCTCTGTGTCAGTGCTGTATCCTACCTACAGTTTAGGCTTATTAGCCGTAGCATCATTGATATTTACTGTTGCTTTTGCACATTTCCACTATTTAATGAGATATTAGCAGCAAAGGTCTTAAATAATTATCTTTTTCTATTAGATTGGGAAATGTGACTATGAAACAAGATGATAGAAATGGCCAGTCTGGTCTTATCTCAGGGGAGTGGTGGAGCATGGTAACTGCAGGTCATTCGTCGTGGATCCCAAAGTGGGATGTAGGACCAACCTTGTGCTTGGGTTGTCTGACAGGCTGTACCAGAACGTGGCTACTGAATATATAATTCTTTGTAAATAAGAAGTTTTATGATGATCAACATTAAACTGACATAGACAAGGCTAAATTCTGTCCTCACCTCCAGAGCAAGCTGAGTAAAGGAGGTGAGTTGTAAGCAAAGAGAACACATTCCCTGTGAACCATGCATAAATGAAGCTTGTGCAGTCGTGGTAGTTGCTGCTGCTGAGAGAGGAGCAACGTGCACACCTCGTCGCTTGCCCATGGATCTGTTGCTGGGATGTAACATCCAGCCAACCAAAGGGATTCTGGTCTTACTGTCAGTAATGCTGATGACAGGACTTCCTCCTCCTCCTCCTTGTTCAGGAAATATTAGTGATGGGAGGTGGATTAGATTCTGTGGAAAATTGGGAGAAAAAGATGATTTGGCACCATTTGCTACAAATGGGCAAATCTAGGGAAGACACAGCAGATGTAACCTTCAGTGTTACAGTAAATCTTTTTAGTGTACAGCAAGCTACATGTGCTTTGTTTTGAAAGCATCTATTTCTTGGATGCTGGAGAAGAGCCTAAATTGTGTAGCAAATGAAAATAAATTCTGGAAATTGGAAAATAAAATAGGCACAGTGAGAACATGACTGAAGATATAGAGGTCCTTTGCCAGAAAGAAAGGGTTAAATAAGGAATGTATAAGATAAAGTTTCACTGTATTTAATATGAGTAATTCCTGGGTTTTAGATTAATTTTCTTTGATCTTTTTTAAGAAATCTAATTCAGTGTTTGTTACTTTGTATTACAGGCTTTTTTTATTTTTTTTTAAGACATGTCACTGACTTATTTATGCATGTTTCATATCACAGTATTTTTTTTTTGTGCTACATTTTCACGTCATTCCATACTTTGTGTAGTGTCTTGAAATAACAGAGGAGCCTGTGATGCAGACGGAAGATGGTGACAATGACAGGAAGATGCAGAACAGTCAATTTTCTGAGGGGGTCAGTCAGGTAGGACTCTGCTCTGGGTGCATTATGTTACAGTACTCTTTTCTCTGCATGCCTTTAAAAGTTCATATTTTCTTAGAACACAAAGTCTTTTGCAAACAAAATGTACTTTTCTTGGTATCTGATTCCGCTTTCAACTAATTGTTATCCTAAAGAGTTTCTGAAAGCTTTTTCCAGTATTTTTCTGCTGCTAGGGTTTTGCAGTGAAGATAGGTTTCGTTCTGGTCCTTGTTTTCTCTTGTTCAAGGACTCATAATCTGCCTTGATAGAGATGACTTAAAGACCCTTGGAACTGTGTTTCTTGTGTTTTTTTACATACACATGCACACACCCCAATCTTCAGCTTCCATTGCAGCCAGGCCTATAGTACAAATTGTCTCAGATCAACTCACTGCTATGATTGAGGAAAAAATGCTGTAGATTCAGGGTTGAAATACTTGATGTCTTGGTAGCTTGTTACCTATGTTTTCATATGTACAGGAATCTGCTGTCCTATTCTCTCTCATTCAAAAGCAATGTAATATAAAGCATCATGGAATCATAATTCAGGTTGCAAGGGACCTAGAGGATCGTAGAGTGCAATTAAAGTTGAACCTTTCTGGTTTAAAAATTATAACATCCTCAAATATGATGCAAAAAGGGACATTTTGGTTAGTAATGTTGAAGAATAATGATGCTCTGTTCTTCAAAATTTGTAATTTCTGTGTTTCTTTGTTTACTAGGTATGCCTTCAAGTTTCTTTGGATCTTCCTTGTGAGGTGGATAAACAGGTAAGTGATGTATTGTAAAGGTACTCCTGACTCTTAAACATCTGAACCCCTCGCTGCTGATGTCTGCTGTTGGAAATTGTGTCCAAATGGGCCTAGTCTGAACTCTCACGTAATTGATACAGAAGACTTGCATTGATATAAATGGGGGTTAAATTACGGGAGAGATCCCCTATGGAAATTTTCTAGGACACGTCTATAGTGTTGCGTACAAAAAGTTGGCAGTTTGTAAATGCTTCAAGTTGTATCCTGTCCTGGCCATCAGGGCTTGCATCTGGGGATCCCAGGACAGAATTTGTACTGTAAAGACAGATGATTCAAAGGTGAACTAATAAAAAGTTAGCTGCAATCTTCAGGCAACGTTCCAGAGGTTTCATGCCTCTTCATCGATAAAGACCTTCAGGGAAATATACTTACTACTTACTAAACAACTGATCAGTATGAATTAATCATATGAAATAGATGTTAATTAGTTTTTCTATTAATAAATAGCAAGTGAAATGTCTGTGGATGCTTCTTAATGTAGATAAAGAGCATCAGGAATTACAAAACCTGATTACAAAAAGATTACAGCCCTGAATTTAATAGAACATTGCATACCTGTGTAATATGAAAACATTTGCAATTTTTTAACAGTTAACTCCAGCAAGCTATTCAGAGAGTTTCTGCAAAGACAGACATTACAGGAGTCCAAATAACTCTCAGTTTGAACATGATACAACTGGCAAACTATTTGGCAGAATAGGAATGAGTGAACATGAAACAGAAGAGAACTTGCTCACATCTCTTTTAAGAGAAAATAGAACATCTGTACTGGAATCTACGTAAGTATGAGGGATGTGCACTGCTTTTGACAGTATTTCTATTTGAGAAGAGAATAAAGTAATTTTGCTAAAGTGAATTTAGATAATGGCACTGTCTAATTTACCTGAGAGATTGGCAAGGCGCCTTCAGAGCCATTTTAGTCTATCATGCAATTAAGTAATTAGGAAACATACTATCAGTAGAAATCCTTATGAAAAACCCATTACAAGAAAAAAACTCTCCAAAGTTACTGATACGTGGAGTTTTACTGTAGGGACTGCTTGTTTTCAGGATGAAATCTAGCAGTGTTAAAGGGATCAGATGGTAGCAGGTGATACTTTTTTGTTAAAAGTAAAATATCTGAGAGCACAGGCCAGTGAAAAGCAGTGTGGTGGAGGGGATGGCACTGTACTGCTTTAAAAGTTGTACGTGTAAGGAAATGAAGACGGAGGAATTGGAGGTACAATGACTTTTACAGAGTTAATTTTGAATGGACATTGCTGTGTGCTTTGCAGCCTTTGCTGTTTCATCTGAACTGCTCAGGCAGAGGTTTGCTCTCTGTCAGCCGCTCTGGGAGTCTGGGCCCATGTCCTGCAGCTGGCTGGTTATTCCACTGTAACCACTCCTAGGACTGTGCTGAGATGAACCATGTTTTAAGTACTGAGGTCACTTTCCATGCAGGAGAAAATGTGTGTGTGTGTTTTACATTATGGTTTGATCTGTTCCCATCTGAAATGCTCGTGTCTGTAGGAACTGGATAATACCAAGCAAGAGGCTGTACAGAAAAACCACCCCCTGACTGGTTTTGCTTTCCTCCAATTTCATGCTTACACCACTTAAGCTCCTGGTTGAAAATTAGAATTAGAGCTTTGGTGGGGATCCTTCTCACTTTCTAGTTCTCGCCATGCTCTATCTAATGTCTATGCACGCTACTGTGTGACGTTTTGCAGCGCCTGCCAGAGCTGTTCCACCAGCCAGCCGCAGTGCTTTCCGGAGAGTAATGGGATTGACCTTCCATATCCATTGTGCTCAGCTCTGGTGGGCGCAGACTGTCCTGCGGAGTTCCACATGTCAAATCCTGGGTTTGGTGTTCGGGCATGTCCTGCACTTGACTTTACTCAAGCAATTCTATATTTTTACATTACTATTTAAAACTCTGCAACAGGCTTAAATGGTCTTGGTTGTCAAAGCACTAGTTAGTGGTAAGTGAGGAGATACTACTCCCTTAGCAGATGAATAGGTAACGTTGTTTTATTTGTTAACTTTACTTAAAAGTCTGCTGATGACTGATTCTTTACCACTCTAGTGTGTAATCTTTTCTATGTCCACATATAAATGACCAGATTGATTGGTGATGAGCCTGTACTTTGCATAACTGAATTCTCACTGATGACATTAGATGCCAGAGAAAGATATAAAAAGCCTAGTTAGCTTTTACCATTTCAAACGTGAGCCATACAAATGCAGTTGTTTTAAATGCTGGTTTATATGTTTAGTGGCACAAACAGCTCTCTGTTGGACACATGAAATTGTCTGTAGAATTTGAGAGCTTGCTTATGCTTTAAATTTCTCTTATTTGGCTTCAGTTTCTCTTAAAACATTGCTTTCCAAACTATTGTCCAAGGGCCATGAGGTATCTGTGGGGCAGTTTGATGGTCTGTATTGAGCTGGTTTTGCAGGCTTTTGGCTGCTTTCTTAGGTTCCATCTTCCGTTAGATTAGAAATAGATTAAGGGATAGATTTTCAGAAAAGCTTGACATCTAGTGTCTCCCTTATTTTTGGCAGAATTTTCTTCTTATGGTAGTTAAATTGGAGTGTAAACTCTTTTGAAAATCCATTCATATTTCTCATATTGCTATGGTAGGTAAGCAATTGATTTATATACCAGATGCTAAGTACCTGTTCACAAATGGGGAGAGGGGTGGTAAAGCATATATGGTCATAAACATCAGAAAAGCACTGAAGAGGTAACTTCCCATATAACTCGTGCTGTGAAAAGGCTTCAAAAATTCTGTTTGTTAGTAATTCATTAGCAAGTAAAACGGAATCCCCTGGGAATTTCAAATATGTCAAGATACTGCAAAAGAGTTTCTTAGAAGGTGTTCTTGTTTGCTTAAATAAAAATCAAAATTCATGCCTTCTCTTTCTCTTTCCTGAGTACAGCAGACAAGAGCAAATGAAAATTGTAAATGAACTGTTAGATCATCTGAACACAACTGACGAAGAATGTTCAAGTGAAGATATAGAGAAAAAGGATGAAAAAGATCTTAGGCAAATGATTATTCAACTAAGAGCTGAACTCAAACATTTCAAGCAGGTCAATAAATTCTTAAAGCAGCAAGTAGAATTGAAATCAACTTTTGATGGGAAAGAGAAGCCTTATCCAGATGCAGTGCCACAGATTAATAAGGATATTGAGTTGTTGAAAGTGGAATTGAAAGATGCAGCTACAGAAACAATGACTTTAGAGAGTAATGTCATGAGAGTCAAACATGAAGGCAAAACAGGAGCCTCAGAAGAAAAACCAGAATATTCAAGATTAAATGCAGAAAGAGAACATCAGCAAGAAAATGTGTGTAAGAAGGGTGAAAAGCAAGAAAGACTTTTCTTTACAAAGAGAACAAATGAAGTAAGTTTATTTAAGATTCTCTTTCTGATACTTAGGGAGTAGATGTATAAAAGGGAAAAATATGTTTCATTTCTAATACTAAATCTTGCTTTTGTGTAATTTTTAAAATTAGAAAAAGAGATGCAAGCCAAATTATTTTAGATAATCGTTCTTAATGTTCAGAGCTTTTCATCACATACTTCAGTGTGCTTTAGAACATTAATTAATTGAATTTCTATCCTCACTGGGACCAGATACTAGTAAATACAGCTTTTGGAAAAAGAGATAGTTTATAGCATAGTGGCCTGATTCTGTACTACCTTGCGTCTCTGCATAGATGTTCATAACATGTGGACCGGGAGCATTCTGAACTGATAGCTTATTAAGTTTAAATGGCAAATGCAGTCTAGAAAATTGAAGACTCGCATAGTGTCTGAGAGCATGCTGGTAAAGAGTTAATGGTAGATTTCAACAAACTCAACTCTTAATTTTAGGCTTGTATTAACATGCTATCATTGTGACTTGCTTTTGGACAAGTGTGACCAGTAGTACTCTATAAAACTGTGGGGGCAGTTCTTCATATTTGTTGGAACCTAGGTGCAGTCTGCTCTGTGAGTACAGATGTAACTTGCTTGTGCCAGGTAGGTTTTCAAGCCTTTTGTATGCAGGCAGTCCGTGATCCCAAATAAAGAGGTGGGAAAAGTGTCTGCTAAGGAGTTCGTGTGTATTGTTTCAGTAGCTGTTACAGAAGCAAAGTTGAAAACTCTTTGAAGATCTTAGCGGAGCAGACAAAGGAGAGGATTGCTTTTGATTTTGTGGACTGCTAATAGAGAATGTTGTAACACCTTCTGCAAATAATGGTATCCATGACTTCAGTGATGAAGAGATCTCTGTGAGCTAGCAACTGGGAACAATTAATTTTTATTCTGGCCTGTTCTTGTTGTGTTCATTTTTCTGAAGAGGCTTGTAAACCAAGAGATGTTGATAGGACTTTGTTCTGTACAGGCCTAAGTGTCTCAGTGTAGTTTGAGATTTTAAGAAAAAGATTCTGTCATGCACAGTTGGTCCATGGAAGACACCTGAGAAAATTCATGCCAGTCTCAAGCAGTAGATTATGATACTCCTGAAAAATCAAAACCTAACTCACAAAAGTTATGTCTTGTTTCACCAAATGATTTACATGTAATCAAAATCTATCTCAGTATCTTTAGGTGCATTCTTGGTCTTTTAAGCTTTCCCTCTTGCAAGTAAATGTTCTACCTTTAAAAAAAAAGTACATTTGGGGAGGAAAGAGGGTAATAATAGAAATGTTCTTGGGCTATTTTTAATGCTCTTAGTCTATTTGGTGTTTGGTCATTCATGGTTGGCAGGTTGGCTGCAGCAATAGCTGTCCCTGCACCTTTGGGCTGCCTTGGCTAGTCTGGGACAAGGAGTGGATGAGCTTTGCCATCGGTTCATGTTGGCTGTTCAGGGCAGCTCTCCAGAGACACACGAAGAGATGAGGGCAGGTGGAAGTCGGTCTTAGAGTACGGGTGGGTAGCAGAGGGAGAAGGGGTTGCGGGACCTAGCTGGTCTCTTAATGAAGATTTGCTTTTGATGCCTTGCTTAAGAACACTAATGACGTCTTTGAGCTGCGGGTCTGTTCTCAGGAATGAAGGACGGTCTCTGAAGGCAGCAAGTAGAGGCCTCTCTGCCCCCCACAGGGAACAGCTAGAGTTCTTTCTGCAGTTAATTTTTTTCTCAAGTTCCTGTTTTCACTGAGTTTTGAAATACTGTTTTGATTCATCATTTTCCAGATTCCTCTCCAGTTTAATCAGTTGCAACTTCAATGCAATCCCCGAGTCAGTTGCTTTAAAAGCTTTCTTTGGACTAATGCAGTGTCTCTTTCGCTTTTGAATGGCTTTTATAAATAATTTCACGTAGCCAGCTGAACTGGACTTTGGGTCATCTGGGTGACGTGTATGTCTGTACAACAGCCCTGAGACAGCTGGAAATTGCTTGATGTTATTAGTGCAGTTTAGTAAAACTTGCAGGAAGTTCTTCCTGCCTGGATTTATTTTTCAGTCTCCAAATGATATTGTAGTCATGTATGTACAAAAAGAATTGAGTATGTCATTAGGAAAATAGAACTTGCTTTTTATTATTTTAAATTGTGTAAAGACTGTAATTGCTAAGAAATGAATGTGGAAAGGTATTTCAGAATACATTGGGTGGTAAAAGAAATTAGGGGACTTTGGTGGAGCAAATGAACAGCAAAAAACTATACTAAATCTATCTGAAAATTCCATTATTGATTTTTATTATTATTACACACAATTCCATAACTCTCATCAACATATAGCATGTTTTTATCTTTTTGGAGATAGCACTATTTTATGCTCTGTGGTTTAAGCAAGGACACATTCATTTTATGCAGAGACTTCAAAAGGTGAGAGGCTAAAATTTAATGACTTAAGAAATTTAACTTTTCCCCCAAACTCCAGTGTTGGAATGTCTGTTACAGTAGGAAATGGGAATCCTGCGGAAGCAATTTATGGAGTGTATGTGTGAAGAAGCTATTCTTGTTCAAAAAAATTTCTCTGGCAGAATAGATTTTCTCTGTGGCTGATGCAAACCTATGTTGATTCTCTCAGTGGTAGGAAAGTGGGCTGGTATGAAGTAGTGCCTGTTGGGTGGAGACAAAAAGAAGAGAGGAAAATATATTCAGGAATTTGTGAAAAATGAGGACTATCCTCAATTAACAACAACAAAAAAGGATTTAAGGTTTAAGGGAAACAGTTACTGGGCTGTCAGATATTTACGATATCAACAAGGAGAGTGGGAAGTAGCAGTTAGAGAGAGGTCAGTTTGGTTGAGAAACTATTTTCCTAGGGCATAAACAAATTCAGAGTTAACTAATATGCCTACTGATTAAAAGCCTTTGCTAGTCAATGGTGAATTTGATGTCTTGCTTCATGAACTGGAAGCCATTCGCTGTGTGGCTGTGGATGCATAAGTAGCAGGTACTTAGAGAAAACTGAACCAGTGGGATAGGGGGTTTTCTCTCTGAATGTTTGTTTTTCATGTTGCAAGGGTGTTGCGATCTTATTTTCAAAACTAACGTGACAGCTGACTGCTCTGACAGGAAGATTTCCTGGAATGTTTGTTTATGCTTCTTTTACTTGACTGTTACATGTGAGCTACCAGCTCCCCATTTTATTCCACGCCTTTTTCAGACTGATTCTGCTTACCTGCCCAAGAAGTCCCGTCTGCCCGTTCTCTTAAGATCAGCCAGACCATTAGGAAACATGCCTTTGAACTCCTGTATGCAGAAGTCAGATTCAAAACTACAGTGTTGTACCAGGGCGCCTTGTGAGGGTCTGAAAGCATGTGAAGAACAAAACAATCAATCTCAGCCACAGACAAATGAAGAGTTATTATTGAACCAGTCTGTAACTGCAAACCTTCAGGAAGAGCCTGCACAGGAAAGCACATCAGTGAGAGGTAAATAAAGAGCAGACATAATGACTTGCAATACTGCTTGAAATACCGGCTTCTTTTTTTGTAGTAAAAAGTAAAATCAGATCATTTTTACATATGTGCAATGCTGCTCAATCTTAAGATTTTTGTGGGTAGTCAAATATGTATAGACCTTGAAAAACATGGTTTTTTTTTCTTTTATCTTTGCTGCTAGAATTTTAAACAGCTTTATATAGAATAGAAAGTGCTGTGTATACATCACATAAAGATTATAATAAATGACAGTTTCACAGGGTGCCCACACATACACATATATATGTCAATGTTTAGGTGAATGAAAAATTTCCTTTATAGGATGCCAAGTCTAATGAAACTGTCTGTAATGGAGACAGGAGAGTATAAAACTACTGTATTTGTTTATGCTGCATAAATAAGTTTTTCCAATATTCCACTGATCTGTCAAGTCATCTGTGTCTGTTTCCAGTGTGGCTGGGTTAATTTGAAGTCACTTGTTGACAAAGTATCTGGATCGGGAAAGTATGACAAATTGTAAGGCAGAGAACAATGGGTATTATATAAAGATTTGGAGTGGTACGAGAAATAAAAATGTGCTTAGCAGTTAGATTAAAAACTGAGTAGAGATGTAGAGGATAGGTGAGGGAGAGATGAAGTATAAATAAAAGAAATAAGATTCAATCAAGTAGCAAGTGAGCCACTGTCAAGCACAGAGGTTGCAGGGACTTTGTTAATGATAATGTTATTGTGGTAAGGGACAGATAAGGCACAACTTTATTGGAAATACTTTAAGCTGATGGGACTGCAGCAATTAATTCGGTAGGTGCAAAAATCCATGAAGAATTCTGAGAAGGGCAGTACTTTTGAACTGGATCCTGAAATGAATCAGAGCTTGTTAGGACTGCAGTCCTGTGATTGCCTCTCTATGCTGATTTCTTTACCCTGGGTAACAATTATTTTGCATGCTTAGTAGTTCTGGGACTTGATGCAGTGGGAGATTGCAGGAGATTAGTTTATGATCAATGCTCATATTGGCGAAACTTTTTACCCTTTTCTCTAAGCTTAATGTAAAACGTTTAAAAATGCACTAAAAATTGATTAACTGTTACGTTACAATGGGAACTTGCAAATGCCTATCTTCATTTGCTGATAGGAAGCTTTTGCAATTCATGTTCTTAGTAGTTAGCCTTATAATTTTAAAGATACTTGCAAATGCTATCTCATATGACCAGTAGTGTTTGTATTACATTTTCAATAGTAGTTCTTCCTTAGATAATTTTGCTGTTTCAAATTCTAAGAGGACCAGGTTTGGGTTTGTGGGTGTGGTTTTTTGGGTTTTTTGTTTATTTTTTGTTTAACTATCCCCACTTAATTTTTTTTCAGCTACTTACTGATATCTGTTTTACCTTCCCCCACTATTCAGTTGACTCATCGCTCAAACTGGATAATAGTGAGGTCCAGGTGGAATTGCAAGGTGTTGATCTGGATACAGGGGGCAAGAATGACTATGCGATGGACAAAGATCAGCAAAACTATCAAGGTATAGCATTTATATGGTGTAGTATTAAAAAAAAAAAAAAAGGGAGAAGAAATTTTAAAACTCTACTTCCTTCTGAAATGTGCAAAATTGTAAATTACTGCAGGTAATTGTCTCCCTTGCCATTTTTTGTGGGTTTTAAATCTAATTTTCTTAGCTCGTATGGATTAATTGCTCTAAGAATTCAAGCTGGTCTTTTATAAGGGTGATGCTTTCAGAAGGGCCACAGGGATTTATGAGTCTGCTTTCCAGTAAAAATAATGAGTTGTATGCCTAACTCTGATCTCTGTTGCTAATGTCCTCACTTCTGAACTCTTCTCTGAATTAAATGTTTGTTACTTACTGCTTCCGCATCTAGTTCTGAACTATTGGAATGAAGCAACTGAATGATAGAATTTTGCTTATCTGAATTATTTGAAGGCATTCAACTAGGTTGAAACCTAATGGAATCGTTTAATGAAAATGTAAATAGGCTTAACACTGTGTATTACGTGTTTCTGTATCATGCATTAGTCTTCCTCAGGAGGGCTTGAATAACCTGGTTAGCATGTTGTGTATAGAGTACAGAGGATACGACCAATTTTGTAATCCTTTGTCACATCATTAATTTTATTTGGATAAGTAGTTTTGTTGAAGCCAGTGAGTTGGTTAGCAGGATCGTGCTCTGTGTGTGCCCTTTGTGTGTGTGGACACACATATATATATATATGCACAGAGAGCTGGCTAGTTGTCCTTTAATTAAAGTGCAGTGTCTCATTAAAACCATAACCAGTATTCTAATCAGAAATATTTCTGCCCTAACATCTGGTTTTATTTCCTCTTTTTGTTATCTGGAACATTTGCATGAAATCAGGATTGCAGAGTTTAAGAGTTCATCTAGTATCTGGGTTTTTTCCATCTCAGTCTGCAACCTTCTTTGACATCTGTGTTGCTGCAGCAGCCAAACTGGCAGAGGAGGAGGTGAAGCTGATGAACTTAAGTGTTGCCTTCCCTTATTCAGAGTGTCTTCTTGAATTAACACACGGACATTTTCTTGGAAACATTTCTGTCCTGTGATTCTGTCACCTTTTGAATGACATACATAATGGTGTACAGCAAGCTGCGTACTGCAGAGAACATCATGTAGCCTTAATTTCAAATATGTTGATATCCCAGTGTTGCAGCTTCATTTTTCTCCAGTTCTTGGGTTATATTTGGTTTTATTCTCTTGTGCTTGGGCTTGAGTTGGGCCTTTGTATACAGCTCCTCCACCCCCTGCCACCCCCCAAAATTTTGTGCTAATTTAGAGCTTGAACCTGGGCATTCGAATTCTTCATGGAAACCAATTTGAAAGTATTAAGACCTGTGCAAAATCAATCATTAACTCCCAAAAGGGAGGTACTAATTCATAGCGATCTTTTGCAGAACTAATAGAAGGGGAAAATTTAATTTACTGGTAACCAGAAAATAACCATTTTCCCAGATACTTACACAAGTAGCCTTCAACATACCCAGAACTATAAACATAGAATATACATAGGAATATATAGCTTTTATTGGTCTGATGAATCTGGGGTGATTGCATTACTTGTGAATTGCAACGTCAACTAAAGGATGTGGTGTGCATGCCAAATGAGTGCCAGTAAAACCTTTAACACTGAACGGTTTTATGGATTTTGTTTAGAACACATGTTAAAAAGAAGTCATTAAAGCCCCTTTTTTCAAAATTTACTATTTTTTTTTGTAATCTTTTTAAAATTCCACTGACTTTATGTTCCAGTTGGGTTTTTTTTGAAGTGAGGAAAAGAAGAATGTTTAATTAGAAGTTTTAGGAAGAACAATTTAAAGTCATAGAGTCTACTTTTAAATCTCAGTGCCTTATGTTTGAGGTTATCATCTTTGGGGCTGGAAAGGTCTGGGCTTCATCGGTGGTGATTCAGGACTCCTTATGGCAAAAGTAATTTTCAGTCATTTGGGAAAAGAAAGTGAGTGTATTTTGAGTATTGTTTATTTGAAAGGTGGTAAGCGTTTTGAAATATTTGATGTGCAAGTTGAATTAATGGGCAAATCATAGAAAGAGGTCAAAAGTTCAAAATAATATTGTATAGTTGTAATTATTCTGTGTTTTTATTCTGTTATTATAGAAGTAAATGAATTCATTCTAGTGCTGTTAAGAACAGAATGTCACATAAAGAAATATTAATATTCTCATGCAAACCTCCTGTTTTTCAGAAATGCAAAATCATCATAACGTTAGCAACATGAATATCCAGCGTTCATTAAAAGAGATAGATGGAGAGTTTTTTTCCATGGAACATGAGGACGTTGACTCAGCCACTGAATATTCAGGTTCCAAGTGCCTGCGTTCTCTCAAATTGAGTGTAACAAATACAGATGCACTTGATGACGGTGAAGTCATAGATAATATAGAAGAACTGAAACAAAAAATTAAGAATATGCAGTCTGAACTTGAAAAGTACAAAATGTTAGTGTTTCGTTTACAGACCTCTGACCAGCTCTTATCAAGTGGTATTTCCAATCTAGTTTTGAGTGACACAGCCTTGCCTGTGGAAGGACACGTTACACAAGTGCAAGATACAGCTATGCAAGAAATCAAAACATTTTCTAGTGCCCGTCAGCTGATGGATTATGAGATCCACGCTGAAAACAGGAATTCAGAGTCTTCAAAAGCACCTGATACGTGGACAGCAGAAAACCTTAAGGAACTACTATCAGCAAATGAGGCAGAACTTGAAAAAGAGCAGATTGCAAATACACATCTTGATGAAGTGTATGATCTTCAGAACAAACTGAGAGAAGCATCACCATCCAAGTGAGTAAAGCTGTTACTGTTTTCAGGTTCCTTTTTGTAAACAGCAATACCAAATAACATAGGATGGTAATATGAAGATAATTTTATTCACACATACACAACAGGAGTGTGTGGTTACAGTAAAGGCTAAATTTCACTAACATTAACATAAAGCAACAGAAACGTTTAGTTAAAAGATGCCTTGAAGTACTAAACAGTATTTCTCTTACAACATAACTGCTCCTGTTAAGCTGCTATCACTGTCTGTAATGATTCTGTGCCAGACACCTGCATGTCTCCCTGCATGTTGGGTCCACAGCTCTCTTTGCTCCAAGACATCCTCTCTTGAGCGAAGCGAGATCTCCTCAGGTTACTCTTTGAGGAGGGCTGACCTCTGTAGTCAAAGTATTACAGTTTTACATCACTCAGGTTTTCTTCAGGTGACAAGTGTAAGGAAATGAAACATCCTATTTTGAATAGAAATGTTTTGGTGGGCAATTAGCTGGCAGATTCATACTAGCCCTTCTGTTTATGTGACCAGACTTTATGTGTAAAACAAAAAGTTTACACTCTAACTATAATATATTTTGCAGTTGAGTGTTGTAATGCCTTCCTTTGAATGATGTGAAAGTATATAGAATATACTTTATATATTTATGTATATTTTATATATATATGTAAATCTATGAATGAAATTTTATAGCATAAGCTGGAAAATCATTTATGGGAGGCTAGAAAGTACCAGTCTTGGGTTTTGTATGGTAAGACTAGGGTCAGCATTTTGGCTAGCATATCTACAAATCAGAGACGTAGAATGGGGTCCCATAAGACTTCAGCACCCGCCCCCCCACCTTTTTTTCCTCCCGTACTGTTGTCATTATCCTGAGGGTCTATAGAATGGCAGGAAGTATAACAAAAGTATTCAGCCTTTTGGCTTTCTTCAGAATGCTTGAGTAGAAATGTTTGGAGATGCTGAGCAACCACCAACGTGGACTATTGTATATATTTTAGAATTACTATCATAAAATACAATTGTCCTACACAGTACATACAAATTTACATACCCTGAAAATATACCTCATCCATTTTACAAAGGAAGATCTAACTGTAAATTAAGGAATGAGACAGTATGGATCGCTGTAAAGTTTTTACGGCCACTGTCTAGGACAACTGCATGAGTCACAAGTGACAGACCCAAAAATGAGTTATGCATCTCTTCCTATACAAATGACAATAAAAATTCTATAACAGCCCACACCATCATAGATTTTGTTTATGTTCCATATTTTGTTTGATTCCCTGCATCTTCTCAGATCCTCTCCCTTTTTTTCTCCACTAATGTATGAGCCTGTAGAAAGAAGTCTGTGATACAGACAGTGGTGGTATAAAGGAGATGTCTGTATCTACAAGTGCAGAATAAATTAAATTGGTCTGAGTTTAAATTTATATCTTGGCTTGTGTAGTACAAGAGTTTGGACACTACAGTGGTTGTCACGGCCATGTCTCTGGTAATAAACATGCAGAGATGTGCAGAATTTTCAGAGTCTGGGAAAGCATCAGCTCAGAAAGTTCAATATTGTGCTCCTGGTGGGAAATACATACAGTTTCAGAAGAAGGGACAGCTCTATCTGTTCTTCCATAGTGAATGAAACTCCAACCTGCCCCCCTCCTGCCCCCCCAAAAAAACAGCAAAAAATGAATCAGTCAAAAAAAATATGTGTATTCTTAAAAATTCTGATGTGTTCACTCTTACTTACTTTAATTTGGCATCTTTGCATACCATCGGGTTATTTCCAAGCAGGCAAACAAGACATCACCTTAGTTTCTGCCCATCTTATAAATGAAGCAGTTAAATGAAGGATAATAACCCACAAATTATGCCCATAAATACAAAACTCAACAGTTAGAGAAAATACATTTCTCATTGTGGCTGTAAATTAAACACGTTAAATGAAATTGAGGGACATAAAATTATAGTTTAGGAATATAAGTTTGATTTGCTTTTAATTTACATTTAAATGTTATTTATGGTCAGAAAATTAAAGATAATTTCATTTTCTCAGATATGATTCATTAGTTCATTCACAAGCTCAAGAACTCTCTTTTCAAAGCCAACAAATTAAAGAGATCCGCAGTGGTTGTGTCGCTTACCACCAACATCTGACAAGCCTTATTAAAGCTTTTGAGGAACTGCTTCAAGCCAGTGATGTAGATTATTATGTTGCCGAAGGCTTCCGTGAACAACTGAATCAAACTGTACTATTGTTTGAGAAGCTAGAAAGGAAATCCCTGTATGGTAAGTAGCAGTATTTTGTGCTTGTTGTCTAAGATATATTAATGTTCTCAAAATCTGAAGGTTTTGTTGTTGGTTGGTGGTTTTTTTCCCTATTTAGTGAAAAGGAAACCTTAATTCCTCTTAGTTGCTTTTTAAATGATTTATAGGGAAGACTGTCTTGGAAGATAAAATTTTAGTGCCCCAGCGAGACTGGATTTCACTTTTGTAGTTATCTTCTGTATTGACACCTTCTGTTTCGAGTTGTTTGTTTTAGCACATGCATATTTTAACTGTTCAAAATATAGTGGTCATAGCTTAGTTACAAGTTGGTTTCAGGATTTTCTGTTTCAGGAAACAGCCTGGCTGACCTTGTTGTGACTGAGCACCAGGTATCTCCATTGAAGGGTTCTCACAGGCATGGTTCACAGTTGGTTTTTAGCATAATATATGTTTAACTAAAATAAGAAGTCACAGGTTCCTGAAGCTTTTCCCCTAAAGTGCAGTCGCTTGCAGGATGGGTAAATGCAGTGCAGAGACCTGGTCTGTGCTTTTAGAGTAAAAGAAGAAATTATATAATAATCCATCTAAGCAATTTTCTGTGGCCAGACTCTTTAAAGAAATGGCAAGGAATCCTGCATTGGACTATGGGAAGATAATACCATGGTGATTTGCATATTATTGATATTCCTTGATATTGATAATGTGGGAAATAACACACATTAAATTGTATGCAGGTGTAAAATCATCTGTCTCTGGATGCACCAAGAAAAAGAGCCATAGACTTTATGGAGAAACCCACGCAAGTGGTGCACATAGAAAATGAAAATAGGGGGAGAAAGGTAAAATCTGTTTGATTAGAAGGCAGAGGAAGACAATTCCTTTCAGAATTTTGAGTAGCTCATGGATTTAAGAGGCTGTGTTATTGCAAATCAGTGTGTGTTTGAGGGTTTCTGTAGGGCATAATAGTAGAACAAGAGCCTCCTGAGTGGGGAACTTGAAGTTGGCCAGAGAAGCGTTGTCCTGGTTGTAGAGAAAGCCAAGTGCTGAAAGGAGTGTATACCCAGGAAAGAACATTGTAACGTGTACGCTAAGTGAAGCCCTTTACTTATCAGTGAGGTAATAACTGTCATAATGTCTGCAAAATGGGAGCTTACAGACCTGAAAATGCTCATCCTTTGTTTTTCCCAGTTTCCCTACCTATTGTTCAGCAAATCATTACGTAGGAAAGGCAAAGCCTTAAACATCTAGAAGTGGGACCGTATCAAGAGATGTATTACTCTGAACTTCTCTAATTATTTTCCTGAGAGACGTGTATCTTGCTGCCACATAGTCTAGCTGGTTAAGAAGAGCTCACTCTCTTTCATAGTAGCTAAAATGTAACCATGGTTTGTAAAATGAGCATCAAAATCGACAGTTGTCACCTGAAGGAAGTGTATATCATGCATATGGCCTTCAGTCCGTAGTCTGAAGAAAGTTAGTAGCAAAGCGATGGGAAGGGGATGCTAAAATGAGTGAAATGCAACAACAGGAAAAGGTCTTTCTTGCTGAAAGTGTTGCTCTTTCTGACCCGAACACTATCAATACTTCCACAGATGTCAGCTGCAAAACTGCCATCTTCAGCAAAACGCTTGAGGTGGCCTCAAATAGGGACCCTGACCCTCACATCTTCCTGAAATTGGCTCTAAGAGATCACTTTGTTCAGAAACATTCAGGACCCAGCCATACAGCGATCTGTATTCTGCCTTTCATTAAAGATAGTGGCAGCATGTTGCAGTTTCGATTGCTCATATAAAGGAATTGTATATGAGAAAAAGGTATTACGGCTAGTGTGTCATAGCAGTGTAATAAAAGATTGAGTGTATTCAATGATTTCAGTGGCTACAGAGATTCCTTGCATTACAAATGAGAAGACTGTGTAGTGAATAAACATTAAATGCCTTTAAACCAACAGATGGTATCCTATATACTATGAAAAGTCACTGACAACAGAGACAATTCAATGTATCTAACACAATGGTGTTGCACTGAATCACACATTAAAATAAAATGATGTTTGTAGGGTTATAAAGAACATCCAGTGTACTAAGAATTGACTGTAAAGAAGAAGCATAAACAACCGTCTGTCTCTGCATTTCCATCCTGACCTTCAGTTCATTCCCCTGAAATTTCAGCTGTGCAACTCTTGCCTGCCACTTTTGCTTAATTGCACAAAAATTTTAAAATATGGTGAGGCAAGGTGACACCATGGAACCCTTTTATTTCCTTATTCAAATTAGTGTTTGAGTCCAGGTCTCTTGCACGGAATTGTGCTTGCGCTCACACGCTATACCACTGAGAATATTGCAGGCAGTATCTTGTGTATGCCCCGTTATTAAGGATAACTGGTTAGCCTGACTCTGCATGGACAAAATCCAAGTGCGATGGAATTGTTTTTATATAATTTTTATTGAAGAAGTAATGGCATGTACCTCTAATCCTTTTGCCATATAACACCGTATTTTACATCTCTGTGCTAACTAAAACACCAAAGCTGTAAAATCTGGCATCTGTGATACCTAGTAATTTTTTTTGAACTCCAGAGAAAGCTATTGCTTTGTTCCTGGGCTATAAATAGTTTTGCTCATGTACAGCATTTGACACTAACACACAGTGTGTTGAGTATCTGTTGACTTCTCTAATTTCTCTTTAATTTACCATTCTGTATTTAAATAGTTTAAGATGGAGGTGGAAAATGTATAATTCTCAATGCCTGCTTTCAATCAGTTATTTCTGCTTTGCAGGAGAATCAATAGGTATGGAAGTTACTATACTCAATGAATTAGCTCAAAGGTAAGAGTGCGATTGCATGTTTATCAAACAGGGGGTTGTTTGATAAGTTGATAAGGATGCTTCGTGCTTTGTAGCACAACTTCCACCATTTTGCTTTCTGAGAGGGCTTTGCTTACGTTGCCTGTTTCATTAATACCCATTTTGTTAATAAAATGTTCACAGAAAACAAACTAAGGGTTTTTCCCCCACTTCTCCTCAAACAGCTGAGATACTGAGAGGCAACGTGATGCTGCCCGGATTGTGCCTTTCATGAACAAACAAAATGTGCCGTAATACACTGTTGTGTATGTTCAGATATTATCCTAACTGCAGCTGCTAGGGGGGATAGTCAGCTGCCTTTCTGCTTCCGTGACCTTGGGGGCTGGCGCAGCATCACTGGAGCACAGTGCTGTTGGAGTTCATTCTCAAAACACCCTTATGCTGAAGGTGAAGAGAGCAGGTGTTGTTATGCTGCATGTGTTGGTTTTATGCCAGCCTGGGATTCTTCTGCGCTACAGAAATGCTCAGCTGCCTGTTCGCAGCAGCCTGAGGTCCCCTTAACGCAGAGGTGACTACCTAGTGCTGGAACACAACACTAGGCTGGGGTCCATTGATCATTCCAGCTGACTTCAGTGGGGTCTGAATTTCAGTCGTGATATTTACCTCTGATGTGTAGTGGTTTGTCATGTTCTGTCGCATAAATTCCCTCGCTTTGCCTGTGTCCTGTAAATTTGACACCATGCTCTCTGTTCATGCTTCCAAAGTGATACAGTAATTTTTATATTTCAAAACGTTTTGTTTGGCACAAAAGGGATAATGAGAAGAACACCACAATGTACCAGCAACTGAAGGATGACTCACCTGTACCATCTGCTCTTCATAGCTTGTCTGACTTTGATTTGTCAGAAAAGTCATCTCTTGGATCACCTGAGCACAGGCATGACCTAGAGGGACAGCATGGCACACTGGCGCTTCTGCCAAACAAGTTTCCCCCAGGTAATTTTTTTTTCCCACTGAAGATTCACTAGATATTGAGAAAATGTAATAAATAAGACACAAGGGAACTAATTAAGAAATAATGAAGAATGTTTGTCTGCTTCAGCTTTCCAGTATCTTGCATAATCATTGCAATTTCAGTAATAAGCCATACAGAGATGACAACGATTTGAGCTACCTCCTGTTTGAAACAAAATTAACTATGATATTTTGTGTCTTTGTTGTTTTAGACTATCATCTTTTACAGTACTCCAGACAGTCTTTAAATAGACAAGTTATAAGGAGAAAACAGACAATTGTCAAGAGATTATTACATTGAAAAAAAGAGATTTTCTAATTTTATAAAAGCCAGTGTTGTGTTTTCTTGAGAATTGTAAGTGCTGCATAATTAATAAGTGGTGTCATGTTTGACCTGGATAGTTTCACTAAGCACAAGTGATGCTTGCGGTAGTTTGTTATAGGCAGCGATGAAAATTTAATAGCTGAGATAGCACGTACTGTTCAGGAGAAAAATATTGCAGAGTAAACCAGGAGTGTATGACATGGATAAACTGACAAATAAGATAGTGACAGTTAGAACAGATAAGTTCCTGAGCAAAGCTGAAACTTACAGCCAATGGAAGAAAAAATGTAGAATGGCAAAGCAAGAAGGAAAAGGTACGGTAATGAAACTTGATAGAACAGATTTATTTATTATGGTGTGCATTGTGTAAGTCAAAGTCAAATTTATATCTGAGTTGCTTTGGTAAGCTTCGTATTGTTATAAGGAAAAATGTATACTATTGGTGCATCGAGCCTGAGTGTGGAGCTGCATTGCAGAACTTTGGATTCATTTCCCAGTATGGGGAATGTTTTGACTAGATAAAATTGTTATCTACTACAGTTTTGTAGGAAGAAGAAATGTAAAGAGCATTAAAACTGGACCATTGTTTTAAGGAAAAATGTAGAGTTGGAGTTTTCACTAAATGCACGGTTTGCAGATTATATGGAAAAGAGACTGTTGGGGGATCAGATATTTAATGTCTGCCATTTTGAGCAGCTTTATATTATTTTTTAATATTAACAGGCATTAGATTTGACAGCGAGTACGTATTCTTTAAATAAGAAGTGGTCTCTTGGTTTATTCAGAGTTACTAATGGAGCATCTGCAAGAAATTAGAATTCTGAGACAACATTTAGAATATTCCATAAAAACTAATGAGAGACTGAGGAAGCAGCTTGAGAGACAAGTAACAGACAAGGAACTAGATCAAGGTAAGAATCTATTTCATGATAAATTAAATCCACCTTTCATGCTTAAAGCCCACGGGATCAAATGCTGCTGGAAATATTTTGTATGCTTTTTTGAATAACCCCCACCCCTTTACAGTAGGAAAATGATGTGCCTTTCTCTGAGTAGTGCTGCATCTTGAGCTCCATCAGCAGCCGTGGCTTTTCCATGCTGCCTGTAGAGTGGCATAAATACAGATCGAATGTGCCTCTGCCCTGAGTCCATGGCTTGGAGCGTGTCCAGTACCAATGCACAAATCTTTTATGGGGTACAGGTACATCACACGGCCTCAAACCTACAGTTGACATATTGCTAAAAGAACAGGACTATCAGGTAGTTTTACGACATTTGATGATGCTGTGGTTGAATTTCATACAGAGAATTGAAACACCCTTCTAGTTCTATTATCAGCAAACAGCCTGCCTTTTTTTTTTTCTTCCCCCTTCTGCCTTTGGGATATCATTATTATTGTAATGGTCTTGGATTTTAGGATGTCATCTTCTTTGAATTCTTTGCCAAGTCCAGCCAGGGGCAGTTGCAGGAGACGAAGCCCATTTTATTAACTTAATTTCACTGGGCCTAGACCCAGTATGAATATAGGAGGAGGTGCTTTGCTCTAAATTACATTGCTGCTATTGATCCAAAGTAGGGATTTTGTGGAATTAGCTTTCCTGTGCCTACTCTGTGTATACCTGGGGTGGTCAGTACAGCACCACAGCTAACTGGACTGTTAGAGATGCCTTCTCTGGAATTTTGTGACTGCTTTAAAGCCAGCTTCTGTTTGCACACAGGGACAAAACATCTGTAAGGCAGAGAGCCCTAGGCCATGGTGTTCAGCTTGTCATTTCAGTTGATTGGTGTGATAAATGTGTTCTAGACAAAATGACATTGTGAGTTTTTAATGAGAAATACCTGACAGAAACTGATGGGAAATTTTAACATAGAGGTGGTTTTCATTCCAAACTCTAATGTAAAGCAGTGGATGAAAAATACTAAAAATAGCTATGCAAATTCAGAGTCACTGCTCTCTGCCTCTAGTGTTCAGCATCTTTGAAAGCCAAGCTCTATGGTACATTTAAAACTTATCAGAAGAAGGTAGCCAGGCTTTCACTGAGGGTGCTTTTGTAGCACCTGTTCAAGCACACCATGCCAGGCATACTTTCCTACACTTTGTTCTTGCTCTCCTTCCCACATTTCCCCCCATAGGACAGTTGATTAATATACAATATTACTCAGACTGGAAGCAGGCAATAAATACATACATGCTTTCCTTTTACTCAGTTTCACTAATATTGACATTGGATTCATTATGTTTTACATCATCCCCATGATCCATTTCTGTTGTTTAAATGGAGACTACCTGCAAATGGCAGCTTGCTTTCAGGAATAATTTACAGTGATGGAAAGGTGTATAAAAAGCATCCATTTCATTCATGAAGTATTTACGCTGCTGGAAAGGCATACTGTTCTTGTGAAATAACCACACTGAAACACTTCCAACTCTTTTACAGCTTCATAAAGATTCTGGCAAGGGCATCCATTAATGCAGTGAAAGTATATTTTCTTTATAAACTGTCTTGTGCCTTCCATCTGTCTTCTTGTTGTCTTAGCACATCTAGCAATGCATGGAGGAGAAATTTGGAAAAGAGGAAAAAAGCAGCTACCTGTTAGAACAGCTCCTTTTTGTTACTGTGTTCTTTCAGTGCTTCCTGTTTCTCTGTTGTGTTAATCAGATATGCATATTCTCTCTTCTAGTAAGGCTACTACTTTTTTTCCTGATAGATGGGCTTTTTTTGACTTGCAGTATAAAAAGAAGTCCTTAAGTGAAGTTGAAGCGGATTTTAGCTTTGGGACATAATAATTTGAAACAACTTTTTTACTTTCAACTTATTATCCTTAGTTTGTTTTCCTTTAAAAAACAAAACCAAGTTGTAACATACTTAATTGTTGATGAGAGCCTGTTAAATCCATCTGATATTGTGTTGGTTGTTCAACCGAAGTTAATGCGTAGAATTATTCTTGATGATAAATATTATATGGAAGTAGATACACGCTTATGCCCACTGTTTTTGCCATGCTATTTTTAATATTTAGATTCTTTGAGTATTTAAATGCCTTTGGGTTTCTAGTATTCTATAAATGACTCAAGTGCTGGTAATGACTACATCGTTAACTAGAGAGCTGAGGTTTGCAGTGCAAGTAGAACTAAAATAATTTCTTCAATCATTACAAATGTTACACTTCAAAATAAAATCACGGGTTTCATTTTGAGTTTCCTAGGTTTCAAATGTTATTAACAGCAGTTAACATTAAAAGTGGGTTTGGTTGGCTTTTTTTAACCTAGAAGTAACTAACTCTCAGACTTATCTTCAGCATTGGTATGCCTTTATTTTGCTTTACTGGGAATGAATATTTCCCTCCTCTTTGGTGTGATTTTCAATAGTGCCTGTCTTTCAGCCAGCGTTTCCTTTGAAACCTTCAAGGTACACTTCCTTAGCACTCCCTCTTTCAGCACAAAACATAATGGAAACTCAAGTGTATTGCAATTGTAGGCCCTGATGCTCCACTTTACTCTAGTTAGATGGACCTTTGCATGTGTGGAGAGCATAATTGATGTCAGCAGGGCTCTGCACAGAAGTAGTAGTCTCAGTAGTGGGTCAAATTGCAGGATTGTGGCCTTATTACCACTGGCTCTCCATTATCCCTTATTATGTAAGATAACTAATAGTTATATTCTAAAGCCTTTCAGTAGAACTGTGATAGCATAACTTTCAAATAGGATGAAGCTCGGTGATGGGCAATAAATTAAATTAGAATCAAGATGAGACCATCAAGCCTTGCCACTTCAAGTTGAATAGCTTTGTTAAAATCTGAAAGGAAAAAGCCTTTTGAGTTCACATAGCTGCCTCAACTCTTTAACATATAGATAGTAAAATGCCATTAGTGCCAGGCTTCTAGAGCCTTTGAGTCTTTCAGTAACGACAAGAGGTGCATATCATGGCACACTACATCCCAGTTAGGTAGTGGGTAAAAGCTTCAATTGGGATTACAATAAAATGAGATTACTCAGAGGAAGTGCAGCGCATCGAATTGAACTGCCAGAGCTGAAAGGTATCCTCCTCATACATTCCACTAATTTTTTTGCCAGCTAGTTATTTCTCTATTAAGCAAATAGTTGACACTCATGTAGTTACCTCAAGCTGTACAACGTAAGAGATACTGGGATAACCAATCAACTAAAAAATACTTCTAATAGTAATGTTAATTCTGGTGGGTCCTGATTCGTTTTCCTGACAATAAGCAGGTTATAAAGGGCAATAACAATTACTTGACTTGCATTTCAGAGGCAGCCACCCTGCGAGTGGAATGTGGCACTTTTCAGGCTGTACTGTAACACTACACATCGCTGTGGGAGGAATAGCATAAATACAGTACATTATGAGGATTACCTAGGCTGGAATTTGACTGCCTGGGTACAGGATTTAACACTTATATTCATACAACTAGCACAATAAAAATCCTCACAGTAGGATTTATCACCCTTAAGTTTCTAAATGTTAGACCTCTGAACCTGTGCTGGTTACCCAGAGCCTTCTCATGGAGGCACAGGAGAGAAGTAAGTCTCTTGGGAGGATAGAGCATCTCATCTGCAGGGAGGTGTGTAGAGGGTACATTGGACGAGTTGCTCTCTGGAGGTGCCTGGTTGATCAACACTGGCTCAGTTATCTAAATTTTAGATACCTGAATTTAAGAGGGATGAATCTTCATCCCTGTGATCACAAATGGGTTCTCAGTTTGTAATCAGAGCCAAAGACAGTGACTCCAGCCATATGCTCTAGGCTGGCATGGTAGCAAATCTGTTAGCTATAGACCTTTTATGTTACTTCCTGCATTGACCACCGTGGATTAGTTGGTAGAATGTAGTGGTCCTCTGCAATGGTGTCACTAAATACAACAAAGTATGCACAGAGAAAGACTGAAATATATGGTAAACCTTCCTACAGTTTGCATTATTTTCAAAGAATAGCAATGTCACAAAATACTCCTGTTGGAATATTAGCTGATAGGTAAAGACTGCCAGGGCTAATTTTGCAATTTTGGTAATGGTTGCCCAGCAATGAGAGGTACTTGTGATTCAAGGCTTTGCGTTACCCGGCATTAACCTGAACTGCCTTTTAGCCTGTAGGGATAACCTTCAAAACATAGAGGGGAGAAATATCTTTCAGAACATGTTTTTCCTGCTATTTTTTAAATTGTTCTTGTCTGGAAAGTTTAATCTTTAATGACCTAGAGATGTCATGATGATAAATCATCTTTTATGTATATATTTATAGGTTCTGCAAACATTTTTATCCACGGCTCAGAGCAGCATAATTCCCTGACTTCTGAAATACATTTCCTGAGGAAGCAAAATCAAGCTCTGAATGCAATGCTAGCAAAAGGATCGAGAGGTAAAAATGTGAAACTGCTTTACAGGAGTACACTGCAACTCGTTCCAGATCGGAAAACAATAAAATATTAACAGCCCACTCATTAAACTGACTTAACCGTTCTTCCCACCACTGAAATTCCATGCTCAACTGTAAGCATTCAAACTGGGGTTAACTATGATAAAGGAGTAGGAGTAATGCTCCTTCTTTCTGTTTATTTGTAGTGTTTTCCATTTGATACTCACTTTCGTTTCTCCATTCTTCTTTTTGCACACCTTTCTTTTTATGCATTCTTTTTCCTCTTCCCCGTGCCTTTTATTACTATTTTTCTTCCTCTTTTTTTTCTCCATGCTTCCATTCTGAAGCCCTTTAAAAGAGAGAGAGAGAGAAAGCCATAGAATAGCATTATTGCTGAAAATGAAACCATTCAGTACAGAAGAGTTGCAAAGGGAAGCAAACTACTTACTTACACATAGGTTCCGAAATCTACTACAAAGGCTTGACTGGACAGGCCAAGTCACCTTTCTGGAAACACTTTAGGAGAGAACAGAACTGAGGGATTCCTTTTGGAAGTATTTGTAATCTCCAATTAATTTTAAACTTTCCTTATTTTCAGACCTGTGAACAGAGACTGTTAAAGTCTTCCCTCTTCTTTCCCCGCCCCAAGAAAACCAGCAACTCGCCAACTATGTTCTTAAAAGCAGCTTAAGCCACAATTAGGTTGTAGGTCTCCATATTTTCAGACTCTTTGTGTAAAAGAACTGGTGCTTCTTCCTCTCATCTGTTCTGGTGCATCTTGGTGCTTGTTAATTTGTTCAAGTTCTACTATTTTAATTAATATATCCCTGCTTTTGTTTGTTTCCATGGTTGATGATATGATCTGATAATACCAGGGTTTCTTTTTTATAAGAACCATGGTGAACAGGGTATTGTCACCCTTGTGTTTTAAAATAATGTTGGTATCTCTGGAGTTTGTGAGCTTCTTTTCCTTTTATTCCTGGATGCACTGGAGAAAGAAAAGGCTCCCAGGTACCTCCTGCATGTTTTGGTCTTAGGTGCTTTCTGTCTTTGGTCTTAGCTTGCCCTTCAGTAGTGAAAGGCTGGTGATGCACATTTCTAAGAGCACGTGAGGATTACCATCTTCATATGCTTTCAGCAAGACTATTGAAGACGAGGGAGTGATTTTCTAACTGTTGGGAGATTAAATGATTCCTCCCTGCAGTTTCTTTCCTAAGATTGCCACCTTCTTTTCCAATGCTAAACACAGGTCACAAAAAACTTGGGGTCCCCATAAGCCTCTGCGATTGCAGCTCTCAAAATGCTCATTGCCTCTATCAGCAATTCTTGTTAGAGAACCAGTTTGGAGAAGTAGCTTGTGCCAAGGAAAGGACGACTGATATGGTACATAGGGTGGATGAATAGGGCTGGGAAGGAGAGGACAGAGGGATTTCTGTGATGCAAAGAGGAACGTGGATGCAACATGCCCTGGAACAATCCCACTAAGTTCTTTTCTTAAAGAGGAGTCAAATCCAGTATTTTGTGAGGATTGGCAAAATCAGCGTGCCTGCTTTGGGATCCTACTGCCACTAGTTGTTGAATACTATCCTTCTGACCAAATTCCAAGAGGTGTTGGGGCATTTGTCACATAAGGCTGTCCACAGGTTTTTGTTGAGCCTTTGTAAGTCCTGGGAGTTAAATGTTGCACATTACAGTAAATGCTTCTAGCAAAAGTAATTAGAAAATTGAAATACTATAATCCTAAAACTCACAAGAGCAGCTGTTGCTTTCTGACAGTCTCTGAAAAAGCTGGTTTTGTTAAAAAGCATACCTTTAGTAGATCGTGGGCATTGCCGATACCTTGTGTTTCTTCTTGTTTCAGATAAACAAAAGGAAAATGAAAAGTTAAGAGAATCCCTTTCGAAAAAGAATGCAATCATTGAGCATCTTCATGAGGATTATGAATGCATCAAGAAAGAAAATGAAAGGTTGCAAAAACAAATTGGCCAAAAGGAAGATGAAATCAGATATCTGACATGTCAAATTTACAGCAGTCGTAATGAATTAAACAGGTATTGATTCTGTCCACATTTAGACGTTCATTTAGAGAAGAAAATTGTCAATGTGACAAGCACGTGTTTTGCTATAGCCATTAACATTAATGAGGTGCATAGATAGATTCAAAATGCAAGGGAAGAATTATGGAGGAAAGGGGAATGGATTTTAGATTTTGAAACAAAATACAGTAATTTAACTTTTAACTTAGCTGTTTTATTGGGACTTAACAGGCTACAAACAGAAATTAATGTAAAGGAACATCAGGTCTCTGAGAATGAGAAGTTACTGCAGTCACTCCGAACTGAGGTCAAGGTTTATGAAAAGCTGGAAGAAGCAAGAAGGAAGAGGACAGGTATAAGTGCACAATTGTTTCTACACCCTTAGCCCTTGCAACCCTTCTCTCTCTGAATATGATCTTATCAAGGGACAGTAGGGCTAGGTCACTGTTTCTTTGTTTCTACTTGTGTCTGCTATGCAAAGTAGAGTTGACAACTTGATGATCAAATGCTGCTTTTTACTTAGCAGTGTAACTGCGAAGTTGAGATGTGTGATACATTCTGACTAGTCACACTCAAGTTCCCTTTATCTTTTTAGCTAAGCTAAATACAAATATTGAAGATTCTGTGGCTCAGGCTGGATAGGCTTTGTGGGGATCTTAGATATTTACTTGTCATCTAAATACATGCCGCTGCATCCTCACAGGTGGTGCTTACTTAGGTAGCTTGTGCTGTCTCTTGTCTGAGTACGAGGGTAGTGTCTTCTCCCTAGGGCTGGGGAGAAGTGCTGGCACTGCTTTCTGAATGAGACATTTAATAATTTCCTTTCTGCATTTCTGTCACTAAAGGTGAGGAGTAGGAATGATGAGACAGAAGAATTCTTCCTACCCCTTTTTAGGAAGCTATACCACCATGGAGCTGTCGGTATGGTTGGGCAAAAAAGTGGAATGCTGTTCATTGCTGCAAATCCATTACAGGATCCAGCAAATTTCCCATGGGAAGTTCTTGTAAAAGTTGATTTTTTTTTTTTTCTTCCTGCTACTTTAAGTAATATGCCCTACCATCACTGTATTTCATACCTAGCTGCAGCAGAAGAGTCCTGTTGGCATAAGGCTTTAAGCCAAAGTTGGCTCAGGGATGGAAGTAAGTCTCCTTGCAGAACTGATAATGTAATGAGAGAGCAGCAGCACCCTCCTCATGCAGTTGAGCCCCTTCCCGCTCTGGAGAACAGTTTGATTTCAGCTTGAAGGAATAAATGGGATTGTTTGTGTACTGACCTTCTTTTATGAGAAGACGAACACAGCTCTTGCTTTTTTCAGGTTCAGATTTTTTCCTCTGGTTGCCAGGTGATCTCTATTTCCTTGTTTTTCTGTGTATAAAATTAACTCCCAGTTCTACTCCATCCCTCCTCCGCACTCCGAGATTACCCATGCCTTTTTGTTTCCCCAGACTGTGCCTTAATGCACTTTGAATTTTGTAAATCCTATTCATTCTCTCTTTATTGTATTTTTTTGCTTTTGGCATGAGACTTATTAGCTTTTATGGACAAAGTGAAAAATAATTTTCAACTCTTTAAGAGGGTAGAAGCAATTAAGACATGCTTTTTTTGTCAAACCATTATCTTAATGCTGTTTGTAGTTAATTCTTAATATTGAGGATAACACTGGCTATAATTTACTTGCTCAGCATTCTGGTAATGGCTAATATTATTTTAATTGCTAAAGATGTTGTGTTTCTTTTGAAATTGTCTCAGATCCCAGATGTGATGCATCAGACGAATTCCGAAAAGATCAGAATAATCCACTTGACTTACATGAACTATTGACTGAAATACAGAGTTTGCGAGTGCAGCTTGAAAGAAGCATAGAGACAAACAAGTCGTTGCATGAAAAATTAGAGGAACAGCTTTCGAAAGAAAAGACAGAGGAAGTGGGATCAGTGCCAGCTGTAAATATCAACTGTCTTTTCAAACAAGATTCTCAGCATCATGCAGGACCGAATGGTACTGTACCATACGTGCTTTTGTTATGCTGCAGAACCTGTACCTTGTTCTTTACAGGTGCTCGTAAAGCCTTATACAACATCAGCTGTATGTTTGGGAGCTGCTTTTCAGATCCCTTTCCTGTTAGAGTTATTAGTGCATGGGGAGGTGAAATGCACACTGCACTGTCATGTAGCCTCCAACTGTCACTCCTTTTGCATGCAGGAAAAGCAGCTGCAGACAGTCTCTGGGGTGGGAGGGTACCTACATTAAATTGCTGTATATTTTGCTTACCGGGGGTTCTCTTTTTACAGAGCTGTATAGCATTTGCCAAGCATGAGCATGTTTTACTCAAGAGTGATCAATAAGTGCACTAAATGGTCTTTGTATGAATTAGTTGTCCCCTTTTTGCCCTTGAAGAATATTTTACCTTTATTTCAATCACCGTTAAGTGATGCTGTTTTAGCACATCAGGGAGAATGTAGTGTTTACACCTGGGGTTAGATTATTGTCCCAGCATAGATGTACATGGGATACAGAGGGCACTAGAATGTCTTCCTTGCTGCTAAAGTACTCTGCATAGTGACAGCTTTCTGTACTCCCAGTATCAGGCCACTCTTCTACTGCCTGTGCAGGTATGCATTGAGTTCCTGGAACCAGTAGTAATGGGGCTTTGTAGGTCCATACGCTTCACCTGAACATGCCTCCCTCAGTTGTGTGCACCCCACAGAGCAAGCAGCCCCAGCCAGAGGATTTGTGTGAGAGTTTGTGAGACATAACAGGGTTTTTTACCACCGTATTTCTTTTGTGGGTCCATCATGTCCAATCAGAATCACACTTCAGATGCAATACGTAACGAGCGTAGCTCTGTGCTACTCTGTACAAGTAAGGAAGATGCTGAATGTAGCAAATAACTTTTACAGGTTGGTACCGTTCTCTGTGCACTTCAACACTGAATGACAGTTGTGTGCTCCTTAAGGCCAGTCATGATCAAGTGAGTGTGGAACAGCTCTTGTGGGGAAGCTGTACCACCAGTATCCCCAAATTCCATTTGTTCCTGGTTAGTTTCTAGATAGAATCCTAGATGTTACTTTTAACCTGCATCAGGTAATGTAGGTAGGAGCTGGAGAAGCTCATTATTTCTTCTAAGAAAATGGTGAGTAGAGTTATAATAGCCTGGCCTGATACGGACCAGAAAGACTCCTTGGAATGTCAACAACTGAATTTATTAGCTTTTGAGATGTATTGTGATTAGTCTTTAATCATAGGTATGTAGGGAGTTTGGAAGGTCTGAAGAGGGGGAGTATAGATAAGATCTCTAGCATGGTGTATGGCTGTGGAGAGCGTCTTACGTTCTGTGGAGTTAATGGGAAGCCTACGTTGGTTAATTAAAATATCTTCATTTGAAGTATTGTAGACTTCCTGACTATGACTTATTTTTGAAGATACCTGAAACTTTGGGTAGATGCTAAAAAGATAAATGTAGGTAAATACTGGAAGATACATGGTGTGGTACTAGAAAATTAGCTGTGTTTCCCTGCTTCCAGAGTCCGAGTGCAGCATCAGCAAGGAAAAGGAACAGAAGTAGAGCTAGGAAGTTTTTTTAATGCATGTTGCCTTCTAATGATATACTCTTCCTTGTCCTGTTTTAATATATATAGAAAATCTTTGCAAATGCCCTGCTGCCAGCAGAAACATTTGTGAGCTGCAGAAGCATGGACATTGCATTTCGCTGCTGAAAACAGGTACATCCCAAAGTATCTTAAATGTGCATGTTATCAGTGTCCCAGTCTTGCTACTTAAGAGAAGTCTAGTGTCAATTAGTACTATATATAAGGATAAAAAAAAAATAAACTATTTTTCTGTCCCAGGTACGCACTTGGCTTCTAAAGACGATTTGGACAGCACTTCACACTGCAGTAGCACTTCATCTTCCAGTACAGCATGTACCCCTCGTCTTGTGCCTGGACATCGCATGTGGGCAGACAAAAATGGGCGCCACGTTCTGGGCTTGATTGAAGATTATAATGCCCTACGGAAACAGATTGCAGAAGGGCAACAAGTTGTAGCAGAAATGGAGGTTTCTTTACAAGAGGTCACTGGTACGAAACTGCAGGAGCCTGGAATAAAGGTAAATAGTGAAAGCTGTTAAAGGATGGTGAATTTTACCTAGAGGTGCAAAACGTATGGGTTGCAAAAGCACAGAACTAGGTTAATGATGCAGCAAGCACCATTAACCGAATAACTCTGCCAGGACATCTCAACCTTGACAGTCCGAGTCTCATCTAGATGCAGGCACCTATTTGTGATTCTGGGTTAATGAGGCTACGGTTAAATTAGTTAATTCTGGTCCTTTAATAAGCAATCGTACTTATACTTGCAACTTGAAATGAGGTGAAAGTACTTGCTTTTACTGTGGAAATTGGTGGTTGTTATACTGGAAATGACAGAAAAGGTAAACAAAAACAACAACAAAAAGAACCCAGATAAAACTCTCAAATGCTTTAGAAAGGGCTTACACCAGAGGTATGTATCAGTAGCCTAAGGATAAAAATAATTAAAGAGATTTTCTTGTAATGAAGGCTTGGAATAAACTTGGAAATATGAGACAAATAAAAGAAACCTGATGCACAGCTGATGAAGCTCCTCACTTGGTCGTATTCAGCCCTTTAGTAACATCAGGTTAGAACTGTACATTAATGATTGATGTATGCTAATGAGGGTTATTTCATACTAAGAAAGGTTTTTTTGTATTTTTCCACTTCCTGGTATCAGTTGAACGCTTTAGCTATATCAGTAGCTAGTTTAGAAACTTTAATATCTTGTTAATGATCAAATACTGTCTTCTAAGACATAGTGCTTCATCTTTTCTGCTTCATTTGTGACACAGTGATACCAAGTCATGGTGCTCTTGCTATAGTCTTAATAATTAAACCAATAAAATGTTTGCCGTGTATTGAATAATGTCAATCCTTTTCCTCTAGAATCAGGAGAACAACTAGTGTTTCCTTATGGTAATTTTTTCTTATTTAATATTGATGATTTCTGGAGACAGTTAATGATAGCATATTTGGGGTGGATTAAGACAAATCTACCAGCTCCAACAAAAGGGAAGGAACCATCTATACATGTCTGTGGCAGCTTGTAAGGAAGTAAAAAAACTTAAATCACAACAGGAAAGGCATGGATCAAGCATTTCAAACAACATACTAGTGGTAAAAATAATGAAACACTGGAATCAAGGGTGCTTAGAAATGCTGTTACTGGAGGTGCTTTTAAGAACAGATTATGTAAATGTAAAAATTACATTTAATGCTTTCCTGCCTTGGAGTGGGAAAGTAAACTAGGTGACTAATGAAGGTCCTTTTCACCCCTATGATTTTATGATAATATAAATGTTGTAAAAAACATGTTCACTGCTCTTCAAAAACCAGAAGTTCTTAACTACTAAGTAAATTCACGCTACTTATGTTTCTAGTTATAATTAGTAAAGCTATTGAAGATGCAGTCTTCAACAATTCTGAAATTCTTTTTGTGGTATCACATGTGTGCTCACACAGTAAAATGATGTCTGAATGACACTTAAGACTCTCTGAAGTATCATATATTTTCAAATGACCTAGTTAAGATACTGATAATGACTGAAAAAGTAATCTCTCTGTAAGTTTTTAACTTGTTTTGTTGGTGTAAAGATAAAAGCAGTAAGTTTCACAATTTGCAGTTTCCTATCAAGCTTTACATCACTGAAGTTTCAGACTGCTTAGCAAATGGGATATTTTATGTGACAGGAGGATTCTGGTTAGATAACAATGCTGAATAAGTATTCAAATGATGCACTGCATGGGGCAGGAGCTGTGAATGCTTTTCTTTCATTACCCTTCCCCCTTCTGTATCGCCATTGCTTTGGTAATTCATTTGCTCCCCTTGCATTCTTTGCCTCCTTTATTTCACATTTATGCAATTTCTTCAATTTGGTTTTCTCATCTGTCAGCAGAGGAAAACATTTTATGTGTGTCCTGATAGTTATTTTAGCATTAAATGGAACAGTTTAAAGGGTCTGCTAAGGAAGAAACATCTATATTGCTTCAATTGATGTCTCTAATCATTTGACTTTCAAATAACATGACACAAAATGCAAATGGAGAACGAAGAGAGTTGCCAGCTATTACCATGTGGCATAGCAAATCTAGTAAATATAATCTATTATTAATCATGGTTATTGATTAGGATAAATCCCCTCCCTCCCTGAAATTCTCACATAATGCATAATTCAGCAGTCTTTGTAAACTAACAAATTAGCTTCTGTGGCACACAATAGCTGTGTACATCATCTTAAATATGAAATCATACCAGCTGGATTTAAACCATTAATTAAGATTACATTTTCATAATGTTTTAAGTGTAAAAAATAACATGTCTCTAATCCTATGGTACAGGTACTGGACCAGGCATCGCTGCGTAGCTTTTCTGCAAATGTTCACACAGTACAGCAGATTTTAGAGGAGGCTGCACGTTTACTGAAACTTCTCTGGAGGGTTTCCCTTCCACTGAAAGCTGTACACGGTACTGCTCACGGTACTCAGGTACTATTATGTTTCATTTTGGGGTTTTTGGGTTTGGTTTTTTGGCTTTTTCTGAACTGTTGTAATGTATCAAGGAAGATGCACCAGTTAGGAGCGTGTCATTTGGGAAAACCTTTGGAAAATCATGAACCCAGGGTGCCCAGTCTCTGGACACATGGATTTAGTCAGCTCTCATCACTGAAGGCTGAGGCTGAACATGTGCTGGCTTTCTATCCTGATCGTATTGTATACCGAGGTGTTTATTTACAAAATACTTTATATTAAAGATGTAATCTGCAACCCTGTTACATGACAGTCAGGAAACCTAGGCAGGTGGCAAATGCTCCATTTCAACAAGAAAAGGTTTGGACTCCCTGTTACAGAACCAAATTCAATTTGATTATGTATATACTTGTAACAACAGAAACTTCAGCAACTTTGATGTAATCTGAGCTACATTTTTCTTTTACGTTTTTGATGCCTAAGCTGTAAAATAGGATGCTTTTTTAAAAGTGTGACAAAACGCCAAGACAAGTTTTATAACATTTTAACTAAAAAGGATTGCACTATGCAAACGAGTGAAAGTAAACTGAATGAGGAATGAATTATCCATACTGTCATAATACACCACTCAGTAATGAAACTGTTTCAAACAATCTAAAGTGTTTTCACTGAGGTTTTTGTGTGTGTTTCTTAAGGGAAGCAGGATATTGCTAAAACCCTCCCCCAAACTTTAGGAAAGTAAACATTTTACATAAAATTTTCATAACATTTTTTAATGTTATTTTCTAGCATCCTTAAATGTGTAAAATCACAGAAGCAGCAAGAATGAACTGTGCCATCTAATTTATTCACTGATGTTTCAGCTCCATATTGGGATGTCTTGACAAATGTGTATACTTACATTTTTATCCTTATGTGTATAATCTATGTAGACAGCTCTATGTTGGCCTGGATTGCAGTATCTGAACATATCTCACACACACAAACACACCCCCCGAGGGCTTTCAGTATGTGGGTGATACATCTAATGCTTTACTGTCATGCTGATCGAAACCTTCCTGATCTGGGTCAGTCACTTCTGAAAATCAGACCTTAATGTGTGTGAGATCTGAGTTCCCAGGACTGCACCTAATTACAGCCTAACAGAATCATTTCTGGAGTTTCTTCTCTTCTTCTCCAATATTCTGAGATCTTTAGGATATTAGAGTGCTTCTGATGTCTTAAATGCAGTATTTGAAAGACTTGTCTCTTGAAGCTTGATTCTAAAAGATACTGATCATTCACTGCCATCTCTTCAACCCCACAGGAGTTGTGAGTAATCAGTTCTTCTGAAGAGCTAAATGCCAAGGGCGAATTCCAGAAGATATTATTTAACAAGTGGCACAACAAGAGAAAAAATATGTACCAGCTTAAGTTTGCATGAGTATCCAGATCAGTGATACTGTCAGACTATGTCAGTGCTACTCATAGTCCTGTTTTACAAGATACTAACCGTAACTTGGAATTGGTGGTGAAAACTGAACCTTAATGATACTGCCAAATAATTTTGCAATAAAACTGTCTTGGTCATTTGTACAATGCCTTTTAGCCCTTTTATAAAGGCAGCGTGAACTATTAATGGAACACTGGAGAAGGAAGCTGGAGGTTCTGAACCTGGCAGAAGGATACATGCTGATCCCACAGCACTGGCCTTCTTTATATTTTCTTGTTGAGGGGAATGAAGTTTAAAACCAAAAATAAGCACTAGTGTTAAGAATTTTCTCAAACTAGCATAAAAATTATTGCACTAAGAGCCAGCTAAGCATTGTCTCTTGGCAGATGTCATGGAACCGTGTGTCATTGGGAATGTGAATATGGAAGGAGAGGCACTCAATGTTGTTTCACTTGAGTTGTTCATACTCTAAGGAAGCTTGAGGTGTCTCGTACAAAAGTGTTTAGTAATTCACAGTGTACAAACAACTTATACTTTAATATGATATTTTCTTCTCTCAAATTAGGATGAAGGAATGAAAGCAGAAATACTTAGATTACGGAAGAAACTGTCTGAGCAAGAAAAGAAGTTACATAGCACAGTGAAACGCTTGCACTCCACAAACCAGCTGAAGGAAAACATGGAGAAAGTCATCATTGACCAATGTAAGTGTATGCTCTGTTATAGATTCTTATTTTATTTTTGTTGTCTGTGCCTATCTCTAAAATTGGAGAAGAAACAAAATTAATATAGGTGCCCATTCTTCTGCAGTTGCTCTGACTGGTGTTTCCCTGTGCCCTGTCAGTTGTTAGCAACAAACAATTTGTGAGGTTCTGACTGTACAGAACTGCCTCATTCAAATGGGAGGAAGCTGCCCAACTGCAAAAGACTGCATAGAATATCATGAGAAGCAGTTTGTGGTTTTACACAACCCACTGATAATGTGTCAGTCTATGCAGCTGCCACGAATTGCTGCTAATTTCTTGAGTTATTCCATTTCAGATAATGCCATTCCCAAGTTGTACTATCCTACAGCAGTGCCAGAGAGAGGCAAAGTTACTGTTGCTGTAGACCATTCCAGCCAAAGTTTTTGATGTTGTCCTTGTCAAAATGGTGATTTTGCCTCAGTCTTGATAAATGTGGAATTAGGCTTTTAGAGTTTCTGAGGTGTCTGTCTGTTGCGTGTGTCACACTAGATAGCTGAATGCTGGGAAAAGGCAACGCAGCAGCAAAGGAGATTTGTCAGTGTTCTACACCAGACTGAGAAGTGCAAGAGAACAGAAGGCTCAGAACAAGGGAAACAGAAGCTTACTATGAGTCATTTTGTAAAGAAAAGTTAGGATGTGCTGTGAAATGATATTTTACCCTTAGAAGCTGTATCTAGAAAATATCTGGGAACAGGGAGACAAGTGGGATATGGACTGTTTTGTAGCTGTGCTAAGCCAGGTGTCTGAAGAGGTGCATCTCTTCTGCTTTGGAGTTTAATCACTCATCAGAAGAGATCTGAATGGAGCTAAGCTCTTCTCTACCTTCATGCCATGGCAATATGTGTATTGCAGGAGGAGGATTTAATTTTCTTCTTAAAAAAATAATTATCCTTCTCTTAGGAGGTGGGACTAAATGACTCATTAATCTGTGCTGGAATGGCACTTGTGTTATCAGTTATCTAGACTGTAAAATGTTACACATCATACAAAGTTATGAAAATGGCCACAATACTGTAAGTGACTCAAGTCATTTAAATGCAGTGTAGAGGAGTGTTATTTTGCTCCATAGCCTGTAGCTTTTCTAAGGTACATGTCTCTTCTGCCTGCAGATTATTTTTTTGTTGTTGTTGTTTAAAGCATTTATGGGCTGGGTTTTGGTCACTTCTTCCAGTATTGTTGTATTAATTGAGGTACAAATTACTTATATTAAATCCAAAACTATGTTTTGTTCAGGTTTTACAGTTAAATAGCTCAGTTTGGGGTTGTCATGTAAGAATCAAAGCTATTCTATTCTGTCTGTCCAAATTCTGTCCCTGGGGCAGATGTACTGGTTTAGTTTGGTCAGTTCCTGGTTCCAGTGACAACGCAGACGTGCTGGGTAGTTTCAGTAGGGCTGAGCAGGGTATATATCAACAGAGATTTTACCCTTATGGCCACACGTTACCCCTGCACACAGCCACTTCACCCACCCATACGTTCAAAAAGAAATGGCACATCTCTCCCTTACTTTGCTCGCTCCTTTTCACAGGGCATTTAGCCTCATCTGAACTAGGTCCTAACAGAACGAAGCCTGCATTTTCTGAGATCTCCTTAATGCAAAGTACTGCCTGGCTAGCAGCAGCTTTGATGCTAGTGTCATAGCCTCTAAATTCTTTTCATGTACTGAATCGAATATTTTTGATTTAGAAAAATCTAGTTTGCCAGGTGAAATGAATTTACTAGCAGAGTTCTTTATGAGCAGAGAGCACTCTGCTACACAAAAAGACCTAGATACGATTTTCTGTAAGTTTCATTGATTATGGAGATTATGGATGTCAAGTTACCTTTGCCTTAAAGAGCAATTTCAGAAATGTTTCTAAATTGCATCTGTACACAAATGCCTGACCAAGCATAAAACAAAACTGGTGGATCACATGAAGCTGCTGGACTTTGTTAGGTTGTTTACAATTATTTTTGATATTTCTTCTTTTCTCCTTTTGCTAGTAAGAAAGCAAAAGCATCGCAGCAGGTGACCTTGCCTGCCTTCATTCTCCAAACATCCTGTTAGCTGGCCACTCCACTGAGGATATGCAGGTTCCCTCTGTTATTTAGTTGAGCATTCCTAAATATAGTTGGAGGCAGAGACTGGAACATTCTTGCGGCTCAAAGTCTTCTGTGTGCTTTCTCTGGCAAGAGAACTCACTGCTTATAAACCTCATCTGAACCTTTGAACATGTAACAATGCAGTGCCAAATTGCAGTAATCTGCCAAGGGTATAATTATCTCATGACAGCTATACCCTTGGAGTTGTTGGTTTCTTATTATTGTAATGAAAAATCTTTATTATGGCTAAATTGTTTATTTTTGAGACTGGACTATTAAATTGGTACCTGTGAATGGTACTTTTCAGCAGTTATGGAGCTGACATAGATTAGAGAATCACATATTTAACCTGACGTTTCTAAATTTCAGTTTTGTTTAGAAGCATCCTGTCCTCTGTTCACAGGTCTTGCACTGTCCCCACAGAGGCAGACTAGCTGGATGATTAGAGAAAACTTGGAACCCTTCAGAGCAAGCCACTGCATGATTTCCCCTATGTGTATATAGGTTACTCTGTCCTTGAACTGCTGGAGGATTTGGCTGACTTCTTTTGCCATCTGTCCTCTTCCCAGCCCATCATCCCCCATAACCTCTCCACTGTGCAGTTTTTCTCCCCCTCCTGCTAACTGCTCCCCCTAGCCCAAATAGGCTGCCTAATAGATCAAATTCTAGTTAGATCACGCACCATCTCCCCTTAAAAATTAACAGAAAATCTTCCTTTGATGACTTAGGTCAAGGGAACCAGGTCATCAGTATTGCAGGGCACTGTTTGTATCAGTGATGTTAAATGCAGTGATGAGCTGTGTGTGTTTTCAGTAGCATTCTTGGTACGGTGGAAAAACTTTAAAAACACTTCCCTGACATTTAGATTTGAAAAGCAGACGGTGTGCTAGATGGAACATGGGCTGTGGGTAGGAAGTGGCATTCAGGTGGTGACACTGCTTGGGACCTGCCCTGTGGTCCTGAGTGCCGACTCCTGCTCCCCCCCAGCGCTGTCTGCTTGTCCAGCATTGCCCCTTAACCTTCTGGTGGTGCAGCTGGAGGTTTGTACATCAGCCTGAGCTTCTGAACAGGGAGTAACCGTTTCGCATTTTGGTGAGTAAGAAAGTTGAAGTGGTCTCTGCCCATCACACAGATATGAGTTCATACATTTTTTAATATTTGGTCCTAAGACCTGAATACAGGGAATATAGGAAGACTGTGCAGTATTGTTTGTAATCTCCTGTTTGTTTCCAGTGGTTTTAACTCATGATGTCTTGAAGAAGGCTAGAGGAAACCTGGAAGTAAGTAAAATTCTTGGTTGCTTTTAATTCTTTGGTATATACTCATTAGAAATATGCATTGCTGTGTCAGTAGTACTTTGCAGAATTAGTCTGATTTGCTTTGGATTTGCTACCTAGTCAAGTCTGGGTGACAGCATTTTAGTATAATAAACATTCTGCAATGTTTGATGTTTGAATTAGAGTTTTATGACTGACCACGTAAACAGCTAAACCCTCTCCAATCTGCTGCTTTCCCTAGATTAATATTCATGTCTGTCTTCTTCCAGGAGTTTATTTTCAGCACATCACAATCCAATAACCTGTCTACAGAAAAAGTTCACAAAAGGCACCCTTATTTAAAGCCTGTGTATGTGTTAATAACTGGTGTGCTTTCTAAAAAAAATATAGACCCAACAGGCAAAGCTTTTGCAAAGAGCCTTTTGCTAATGCAGTGTATTAAATTAGTTGGAGTGTTCAAGTAATCACTGTTTGGATTTGATTTCTTCCAGAAGGTTCAGACTTCAGTCCCAGAAGGATGTAATGCACCTCTTGACTCCTAAATCCCATCCTTCTCACACACGCCCCTCTGAATGACATTTCCCAGCCCCTCCTTAAATTTTCCTCTAACTTCTTCCGTGAATCTCTTCTCCCTTATCCTCCTCAGCAGTGTCTTCTTGAACACCTCCCTGTGCAACGGCTGTACTGTTGTCTCAGCCCTACCTGAGTTAGAAAGTGATGACATAAACCAGTCATTCTGCTTACAGAAGTCTTACCGCTTTAATTTGAAGATCTGCTGAACACAGAAGCTTCTATTTGCAGCATTATGGCCCAGGGACAAATTGTGCACATTTGAAGTACTGTAAAATAGTAATAATTATTGCTTTTCTAACCAGGTCCCACCAGCTGAGAATCAAAAATCACCTTTCTATACCAGCAAAAAAAGGATTCTCTGAAGGAGAAGGTTCCACTTACAAAGACTTGTTTGCTACTTTATGCCTTACTATTTATTGATGTAAAAATGTTCAGCTTTTTTAATGGTATCAGCCTTTGACCAAAAAAAAAAAAGCAGACAAAAAAAGACATCTTCTGGTAAATAACTTATTTAACATTTTCTGTAATGTAATGATGGTTTTTAATATTTATTACAGAAGCAAGGTACTGGAGGTATTGAAGAAAAAGCCAGTTGTTTTTTTTTAAAGTTGGCTCATTTGAAATTTTATATTTGTACTTGTTATGTTCTAAAACTATTTGTTGTTATAGTCAAACAGGTCTTGAAAGTGTGATCCACCTTCCCACCTGTTTCTTTACCGCTAAAAGAATGTAGGCTAAAAAAAAAACCAAACTGTTGTCAGTTGTCATTGTTTTGTAGCCATGTGAGAAATGTTCAATATTTTAAAGCATTTTAAACATATCTGGAAGGTTCTTCTGGAAGCTGCCTAATGCTGAGCTTTCTTATTGCTCTGCTAGGAACCGAGATGATGCTATGTCTGAAAATGTTGCTTAAAAATCAGACAATTAAAATGAAAAGTAATCACTAATGTGTTTGTGTTAGTTCATTTAAACCACCAGACTTTGAGCTCTTACTAAACAAAGAAGCCACCTCGTTACCGTGCTCATTTCCTGGAGTTCTGCCGTGAGGAATCCAGCCCTTGCCGCAGCGTCTGCAAGGTGCAGAAGCGCTGGTCTGGCAAGGTGGGGGTGCTGGGAACGTGCTTTCAGGGAGCTGCAATCAGAGGGTGTCCTCCTGCTGGCAGAACATCCCTGTCACCCCCTGCCTCCTCGTACAGAGAGGACGGAAGGCCACATGAGGGACACAGCCAAACAGTTTTGAAAATAAGTCTTTTACTGTTGTTTTTTTATATCCCACACGATATTTTGGCAAGGCCAGAGAACTGCTGCATAAACCATGCGTGGTTGTGCTCTGCTCATCCTGCCTGGTGCCTTTTCAATTTTGCCTCCGGTTCGAGCTGCCTGAGCACCCAGTTTCAGAGCAGAGCTGACTGCTTGCCGTGGCACTAAGTGAACTGGGAAAAGAGTTTAGTTTAGTTTAAGTTATGGTCTTGGTAGGGTAAAGTGATTTGTTTTGGTTAAAAAATTAGGCTTTATGGTGCGATCACGGCTTGATTGAACTAAATAAATTTCACACACAGTGTGATTTTTTAAATCTTTTTTTTTTTTAATTTTCCAAGTTTATGATGTCCCCATTATGCAAGATAACTTGCCTTTCATGTAAGAGGGTCAGCACCAGGTCTGGGAAATCTCTGTGCAGGCCTGTGGTTGTACTGGGTCCTTGGCTGTTGTGCTCCAGAACATACCAGTGTGTACGAGGCTTCCACAGAAGATGAGTTTGCGCTCATTGAAAGCCGTTCTGCCTGGTCTGGTAGGTGCTGCACAACACACAGAGGCTCAGACAAGTCAGAATAGGTCCCCTCCTTCCCGTGAAGCTTTGGTTTGCTCAGATTAGTTTCCCAGCAGTTTGATGATATTCAGCCAACTCTGAATACCACAAAGATGCTTTAAATCCCATTGCTTCTAAATTGCAGATTCATATGAAATGGTCGGAGCTGTTGCATCCTCCCGTTGGGCAGACCTACGCTCTTAAGTTCTGGGCGGTTACCGGAGTGATAGCTTGGTGCCACACAGGTCACATCGGCACTGGTTATGGGAGGGCTGGTCATAGATCCATACTCCCACGAGCCATTGTGCATGTGAGCTTGTAATAAAGAGAAACAACATAAAGCCACGTGCTTTCCGGGTGGCCGTGCCTGTAGTCCCTGCTATGACCTGCTTTTTGCAAGTTCACAGCAATGGACCTTCTCTAAAGTACAAAAATAGATTTAATGGGGAGGTCCCACAGCCTGCCTGGAGGTGTTGTGCTCTGAGCAAGGTTCTGTGCCTTGGAGATCCCAACCGACTGTCCTTACCTGAGCCTCCACCTCGGGTCCTGGCTGCCGAGTACTTACACTTCTGGTCCATCAAGGGAAATGACAGCTCAATAGCAAAACGGTGTCTTTAGCTGGCAGCAGGGGGAGGCAAACTCATTTGTCTGGATTAGAGGAAAGATGCCAGAAAAACTGGAAAAGTTAAAAATAAACTTTGCAAATTGAAAAAGGGGGAGGTAAGGGAAGAGCATGCAGTCAAACTTGTTCTTCAGTCTCTTCACACGTTATTGTCCTCACAGCTCACTAAAAACGTCAAGTTAATTTTACTAAGTAGCTAAATTATAGACACTCAGATGTAATCAGAATCTGCTATACATTTCAACTTTCAAAATTAATCATCCTACATTTTTGAGTTATAACACCTGAAGGAAACAGCTGTACATCTATATATAGTACACCCATGTCTCCTGGTGGTCTTGCAGCCTCCCCCCCCCCCCCCCAATCTGCACTTAAATAAATAAATAAATAAATGAAA
>JAVJGJ010000062.1:12321171-12332321 GCA_035590215.1 Microhierax caerulescens | reverse complement strand
CCTTTTGGCAGAGCTGGATGGATGCCCCCTCCTTGTTTCATCCAGGAACGTGAGCCTGCACCCTCTGGGTGCTGAGGTTGAGTGCAACCAGAGAATAATGGGCAGGCAGGTGGCAAACCGGGACTATCACTAATGATTTGGCTGTGCACAGCTACCGGTCGTGAGCACAGCCAGCCTACCCGAAAGCCTGCGGCAGCAAAGGGCCCCTCCACCCCTCGTGTTTCTCCACCTGCTAGTTGGTGTCGGTACAAGCAGTAGCGCAGAGAAGGACAGTGCTTATCTTCGCGTGGCTCCGCATGGTGCTTGGCGCACCAGGAGTTCAGCGTTGCTCAGGTCTCTGGCATGGCCAATGGATAATGACGAGTTCACCTGCTGCGGCGGCGGGTGGGAGGTAAAGCTGGGACCACAGACAGGTCTTGGTCCCTCCTCACCAGACCAGCCACTTGTGGGGCCCAGCTGACATTTACCATACCAAATACTCCTTATTTTCTCAACGTGATGCTCTAGGCTGAGAGTATCACCCTGTTGCACCAACACGAACAAAGGACCATTTCCCATGGGTTTGTGTCTTAGGGCAAACTGCAAGATCCGATTGAAGCTTTTCCCACAGCTAGGAAATTCATAAACACCTCTCCCACAGAGACACATTGGGATCTAACGAGCGGCTGAGCTTGTGGTGCTGCACTTCCTGCAGCTGAGGCACAAATACTACACCTTCCTGTGGCATCACTCCGTTTCCACAAGCATCGATGGGATATAGTGATACGCGATGTTCGCAGGCATGCAGCAAGGTGCAGGTTGCAGCAGTAGGGAGGGGGAGAAGAGGGACGTGTAAGGAGCTGGGAGAGCATCATGGGGGACCCTCAATGCCTGTGCTGGATTCTAGTCTTAAGTAATTTTAAAGCTAAGGCAAGGTACCGGTTTGCAGAAGTGCACCATGATTTGTTCATATGCATTAATGAAAATGCATTTGGGACATCTCTACCAAACAGAGTTGAAATCCAGAAAAGCAAGTAAGATGTGAGTACAGTGGAGACTTATCATGTCAGCCTGTTTCCTAATGACATCTGGCTGTAGAAGATATTTAAAAACAAAAAAAAGTATTTCCCCAGGGTATTGCAGAGTAGACCTTCCCTGTTACCAAGTTCCCTTCCTGCGCAGCATGTAAAGCTTATAGCACTTCGATGAAGCTGTGCAGAGGAGTGAATTTCACCAGAAGAGAAAGGAGGAGGGAAATACTGCAAATCCCAGAAAGACTCTCGCAGCCCCAGCAGCCCTTGTGGGAGCCCTGTCAGAGACCAGCCAGGATGTAAGACGGGCATGCAAGCCAAATGGCACAGTTTCTAGTGGTCCACACAGGCAGAGGTGATTATGTGATGCATACATGGATCTTTCCAGCTGGAGGTATTTTAAACACATAGGAAATAATGTCAGAATCATAGGACTGCAATCTTTAAATTATATTCAAAAAAGATGCTCAAAGCATATATCATTGAATTATGAACAGCTTTGGCAGCTTTATTGATGATGCTGAATCTGGTTGACAGATGCATTTACACTGCATAAGCATTTGAGATGCTAGAGTAATTGCTTATTAGTCTTGTTGTGAGGCAAAACACCAGATTGAAATAAATAGGAGCTCATGAACACAGAATTTTGCTGCCTCTCTGATTATTTTTTCAAGCTAACCATCTGCTAAGCATCTGGGATTCTTAGAATCCAAGATCCGTACCACACACAGGTGGGAATTAAAAAATACAAATAGAAGGAGCTTAAGAACCCAAACAAACTATAATATAAAATTGTCCAAAATGACTAAGGAGTTACTTTCCTAACTTGCATACAAATGTGAGAAGCCAGGTTCTCACCAGATGCCCTACATGGTGAGCAGATCCCAGCCAGACAATCCCAGCCAGTGCTCCTCGGCAGGTGCCAGGGCCAAGCAGTGGCTGGCAGCAAACCCCCGGGGGGCACGGAGGGGCTGCAGGGAGGCAGCTGGGCAGGGTACCCAGCAGCAGCAGTCCCCACGAACGAGACTTACTAGGGGAACCCAAAATCCCCTGAGGTCACCAGAAAGACTTCCAGGACTCTAGGGCTTTGCTTGCAAGAATTTTGGTAGACATTGTGAGACTTCAGGTTATGTCTCTGTCCCTTGCTGATGTATTTTTAAACCTTCTACCAAGCTTTATGCATATTTGACAGGAAAAAAGTAAAAAAAGAATAAAACCCAAACAAACCCCTTCCCATACTAAGGGCGAGGCTGGAGTGTCTCCTCAACATTTTGCTCAGGCTGGTCCTCTCATCCATCATCCATCTTGACGGAAACCCATCTGTTTACACCAGCTGCCCTTCCCTGACCTCCAAGCCTTAGACACCCCCTGCCCCTGCTGTGCCCCCCATCAGCGCTGCTGGGAATGCCGGCCTGCCGAGCAATTGCCCCTCACAGCCTTCCCTGGAGGGCTGGAAGATGCAGGTGAGGAAGCACTTGGTCCATGGGGGCTGCAGCATTAGCTGAGGCGTTCCAGTCACCACCACAAACATAACGATCTGAAGTGTAAAACTCAAGCAGGACAAATTCAGGAGTCAGAATGAAGTTTGCCTCACCGTTTATTGCAGCCTGTGGGATGGCAGCTTTGATAAGAACATAAAATTGATATTTGAATTTTCCCCAGCTGCCATTGCACTTGATGCTGAGAACACGAGTTAATAAAAACAGCCAGTTAAATAACTGTCAAACTCTAGCAAATACCCATAAAGCAAATGTTCTTTTAAAAAAGCAAATTAGACACACATTTTTCTCCATGAAGAAGTGCAATTAGAGAAGCTTTATAACTAATATTTGTTTTTGGTTCTAAAATACTGAGGATCTTTCCTAAACACAGCACAGTGAAAGGTTTCAATTAATCTCCTTTGAACACACACATTCAGGTGTTTGAAAAGGAAAAAGAAGAAAGAATGATTTGAGCATCATGATCTGTCATCTCCAAGAAGCTGTAAACAGTATCTTAGAGAGCAGAGTTTGTGTGACAAATTTGAGATTAGGCGGATTCCGATCTAAAAATTAAATTGCTTATCAGAGAAATAATATTAGAGTAAAATAAATTAGAATCTCTACTGAAGACTCTAAAAGTAATTTTTAAAATTAATTAGAATCAAAAAGATGGATCTCAAAGGATAGGACAACTCTAATTTAGACAGACGGTAATTAATTTCTTATTTCAGGAATTCATTAACAGGCTGTAAGAGCAAATCATTCCTTTGCTGGAGTTAAGCTCCAGAGGGAAAGATTCATCTGGAAAGGGGAGACAAGAAGTCCCCTGCCACGGTGGGCAGGGAGAGCCCCCGGCACCCGGGCACAGGTTGGGGCAGCAGCCGGTTGAGGAGGTGGCGGTGATTTACCCTGGGGGGGAACGTGTGCCTGGGACCCCCGGTGAGCGGGGTTGGGCCTGCAGCTGGCCACACTCCTGGCAGGGTGGGAAGGGGCTGCAAGCGCAGGAGCTAGGCTGAACCACGGCCCCTGCGAGGATCTGCTGGGGGGGAAATAACACACAAAACGCGGCTCATTTCTGGTGAACAGCAATACCCTGCCCGGGCAGCCGCTCCCCCGATCTTGTTCCAGCCTTCCCCGAGCTCCCGACAGACCAGCCCGACCCACTGCGGCCCCTCAGGCCCCAGTGCGGACGCCGGAGCCAGAGATCTGGGGGAGTTTTGCCATAACACTCCACCTTGCGGAACAGGGAACCGAGCTGGGAGAGGCCATGGCCACCCTCCGCCTCTGCCCACACCTAAAGCCGAGGGACACTTTTCACAGCTCTGCAGAAGAGCCACCCCCACCCAGCCGCAGCGCAACGGCCGCGATGGAAACACCCTGCACGCCCGGCCGGGCTGAGCGCACTTCCCCGCCGATGGGCCACGACTGCCAGCCTCCCCGAGCGGTTCCCCGCCGATGGGCCACGGCTGCCAGCCTCCCCGAGCGGTTCCCCGCCGATGGGCCACGGCTGCCAGCCTCCCCGAGCGGTTCCCCGCTGATGGGCCATGGCTGCCAGCCTCCCTGCACGCTTCCCCGCTGATGGGCCACGGCTGCCAGCCTCCCCGAGCGGTTCCCCGCCGATGGGCCGTGGCTGCCAGCCTCCCCAAACAGTTCCACCGCCGCCGCTCCTATTCCTTGGGAGAGGCCGGAGCGCAGCGCTGGTCCGTGCCAGCAAGCACGCTCAGCTAGCTGGCGCCTGGATCCCTTTGATAACTAGTTCAGCTTGGAGCTTATCCTCTGAGCTGGAGGGTTTGCCGAGGGGAGGATAAGCAACGCAGGAATCCATTGCCTGTACCCAACTGGAGAGAAGCCCAAACCTAAAGCCTTTTCTGAAAAGCCTGAGCTCTGGATCTGAGGAGCATCCCGCTGACCTTCCCATCTGCAGCCCAAGCCCTGGCTCTGCAGCATGGTGGGAGGCAGATCCAGGAACGTGGATTTAACCCTCCAGCCCGAACCCTCCGGGTGCCACGCAGCGCAGCAGCCCCAGCTGCTTGGAGGGGGATGCAGCTTGGAGGGGGATGCAGCCAACCTTGGTGCAGGGCAGCAGCCCAGTGGCCTGGGCAGTGCATGGATGGGCAGCTCCCAGGCTCTCATCCAGGTACCGGAGAAAGGAGATAGAAAGCAACGGGATTAGCCAGCACCAGCTGCAAAATAACCTCCCTCTGTACCATGGGCCTCAGGCCCTAATGTGAGAAACCGCTTCCCGAGGGAGTGGGACAGGTTGCCTGCAGCAGGACTTCACACCCAGCTCCAAGGAGCCCCACCACACAACACATGCAGCAAAATGCGCTTTTGGTACAAGACCCCACGTTTTGCTTTTGCTTCTCTGCCACAGGCTTAAGGGGCAGTTCGCTGCCCCTGGCCACGGTTCATTTAACCCCAGGTTTGTTTTCACAGGAGCTGGGGGGGCTGAACCTGGCTCCCCTGCTGCACTCGTGCCTGTAGTTTCCTTTCCCTACGTCACCAGTCAGCCTAAACTGGCTTTGTTGGACAATACAGCTGCTTCCAGCTGTGGAGCACTCTGCTCTGAGCACTGTGCCCCAGAGTCTAGAAAATAAAGACAATTAGTGGCTACCTCTGAAAAATTAATTTAAGTGACAGAGTGTGAAGCTGCCAAGAGCTAACAAGCATATGAAAACCGACTTAAAAAAAAAATAATTATAGTGGTAGCAGCCTATTCTTCTCTTTTTCCTTTCAGAGAGCCATTGCTCCCTTAACAGTCCTTGCTCAAACTGAAAAAAAGAAAGAGAGAAATACTAGAGTTACTAGGTTAAACAGCTGATTAAAAAGGAAGGTGAAGTAAGGCTCTCTTTTCTCTTGCTGTGTTTCTCTGAAGTTTCCTGGGATGCTTTAGCTGGAGGCAGTCACGTTGGCACAGACCGGCAGGGGGGAAGATTGACACAAAGCACTAAAAAAGAAGTTTTGGGCATAGGTGGCACAGCCTCATCTGCATAGCATACATGTTTGAAGAAGGTTTGCCTGCGGGATAGCTTTTTTGCTTTCCCTCAGTAGTGTTAGCAAGTTAAAAAAAGCCGTATGAGCCTCCTCACAAGCCTTCTCTCATTCCTGCCTTTCGAGAGCCACAGCTGCAGGAGTTGGGCTGCTTTAACGCTGGACATGCTTATGGGTGAGGTCCCTTGGAGGGGAGGGGAGCTGGCCTGACCCTGCTGGGATCCTCACAAGCCCAGGGTGCTGCTGCGGTGACCGGGGTCCTCTCACAGCTCCTCGGAGGAGAGGAGACCCAGGGGAGGTGCTGCGGTTGGCAGAGGTGGGTGCAACAGCACGTGTGACTCCTTGGTGGAGAGTCACAAAAGAGCTGAGAGAGGAATTAGATACCTGCTCGTGTTAAGTGTCCCTGGGACTGCATAGGCAATATCCTCAGTTTCTTTGGGGAGGGAATAAATAAATAAACAAACATATAATCCAAATTACTGCTTTTAGCCAGTGCCAGCAGTTCCTGCTTCACTGCTACGTGCAAGACAGGAGGGAAGCGCAGTTTGCTGCTCTGAGCCTGTGAAGGTGCTTTGCTGGGGCTTTGCTCCAGCTGTGCCTTGCCACAGGAGCAGGATCCTGCCAGCCCCGCGCCCAGCCCAGCCCATACAGGGTGCCCTCGCCCGCGCTTGGGGACAAACCCAGCCCCCCCGGTGAGGACACGGCACGCTATAGCTCACAGGGCCCCGCTGCCGGCCCATGGCTGCTCCCGCACCCGGCACACGCCAGGACTGATGCAGGGAGCAGCGGCTGCAGCAGGAGAGCTGGTGCCAGATGTTCCAGATGTCACATGCCACTGGCACAGGTGTTGCCTTAGAGGTCACCCCTCCGCCACTCCAGCGACTGCAGAAAGCCACTTTATCTAACACACACTGCCAGCCTCCAGCTGCAGGAGCCTATTTTAGACGTGACTTGTGCCACAGATTTAATGTTTAGGTACGTTTGACTTTTAACCTCCTCCAGTGCCCACCCAGCCCCTGCGGCACCTCATGCACTGAGCAATGTCGGGGTTTGCCATGTCACTCTCCTCCTCCTGCCTCCGGCTGCTTCCCAAGGAGCACTTGAACGTGGTGTTGCGGGCAGCTGCCTTCACAGTTCAGTGAATCAGATGTTCTGCCCGCCGCCACATTGTCTCTTTCATTTACTGCATGACAGATGCCTGGAAATTGTCATTATAACCCAAGGATATTAAATTTACATCAACCCAATGATGACAGCATGGCAAAGGAAACGTAACGTTGCCTCCAGAGCGAGGAAGGGACGGGCACCCCTCTGCATGCATGGCGCGGGTCTGGATTTCTGCTTTTCCTCCTGCCTCATCGCCGTTGTCCAGGCTGAGCACCGACAGCTCGATTTCCCCTGGAGAAGAGACCCTGGGGCCTGGACGGGGCAGGAGGTGGCAGAAGGGATGCTGCTGGAAATGCCGCCATTGCAAATATCTTTCAAGCCCTGCATGCCCTGAGGCCGAAGGCACTGTCCCCTGGCCAGCACCGTGCCACGTGGCAGTGGCCAAAGGCACAGCTGGCACCTGCCACTTCATTTGCTTTCCTATAGCCGTGACCCACTGGCTGGTTCCCCACCCACAGCCCGTGGGGAAACATCTGCCCCAGCCCCGAGCTGCAGGTGGCCGGTCACTGCCCACTGCGGCCGCATACGCTCCGGAGCTGTCGCGCATCGAGAGCCACCTTGTTCCTTTCACAAATCCCCAAGTAGCTGCCCAGCTGCCTCCTAATCAGCAGGTGGCCTCTGGATCACCACCAATCGATACCAAAAAGCGTTTCCACTTCAGCGTAAGCTCCTTATCTCACCAAAGAGCGCACTCAATGTCTCTTATCCCATTACCGAATACGAAGAATTCCCATTCTTCCACATACCAGAAAAATATTTTTTGGATGTGCTTACAGCTTTGTTACCAAAATAACTGCCTCTTACCCAGCTTTCCCTGATTGTCGATAAACATGGAAATCCATTCCCCTCCTAGCAAGGGGATCTTCTATCCTCGCCCAATAAATAGTAATAAGCTTCTTATCCTCTTGCCAATAACCGAGAACATTGCAAATCCCGTATCACACGCACTAGGGTTAGAGTTGTTTGCATTACGTGAAGGGATTTTGTAAAGTGGCAAATAGAAGATGTATCATTTTTGTTCTTTTATCTGAAACTTCTTTCTAGGAGGGAAGGCAGAGTTGTTTAGAAGTACATTTAATTGGGTATTATTCAGTATCAGGTTGTGGCAAGTTCTCCCGTCTCCCACAAAGAACTTCTGCACTAATTTGTTCCTACTTGTGGATGAAAGGTCATTGTGCTGACTAGGAAGTTAAGTAAACAAAATTAGCATCTGATTTAAGAGACTTCTTATTCCCTCTGGTGTAAATTAGTGTAAAAATTAGCAAGACTTTCAGTTGCTTCTGTTTTCTGCATTTGAAATGCATCAGTTCCCTGAATTTAATGGTGTGGAGGCTTATTATTTCATTCTTTATGCAATTGCATACATATGGGTGGTGAGATGGAAGAGACTGAGCATCTCAGCCTCAGAAGCTAAGGTCGTTCAAGGTTAGAAGAAGCAGGACAGAAGAGCTCACAGCAGCACTGACACCCAGACACTGAAGGAGTAACAACTCCACTCACAGATGGGAAAACATTTCCGAAATGCAACATAGACTTCAGCTGTGAAATTCAGTGCTGTGTGATAAGCTGGGGCAAAGCAAACTCACCTTTTCTACAAAGGCTTACAGGGTGCTTCATTCAGAGGTTTGATTTTATGGTTTCGGGTTTTTAAATTGAAATAAGAAGTAGTCTTTCAGGTGTTCATCTCACATTCAAATCAGTGAGTACTTTCCAGAGATTTGGGGGGGGACAGGATGGGACCCAAAACCAGTCACTGCTTGGGATTAAGGTAGAGAATCCTGACAAACATGTCTAGAAACAGGTTCTTGATAAGTTGCTCATTAAAACCCTTTAAACTTCTTCCAAATCATCTATTATTGATTATTGCTGTCCATTCTAATAAATAACCTGATGTTGCTGCAGCTTTCCCTGTTGAGCTTAACTTTGTACTTCATTCTTGAAAAGAACTCCATACAGGGCAGAGGGCTGCAATATGTAAACATGTTAGAAAATAACCTCAAAGAAGGAAGGCAATAGAGACCTGTTTTTCTATCCTGCTGGATAGAACAGCCTTCCAAAGAGGCCATCATCCCTGGGGAGGGAAGAGCTGAGCCGGCAGTAGAAGATCCTTCGTATCTTCCAACATAAGTGCAGGAGAGATATTTTGAATTGTCATTTCATTGGTTTAAAGACTGTTCCCAGCCCATCATACATCACATTTCAGCAGCAGGTAGGAGGCACGAAGGCACCTATTAAATTGGAAGGATGGAAAGAAAGTCCAGAAGTGGATTTTTTTGGGAATGCCTCTGGCAGAACCTTCAGCTACTCCATAACAAAGCCAGGAGCTGGACCTTTGGATGTTCCAGAGCTGTGGGACATCTTTCCCAAGACATTCTTGCTTGGAAAAGGAATATCAACCAACCTTGCAAGACCAGGATTGGCTGCAGATATTGGCAAGAGATGCTGGAGGTTTGCTATGTCTGCCCACCTGCACCTGACCCTCTGCAGCCCCAGTGCCCAGACCCCATAGAAGAGTTTCTCCTCCAGAGCTATACTGGCTGCAGCGCTGCCCAGGAATGATGCTCCGGCCTCACAGAGCCATGAGCTTCCCAAGGAAAAACATTATGCAAAGGAACAAACCCGGGACCCCCAGCCAGCCCCATGGAGGTGGGGGTTACACTCTCTCTGGTGAGGCCCTCCTACTGTAGTATTTTTAACCTTACATGCTACTAATTTGGATGTTGATTTTTCCACTGTGCAGTTCAAACATATTTCCACTTTAATTGGTAAAACTCAGTCCCCAGACCCCAAAGAGAGGTGCAGTGTTTTCAACCAAGCTCATCATTTTGGTTCTGCAATTGCTTGTTAAACCAAAAAGATGTGGAACTGAGAGCAATATGTTAAGCTTAATAACATGAATATTAATTCCCTGAAGAGTTATTGAATATATCTTTTCTACCAGCTAAGTAAAGGTAACAGTCCTCTAGCCCCGAAAGAGAAAGGCAGGCACTGAAGTAATAGTTCGTATGTCTTACTGACTCAGTTTGAAACGGGAGCAGAAGCACTGGCTTCCTAGTGAAGAGGAGAGCAGCGATGGCAATTACCGTGGATGGCTTGCTGCAGGAGAGGCGTGAGACGTCCCAGGTTCGGCTAGGCAGGCCAGGGGAGCACCACCGATCCCTAACTTCAGAGCAGAGTGGAGAGACAGCCCATGTGCTGGAATGAGGGTGTTCCCAATGTCAGAGCTGTCAGAAATCAGACAGCTACTGGCAAAACCTTGGGGCTGAGTGCCCAGGTCTGGTTTGTGTGCCACCAGGTCCTTTGCTGTCCTAACAAAACGAATCCTGGGCTCCTTCCTTGCACCAGGACACTCCCAAGAGAGCCACACCGTGAGCTTTCTCCTCTGACTACAGAGACAGCATTTTGTGGGAATACCAATTTTTCCCAGTCTTGTTATGCATGTGATAAAAATGCCAGCCCCCTCAGAAGCTTAAATAACAAAGGCTTCATTTCTGGATAAAATTGGGTGTAGAGACAGAGTAAGCACAGAAGCATCTCATTCCAAAAGAAATCTCTGGAAACACCCAGGCCCCAAGCCAAGGGGCTCAGGCAGCCCCAGGCACAGGAGGCAGCTGAACAGGGCAACTGCCTTGAGGGAATGGTGCCCAAGGTCCTCCCCAGTCACCTCTGAAGGGCACAGCTTCCCACGTGGTGTCCTGCATCCACCAGCACCACACAAATCATTTCAGGTGCTAGAAGATCCAGTTTAAGACAGACCAGATTTGCCTTCTCCCACGGGGACAGCAGTAACCCCTCGGTTGGCTCTGGAGTAGCTGGACTATTTTTGCCTGTTGCCCAGATCATGCCTGGATCTAGCAGCCCCCTCTAAATGGTCTGGCCTTGATCCCACCTTGACCAGCCCCGAGCCAGGACTTGTTGTAGCCACTTTCCTCACTACAGCAGTTCATCAGCCAAAAGCAGCACTACAGAGGGGGGCAGGAGTTCAAAGCCTGTAGCAAAAGGGACGTCTTACAAAAGGTCAGTAGAGCTTGCAGGGAGGAGAGTTTGTGACTGCTGTGGCCACGACGTTTTACAAAAACAGATTAAAATCACAGCTAAAAAACAGAGTAGAAAAGCCATTAAGCATATGTTTGGTACATGTTAATAAACACATAAACAACAACAACTGCTAGTTAACTACAGGCGAGAACTTTCTACGAGCCGCAGGTACAAGGCACAAATTGGCAATAATCAGGTTTAATGGGTTTGGTTTACAGGCTCACTGGTTTGCACGTTTTACTCTTTTCTGCAATATTAGCTAGTAAAATAAAGTCTCTCTGTACTTGCAAATCTGTTGGGGTGGGAGAGTCCCAGATGTTGGAAGAGCCACAGTCAATAGAGATCCCCAGGGACTGGGAACTATTGTTCTGTTATGATGCTGAGGCCTCGGGCAGAGATAAGGACAGGGAGAGGCCACTCGCCAATCACCACCATGGGCAAAACAGGCTCGACTTGGGGAAAA